>SEMN01000262.1:0-740733 GCA_005408345.1 Macquaria australasica
TGCCATGACATAGCATTGTTCGCCATAAACAGGAAGCAGGTTTTTGAGGGGCTAGGTATGCTTGAAAACTTCAACAATTTAATTTTTCTATAAACCTTTTGCCATTTCCAGGCCTCATACTTTGATTAACTCCTCCTAGAGAATAAATCACATCCACCTCAGATTTGGCCTATGTAATCTAAAGACTTCTGTGATTAAAAAAAGTTTGGTATTAAGTTGAACGGCGTGCCTGTGCCGTGGCGTTGAACTTCCATGTGCTCTGTGTGCGACATTATCCTGCAATTATTGGATCGTCCACTAGATGTCAGTGTTTGTTTACTAATGGATGGACTGCTTTTTTGGCCGAAGCTGCACCCTGCATGCAGGGAATGAAACCATAGTTTAGTTAACCAGGAGTGGCTTCAATTCAATTCAAATCAATTCAATTCAATTCAGTTTTATTTATATAGCGCCATATCATAACAAAGTTATCTCAGGGCACTTTTTCGAATAGAGCAGGTCTAGACCGACTCTTTATATTTACAGAGACCCAACAGTTCCCACCCATGAGCAAGCACTATGCGACAGTGGCAAGGAAAAACTCCCTTTTAACAGGTAGAAACCTCGAGCAGAACCAGGCTCAAGGTGGGCGGTCATCTGCCTCGACCGGTTGGGTTGAAGGGGGAAGGGGGGAGCGGGAGAGAGAGAGCAGGAGGAAAGAGAACATACAGCAGCTCAATACAGCATAGATATAGTAATGGCATTGATGTTAACACCAACAGAAACAACACTAAGAGCAACATTATAATAGCAATACTAATAACAGCAACAACAGCAATAGCATCAGCGGGTGCAGAGCAAGAGCACGGGGGCAGCAGGTGGCAGCAACCACAGACCCAGACTTCCACAGCTCCAGAGGCAGAAACACCTGCAGAAAGCAACAGAAGGGGAGGGAGAGAGAGAGGAGAGAGAAAGCACACAACTACGGGAAGAAGTTGAATTAATAACACGCATTGATGGGATATGAGGGCGTACAGATGGAGAGGAAGAGGAGGAGAAAGGAGCTCAGTGCATCATAGGAAGTCCCGGCAGTCTAGGCCTTATAATAAAGGGGGGTGGCTCAGGGGTCACCTGAGTCAGCCCTACTATAAGCTTTATCAAAGAGGAAAGTCTTAAGCCTACTCTTAAATGTGAGGAGGGGGTCTGCCTCCCGTACACAAACTGGGATCTGGTTCCACAGGAGAGGAGCTTGATAACTGAAGGCTCTGGCTCCCATTCTACTTTTAGAGACTCTAGGAACCACAAGGAACCCTGCATTCTGGGAGCGCAGTGCTCTAGTGGGGTAATAGGGTACTATGAGCTCTTTAAGATATGATGGTGCCTGACCATTTAGGGCTTTGAAGGTGAGGAGAAGGATTTTAAATTCTATTCTGGATTTTACAGGGAGCCAGTGTGAAGCTAATATTGGAGAAATATGTTCCTCTTTTTCTGGTTCTTGTCAGTAATGTCTTGCCAGCATTCTGAATCTACGGAGAGTCTTAAAGGGTTATTGGGGCAACCCTGATAATAGGGGAATTTGCAATAGTCCAGCCTAGAGCGTAACAAATGCATGGACTAGTTTTTCTGCATCTTTTTGAGATAGGATGTGCCTGATTTTTTGCAATATTCACATTAAATGAAAAAAGGCAGTTCTTGAAGTTTGTTTTATTTGGGAGTTAAGGAGCATATCCTGATCAAAGATAACTCAAGATTCCTTACTGTTGGTTTAAGCTGGAGGCCAGGGCAATGCCATCTAGAGAAACTATATCTTTAGATAATGTGTTTTGAAGGTGTTCGGGGCCAAGTACAATAACTTCGGTTTTGTCTGAGTTTAACATCAAAAAATTGCAGGTCATCCAGGTTTTTATGTCCTTAAGGCATGCTTGAAGTTTAGCTAATTGATTGGTTTCATCTGGCTTGATCGATAAATATAATTGGGTATCATCTGCATAACAATGAAAATTTATGGAGTGCTTCCTAATAATATTGCCTAAAGGAAACATATATAAGGTGAATAGAATTGGTCCAAGCACAGAACCTTGTGGAACTCCGTGACTAACTTTGGCGTCCATAGAGGATTCATCATTAACATGTACAAACTGATATCGATCTGATAAATAGGATTTAAACCAGCTTAGTGTGGTGCCTTTAATGCCAATTAAATGTTCTAGTCTCTGTAATAGAATGTGATGGTCAATGGTATCGAATGCAGCACTAAGATCTAGTAAGACAAGTACAGAGACAAGTCCTTTGTCTGATGCAGTTAGGTCATTTGTAGCTTTCACCAGTGCTGTCTCTGTGCTATGATGCACTCTAAATCCTGACTGAAAATCCTCAAACAGCTTGTTGTTGTGTAGAAAGTCACACAACTGATTGGCGACTGCTTTCTCAAGGATCTTAGAGAGAAAAGGAGGGTTAGATATAGGTCTATAATTTGACAAAATCCCTGGATCAAGAGTGGGCTTTTAAGAAGAGGCTTAATTACAGCTACTTTAAAGGACTGTGGCACATAGCCTTTTAATAAGGACAGATTGATCATATCTAGTAAATAAGTGCTAACTAAGGGTAAAATTTCTTTAAGCAGCCTAGTTGGGACGGGGTCTAAGAGACACGTTGATGGCTTAGATGAGGAAATCATGGAAGTTAGTTGATTACGGTTGATGGGAGAAAAGCAGTCTAAATTTACAGGTTTTACAGTTGTTTCTAAGGTTCCTGTGTTTGAAGATAAGTCAGTACCAACTGAGGGCAGGAGGTGCTGAATTTTTTCTCTAATAGTTAGAATTTTATCTTTAAAGAAGCTCATGAAGTCATTACTACTGAGGTCTATAGGAATACATGGCTCAACAGAGCTGTGACTCTCTGTCAGCCTGGCTACAGTGCTGAACAGAAACCTGGGGTTGTTCTTATTTTCCTCTATTAATGATGAGTAGTAAGCTGCTCTGGCATTACGGAGGGCCTTCCTATAAATTTTAAGACTATCTTGCCAGGCTAAACGTGATTCTTCCAGATTGGTGGAACGCCACTTCCTTTCAAGTTTTCGCGATGTTTGTTTTAATTTGCGGGTTTGCGGGTTATACCATGGAGATAACCTCCTCTGTTTTATTATCTTCTTTTTTAGAGGGGCGATAGAGTCGAGTGTTATTCGTAGTGAGCCTGCAGCACTATCAACAAGATGATCAATTTGGGAGGGACTAAAGTTAGCATAGGAGTCATCTGTTACATTGAGACATGGAACTGAATTAAATGCCGATGGAATCACTTCCTTAAATTTAGCTACAGCACTATCAGATAGACATCTAGTGTAGGAATGTTTGCCTAATGGCGTGTAGTCCAGTAATAGGAATTCAAAAGTTAATAGAAAATGGTCTGATAAAAAAGGAATTCTGTGGAAAGACTATTAGATGTTCAATTTCTATGCCATAGACAAGAACAAGGTCGAGGGTGTGGTTAAAACAGTGAGTGGGTTTATGTACACTCTGACAGAAGCCAATCGAATCTAGTAATGAGATAAACGCAGCACTAAGGCTATCATTTTCTACATCCACATGAATATTAAAATCACCTACAATAATTATTTTATCCGTTTTAAGGACTAAACCTGATAAGAACTCTGAGAATTCAGATAAAAATTCAGAGTACGGTCCAGGAGCTCGGTACACTATAACAAATAGAATTGGCTGTAGTGTTTTCCAGGTTGGGTGTGAAAGGCTAAGAACAAGGCTTTCGAACGAGTTATAATTTAGTTTAGATTTAGGTTTGATTAATAGGCTTGAGTCGAAGATGGCTGCAACTCCACCTCCTCGGCCTGAGCCTGGAGGAATATGAGTATTAATGTGACTGGGGGGAGTGGATTCATTTAGGCTAACATATTCACCTTGACACAGCCAGGTTTCAGTGAGACAAAATAAATCAATATTATGATCTGATATTAGATCGTTTACTAGAACAGCTTTAGATGACAGAGATCTGATGTTTAAGAGTCCACATTTAATTCTCCTATTTTGTTGTACTGTTGCAGTGGTGGTTTTACTTTTTATTAGGTTTTTATGTGTAACTCTTCTTCTGTTTACTTTTGATTTAAATAATTTAAGTGGTCTGGGGGCAGACAACCTCTCTGTGGAGTTTAGGGTGGGTAGCTGCTCTAATGGAAGCGCAGAGAAGCGTGTAGGACTGCAACTCTGCCTCCTGGTCTGGACCACAGACTGTATTAAGTCTATGGTCTGAACTCTGAGTGTCATGGCTTTGGGCCACTAATAAATTCGGCCAGATTTCTAGATATGAGAGCGGCTCCATCCAAAGTGGGATGAATGCCATCTCTCCTAATCAGACCAGGTCTTCTCCAGAAAGTCCGCCAATTATCTACAAAGCCCACATCATTACCTGGACACCACCTCGACAACCAGCGGTTGAATGATGACATGCGGCTATACATGTCATCGCTAGTAAGATTAGGTAGGGGTCCAGAGAAAACTACGGAGTCCGACATTGTTTTTGCATATGTACACACCGACTCCACATTAATTTTCGTGACCTCCGATTGGCGCAATCGGCTGTCATTACCGCCGACGTGAATAACAATCTTAGCATATTTACGCTTATCCTTAGCCAGCAGTTTTAAATAGGATTGAACGTCGCCCGCTCTGGCCCCTGGGATGCATTTGACTATGGCCGCTGGTGTCGCTAATTTCACGTTTCGCAAAATGGAGCTGCCAATAATCAGAGCTGGTTTCTCAGCGGGTGTGTCGCTGAGTGGAGAGAACTTGTTAGAAACGTGAACGGGTCGGTGGTGAACCGTGGGCTTTGGTTTAGGGCTATGCTTCTTTCGCACAAGATGTCCTGTCTTTGTTTTGTCCTATTGTGCTTCAGTTGCATGTATCTTAGCACCAGTGGTCAAACTCTTTGAACATGACTCGGGCAAACTCCATATCTCCATTTACATGTCCTTTGCATGATTAAAGCGAGTAAGAGACGTAGAGAAAGAGCCTTTTGGTCTGGACAACCACTGGGAACATTCAAACCCTATTCTGAGATATTAAACATGCCGTCTGATATGCATGGCAGGATCACCATCTTGGGTCCTTATCTCTCCGAGAGAAAAAATATAGATAGAGGTATTTATCTCTGAGAGGATGCCTGCTTTGATACTCCTTTACAATAAATCTGTCTCCAGTCTTCAAAGAGACAATACAGTCTCTGCGGAACATATTCTGTCAGCGTGACGCCTCAAAACTTTCATACAGGCTTTGTCTGACTCACTGACTTAGTGTCTTTAATTGTTTCTCTAACCTTTGTGTGATAAAGTAATTGAGATTCTTACGGCTGAGTATCTTCTAGTTTTTACGATCAACTACCCTCATTGTGTTCAGGCATTATCCTGAACAGGTATTTTAGTAATGTCACATGCAGAGAGAAAGCAGCATTGCAAATCAATCATTTCTATTGTCTCTAAACAGAGTCACTTTCGAGAGAACAAAGCAAAGGAGAGCCAATGATAAAGGGCAGATATTCAAGAAACACGCATTGGCTTTAGGTTAGCTAATTACTTTTCAAATTGACCCATTTATCTTAATCTGAAAGGCTTCAAGATAAGACGACTATATTTCTTAACGGTGCTGAAGATCCTTTGTTACGGGTGGACAATGCATGGATCCACCTACGCTTTGAAAACACAGAATAATTGTATAGATAAAAAGCATGATGAGACAGTCCAAATAGATTTTAGCTACACGTGTGTGGAAATGCTCAACCATGGGCACATGAAATGACCTGCAGTGGTGGGCATTATCATTAAGATTCAGCTTTAAAGGTTTCTCCATCACCATTGTTAGGCTACTACACCTATAAACTCTTTGTATACAGTATTATATACTCACATGGACTTCTTAATTAGATCATTAAAGTCAACCATGATGTACATAGGATGCTTTATTTTGTATATAATATTTTGTTTAAATATATTTATGTTTATTAATATTCAATAAAATAAATATAAAGATTCTATACTTCACCTGAGCAACCCATGAAGCATCTTAGAAGTCACTGTAATAAAATTAAAAATATAGCTGATTTTGGGATGTTTTGCAGAGAAGCAAAATAATGTTTGATTTGGTGATGACTGACAGGGTAAGATTGCAAAAGAGACCATTAACTGGACTACAAAAGGAGTATTTTTCCCAAAGTACTATACTATGTTATCTGTTATTTCTAAATCATATTCGAACACAGAGCTACATTTAGTCCTGGTTGGATTCTTTAAAAAAACAAACTGTCCAACACATTCACTGTGTCAAGCCTTTCACATATTTTTATGTTTATTTTTTTTTTTACAGATCTTGTGTTGGAATTACACTACAGAGGTAGCACTATTGCTAAATTGTGCACAGTAATCGTAGAGCTGTTTGAAGGCATATTTTCCTCCAACTGGCAGAGGCTAGCGGTTTCTCCCTGCTTCCAGAGTCTGTGCTAAGCTAGGCTAAACAAATCTGTCTCAATCAGAATCAGAATCAAAATCAACTGTATTTGCCAAGTGTGTGTACACAAACAAGGAATTTGACTCTGGTTTTAAGCTGCTCTTAGAGTTACACACAGTTCAACGAACAATTCAGAGGAAGATGGAAATAGAAATACAGCTAAAAACAAGGACAACAAAGCTGAACAAAGATAGGTGCAAATTAACATAGAACTATTATGTACAGACAGGTAGGTAGGAAAATAGATGCATATATAAATATATATAAAATGACAACAGCAATGTCTATATACTGTTTCTGTAAATTGTAAACAAGAATACAAGGGTGCAGAGTGCAAAGAGTGCTTGAATAAGAATTATTAATGTAATATGTTACTTTATATACAAAAGTAGGTAAATATGTACAGTATATACAGTGTGCTTAGATTTATATTTGACAATGATGATGATGGTGTATTTAAACACCTGCTTCTTGTCTAACTCCCGGTAAGACAACAAGCAGGTGTTTTCCCAAAGTGTTGGAGTTTAAGTTTAAGCTATTGGCTTAAAGCATAGCATGAAGTAGCTTCGTTCATTTGAACATGTATTGCAATTGTAAGCTCCACTCTTCATTTATTTATCAGCAGCCAGTTTATAGTAAGTGTAACTTGTTCACACATGATAACAAAGAGTAACAGTCAGGATGATCAGAAAGTGTCCATTGGTTCACCTGCTCTGCTTCAGCAAACCACCCGATTCTTCACAGCTCCAAGGACGCTGCTCTGTGAACGATTGACATTGAATGTGTCCCCATGGTACTGATGCATTACACACACACACACACACACACACACACACATAATAATGAGTAGAGAAAAAGCAAAAGCTAAAGAAGTGTTAAAGCTTTGGCTCAGAACAGGTTTGGAGCTTGACACGGAGCGTGCCAATTGTGGGGACAGGCTCATTAAAGGCTGCCTCCTCTTGTGTGACAGCAGCCATTTGTTTAAGAGCCTATCTTGTCTCCAGCCAACCCAGATGCGATGAGTCAAAGCACAAGAGCGCTCGCAGAGACACCTGACAAATGACAGCGTATACCTGCCTCAGATCGTAGCAGCGTCTCTTTGGAAGAGTAATGTCCAAGAGGAATCAATTTCCTGCAATGAATCTCAGCTGAGACAAAAATCTGCAAGATGTTTATGGGAATATGTTTGCAAATATGGTCTGACAAGAAGTCAACCTCAGATGGAGAGAGAATGTAATATGTGCAGCAATAGATGTGGGTGCGATTAAATCATTCAATAAAATATATCTACTGCAACATCGCTGAAAGATTTTCAATAAAATAACAAAACAGTGGTAGCGCAGTCATTTTTATTCTTAAACTCACTGCCTCAGAAGATGTTTGTTGACACTCCATTTAAAAATATTATTGACTTGGAGTAACACCATAGCAGATCCTCAGGATCAAAAGTTTTGGGAGGACTTTTTTCATTTTGAGGATCAAGGCAGAACAAGATACAAGTTTCACACAAGACAAAAAAAAAAAAAAAAGATTATTTACTCTTAGAACTGGTGAGAAATCAAAATTTTAAATGGCTCCTCTAGAACTGGTTTAACTGATACCATGTGATACGACTGAAAGCTGCAGAACAGCTACTTAATGGACCTAGAGGTGAGATTGTTTTTCCAACTGCTGCGCCAAGGTCAAAAACAAACTTTAGAGTTCAACTTTTAAGCCAACTTGAACAAGAAGTCCTTAAAGTGCTCAGAAAAATGGAAATTTGAACATCGACATTTCCTTGAAAACTGGGCAAACTGCATCTTCTGAAGACTATTGTGTGCTATGATTGAAAGCTCCGACACACTGAGGTGCGATTATTTTGTAAAATAAAATACAAATGGTTCTTTAAAAATTCAAAAATAGTCACTGGTGCCGAGATACGTCATATAAAATAACATTTAAAATCCAGTAAAACTAAATATCACCTCTCTCCATGTAATGTATTTAACTCTCTTGAGATCTTTGCTGAACGTGACGGTTGCATTTCATTTGGAGAGTAACCTTCACCTTCTGTACCCGGCGAGACAATTCTGATGCAAAGCGATCCACACAGAATGACAATGTTTACCATAAAACAGTCTGAGGCAAACAACGGTTTGCTAACCTCGGTCTCACTAAATATCTAATAATCCTGCAGGCTTTTTTCAGATGGCATTTAGACAAAAATGTCACAGTGATATCACATGTGGTAGCAAAACAAGAACAGAGCTCACTTGCTTGAGAAGATAATCCACGTGTCAGTACTATACAAGAAAAATAAAGAACAGAACCAAAATCATGAAGCAAACAAGCAGAATTTTTACTCCACATTTTTCAACCTCCACATTAATGACCACAACTTCAAATATAGGAGGAGATCTCATCTGTAAAATGTAGCATTCATAACACCTCACTGACAAAATGCTTTTGCTTCTGAAGAGCCATTTTTATATCCTTCAAATTCAATTGTCGCAGATCCTTGAGCCTCTAAACGACCCACAACCTGGAAAGATTTACATGAAAAATACTTAAAACAGAGTGGAATACATCACATAAATGGCACTGTATAATATTCACCTTCTCTATTTAAAATACCCTAATTTTCAGGGAGAAAGAAACCAGTTATAATGTTGACCCATACACTGTCATGCCGTAGCTGCTCTCCAGTCACTTATTTAAACTTTTCTCTCAGCCTTTTAATAAGACATAAAACAAGTAGTAGGAGCTGTGAAGGGTTAAGCTGCTATAGCTGTGTGCTGTCTGTATTTCACTTCCATTATAGCAGTCTCCCTCTGGCTGTATCGAGTGTCTGCTGCTCAGGATGTGGTGCAACAATTAATCCTCAGATTGATTCACTTCCTATTGAATTGCCCCCAAACTCAAGCTGTAATTCAACCTGTCCTTGTTAATCCTAGACCCTGCCTCACTCACACGACTTTAAAAAAGGGGCGAGACATGTAGCAACTGTTTATTCATCAATTTCAACTCTAGTGAAATCACATTTGTTTCACAGCTCAGAGTCACTGGCATGGCCAAAACCAAAGTGTAAAAACGACAAGTTGTGGCTTTACTTGGGGTTATGAGCCGGACTAATCCCAGGAAGTTGTTTTTATACTTTGGTTTTTGTACAAATTCATAAAAAGGTATAACATGTTTATTAGTGAACTTTAGAGGTGCTGGTAGTCGGATTTGTTACCTTTGGACAGAGCGAGGCTAGCTGTTTCCCCCTGTTTCCAGTCTTTATGCTAAGCTAAGCTAACCATCTTCCGGCTCCAGTCTCATATTTATCGTGCAGATAGAAGAGTGGTATCTACCTTCTCATTAAACTCTTATTTTCAAAAAATGCCAAAACTATGCTGTTCTTAAATTTGAACATCTACAATTTATAGACCGAGTCTACTAAATGGACCTTATGGTGGGATTGTTTTGTCACCCAGTCTTTGTTTGGTTGTTTTTTTGTTGATGAACAATACAACACCTGCAGTAGCTGTACAAAGTGACTGCTGTTGAGAAAGCAATGTAGAAGAGATTTTCCATCATTAGGTGTCTAGTAGCGTAGGATGAGCTGTCTTTCAGTACTTCCTTTGTTTGAAACTGAAAGGAACCCACAAGCAGCAAAAGATAACATGATGACAATATTCAAGGTGAACGAAACAAACAAAAAATGTCTTTTGTTCCGTCGAGACAGAAAATACTGGGCCAGTTATTCAGCTGTACTGTAGCTGCAGGATTTAAAATGTGCTGCAGTCTTGGATTGCCTCTGATCACGTTTCCATTGATAAAGTGTTGGAGCAGCATTTTTCAGAGTGAGATTTCATATCACTGTTGGGAGATAATATATTTATATTAAAAGGCTCTCAGTGCAATCAATCTTTCCTCAGGGACATGAAAAAGAAGCTTAATAAGTTTTATCAGCAGCAGCTTTTAGGGGCCTATACAGGGTCCTGTTCATTATGATTATAGCGCAGCACTATAGGGCTCAAGGGGCCGCTTTGAAATTGTGAGAACAAATATTCCACAACTGGGAAATTTGTGTGGGGTTCAGTCGGCCAGATAGTTTAAAAGAATGACTTCTGGGGACAGTATGCCGTGAACATCATTGTGCAACTTGAGACGGTAACAATACTAATCCGCTTCAAAGGCAATGTGCTTGTCACAAGTCCTTTAAAAGCTCACTCGCCCAGTCAGAAAGTGCCAGAGGGAAAACCACTAGGCTGCACTTTGATCTCGTCAGGTCTATCACTTTTGATAAGAGCTCCTGCAGCAAATGAGGAAAACATTGTCATTCAAGCAGCAAAGCTCGGCTGTATGGCACTTTAATTAATGTGAACTGCTGGAAGCTCAAACTGGGGTTTAAATTCTGTATTTTTCTATTTGTTTTTTTTTGTTTTGTTTTTGGCAAAGATTGAATCCTTTGAAAACTAGTGTTAGCAGTTTCTGACAGTGCCTGAACTTTATAGCACTCTACATTTCTCAAAGAAACTGTCAGAAGAAATGTAGTTATCAAAATGATCTGAAATGGAAAGGAGCAGAATATAGATATGGGCAATATGTTAAAGCATTAGAAGGAAATACTGTAGATGTAATGAAGAATTTATGTCCAGTGCATCAGAGGTCAGACATATTTAATATTTAATGTACTATTTATTTACAACATTCACATTTCTCACCATTCCCTTAATGTGCGATGCTAAATTAAGTTGCTTCTTGTCTGCACTCCAAGAAAAGAAGAATTACAAGATTGCAATTTGTACGGATTAATGTATTATGTGAACAAATTACAATTCTTGGTAGCTTTTGTTCAATCCATCAATGCAACTGCTGACCAATTACCTTCTTAAAATAGTCGACTACAAAAGTTTGATACCGAGAGCTGCTTATTTCTTCATCACTGTGGACACATAACGTCACTTAAATATGTGAAACTGGATAAGAAGATAATCCTCGGCAGAGGGAGAGGTTGTATTCTTAACATACCACCTGCGCACGGCTCTACCTGTTAATTAAGTGAGGAGAGCTTGTATTGACCTCTTTAGCTCCTCAGACGTTTACTGTTCCTGACATTACTGAGAGTTATGGTATCTCACCATTTTAGATTGTAGCCTGAAGACAAACATAATAAAACCAGTGTGTACTCTTACATCCCGCGAGGTGTCGCGTAGATAAAGACATGGAGAGGGCAGTATATACTGTGGAGCCGCAGCTTTGGAGAGTTTGCAAGTGTTTCACTCACTGTACCAACAAAGAGGTTTTGGGATTATTCTAGTGGGAATACTAAAGCAAGCACGCCATACTATAAATAATGTGGTAACTGCTCCTCTCAGTTTGAGAGAAAAACAAAACTGGCATTGAAGTGACATTCCCCAACCACGATGTAACCTGAAAATAAACAAGAGAGGGAGTGAGAACATTTACAGCTCATTCTCCGCGTGATAATGAGAGCCCGCTGAGTCAATCAGCAGAAAGCTAACATGCCGGGGGGCGTCTCCTGTGGAGGCACCCCGTGTCTACTGAAAAATCTAAATACTCTGGAGTTGTTGACTTATTTAAATGAGATGGATGTTCCTTTCGTGCTACATAGCAGTCCTCAGACATTTGCAGGATGTTTTGAGACACTCGTATGGGGCATTTTGCTCACATAGTCACATTTCTGTGTACAATTTGCAGTAATTTCCTCCTGCTGTTTGTACAGTGAAGCGCTTCAGGCTGCGTTTAGATGGTTTTGTTGGAAAGCTTACATTATATCCATCTTATTGAGCGGGAGCTGGGTACGATTACTGCCACAGCTTTCACTTTATATATTAAACAGACCGCGGCACAGTTTTAAAGAAGGGGGGCACATTTGTAAAATGAGTAAAAAAAGTATTAAGACTCACATTTAAAGCCCTGGTTCTGGGTAATTATAAACTGTACATTATTAATAGTTACATGTTTATTCAGTATAATAAATGAATACCAAAAACAATTTTAAATATTCTAATATGAAATAATATCAGTAAATAGCTGCTATTTGTAACTAGCACTCAGCCATGGACACATTATGAGACAATGGGCCCCTGGACACAGACATGTAAAAGGCCCCCCAACCGTCCTACTGTACATAGGAGAAAGAAAAACAGACTGAAAGAGACACAAAATGACTACAAACAATGAGTTGAAGGACTGCAGGTCTCATTGTTTCTCTGCCTCTGTCATTTTGCATCTCTTTTCAGTCATTTTGTGCCTATTTGTGGTCATTTTGAGTCTTTTTGTTGTCATTTTGAGTCTTTTTGTTGTCATTTTGTGTCTCTTTGTGGTCGTTTTGAGTCTTTTTGTAGTCATTTGATTGACTTCCCAACAAGAAATGTTAACAGTCACTTTATACAGAGACTCTGGTCCAGGGGTCCTTAGCCTGTACCCGGTAGGCCTGTTCAGGAATCCATCTATCATACTAACAAGCCAACTACCTATTACCTTCTGACTCTGCTATGGAGGCACCAGGGGTGGCCAATCAGATTCCAGGGGGGGCCTGTACCACCCCTCTGGCCCCAACCCTGATCACTGAGACTACATTTTGTCTGTCTCTTTGGATTACTGGAGTTAAATGAAAATCATTTGTCTGTGCCTTCTCACAAATACCCATAAATAAAGATATCTGAACTTCAGAGTGCGCTCAGTATCATAGTACTGATGTTGTTATTGTTACTGGAAATCATACTTGTTTTATTTTACAGTTCTGACGACGCTCATATCACTGTGCAAAGCACACATAAGAGTGATGAGGATACAGTAGGAGACAACCAACTGTGAACATGAGACGCATCAGTCTCTGATCAATAATGAGCTTATGACAGTGATGGACTGCAGGAATTGCAGAGAAATTGGAGAGACAAATTGTCCGGAGCTCAGAATACACAGCCCCACCTTGTTTCAAGGTCACTGCTTTGTAGCTAAATGTGAAGTGATTGCTGTCAGGCATGATCCTACTTGACGACGCTCCAGAAGTTCCTTTTACCGTATTAAAAGGTTCATTAGTAACTATACTAATGTTTTGTACATGAATAGTTCCTTGCTTGTTGCAAGTTGTAAAATATTCTTATTCAAATGGCTGTGTGGAAGGCTGCAGAGCAGGTGGAAACATTTACTGGCAGATCTAGGCTAGACGATATGATTGAAATCAACATCATCTTCTGCTCTCACTATGCGGGTAGGTGCACAGCTATGCAGCGAGCTAAACACGCTTCCAATAAAGGCTGAAGACAGCGGATTGTCTTTGAGGTTTTTACTGGAAGCAATAATTGTGAAACTGTGAAAACAGTACCAGACAACAAATTCAATGATAGTGATTACAAATCAGAAAACAATGATATTCCATAAACAAGACCAAAGGTATTTTAAAAAATGAATTTGTACAGTCACAAACTGGATTCACAAAAGTATAGATTAGCTCACATATTAGTTACATTGTGCTTTATGCCATAGGATGCACAGCACAGTAATTAATCTAGTAAATAAACACATAGAGTCCACAAGAGTAAAAGTAAAAAGAGTAAAATACATAACAGCTATCCCAAAGGTAATTCAGCAGTTACTTACAATGTTGTATTAGCAACACATCAGCCCCAGAAAGCTAGTATAACAGCTAGTTAGGTTAGCAGTAACTACTAAATCATAATTAGGAGCCACAAAACAGCTGCAGCTAAAGAGTATACCTGCAGACGCTCCAATAAGGGCGTTTGGGGAGTAGATAAAAGATGCCTGTCTATATTTGCTTAGTCACAGATCTGATAAACGGCTGAGAGTAAAGTTAAGCTGCAGCTGCTATGGGACTGTGCCAGTAGTGGTTGCTATAGCAACGGAAAGTTCAGCTGAAACCAACAGTTGGTGTTGTAAACTGTCCCAGAGACACGTTTCATCGAGGTGTTCAAATGACATGTTTCTGTCAAAAATATGTGATTATTTGAGTTAATACAGTCATTAAAAATGGATTAAAATGTAAATACTTTAAATCTTTATGTAAGGTTGTGTTTTGATGTAGAGTGTAACAGGTCACATGACCAAAGTTTAGTTAAGAGCATAACCGTGGCATTATGGGTAAGAGACAACATGGATGCAGAGGAAAGACATACAGGCCCAAAATAACCATATTCTGCACGTGGTCCAAGAGGCGCACGCAGTAATTGTGTTTAATGTGGTTCACATTTGTGAATAATGTTTGTTTGATATCCCTTTATATAGACAATGTGATTTGTTTTCAGTAATTCTATTTGATTAAAACTTTTTACCTCTTTTATTTTTTGTGGTTTTCACGGTGCCTGATGACGAAAGAGAGAGAGAGGCGAAATACATCTTCAAAAGAAGTGTGGCCATTATTCCACTGGACCAGTATAGTTACAGGTATGTATCTAAATATGGCAAATACCGGCATATTCATTCATAAATGTTATTTATAAATAATCATAAATAATTTGGACAACAAACGTTTGCAAGACTAGAACTCAATAGGCCTTTTGAGATGTCACAGTAGGAAAAGCAAAGGTGTAAAAAATAAAAGTAATAATTGCTGAATTCATTTAGTCCATAGGCAGATCTCAAGTACTCTTTTGGAAAAACTATATTGGCACTATTTTTTTTTTTTTCTCCAATATTGGTGAGTGATTCAAAGTTTTTTCTCAAAGGCCAGTGGTTTGCATCCAGGTGTGGTTTCCAACCCTAAATGCAACCCTGTCTCCTAGAAATTACGTTTATATAGTCCTAAATTGTTTTCCCAATTACGTAGTGCTGTCAAACGTAATCACTGCCTGGATTATGTTCACAGGCAATGTTTTTTTTTTTTTTTAATGAATGAAATGTTACATTTATGTACCACTCTAGATGGAGGTGGTCAGGATGGATGGTGGGCATACAAACCACAGGACTTAGTCACCAGAGACCAGGGTACGCATCCTGAGTCCCATCTGTGGTTAGGTTTAGGCAACAAAAACGCTTTGGTTAGGGAAAGATCATAAAACATAACCACCTAACCACCAGGCTGACATCTTTGTTGAGATTCTGAAACAGAGGCACAACTTGGAAAAACCTTCATTAAAAATCGTGCAGCAGGTGGAATATTTTTTCATCCAGATGGTTAGAAGAGTCTTACCTGTGTGGCCCGAATGTATGCTAATGCATGAGTGGCACAAACTGGGGCTACATGTAGCCTTTTATGTGTGGTCTTTATAGCAACAAAACATAATTGCCAAATTAGCTCTCATGAAATCATGCAAGCCTTGCATCAGTGTGCTCTCATGCCTGTGTTCCTCGGGAGTCTCTCCAACCTCTCTAACCATTGAAAAGGTTTTTAGAATTGCCTTGAACAAATTAGACGTAAGTTAAGATGATCATTAGCCTCTGCTGTGATATTGTTGGCACGAGTGTTTGTCAGCATTAACACCTCATAAATCCTGTTCGTCTAAATTATTCTGCTTTGCGTCCGTTAAAAGGATAAACCTGATTATTCCATCGGCGTTTCTCTTGCTCCATCTGCCATTGTGAAAAAAAAGAAAAGTGAATGCTTCATTAGAGCTGGAAGAACAGGATCCTCCTTCTGTTTTATGTTGCAAAGCATCGAGCAGATATCCTACAACGTTTAACCAGGTGGCACATAAAGTAAAACAGCCTTGTCTGTGTTTGTTTTATTGATGATAAAATGCTACAAGTAGCATATTTAAGCAATGACAAAAGCAATGGTACTTGGTACAATGGTTAATTAATACACTGTGATCAGTACGTCATCAGGTTGAAATACTGAAGAAGTAAAGCGCTTTACTATTTGAGTTCTGTTCCAGATCAAGTTTAATTGGAAGTTTCTGGCTCAGCTGGTTTTAAACAGGGTGCCCCAGTCTCATGACACTTTCTAGTCCCTCTAAGGATATGTTGTTAAGGCGGCCTATTGCCTATACTGCGTTGTTGTCTCTAGCACAGAAAAACAATGATTTGGCTTCAGACTGAGCAGGTTGGAAAATACCACAGCCAACAACACAAAACTGAAAATCAATACCTAAGCATGGTACCGTCACACTGCCAATTGCTATCTGGTGCTCAGGCAGAGTTGTTCGTTAAGTGGACTAAACCTGGAATTACAGAAATAAAAGCATGATTGATTCCTCTCTCGCCACCGAGGGATACAGGCAATAATGCTCACTGCTTTAAAATAAGACGTGTGCTACTTGACCAAAGTGGCTTTCTGAATGGAACCCATATTTGTGTTTCAAGGCAAAGTGTGGCTGCAATCTCACAGCAAGCCTGAAACCAATAGAATATATTAATCACTTTCGGGAAGCAAAGGACAGCTTCAGTTTAAAAAGAAACACACACACACATACACACACACACTGAGCATTTCATTCCCCAGGTACAATGACAGGCTTCCACATAAAAGACATGCTTTTTTTTTTCTCTGTAAGAAAAAGCAAGTAGAGTACAGTTTGTGACAAAGAAAGATAGCAGGCTCCCAGAATAGCATATTTTTGACCAGATGAGAGGGATAGTGATGATGAGTGTCTGATTCTTCTGGGTCTTTTTCATGATTTGTACTCGGGTTAATCATGAGGGATGAGACTGTTTCCAGTCCAATCAAGGGGAGCAGAAGTTGTAACTAAAATGCTCTCCTGGAGAGGATTTCATCAGACAGACAAAAACAGATTTAGGTGACAAGATCATTTCATTTGGTTCTGCAGCTACCATCCCTGCACAGCTTGGTGGGTGATCTAATGCAGCGGGGATCTCATCTAGAGCTGCGCCGTAGTTTGTGGGTGATACTAAAGGGCGTCAACCACACTCCAGTGAGCCATTAATTCACATCACACAAATTAATCCAAGTGTAGGCCTCTGCCACACACAGAGAGCCCCTCCACTTTCCCACCATACGTGATATATTCCAGCTCTGCTGCACACAGCCACATTTTGGCACCCAGTCGAACACAAGCGGGAAACCTAAAGGGGGAAAAAAGAGAGAGAAAAAAAAGCTGGAAAAACTTGAAAAAAAAACCCCTCTGTCAGAGTTTTAAATAATGCATAGTGCAAGTCAACGTAGACCGTCTAGCCTGAAAGGAGTCATAAATACCACACACACATGTCAAACCTTCATAGTGTCTGCCACATCTGAACAGCAGACAGCAACACTGGGTCTGCTGACAGCATTACAACCCACACAAACTGCACACTTTTTTCAGGTTTCAAGCCATCATGTTCATTTTTGTCATTAATTATTAATCTTTGTTGGTTAAAGAGATGGGAAATATGCTTATTCACTTTTTCTTCGCCCAGAGGTAGATGAAAAGATTGATACCACTCTCATGTCTGTATGGTAAATATAAGGGTAGCTGGTTAGCTTAGCTTAGCACAAAGACTGTAAACAAGGGGAAACAGCTAGCCTGCCTCTATTCAAAGGTATAAAAAAATCACCTACCAGCTCCTTGTACAAAAAGAGAGGTGTAAAAATATAATTGCCTGCTGGCTTTAGCTTCACATTTAGGATTTAGATATGAGAGTGGTATTGATCGTCTCATGTAACTATCAGCAAGATAAATAAAATGTCAGACTATTCCTTTAATGCTGTTCATCATGTGCACGGTAAATACTTGAGGTTTTATTACCCAACTACACCTTTGATGATGGCTTTTGTGTGTGTTAACTTTCTTTTCCAGAATCGGAGCTGTGAATGTCTTTGTGATTTTGTGTGGCTGAATAATCAAGTGGACAAATGCTAGAGGAAGACTCCTCTGAATATTGACATTGCCATCATCAAAAAGTGCTTGTCCTTAGCACAGCTTGTTTCCTTGGAAACATGCCCTGCTCTCTCTGTCTCCTGGCCTCTGCTTTAATCTCCTCTACTCCTGTGTGGAGCTGCTGGCGCTGTGGTACACAGTAGTCTGAAGGGATAAATTGATAGGTATGTTTTCTCCATTGTTGCCTCCTTTTTCTCTTATCTCAATTCACTGGGTTTGCACAAAAAAAGGAATATATCCTATCATACAACACTTGCTGCTCTAACAACTTAATATTCTCCTCATGTATTAGACTGGAATCGCTGTATGGGAGGGTTGTCACACAGAAATGAGAGTAAAATGTCATACCGCCCACCAAGGAGAGCTTAAACTACTGGCAATGCAACTTAATATGAGACAATTAATCACATTTACATTTACTGCACTGTGAAATTAAGGCTCTAACATTAAGAATATACCTTAGGAGAACTGTAGCTTATTCTGATATGCTGGCTAATGGAGATTGCACTGAAGCATATTGTGAAACCATAAAGTTCAAGTCAAACTCTTTTGACACTTTTCTCACATGGCTTGTTGTCATCTTCTCTCATTTTATTTGCACTCATTTGCCTCAGATCATGAAAATACTTTGACAAACGTAATCTCCTCTGCTTCTGTTGAGCCACTAACACATACTCCCCTGCATGACCGCAACCTCACAAGACAGACATCAGCTATTCAAAGTGACCAATTTGCAGAAAAAGTAAATTGAGTGATGAAACTGCAATCCAGCCTCATCAGGAGGTACGTACAGTAGGATGTGAAATCAGGGCTGTGGCAGGCAGGGCTGAGTTTTGGGGAGGAGGAGAGATCAAGAGGGGCTCAGGTGGCTAACAAGGCACACCTGGGTCTTACCAACAGCTGTGTGAAATCAGTGAAATCATGAGGCTCGATGAAAAGAAACAACTGTCTGGCCTCGATACTCAACCATCAGTCCAGTTAGTTCAGCAACATTTCTGTTAATAAATTATTTTTGTGACAAATAAATCTGAAACAGAATGTGCAACACATTTACATGAATATCAGATTGTGGGCCTACTGATAAATATCCTGCTCAGCATCTACAAAACAAAATAAATAAATAACATTTTGCTTTCTCTATATTAAGTCTCCAAATTTGAAATTGACAGCATTGTTGCAGTTTAATTCACACTGATTTGGTTTTGTGTAATTTCCTGTTATTACAAAATAGTATGGCACGGTCATTTTGTTAATACTAACTGCAAAAAGTGTAGCCTATACTATGCTGGTTAGTACATGCTAGTTTTCAGCATGTTGGTGCACACAAACGTAGTATGTAAACCTCAGACTGACATTCACTGTTTCCTCCAAGTAAAATAAATGAAGATCACTCATATGCATATATTCAACACAACATCTTTGTCCAGCGAGTAAGGCTAGATCACACAACATGTATTCTTGCAGAGTACAGTTTAATGAAACATTACGTACCACACAGATATTGCGATTAAACTTCTTAAACCTTAATATTGTGTGTTTAAGTCTCCAATACTTCACACAACAGAAACATCCAGATTTGAGTGATTTTCACAGTAAAAGGCTCAGACTCATCACGCACCTGAAAATTGCTTGGACTTCCTACATCAGGGGTTTAACCAGTCTAGAAAATGTTTCAAGTGTGGTCACGTTAATTTGTCTAATGTCATTAGTTTGTTTTTGGCTAGTCCCAATAGCTGACTGACCCAGTGGCGCATTTGTTCTCATCGTCTTTAGACTGGTGAAGTGCAGTTTCAAGCTTTGTGATGTCCCAGAATGTCCTTGACTACTTTTTGTTATTCTCAGGGGATAAGCAAAGTTAAGACGTTCAATTATAAAGCATACTATCCAAAAATTCATTTTTCCTATTAAGATATAATCTATGGACCCTGAATGATGCATTTTCCACAAATAAACTAGATGGACCTTCATATCAAAATGAGCAAACTCTCCTTTGTAACAAGGTCACATACATTTTGGAGCTCGACAGAGAGAGTCTGGCAGCTCCAGATTAGTGTTCTCACCAAAGAGGCTGTCGACTCTGACAAAAATAAGCAGGCTGAGTCTGTTCTGACCTTAAGGGTGCACACTGATACACACGCTAACGTAACCAGACACACAATGACAGGCAGGCACACAGGTACACACTCAATGCACACAGTGAACACACACCTACTCTCATACATTATCTGTCACACAACCAGATAAAGAGCGAGGAAATTAGAGACACAAAGAAAGGGCAGTAATGTATGTTGCCCCATGAATTTCATGCATGGTCACAGAAAATATTGTGGGTATTGTGTAATGTCAAAAAGGAAGATGTTTATTGTTATCCTGTACACCAAGTCTCCAGAGAGTGAGACGTGTTATTCTGTAGTTTTTTGCTTTTCAACCAGTTATCTAAAACGGCCATTGATGTGTTTTAAAAAATGAAAGACATGGGTGAATCAAGGGACCCTGCAAATTCACTAATAAGTGGGGTGAGCACACATTTTCAAAGAAAAGGGAAAAGAAAAGTTGTGTGCAAGAAATTTTGCATGTTCGCCCTATTTCTTTGTGAATTCTATGGATGTTTGTTCCTGGCTGATAGCGTCATAAAGGACTTTAACAGATTTAATACAGGTAGAGCTCGTTCCTTCCTTCATTACGCTTTTCAAAGGCTTCTAATTTCATGTAGTGTTACTTTTGACATTAAGTCACAATAGAGGCATTTAAATATTAAGCATTCAAGAAGGAAAGAACATGTATATAAAGCTCTGTCTCCTACAACAGGGCTTCAGTTTTTACACCATTTTGACCCATCAGCAGCTATCAACCAAAGAATCGTTTTATTTCCTGTTTTAATGTATTTTTGAGAAGCATCTGAAGGTAAAATTATTCAGTAATTCACCAGAAAAACGCAATGATTAGAGGAATCTCTCAAAAAACATATATAATTGTGTGTAGAAGAGTGTTTTTTTCTGCGTTCCTATCCGGTTAATCGTCTTGTGACCCCTCACACTCATCTTGTGACGCCTTGGGGGCTCCTGAAGCCTGAGTTGGGAACCCCTGTACTCCAAATGTTTATATATTTATATACTACTTTACGTACTTTATATAATACTTGCTTTGTCAAATAGTCAACCAAGAACCGTGTCCTTTATAAATATATTGTTTACCCAAGTAATAGATATAGAGAACTGTTTTCAAATATATATATAGTAAAAATACTGTACACACACACAAAGAATGAGTGAGAGAGAGAGAGAAAGAGAGAGAGACTGCTATTGATTTGACAGCCAGTTAATTCAAGTCTTTTGTTACCGAATACAGTCTGATCTATCACCAATCACATCCTACAGAAGAGCACTAAATGCGATTTGCCCCGAGCATGTTGATCCTCTTTCAATAAGACACCTTGGAAAAGAAGAAGGCAACAATAACATGAGGATTTCTGCTCATGCTGTTGAGCCAACTGTATGACTTTACAACCAGGAATGTTTAACAAAACAAGTGATATGCTCAGGTTTGCTAACATTCTATGTACCTGATGACCTTATTTTTGTATGTTTCAGTGAATGTGAAGCATGAACCATTGAACTTAATGTACATGCAAAAACAAATGAAACAACATGCATCAAGAACTATAGCAAAGTACACAAAACACTGCATTTACTGTGTGTCTGTCTAGAAATGACCAGTAAGAAACCAGTAATCCCAGAAGAAAACCAACTGGTAATGATTGTCATAGTACATACAGATGGTTTTACTAGTACTAACACTGAATACTAGTACTTACTTATTCTCAACACTGTTGTCAGCTGAGTAGATGTAATTACAAATGGGCTACTAAACCTCACTTAAATATTGCATTAAATTGTGTATGCATCATGTAGCTTAATGTGAATAGTACATTCAACAAGCCAACTCTGCTAAAGAAAGCCTGTAACACCACTGGGATCTGTGCTGTTGGGTGAAATCAGGGTTAATGTGAAATAATACAGGTGTTCTTCTTTAGTAAAGCCATTGATGAGGTTGTGGTTTTAAAAAGCTGCAGGGAAATCTAAATCAGGCTAAACAATCAAGTGAGCAATGTGACAATTATTGGATAATGCTAAAATGTAGTGTAACAGCAGAACAAGTATTAAAGAGTCAGTGAACTGAGTTAACAACGTCTGTTACACAGGAATATCTGTCTAAATTTAGCTAACATTAGCCACCATAAGCTACTGGTCATACTAGACCATTGAATGTATTTAATTGAACAAGTGTGCGTTTTACTGCTTATGACTTCAGCTTTTCCTTTGTAAGTGAATGAATGTGTTATTGCTTCTTTCAAAAGACACATAGTTTTGCTTTAATATATTAATATTTTTTCTGTGTGGTGTGGTTGTGTTTTTTGGTAACTTTTGTCCCAATCTAGTTTCTGCAGGTCACTTGTTACAATTACAGTGTGTATTAAGGAATGCTGTGCAATTTAAGGCTAAACAGTATCTAATTTATCACTGCATAACTCAGTCGCTAGGTAGTTCTTTGTGAGCTAATTTATGAAGTGGTTCTAAAGCTCTTCAGTGTGCATAAATGCTGAGGTATAAAAAAAGCTTTTGTACATGATCACACACAAGACAACATAAGCGTCCGTTTTAAGGGCTTTTTCCCTGCTGTGAAAGTTTTGGGGAAAGCAAAACAGCCTGAGAAATACCCATAGTGTCCTTTATACACTGAAAACAACAGGCTGACAAAACAGGAGTACTGATACATTTAACTCTGAATAATTTTAAAAGCATCAATTGATGTTTATGAGGTATAACACACTTTCTTTAATCCCGGTAAGTGCTTATTTGATGCAGCCGAAGATAGCGATCCAATCAAAACCAAATCAGCCAATGATCCATAAAGCTGCAGCGCTGCATATCTGTGCAACCAGTTGAGCATAAACTTTGCTCTGCGATTCAAATAGGTATTTTCTGCTGCATTATTCTAAACAGATGTTGTTGCTATTGCTTTGCAATCTTTCCATGGAGGGATACAGACACAAGGGAAGGGGAGAATTTTGTCATTTTTAATTTTGTCCAAATCTTTGAATTTATTGATGGTCACACAGTGTCTAAGATCACAATGAAATATGCAGAGATCATTTGTTTGTATGTAAATGTTTTGTTGTTAAATATCTAAAAATATTCTGAGCGTCTCTTGCCCTGGGGCAGACCATCTTCAAAACAAGATATATCAACTACTACTGGCCATAAAATGTGGTATGTACTGTATATTCATGGTCCCCGTAGGATGGATCCTAATACTTTTAGAGACCCCTTAACCTTTCATCTAGTGCCACGACCGGGCCAGAATGTCCACCTACACACAATAAAAATTCAAATTCAAATGACAGCGTGTCATGAAATTTACTGAGGATATTCATGACCCCAGAGGATGAACCCTTTTGTTTTTTGAACACTGCATGAGCTTTCCTCTAGCACTGCCATCAGGCCAAAATGTCAGAATTGTACACAATTGTACATAACTATGTTTCATAGGCAGATTGCCATGATGAGCACATTCATGTTCCCAAGGGGATGAACCCTTTTTGAGTTTTCATGGCCTTTCCTCTAGCGCCACCCTCTAGATAATTTTAACTTTTTTAGCCTCTCTACTGGTAACATTAACAAAATCGCCACTGTGTTTGCTCTATTAATCACTTTTGTACTGTGGGGGTCCAGTGAACATTGCAGTCTTTAAGGGTCACCAACATTTAATACTTCTGTTTGGTGTATCTGCTGTTTCTATCTATTTGAATGACAATGTCTCCCAAGTTAGTCAACGGACAGAAAATTAATCAGAAACTTTTTAAATCATCGATTAAAACTTTTTTTTTTGGTTCCAGCTTGTCAGATGTGAAAATGTGCTAATATTTTCAGTTTTATAACACTGTAAATTTAATATCTTTGGATTTTGGACTGTTGGTTTGACAAAACAAGACATTTAAAGATGTCATATCGGGCATTAGAAAAATATGATGAACATTTTTTTACTGTTCTCTGACTTTTTATAGAAGAAATGAGTCGATTAATTGATAATGAAAATGATTGTTAGCTGCAGCCTTAGTTTTGTTTATAGTGTACAGTAAGTGTATACAGTATGCGTTCAATTGTCTACCTGTCTATCACAGTACCTCTCTAGGTCACCACAGTTTTACCCTACAGCACTGTTTTTATTATTTACTGTTTTCCTCCATGAGTTTCATGAGCAGCCATCCTCCATCTTCCGCCTTGGATCAGCACCATTCAGGTTTTTTCCCCCATAAACTGCAGAAATGGAAACATTTCTCTTGAAAAATGCCAATATACACATAAAGAAAAAATATCAGAACAACATCTCCATTGTTCCTGTGCTAACATGATTGTGTTTACACTGGGCAAAAAAATGAACATAAGCGACATCATAAATTACAGATCTTAATAGATGATAAGTACAATCATGACACTGTATGTTGAACTGAGAAATAGAAAAGAGTTACAGTACATATTGTCTGTGTTACTCAGTGTTGTTTTTCTATAGACTCACTTCAGTAAACAGACTCGAGTTATTGTGAAATTGGTATGTTCTGAATATGTGCAAATAGTGAAGTACAGTATTATTCTGTATTCGTAGTTAATGAGAAACATTCATACAGTGAAGGCTTCCAATTCTTGAAAGCTGCTAACTGGTTCAGTTGTATACAAGCTGCGTCTTAGAGCAGTGTTGTCATAACATAAACCAGATGTCTGTTTGGGCTGCATTTTTTTGACAGAGAAATACCTCTTTGGCATACAACTTTTAGCTCAGTTTGAAGTAGCATAGATGGAGTCTGTTAAATAACAGCACGACCACTCTTCAAAACTGAACAGGAGAGAGAAAACATGGTAGAGCATATCAGTTAAATAAATCATTACACGCTGAATAAAGAAATAACACTGTTTTGAATGATACAAGTGGCTCTGCTCTGTCTGTAACCTATGCAGAGTGTGTCTGGATTGCAAGAGAATTACTTACACCCTGTTGTGGTCCTTCCCCTGGCTGTTTGGGTTTGGATGTGTCCCAGACAAAAGCCTGTCCAAATAAGATCAATGTGTTCGTGCTCCTCTCCTCTGAGCGGGCACTCTCCCACAGCTCCAGAGCCCAGCACACTGAAAGGAGGAATGAAAGAGAGTTAGCACGTATGAAACGTATGCTAGAGAGCAAAAATCTAGTTTATGTAAAATTCACACATTCACAGTATCAAGGGACATAAATCAGATGCATCACTACATAATTTCTTTACATATTATCACAACTTTAGATTAAGGTGATGTATCAATTTAATTGCAGTATATATTAAACTCTGCATCATGGAGATGTGCATGATTCAGTCAATTTATTTTGAAGATTTTTTCCCTTTTAATCTTGTCAAAGTGACATATCTAGGCGTTAGTAGAAAGTATTGCCTGATACCTTTACAGCTCAGTTGAGATAGTCTGACTAATTGTATCACAGCTAATTGCAGCATGGCAAAAACTGTGTAATAAGAAACCAGGATAATGATCCATTACAACGGAGGAAGATCATCGTGACTTCTAGCACCTAGTGGGCTTGCTCGGTGCTGTGGTTGTAAACATATAATAGCTTAATGGCGGGACAATTTGGAAGCAGCTGGAGGCAAAGCAGCCGAGGCAGCTGTTTCAGTTCAGACCAGCAGAGGAGGGGGAACGCTGCAAACCACAACACTGAATTAGCATAGAGCTCATCATGTTGCGAGCACACACGCACATACCCCTGCACCCTCCCACACACACACACACACACACACACACACACACACACACACACACACACACGTATTTATGTAAGCAAACATCACACTCAGTAA
The DNA here is from genome assembly GCA_005408345.1 of Macquaria australasica. Classification (NCBI taxonomy): domain Eukaryota; kingdom Metazoa; phylum Chordata; class Actinopteri; order Centrarchiformes; family Percichthyidae; genus Macquaria; species Macquaria australasica. Next base: position 26,151 of record SEMN01000262.1, read on the forward strand.
AGTAGTAAAATTAAAACTACAGCTTTAAAACAAAAACAAAGCAGAAACGGGCCAAAATGTCAATCTGTGTTTAATTCAGGGGGCTAATGCTGAGAAGACAGCGGTTCAGACAGAAGACAATATTTATCACGCAGTCAAAACAAGAAAACACCATACAATTTTGCAACAAGACCATCACATTGTTTGGAGTTTGGGTCTTTGTCTATTGAAACCATTGTCACTCATCACTGATAATAAAACACATGACAGAGGAGGTATTGCTGCAAATATTAAATCCAAATGCAACAGCACTCTGCATGTAGTTGGGCACAGAAATTGCTGCAGTGTCTCATATTCACGCTGGTTTGACAACAAACAGTATTTGTAGGCACAAGAACCCAGAATTTTTCCAAACCGAGACTTTAGGAGCTACAGCACCCTCTACCGGCAGCAGGTATCTTTTAGGTCTGTGGTTCCTGAAAACATACCGAAGGTCCACAAGAAAAACCGTCACTCACATTCCCTTGCCCACAAGCTTAGAAGCTATAATTTCGTGGCTTGGGCAAAGTGATTTACTTGGATAAGATGACTGAGGTTTTCTGCTCCAGCTGATGTCAGTTCCTTAGCATGAAGCCGTCGTGTTTGTTGTTGACCCTTTGAAACAATGGACATAAAAAATACCATTTAGCACTTAGCCATGTGTTAAACAAAGAAAATTCATGTTTGTTTGTTTTTATCCGTTTTATAAAAGTTGGCCTAAGCTGATTAGAAAACAACTACTTTAAGACATAAGCTGTCTTCCTGCTGTCTGCGTGATCCACGCTTTGTTACGGACTGTGATTATAAACAGCAAAGCTGACTGTGGGGCTGCTCTGTTCTCAAGTGGAGAACCACTTGCATTCACTCTCAGCACAAGCACATATTGTACACAGAGCTGAATTTTTTTGGTACCTGTGCAAACACACATACACACTCTTGCACACACGCACACACACACACACACACAATCATAACACCTATTTTTAATATCGTGGCTCTGGAGTAGCTCAAACAGGGAGCGCACTGTAACTGGAAAAGACAGTTTGTGATCCACATTTGTTTTACTCAAATTTTTGTTTGTTCTGTAACTGTTCTGTAGATTAATGCTAACATACCTACATCCTGCTGACATCCTTGAATTATAATTAATTGATTAAAAAAAAAAGAGAGAGAGAGAGATTACTGCTCAGTGGCTTGGTGAGGACACATTGCATGGTGTGTGAGTCAAATCAGCAGTAGCTTTCAGAAATTTTATTCCAACCTCAGATGCTCCAATACCGACATGCTGAAGGTTGAAGGAAAGACAAACTTTCACACAATGAAAACCTCATGCTGTGACATGGCAGGAAAATCCTACAGAAACACTTGACAAGGTCTTATTTACAGTCCTCTGCTCAAATAGATAAATGGTAGGTACATCCTCACAAAAGATGAACAAATAGCGGAGGCTAACAGCTGCACTGCTTCACCTACTGCAGTAAGTGTACATAAACACGGTTTTCCTTCTGGAGCTTTACTTCTATTTTTCGAGTGATTATGACAAATATGGTAACGCTTGACCCGTGAATGTGACAAATAAGAAGCAAACTGCTCACAGCTGCGAACAATTACAAACTGAGGATGGAATGCTTCTCCGCTGCTGCTCTCAGGAATGTGCATCATTGCCCTTTGTCCTCTGAACAAATTGGGGGGAAAGACTATTCAAGCCAGTATAATCCGTGCATTAGAGGTGTTTTAAAGCGGCCATATTTTACATTCTTTTGACTGATACCAATCTTGCCCCCTTTGAAAATGCCAAAACACAAGTTTCATATTTTTTTTTACATTGTTCAATTTAGATATGAAAGTAAAGTATATGTGTTACCAAAGTTTGAGCCACCTTAAGATAAGATAAAACCTTAAGATAAGGCAAAATTTTCTGAAGAGCTGTACGCGTTTACTGCTGAATTCACTGTTGAAACATATGAAATAGTTCAAATGTTGAAACAGTTTAAGTTGAAGTGGCAGTCGAAATACAAAAAGTTTAAATTTCAGTTAAAAGAAGTGCAGAAAGAAGTTGAACTGTCAGTTTAAGCACTGAGTGAAGTTGAAGTATCAGTTGAATTAAAAGCGCTGAAAGGAGCTGAAATGTCAGTCGAAGCATGGGTGATATAAGTTGAAGTCCTGAAAGAAATGAATGGCATTTCAAGTGTGTAAAATGATGAATCACGGTGTCAGTTAAAGTGGCAGCTGAACTGTAAGCACTGCAACCAGTTAAAGTAAATCAACAGCAAAAGTTGTGTCGAGTTAGAGGAGCTGCAGAAGCTTTTTTGTTGCTGTTAAAAGGCGAAGACCTGAGACCTGAAAGGGTTTGAAGTGTCATTTAAAGTGTAAGCAACGAAAGAAGTTGAAATGTCCGTTGAAAAGAAAGAGGTGAATGCAGTTGAAGTGGAAGCACTGTGGTGTGTGCACTGTACGCTGAAATGTCAGTTGGTAAAATTCAACTGTCACAGCAGCAAAAGGAAGAACAAGAACAGATGCATATAGATAAGTAACCTTAAGAAAAATAGAATACCTTATACATTATGATCATCTATTATATTAAATATGAAACATGGAAAATAGAAAATAAAAGGTACTATAAAGACCATACAAAAAATAGTAACTACAAAGTGTATTAGGACGAAGTGTATTGACACATACATAAAGTAGAAGAAGAAATATTACATTAATACACAAAATATTGGGGCAGATTTTATATGGTGAAAACATCATTTCAGATATACTCAAACATGAATGTGATTTTCTCTAGTTTTCAATTTGCATATCCCTTCACATTTCACTTTTAAACAGCTCCTTTCAACCACTATAACACAGGGGAGAAAAAGGGAAGTTAACATCAATTCTTGGAAAACCAGAAGCTTATTTAAAGGAAAGCAAACTAAAAAAAAAAAAGGTTTAATTATTGACAGCTCCTCTGAAAAGAAAGCTAAGTTACCAGCTCATCAAATTTCAGATTCTAAAAATGTTTCTTTTTCTAATCTCTGTAGGTTTGCACAGCGCCTCAGCCTTGCGAATGAGAACAGATCGTTCTTAAAAATTCCCATTCCAACCTGACAAGTTTAAACAAAGCAATTTCAGGCCCAACTGCACCTGCGTTATTGACGTGCCTCATCAGGGGGGTCTAGCAGGAAGACAATAATTTGTTTAGTAGCAGGACTGACATGAGCTCAGAGTCTGGATGCTGGTGGCTGAGGGCAGAGTGACAGCTAGTAACAGGCTCACTTTATAAAGGATAGCTCACATTAGGGCAGTCATTCAGAGCTACCACACAAACTACACACCGTAGTGCATTAACCTGCACTTTTTTGTTTGTTTACAATATACAGCTTTGGGATTAATGCAGTATTGATTTTGAGATTGCACTTTTTATTAAGTACTTTTATATACAATTATTACATAATGCATAATATACATTGATCATCAATTATATACATCATTTATAACTTGGATTGTAACACACTGGGATCAGAAATAAGTGTCCATTAAAAAATAAGGCTAAGATATTCTATATTTTATGTTAATATATGTTATTAAAAAAAGGCTGAAACCAACAAAGCCTCTCACTAGTTTCCAACGTCCCCAGCCACTCTGTGGCACTCAGCCTCAAGCCCATTTGTTCCTATTGAAGACGTAAATCACAAATATAATTTCATTTTTAAAAAAAGGCTCAGCAATTTCCTAAAACAGCTGGATAATGTAGGTTTTAACAAAAGTTACTCAAACAGGTGTAAATAGTGAATTTATTCGGGACTATTCTCAGCTGCAGATTTGATGTGCTAGCAAGTATTTACGGCAGCAGGACGGTGTATATGGGATAAACTACTAAACTATACTGCCCATGTTTGTAATAATGTGGCTCATTGATGTGTTTTTAATAGTTTTTGAACAACAAAAGAGCTCTATGGCACAGAGGAATGCAGACAATGCTTGGATCAATTTTTATTTTTTTGTTTTTTCATGGGATTTGTTTACAACAAGAAAAATAAAGACGATCACCAGACTTATCCTTTAAAGACAAAGACAAAATGTTTATTATATTTCAGCTTTTTGTCTGCTTAAAAAGATCCATTATTAGCACTTTTTTTAAAAAGAGGATCAGCTTTCACTTTGCACTTCCTTGTGTGGGCCTGAGGGCTGAGGTTGCTAGGCAATGGTGGCTATCTCCGTGGTGACGTGATCCCCCTTGGGCCTGATTCTCACTCATCACCTCCACAGACAGATACAGGGACGTGTGCATACACACATGCACAGTGCCCACACACACACACACACACACACACACACACACACACACACACACACACACACACTGAGGTACCACTGCTAGCCAGAGGTCTATCTCTGCTCTTATCTCTGGGCGGCTGTTGTCAGTCACTCACTGTAGTGCTGAGAGGGCCTTCATTGGTCTGACCTGATGGGGCTTAGCGAACACCTCACCACACAAGAGCAGGAGCTGCTCCTCTGTCCATCGCTCAAACAAGTTGTGAACAGACAGCTCTGTTTATTCTGGATGAGTGTAGAGATTTATTTTGAATACAAAAATGTTTTTCGGGTTCAATTATTTACTGTGTTTGGTAGGATTCATTTGTTTTTTTGACATACCCTTAACCTCAATGTGCCTCATCTATTGTACAGTAGGTATCTTAGTTAGCGATCACCTATAATTTCCCAGAATTCAGCTGTGTGCTCATCAAATTTGAGGGACTGACACCGAAACCTGATGAAAAACTATAAACACTAAGACCCATGACATTTGAAAGGATAAATTCCCCTTAAAACACTTAAGCATCTTTAAAAGACAGCTACTTGTGGTGCTAGATGAGAAGTTAAGGAATCACTGCAGCTATTCGGTTTCATTCTCAGGGTGACTTGAATATCTGTACCAAATTCCACGGCAATCCAGCCAATAGTTGTTGAGACATTTGACTTAAAACCACAAATATCAACCTCACGGTGGCGCTAGAGGAAAATTCAGACCATAAAAGTCATTAGAATACATCATCTGGAAACCATGAATGTTTGTAGAGAATTTGTTACCAATCCATCCAGTAGATGTTCAGATATTTCACTGGGTAAGTAAATACTTATCTGCTGTTGGCACTAGATGAAAAGTCAGAGGACCACCAGAGTTATTATGATTCATCCTCTGGGGACCATGAATGTCTGTACATTCATTCATGGCAATCCATCCAGTAGTTGTTGAGATATTTCAATTTGGACCAAAGTGGTGCATGAACCGACCAGCCGATATTGCCATCCCTAGAGCCACGCCGCTAGCATGGTTAAAGACAAGGAAATACCTTAAGAGTTTTTTTCTGAGTTCCAGGTCATCTAAGTCATGAAGTCAGAGTCCCAGAACTAGTCTCAGGTCATTATTTTCATGTCTCAAGTGTGACCTGCTAAGCTCTTGTCAAGTCAAACTAAGAAGGAAGAAGTCAAGCCAAGGTTCACCACAAAAATTAATTTATATGGATTAAAAAAAAAGTCCTATGAAACACTATCTCGTTTTTGGCAACCTTACAGCCATTCGCCTTGTGTTTATTTACTGTTCAGGCTCTTTTCACAATTTTCATACTTTGTCAAAGAAGACAACTTCAAACTCCATGGATTACTGCTTGTCAGTCAGAGTTTCACCTACTGACAGACTCAATGACTGCCTAACTGACACAGATATAAAAGTACTACAGGGTAGTAGTTACAGTACATGGAGCTAAAAGCTAAAAGCATGCCTACCCACTGATCTGAGTGGCTTACCATGTTTTCAAGTGTAGAACAAAGTCTGACCTTTTGCATCAGGTTACAGTGTGTTGGGAGGCTTCGCTGTCATCACTTTGACACACACGTACAGTCTGTGTACTACGTACCTCCAAGCATAGAAAGGAATCATGTTTTCCATTCCCCCACTCTTCCTCCACTGCAGCTGTATCCATGGGAGCACAAATCAGGTCAGAAAAACATATCAACATGAGGAAAATCATATCAGTTCCAGAGTGAGGAGAAAATGAGTAAGTGTGATTTTATAGTGCACTCATAAAGCAAGCCATCATTTTACAATCAAATTAAACAGTTGGGACACAAGTCAGGCAAGTCAAGTGTTTCTCCATGTATCAAATCTGACTCAAAATTATGTCTATAAATAGACTTCAGTACAAGCATGTAGTGTAACTGCCATCCCCATTCAGAGTTAGTCAAACCAGCTAATATTTATATCAGTTTTAAATTGTTTTCATTACACTTAATGTATTTCCTTATATTTAATAGCACATATATAAAAGTTCTTTCCTATCTGCCATAGCAGCCCTAAATACAATAGCTTGTAAATCACTGTTTGTATACCTGTATAGATCTGTATGCTTGTGTATATGTATATGTAAGTGTATTTTGGGTATGAATGTATTTCTGTTTGAGACATGTACATGTGCAGGCTGTAAAAACCATCTTCTATCTTAAATTTATTTCTTCTTGTGTACAAAACTTTAAGTTTTTAATGTTTGGGTGAAACACTCTCTACAAGCTTGTTAATCTTTCATTTGCACACACAAAAAAAAGCCTGTGCATGCTTTGACTATGCTTGAATATTTAACAGCATCTGCAGTATTAAGACAGACCACAGCAAAGTCTGAAGCTCAGCAGTCTGTGATCTTTCACTGTACACAAGTCTGGGGCTGCTTGTATGTTTATCACAGAGTAAACATAGTAAACATTGAAGTGGTGAGCATCTACGTGCACAGTTGAAAAGTGTTGATTAGCTCGGTTAATAACTAAGTTCACTGATGCAGAAGTAGCTATGTGACAGCCTTCATCAGAGCTGATACATTTCTCTAATAATGCTGAGGAAAGGTGCTTCACTACCTCTTGTGCCCTTCTACCAGTGATTACAAAAGGTTAGGGTATTATCATCCCATAATAACTTGCTCCAGAAATGTTTGACAGGCCACACATCAGTGACCTACTTAAAATATTTTGTAGCTCAGTAAGAGTTCACCCAGATTCTCCTCCTATATTGGTTATCTTTTTCCAAGTTCGAATGATTTGGTCATTTTTCTCTGACCATGTGTTTTGAGCTATGGTAGCGGCATGACTCAAGGGATGGCAATATCAGCTGGTCCACATCTAAACAACTCTTGGATCAATTACCATTATTGGTTGTTGTCCTGACATTCATAGTCCCCAGAGGATGAATCCTACTGGGTTTGGTGAGCCCCTGACCTTTCATCTAGTGCCACCAGCAGGTTAACAGTTCTGGTTTTGAGTGACATGGCTCAACAACTGTTAAAATTTGAAACAGGTTTAATATTATTAGATAGTTAAGGTCCAAATACCTGCAAAGATAATGACATCCCCATCAGCCTCATCTGCAAATTGAATTAAGTGCCAATTAGCAAATGTTAGCATGCTAACGTGCTAATCTAAAATGGAGAACATAGTCAAGTTTATACCTGCTAAACCTCAGCATGTGATCATTGTCATTGCAAGCAACATTAGTATGCTGATGTTAGCATGTTAGCTCAAGCACCTCTGTCCCTAAGTGCAGCACAGACTCGCTAACGTGGCTGTGGACTCTTCGCCTTGTTTAATCAAGGTCAGAGAAAAGTGTTTAAGTTGGCAAAGCAGGATATACTTTTTTATACCGTATCAAGCTCTGTTGTTGTTCATGGTGAAGACCGTCCACTGCTAAGGACAGAGTTGAGAGCATCATGACCAGCTGTCAGTCAGACCTACAAAGCCAATATTCCTGCTGCACCTCTCTCCAATTCAAGTGTCAGAACAACCAATATAGAGATCAATATAAAACAGTGATGCTCAGCTCTGACTTATACTGACAGAGCATTGACCACAAGAAAGGCTGAGTTAGATTTGTGCAGCTATAGTGAGAGATTAGCAGCTGGACTGCACATCCTTTGCTGGACCCTACGTGACTCCTGATTTTCCTGTTGTTGTAGCAGAAGAGCACACAAAATTGAACCCACCGCCCTCACTTTATACACTGGCTTCAATAGTTGTAATCTGCAGAAAGATCTGCTTGCTTCTGGAGACTGCAAGCACAATTAATGACCGATCAATCTGACTGTACACACAAACACACAGATCAGTCTACATCTCTCAAGTCAATACAATATTTCAGAATAAAAGCAGCGATTCGGGTCAGCTTGCCGTCATAAGCTTCATTTTGAATTGAAAGGTCTCACATCAGTCCTTCCACAGCCGGTTTTTGTCTGTTTCCCCAATGCCAAATAATCTTCAAGGCTACAAGTCAGTCTTTAAGTATAAAGGGTCTGTCGCTGTGTCTTTATCTGGCCTTGGATCAGGAGCCACTCGCCAAAGGGAATGGGCCGACAAGTACTCCCCCATGTATGGCAGCTTTGTGAGCCCTGTGATGAGAGATAGATGCTTGTTCCCTGTGTCCATTCTCATTGTTGACCAAGTCCTTTATCATGTTTTGATCAACTTTGTCTGACCTCACCATTCAGTGGTGCTTCGCACTATCTGCCATTTGGTTGTGTCAGTAACGTTTAAAATGCAGCTGCAGGATAAGACATATAATCTTGTAATGGCCAACACTGGAGACTAACAAAAAACTATTTATAACATTATTTTAAGTTAATCTATCTACTCTATCTATCATTTTGCAAAATACTTATTATTTTCTATTCTATACTCTGGAACACATTAAAAATCAAATTAAAAATACATTTCTTTACCACTTGTATCTTTTTTATTGAAAAATGAACACTGAAAAATGTCTACTTTACGTATGCACAGGTATTATTTTCTATTCATTTCAAGGCATTTCGGCAGGACTTTATGTTTGCAAACCTTTTGCGTGGAAGTGTGAGCAACGGCAAACATGAGCGCGGCTTTCGCAAGCAAATAACTTTTCCTTTGAAAGACTCCTCTGAGAACATCTGCACGGGAACATCTGGGAATGGCAGGAAATTCGGCATCTCTCAGCGTGACGTGCAATGAATGTTTTTCAAGTACTTCAGAGGGATGAGCAGAGTATGCAACCTCCAAAACCCTGACAGAATTTATGGAGTCCAGCAGCAAGTGGTTCTCATTACCCATGTCATCTTCCAAACAAATTGCTGTATTGGGCTCAGAGCTGGGGTGATGTTTGTCTCCTGGCATAATTACTGTTATATTGTGTTTTCACAATATGTCCACACCATTGTCCCATTTGTTGTCAACAATACACTTGGTGTGATGTGACTTGAATGAAGGCGACAGAGGAGGATTTTCATATCATTAACGCTCGCTACAGTGTACATATTTGCATTATCCTCCCTTTTATTTCAAAATCCCTTGTGCGGAGTAAAACCACAGAACAAGAACTGTCTTGTTTATGACAGGAATCCCCCACCAGTTTGAGGGGGCATACCAGTTCCAGTTTAGAAACCGACCAGTTTTAATAGTGTTCATCTGGCAGTGTGTGTGTGTGTGTGTGTGTGTGTGGGGGGGGGTGGGGTGTCTACGAATTATCCGCCAGGAATTTTGGTATAAATTGTGCCTGAGACTGGAGAAATGAACAGACTGCACCTGGTCTGACACAGCTGTTTCGCACACAGTTCTGCAGCTTCGATCATGAGATTGATGATTTTGTGTTAAGGCCTTGAAAATGTCTCAAAGGCAGAAAATAGAAAGGGGAAAATGGTCTCTTTAGCCAATTATTTAAAAACCGCTGAGTTTAAAGTGTTTAATTTGGCATCTGCAAGATAGTGGAAGAAAAGAGAAAATCATTAATTCCCCTTATAGAGAAAATGAAAATCTTAATTCACTCAGTATCTTTTCAACCAGTGTGCTCCTGATTACCTCTTGTAATAACCTCATGATTAATTTGAATATTTATTGGTGCATTGTTATCATTATCTGAGGGGAGTATGTTGTATAGAAAGGCATTTCTGGGTTCATAGTTCCCAACAAACTGTATGCAAAATGTTTGCTTCTTTTACAAAAAAAAGCTTCTGCAAGTGAAGCTAGGTTCAGTTCTAAGGCATATACATTTAGGGTTTGCAGATAAAGGGGTTAATGTCATCAGCACTGCAGGTGTAATATACTATCAGAGTACTGAGAGCCCATATTGCGCCTCCTGTTTATGTCTTGTTGTGCTCCTTCAAGCCAAGCAGGTGCTCAGTTGAGTTGCATCCAGTGATTTAGAGAAGCATGTCCAAACCATTATCCTGTCTTCATCCATGCCTGTCTCAGCGGATTCTTTCTCCCTGCCAGCATTTTACATTGTATCTGCAGCTAACAAGGACACAATGGAGTGCAAGTTTATATGGGAGTGTATATGATCTCAGAAACACCAGTTGAGATGAGATAGTTACACTTTGCTACCTATCTGCTATCTAAAGTGTTGACACACAACAGTACAGGGTAACAAAAGGAAAGGATTTAAATATAAACAGAATTTTGTAATTTAAGCTATATATTTAAGTCGTATTGTAATGTCTCTTACAACATATTACTGTATAGATTTAAGTAATAGTTAACTAATAGTAATAGTAACAAATGAAGCTGTAAAACTATAGCACTGTTAAAGGAGTAAGTTATGTGTTGGTACTATGTGCTATCAGTGTACATCAGTAATATCTGTATGGTCGGAATATGACTGTATGAGAAAGAAGTATTTGTATGCGTGTGCTCAAATACAGACATTTACTTCATTTAAAATTGTTACTAACCTGCCAAATGGCCTACCGTATTTCTTATAATTGGATTTCTATATATGGTGTATTTTTCAAAAGTACAGTAATGATTGTACAAAAAAAGGGACCAAGCTAAACATGTCATTACAGCCATTATTTCAGTGATTTCTCAGTAATGTCGGACAATATCAAAGTTCACCTGGGAATGGCTGGGTTGGGAAATGAGGAGCATGAGTCATTGTTGGGGAAACCTGCAGATATCATATGCTACAATAAAGGCCAATGTGTTACCTGCATTTCTGAATGCAAGAAGTACAATTTTCCCCGTCGCCTCGTCATATTTGATCATTTTCTGAATTACGGTTCCCTCTGTGATTACCATAAAGATGTACTATACTGTGTGACATTTCTACATGAGCGTTGTATATGTTAAACACATCTTTAAAGTATTTTTATTTTCACTGAATCCTTATAGCGCATCATTCAATGTCTTATTAATGTTTTAACTACAGTAAATTAACTTTAATAATTTAAATCTGGAACATTTTCACTTTTCACTAATTTAATGTTTCTATCAATATTCAGAATTGAGCAGCCACTGCTAAAGATCACGACTACTGGAGGTAGTATGACGGACAGAATAACATATTATGTTGTTACTTAAATGTTCTTACACACATAGTAGTAGTAATAGGAGATATTCTAACATATAGAGTGTAAAAATACTACTCTGTGAAGATGTTTATTGTGTGGTTAGTACAGCTCATACAAACTGATGTCTAAGAGGTATCACAAGGATTCAAGAGACAACAATAAAGAAACTATATAACTTTGCTCTCTTCATACACTCTGTCTGTGTAGTTTGACAAGAACCGTCCCTCGAGTGACGACCCCTCAAACCTCGGGTGGAATGTAAAACAGGTGCTGCACAATTGGTTCCTCCACAGCGGGGGCGAAAGAAAAACAGCCGCCCCTGCAGGAACCTGACTGACAGAACATCACATTCTCCAGCCAGCTGTGTCTCCAGATGATCCTTTACTTACACAGTCAGACTTAAGGGATAACATACAGCATGCATGCAATACATTATGCATTCTCATTCAACTGCAAAGTCCCCTACATTGAAAAAAAGAAAAATCCCACTCTAGTGGTTAAGTATTCCTTGATAGCTAATTTTCTGTTTTCTCTGATGGATTAGTTTTGATAGCACACATATATGTTTCTCATAAGTCTAAAGATATGCTGATAAAAACATTAAACAATCTTAGCTCTTTCCTTGACACCTTGTGTGTTCTTCAAGTGGCGCTGTAACATCTGGCATGGATTTGTACACTGAAATCCTGGCTGGGGATTCAAAGAGAAGAGTTTTTAATTGAATCCACTCCGAAGCCTGTGAGACTGAAATTTCTTCTGGCAAGAACCTTCGAATACATACTCATGTTACCTTGTCATGTGACCTCTTTCACAGATTGAAATAGTTTTTTGACTCCTGTGTCAGACTGACATAGTCTTTTCATGCTCGGACATGAAGAGTAACTTATTTTTTCAGAATGGACAGTCTTGTCCAGACAAAGATAGTTGCTTTTAATCATTTGATGTCAAAAATTGCTAAATTCCCCATGAAAAAGGCTATTTTATTGAAATCCCTTTCAACACAAACACACACACCAGTTGTGGTTTGGTCCATGAGTGTCTACTACTGCCTCCCTTCCAGGAGTCCAGCCCTGACCATAGCACATACCGGCACAACACTAAACCTACTGCTGTGCAACAATACACACATTCACAGCCCACAGACAGCAAATTGCTTCTCTCATTCCCCACCACGCCCTGCCTTCGTTCTCAGCCACCTGCAAAACAAACTGTGCTGGAAATTTCACTACAAATTACCCTGTGTCTGCCAAATCCCCCCGGGAGCAGAGGAAATCAAAACCCTGGATCTCCCTGCCCCCACAGAAACAGACCTCAGCCTCACTCACACAGAAATCAGGTAGATTGTATTTTTGTTTAGAATTCTCACAATTATGTTTTTTTAAATTTTGTTTAAGAAATGTATATAATATACTTTGATATTTTTCTTGGACTGAATACTAAAGTTTTAATTTATATCTAAGAGTTTTATTTGGCTTTAAAAGTGGAGACAAGCTTTTAAAAAACTACTGTCAACCTTTCACCAAAAAGCTGATTTGAATGAAACTGTCTGGAGGTGAAGAATAGAAACCAGATGAAAGTTCCCAGTTTACTTTTGTCAACACCAATTTTACAAACAACCCCATACTTCTGTGGGCTTCAGGTCAACATGACATCGTGAAACTAAGCCTCCATTCGCACTAAGAAAGAGTGAAAACTGAGACCTGTTTCGCTTCAGGGGAAAATCAAAGGAAGGCACATACCTTAGCAGTGAATAATGATCAACAGCATAAACCCAACAGCGTTTACATTGTAAGGGCCACAGTGCCTCCTGGTGACGGCTCTGCAGGACTGCAAACAGACAGGAATGTCAGAGAGGGAGAGTGAGTCAGTGGCCGATGTGCCAGAGAGATGAGTGTTGAAAGCTCCTTGGAAAAAGGATTAGGGCTGTTTATGTTGGCCAAGTGGCCCGCTGCCAGCTGCTCAAGTGTGCAAACTTCTTAAAGCTGCAGAGCTTCGGGTTGGTCATGAATCTTTTCACTCTATTTACCCTCCACCCAAGACTGTATGGATGGTTGTGCTTTGTTCAGAGGGAAAGCCCCCTCCGCTTCAGCCCCCACCTCCATAAAAGCACGCTCTACTCCAAAAATGTGCTGGATTCAAAACCAGCCTTTCTGTGACACCACCCCCGAAAACACACCCATACACACAAGAGTGCGCATAAATATACTTTTAAGTAGATTCATTTATTTTCACCTTAAATATACAAGCAAAAGTCCACTTAATGTATTTCAGTTGCATTAGGAAAAAAACCCTGCTCACATTTAAGTCAAATACTGCAGATTTTAGTCATTTCTTCTGACAGTAATGTGTCAGCCGAACTCTTCCGCTCATTGGCCTGTACAGTTTAATACTAATCAGCACCATATTTGGATTGTTGAAGGTAAGAGTCTGATTATATTAAGGAAAGCTGTCCTCTACAGGAGCAGACTTGATATGGATTTCATCAAATAAAGAAAGGCAGGGAGCAGAAGTGTCCAGGTTGGAGGTAAAAGAAAAAAAGGAGGGAGGCCCATGTATCAACAGTAGGATAAGACTCAGCCTGGGAGCTGGCAGGATGCCAGAGCTCTGCGGCCTGGAGCTAGATCAGAGCAGGGTTCGTGAGCTGTAGTTATGAGATGAGGGTCTCAGGTCACGGAATAATAAAAGGCATAGAGCATCTGCAGCAATAGAGCTAAACTACAACTTTTGTTCTCATATAGCTTGTTTTCCCCCACACTGGTAGGCTGTAGGACTACTGTTTGACGTATACGTATAGTGGTTATAAGAAATTAATTTTTTACATATTCACAAACATCCTTATCTATTGAGCTGTCCCTGTCCCTTGAAGTTGCTAGAGCAGTTACTTTAGGATGTATCTTAAGAGTATTTTTTGGCTTTAAACGTGGGGTACAAACTGTTTGGACAGCAGTGTATGAGTATACAATCTTTCAACCTGAATATCCAGGTTCAGACCCCATTACAATGAGCATCCATGGGCCAGACGCTGAATTTCTTTCCTATTGGTTTTAGCAGTGCTGCTCTGGTGCTGACCTTGTGCTTTGACTTCTGCACAGAGGGGGAAAGCAAAACAACTAATTTTGCCTGTGGGTCTTAAAAATCCTGCGGGTTGTTAGTGAGTGAAATCATATTTCATTTTTGCTCTGTGTTTTGTTCTGCTTATTCTTTGTTGATTTATAAATACAACTGTTCATATTTAAAACATTGACTGTGGTGTTCAAATGATTTTTAATTGAGTCATATCAAACGTTCACCCTTTCACTTGGAAGGGTAAAGAGGGCTAACTTGTTGCCGACCAACAAGTTATGAAGACTAGTTTTCTCTCAGTGCCAAGTCAAGCAAGACCTGGGAGGACTGGCTTCAATCTATAAGCTTTGTATGGTGTTTGGGTTATGTAACTCTTTAGCAAATGTTTCAAAATCCCTGTCACATTGTAGTTATTCCTCACCTACTGTATTTGCACACTTTGGATTTTACTGTAAATACAAAGAGTAATAACTGTGTCCAAATTGGCAAACTAACTCACATCCTTGGGATTGGCGAGATTGTATAATAAACTCCTGACTGACCAGGCAGCAAGCTCAGGTTCTCTATAAGGTGCTACTGATATGTTTGGTTCAGTAAACATATATCAAGGGAGTGCTCAGACGACTTTGAGGTATAGCTGCTGCAGGCATATTTTGACAATAATCTGTAATCCAAAATCCATGTCTCAAGCCATATAATCATCATCATGCAGTCTTACACAGGAGCTGTCAAGTAGTAAGATTGTTTGACTCCATCCCTCCAAACACCAACACCACAGCACTAATGTTTGTGAATGCTGCCATCTTTTGATAATAGTGGGTACTGCAACTACTCAAGAAAGGTTCTAAAATGTGTATTAAAAGGTACTGCCAAAATACATCCTATAGCTCCACAATATATGCGTGTATATTTAGTTGTTTAATTGCTGCCAGTAGTGAGTAGTCTTACATTGTGTGTCTGTGTGTATAGTGTTAAGATAATCTTGGAGGAAAAACATCAGTCACAAAAAACAAGACACATCAACATGTCAGAGACTTTCACACTATAAAGTTTGTATTCAAATAGGAACATGCTAAAGAAAAACATTCTTGCGCATCCATCATGTCAATTTTTCAATCTAAAATGGTTTACAAATTGACAAACGTTTGAAAAATATGTCAACAATATAACTTTTCCCATTTTCATTTAATTAAAATACTTTAAAAGACTTTAAAAAGTGCATTGGACGAGCCACACGAATTCACCATCGGTTCACGGTGGACTCAAATACCCATCAAACAATGTAAGATGGAGCGCGCAATACTATATAAACCTGGCAATTAAGATTTAAGGCACTTTTCTATAAGTTACACTTAATTTAGGGTACTTAAAGATGATTTAATGTCAATTTAATCATCTTGCAGCACCTTGTATTTCAAAGAGTGCAAGGTGTCAGACGAACACGTACAATCTGACGAGATAAAGCATATTGCACCCAATTACTTGTCTTACTGTTAACACAACTGACACTTTTGGCACTGTACTCAGACCCAGAGAGAAGGCATGAGGTACATGGCAATAACTTAACAATGAACACAGACACAAAAAATAAGTTACATCAAACCAGGCACACAAATAATACTCAAATGTCATATAACGTTTAACCTCAAATGCTTTTGGCGACAGGGGAACAGAATATCCCATTTCATCATTTTTGGCAAATGTTTAAAGCATATTTTACTGTATTGGGATATTGCGCCCGATATGTGACACTGATATGATGACACTTGATGTGTTGATACTGACCACAGGCACTGGTGGAAAGGCAGACTGTGGTGAAGCCCACACAGAAAGGACTATAGAGCGGATGTTTCTTTTTCTCCCAGACAGATACATTTCCCATTTGCAATTATTGTTCAGCTTGTGTCATGTGAGGAGGTTCAAGACACGACCGTTTAATACCTCAAATTTAATAAAGCACCTGAGCAACTGTAAATCCCAACAAACATCAAATGTTTTTCAAAGCAAAGGATCAACAGTATCAAGAGTAACATTTCAGGAAACTGGTACTCTATGAAAGCTGTATGATGAAATGTTGGTGTCCTAAATTGTCACATAAACAGTGTGCAGCTATTTCACTTCACTTCATGACAATCACTGAAGTATCCACCTCAAGCATCACAGTTATAGTATAAAATAAAAGGTAGAATTCACTGTTGGAAACTAGACACATGGTGGTATTTAGTTAAAATGTTAATAGATTTGGCTTTATCTTGATTGTCACCTACTTCTGAGACCATCTAACCCAACAGTCTTAAAAATGATTTTGGTTTTCTGAGACTCAAGTCTGCACTATCCTGGTTCTTGAAAATGCTCAGGTGCTTGTGTAACAAGGCCCGTCCCTGACGTGTTTGAAGGGCTGATGGATGACTGTGAAATCCCATGACCATCTGTTGGTGAAACTACTCCATTATCTTTTGTTTTGAAGTAAATTACATAAAATAATGGCAGGACGATGCCTATCAGGAGCATGGCAACTACAGCGTTCCACCACTGGATGCCCCAGTCTGCCCCATGACTGGTCAGGCGCTGTCCACTGGAACCAAACCGTTGCTGTTTCTCCGAGTTATCCAAGAAATCCTCATCTTGATCATTCGTGGTCTGGATCAGTTTCTCAATATCGTTGTCCACCTCCATTAGAAAGTCTGTGACCTCCTGTAGATGTGGTTGGGCTCTGGCTCTGTCCTGGGGCTTCACTGGTTCGGTAGATGAATGTGGCATTTCTTCTTGAGGGTCACTTAGGTCTGTGTAAGTCTCGGTTAAAAAGCTGTGTTTCTTAACAGGTATTTTGATAGATTTCAGTGCAAATAAATCTTGTTCCTGCATAAGGTTGTTCACCCGCTTTATATCTGCCACCTGTTGACAGAAACAGGCATGAAGTTTCATAAATGAACGCTTAATATGCCACTGAAGAGATCAACACTAGAAATACAAAAAAGCGTTTGAATTTGATTTGGTTGAAATATTTACCTTGCAGCCATATTGCAGAGCAAGCTTGTTGAGACTGTCACCATCTAACACCTGCCGCTCCAGCAGCTGGACGTTCCTCAGTCTGTCCGGTTCCTGCTCTTGGAAAACCTGCGGCCTCATCTCCATGACACTGAGCTCCTCATCTTCTGAGGATACAGTAGACTCGTTCGGCCTCCTATTGAACATGTAAACCTGGCCATCTGCACTGGCATGGACATCCACCGGGGCCTGGAAAGCCTGTGGGACGCGCTCCCCCCGCCACATAATGAAACACCAGCCTGTAAGGAATGTCGCAATTCCCAACATTAAAGTAAGGACACAAATAAAAATCCCACGAGAGCTTTTTAAACTTTAACTCCCAACTCAGGTGTAATAGTTAAACTTATCCATACTTCTAGCTAGCCTTGTGTAACTGTGTGGGGTTTTCTCATAGAGGGTTTCTTTCACCTGTCTTTTTGAAAAGACTCAAGGGTAAAATTTGGCCACCTCATCAATCAAGATTAATAAAGTAAGATACAATGACAAAACTACAGTTATCATTAAACAGTAAAATGTGCAAAAAGTTGGGTGAGGATTCCTATGGAAGCCCAGTTTTCATGTTAAATGATGTTTTGAACTACCATCAGGCCCCACAGTGGGTATCAGGCAGTGCCGTCAAATCTACTGGACCCCACGACAGGCGATACCGTTCCCTAACCCTGACCTAACATGCCTTTAATCTAAGAGCAGATACTTGGCGGCTTGACCAGGCCTTATATCTACATTGTATTAGCTTAGGCTAAACAGCAGCGACTGGCCCAACTGGCTTGAACAGGCAGCTTCATCTGAATCTTAACAGGTCTATCAGGTGGGCACCCTCTCAATAACTGGTGTTTCATTCAGTTGGGCTACACAAGACCGAGTTAAACACAAAACTACAGTATGTTCCTTTTAACTTTGGTAGTCACAAAGCTCCAAAAGAACAGGTGGTTAACAGCAGTCTATCAGTCCAGAGTACAAGACCTCATCATAACAGTCTTTTAATTGGGATGATAACTGCTGTCAGATAAGAGTGTGGTCGCTATGTTTTGCTCACTTTTTTTTTTTTTTTTTTTTTTAAAGAGGAACTACAAAATACTTGGAGCAGGACACAAACACATCTCTGACAATTTTTACTTTCTAGTGTAGGAGGAAAAATCCCCGTAATCACAGGCTGGCGCACATGTTGCCATGGTTACAAGAGATTGAATAGGGTTAATTATATCCTGAGACCCAGCCTATTCATTTATGTCCTCTGTAGTGGACATTTGTTTTTGGTCTATATCTTTTGACTCATTTGAGCTACCCTACTAAGTCCTGGTGTGCTAAATAGAGGACATCCTGGCATTTCCAATGATATCTCATGTGATTGGGTGGAATGAGGGGAACTTTGTTTTCATGCTGAGACAAAATGGAGACTGCAGGAAAACGCACATACCAGGAAAAGAGAAAAGGTAAGTCAAATATTGTTAAGATATCGTTTTTTTTTTACCTATGGTAATCATATATTTTCTTGTTTATGAACATGTCAGGAATTATAAATTGGGGTCAGAGTTCAGTTAAACTTTTTGTTAGGAAAAATAATAGCCCTTTTATGAATGTCAACTGTAATGGACATGAGGCCGATTTAATGGGGTTAGCTAATAGCGAACTAGCTTGCTAGTTTTATTGTTTCACATTCAAATTTCTGCCCCAAAACACATTTCCTTGTGGAGTAATAAACACGTTGAATGTATTTTCTATGTAAAGTAATTAATGTAATAAAGTTGTTTATAACTATGTTTCATTCAACCTCTTTCATTTTAACATTACTGTAGGAGGCAGAACTGAGGCAGAGAGAATTTTGTACCAAATAGTTGAGGGAGATTCAGATCTGGAATTGTCAGATGAGGAAAATGCTAGGAATGAGGTTGCTCCTGCTGGAGAAGAGAGAGAAAGCTCAGAAGAGGAGGCAGGAGGCTCATCAGATGAGCTGACGGACACAGATGAAGTGGAAAACCGTCATCCTCTGTGGGCCAAGACCAGCACGTATGATAGATCGATAGATAGATAGATAAAGATACTGTGTTCATTACCTCATTGATTGTTTGTGGTTTTTTCCCCCATCATAGATTCAAACCTGTGCTACCCAGGCCTCCTGACTGTCAAGAGGACCCCACCATTCGTAGAAACTGGAGTCCTATTCAGTACTTTTCACAGTACATTGATGAGAAAGTCTTTGAAGACTTGGCAGCATTCACAAACCAGAGAGAGCTACAGATGAGGGGTGTCTCCCTTAACACCACCGCTGAAGAAATGAGGATCTTCTTTGGCACGTCAATCCACATGGCCTGCCTTGGCTTTCCCAGAATCAAAATGTTTTGGGCCAGCAAAACCAACGTGCCAATAATAAGCCAGAAAATGACAAGGAACAGGTTCTTCAAGTTGAGAAACTCACTGAAGATTGTAAATGACCTGGATGTAACAGAGGAAACAAAGAAGAAAGACATTCTTTGGAAAGTCAGGCCACTTCTGGACAGAGTAAGGCAAGGCTGCCTTAGCCTCCCGAAACCAGGAAAAGTCTGCATCGATGAGCAAATGATCCCTTTTACGGGCCGCTGTCCCATCAGGCAATTTGTTCCAGGCAAGCCATACCCTACAGGCTTAAAGGTATTTGTACTTGCTTCTCCAGATGGTCTGATGCTGGACTTTAAAGTATATCAAGGGAAGGATACATTTGCTGGTCAAAGGATGGGAATTGGGGCAGCAGCAGTCCTACGCATGGTTGAAACCGTTCCCACAGAAACTCACCTGTACTTCGACCGCTACTTCACATCAATTAACCTCATGGATGAATTGCTGGCCAAGGGCCTTCCAGCAACTGGAACCATAACAAAAAACCGTGTCCCAAAGCTGTGTCGGTTGCCTGATGACAAACAACTGAAAAGAGAAGGGAGGGGAGCGTCAGTGATGGTAGTCAGGAGAAGTCCTGAGTTGGCGATCACAAAATGGTATGACAACAAGCCAGTGCTGATGGCTTCTACTGCACATGGGAAAGATCCTGAAGATGTCTGCACCAGATGGTCGAACAAAGACAAAGTCCAGGTCCAGGTGAGAGGACCCGCAGTCATTAGGGAGTACAATGACAACATGGGTGGTGTGGACCTCTGTGACCGCATGCTGAGCTTCTATCGCATGGCAAGCAGAACCAAGAAATGGACCATGCGTGCGATTGCTCATTTCTTTGATGTTGCCATCACAAATTCCTGGATCCAGTACAAGTCTGACAGCATAGGGCTTAACCGATCAGCAAAAAACACTGAACAGTTCCTGGACTTCAGACTGCATCTGGCAAATGAGCTGCTGAACTACCTAGAACCTGACGACACTGACAAGAGAGTAGACGACAGTGAGGAGAGCGAAGAAGAGTACGAGCCACCCATCAAAAAGAGGATTCCACAACCAGAAGCATCATTAAGAAAATATGGGGCCAGGCACATGCCAGAGATGGTAGACTGCAACCATGCAGAGAGGTGCCGAAACCAAGGTTGCAAGGGCAAAACATACAT
Source organism: Macquaria australasica (assembly GCA_005408345.1). Classification (NCBI taxonomy): domain Eukaryota; kingdom Metazoa; phylum Chordata; class Actinopteri; order Centrarchiformes; family Percichthyidae; genus Macquaria; species Macquaria australasica. The sequence continues at coordinate 47,149 of SEMN01000262.1, forward strand.
GCGATGCATCAGTTGCAAGATGTTCCTCTGCATTACAAAGAAGAGAAACTGTTTCCTGGAGTACCATAAGTAAGAATCTAATGAATGAAGAAAAGAAAGAGGAAGAGAACAATGAACAGGAGGAGGAGCTAACAGATTCAAACATGTGCTAACCGGGCCTTCTGACCTGAACACCTGTGAAAATTTGAGTCAAATTCAATACTTTTCATAGTCTTTAAGAAAAACAAAAAAAAGGCCTTGTGTACGATATAATACTTAAATTCTGTTCAGCAGGTTAACAAAAGATACAGGCCAAATGTTCAGTCTTATTTAGAAAGTTTCATTAGAAAACGGATTGACATTCTTGTTTTCTTGTCAGCCTATTTTGATTTTGAAGTGTCGCTGTTTTTTTGGGTTTTTTTTTTTTTTTTTACAGTAAAACCGTTCTGTTGTCCACTACAGTGGACATGCTGTAAAGCACCCTAATCGCTTCACGTAATTTACTGAGCATACGAACTAACATTAACTTAACTCTTAACTTACCTTTCAACAGTTCTGCGACTCCGATTACAAACTGAAATATTTACTTGTTAACAGTTAATATTGACGCCATACTTCGGACAGTTCATCTGGCCGTATTTACAAGCCATGTCGTCGGCAGACGGAGCTCACGAGGAGCACCTGAAGGCAGCATCGACGTTAGCTGACAGGCTAACGACAGCCAATGCTAGCAGGTTCACCAACATGGCAGAAAGCAGGCCAGCGAACCGCTTTTGGCTAGCTCGTGTATTTGAGACCGCTTGGATAAACACTACTCACAGGAAATGCAGTTTCACAGACCTTTTTTTTTTAAAACTCAGACTGCGCTGTTTCCATCTAGTTACCTTATCCAAATGCTTTGGTAACGCAAGCCGCCGCCTTCCCAGCTTGACTTCCCAACATTACAGCACCTGGCGGCACTAGCCATCTATGGCTACTTCTTCTTCGTAGTTCAAAAGCACTTGGCACAAGAGACTGCGCTGCCGCCACCCACTGGAATGGCATTGACAACAACAGCAATCATTTTTTAATTTCAAAGAACTCTCCCCGATAAAAGGCAAATGAGGAAACGAGTGAAATGATAATGACGATGTGCATTCCCCCCCCCCCCCTTTATTGTTTATGTCCTTTTCTTTTCGCTGGAGGTGGTCATCTACAGTGTGTGGTACTGTGGACGTCCCTGTTGTATACACGCGGGTAAAGGTTTCCCCCCTGTGTGACCAATACCTGCACTGATAGTGGCATTTTCACTTCTGATTTCGCCCCTGTCATACTGTTTGTGGTCATACATGTGCAGTAATGAGACTTAAATGGTGAATTCGTGTGACTTTTTGTCTGTTGATATTTAGTAACTAAAAAAAAACTCTGCTATGTCTGACATCTGTTGGTAGAAAGTCATCATTACATCTAAGCCACTGAAGCACAGGCGCCGTCAATCGCCCCTCTCCTCCATCCCTCTGTAAGTTTCCCAGTACAAGACAAGTGGTGGTGAGGACAGCAGCAGCTCACAGCCTCTGCCTGAGAGGATGCTAGAAAGTGAGTATTGGTTCCTGGGTCCTCAGGGAAAGAACCAAAGAGGTATTAGAAAGGTCAGAGTAGTGGTGGTGCCTTATTTGACCACTAGATGGGGCTATTGATCTTTCACATCTCTTGCCATTTGTTTACTGTAAAGCTGCTCATCTGCTTATCAGATTAAACGGAGATGCAGAGGTTTTGTTGGCATGGGGCAAAGCATTATTTTCATTCCATTCTGTCATTGGATCTCTATTGTTAATTGGTATGGTATATTAAGTTTGGTAGTTCATCCGAAAACATTACAGCAATGGTTAATCACCTGATGGATGCCGCCACAAAAGCAAAATAGAACCCCTTCCATCAAACCATTTATGAGCAATATGCAAGCAAAGCTCAAAAGATAGCTGGCAATCTGTCCTACATCCTGCATGGCAAGTACTGTCAGGAAGAAAGGTATGAGCCCCACACATATAAAAATCATTTAATCAGCTCAAATGCAGCACTAAACACCAGGATGAGCTGAAACCATGGCCAGCATGATATTGTTCTATACTCCTCTGTCCATGTTTTTGACATTTTGTACTGACCTGTACTGTTTTTACCCTGTGAAGAACTTTGACCAATACAATTTTCCCCACAATTGCCTAAAGTAAAGAAAGCCAAAATCTTTCTCTATGAGTGAAGGTCCAATGTCCAGCTCATGAAAAATATACATTTTACACATGATTGACATTGCACCTATGAGATGACTGACTGAGGACCCCATCAGCTTCTTAGAGAATCTCCTCCATGTGCTACTCAATTAAGTTATTTCAATGTTTTGCAAAAACAGTGCATAACAAACCAACCATTCAGCAGCAACTGATGTATCCAGCTGAAATTGTTTTTGAGTTTTAGTCGATACTGCAGCTCAGGTTCCATACAGTATTTTCTAGTATAGTATGGTGGCATGGTGGTTTAGGCAGGATTCGAACAACTCACAATTCTGTGTGTTTCTTGTGTCTTAATGACAGTTGATGTACTGCAGCAAACAATGAATTGGAGATAGATTGGGGTTGACAAAACTAATACTGATCCATCAAAATATGCTCTGATTGGCCTTGATCCCAATCTGGTGTAGCCGATCCACATCATCCACACATAGCCCTACATCATGGTTTCCAACTGGTCTAGCCTCGGGGTCCACATACTGTATCACCTTAGTTATGAAGCCGGTCAACTTAACACCCCTTCAGTCTTCTTTGAATGCTGTATACTATATTTTAGTACTTTGCAGACACTGAGGTTATTGTCCTTGTTTGTCTTTAATAAGGTAAACCCAAGTTTAATATGTTCTGTATTTCCTAGCTAGCTTCCTCTCTGTCTCTGCTACTAGATGGAGAGACTCTCAGGGGCTGTAGGCGGAAATGGCAGAAGAGGCAACTTTTTTGGAGCCTTGCTAGGTATGCTCATGGTATAGCTTTACGTTGTAGTGCTGCTAGTCACTCTGTAGTGTCAAACATTACTTAAAAGTTTGTTTGTTTTTGACAAAGGTCAAGTATTAACAATTAAATTATACAAGGTGTGTGCTGATGGAGGTTAATTGGACTGAGATTTTGGAACAACACTTTTAAACATGAAAACTTCACAAAAGCTATAAAACTGTACTTCCAAAGATTTGTGACTTTATGTATTTGTTTTGTGAGCTGTTGCCCACAGAGCAAGACATTGATATTGATACACACCTGTGGCTAATACAGGTGTAGTATCAGAAGGAAGGTGATGCTGAGACAGCCCAACCCAAGCAGGGAGAGAAGGCGGAACAGGTGAGAATGTAGAAGGAACTGTAATGTTATCTAATATGGCTAATGCCTGTGATTTGATTATTCGCTTGCAGCAATGTATGTCTTTTTTTGTAATTCACATTAAGTGAAAGAATAAAATTTAAAAAGTTGTGAAAACAGACATTAGAGTTTGACATACTTGTAGTCAAAACAGGCATCAGAGTTTCAGATGGAGAAAGAGAAAGTGCACCTAGAGCAGAAAGAGAGAGGTGATGAGGTAAGTTGTATTGTCATCACACAGACCATAGGGTTGGGTGTTATTGTGGAACATTTTGCACATGGCTAATTCAATTGTGCCATAATCAGTCCACAAGCATTCAAGCAAGCACTTTTTCAATGGAACCTTTTCAAGCGCTTGTAGTTGTTGGTGCTAGAGGCAGGGACATGGAAAGTGACACAGAGACTGGAAGTGAGAGGTTGGACACTAAGCGCAATACTTAAGAGTGACCACATGCGATACCATAAATGCGATTCATCTTTGTGTTTGTGTTATTTTATGGATAGTTGTTAAGTAGCTAACTGTTATTGATAACTTGAGTGAAACTGTAATGTAACTAAAGTGATAAAGTGCACAACTTATTCTTCTTCTGCCTTTTCTGGCTTCGGGTACATTACCACCGATCTCTGGAGTGGAGTAGAGCTGAAACTGATTTGCACGTAGCCCGTGAAAACCAAGAGGGATTACAATCAGATTTGTGATCTGGCCAACAGAGACACATTCATACTATGTGGCTAAGTGTAAACAAAAGTGTATGAAATCGTTTGTGGATTTAATGTACATGAGCCCATTAGGTCTGGTGTTGTGCTCAATGGTGACTGTTTCGATTGGCTGGAGAAACAATTGACCAATCAGAGCTTTGTTGTCTGGATTTATTGGGGACAACGTCTTTGTATGTAGCTTGTTAACTACATCCAACATGGTGACAAGCATGGAGGAGATTGAAGCAGCTGTACAAGCTGTTGAAAGTCGATTTACAGACATTACAACTCTTAAATCTGCATATTTCATAGATTGTCATGAATGTCAGGATAACTGCGCATTGTAACCACTACAGAAGCTTCCATGTCGACTAAAAATGATGCTGGGGGGACAGATACATCACATGCTACTAATTTATAATCGCAATGAACACAACCTTGTGTTAAATGAGTGATGTGAAACTGAGTGGCAAGTAAACCTGATTATCAGGCTTTTGATGTGGTGGTAAGTGGGATTGAAGTGGATAGGGAGAAAGGTCCATCGACAAAATACACATAAAGGAACCATTCACAAGTTTGTCATCTTAGTTTATTTATTACTAGTACAGCAGTAGCATTTCTCCACACAGGAGCAAATGTTGTAGTATGGTTACCTTGTGCAGTGTGTGGTAAAATGGAATGTTAATGGAGATATTAGCATATTGTGCTGCTAAATGGAAAAATAATAGTGATAACAGTTTACAGAGACAAACAGCACCATTTTCTGTTCTGTGAGCTGAAATTGGAAGATGGAAGTAATAATTTCTGTGACAAGAAATCATAGGGTTTGGAGTGAATTGTTCAAGATTGAAGGGCGGCACGGTGGTGCAGTGGTTAGCACTGTTGCCTCACAGCAAGAGGGTTCAAGATTATAAAAACTGTAAGGTTTTCATGAGCAGATCTGTGTGTCTTCATGCAAGAGAAAAATGTGTGCGCAAATCTTTGTAGCTGACCTGTCAATTGATTGACAGTATGTTCCTTGTGTAAATAAGCTTTCAGCTGGGTTGTGGCTTGAACAATTAATTTGTGAAGGATACAGCATATTTCCTCTGTTCGGTGGTAAGAGTCTTGCCTTTTATGAAATACAGTATGTGTGTATTATTTTAAGTCACATTTGATACAGGGCTAAGCTACAAGCAAGACTGGTTAAACATGAAGTTAATAGCGGTCATGCATATTCTAGTGCTTCTTTCCACATATGCATACCCATTAAGCCGGAAACCACAAATAACATCCAGTTGACTCCATTAACTAGACAGCATAGTCCACTCACTAGCAAATCAGATTTTGTGTTTAAGGTTATAAACCAGTCTCTTAATTAAAAGAATCATTCAATAGTCATTGATCTCATGTGCATATACTGTTGCCCCTTTTTAACCATGATTGCTCAGAAATTGCTTTCGTTATTGTATGTTCATCTGCCAGCACAGCCACCGCATTAAGTCAAAGTGAACCTTAATGTTTACTTCATTGTCTCATGAAGTCAACCTTTGCACTTGAAAAAATCTCAATGATAGTAAAGTTAATGTTACCTTAGAGGGTATCATCATATCATTTACATTGCATTCAGATTCAGGGTGTAACGCTGAACGATGATCAACAGAGCGGCATAATGTGCCATATTTCAGGGCCACTGAGCAGCTTGTCCAACTGACAGAGAGATAGAGAGAGCGAGAAAGAAACGGTGTGCTGTGAGAGAGAGAGAGAGAGCGAGAGAGAGAGAGCGAGCGAGAGAGACGGAGAGAGAGAGAGGGAGAGAGGACAGGGAAGTGGGGATAAAACCGTGTACACTGCATGCACATGTTGCCCGAAGAACAACAGAAAGGGCTTTGCTTTAAATGATTCAGAACAAAGATTAAATATTTATTGAGGTGAAATATTCATGTATGCCACATCTATGAACTCATTGCTGTATGGTCACATTATATCGTATTCCAGTATCTTGTGTTAAATATAAAGATTTGTGAGAGAGCTTTCCTTTACAAATATTTCTTAAGCCAAATGACTGAACTAATGCTCCTAAAAAAATCTGTTGACATTACATTGTCTATGCAAAAGCTGGCTTCAAATATACATTATGTATTTGATACAACTTTTTAAATGCAACATTTTCATCTTATAATTGCAGTTTTGATGAATCAGTGGCAACAGTTCAGCTACAGAAATCAGTAAAATACATCATTAGGGTAAATATTTAAATATCTCTCCTGTTTCTCCCCAAACTTGAGGCTCAAGCCAGTTGGGGGAGCTCAAGTTTTCATCAAAATGAGACTCTTTACAGGGAGTCTTGTGTTTTTTAATCTTTCATGCCATCATTAGCACATAACAGTAATTCTTTTCATTGTTATTGAAGTGTTGACACAGGCCTGATTACACCCTATTACCATACACTGCGAGAAACATTTGATTATTTGTCTTGCAAAAAATAGAGCCCAAGATTTTTGTTTTCATCTGCCCGGTGGATGTTGAAATGAACCACAGGTGACTGGAGGGTTGTCTCGGAAATCCGCGGGGGTCCTGCAGCAGTTGGTGTGGGGAAACCAAATTAAATCCTTATGGCTCAGGGTCATGGCAACAGTTCAGATGTTTATTGATTAAACGTCAGCTGCCCAGGTGAATGTGATTCACAACTCAGAGGGGCCTAATTCAACAATCCATCACCAGCGGAGGAACATTCAAACCAACACATCATCACTGCATGTTTAGATCTCATGTATAACTCTTATATAACTCTACAACACTGTAAGAGTGGTGACAGGTTTTGTGCTGGAATAGCTGGGTCGGCATGCAATAATGCTGTAATTGTTCTTGAAGTTCTGTAAAGACTTAAAGTCGAGTCAAATGTACAGTGAGCTTTGGCTAAATAAAATATATGCTTGTTGTATGTTTCATGAGGATATAATGGCACAGTGTTTGGATCTAAGAAACAGCCTGAATATTAGATTGACCAATGGTGATTAATTAAAGCTGCAATGATTAGTGGATTGTTCAATTATTTTGATTGCCAATTAAGCGTTCAAGTCAACTTTCAAGCAAAAATGCCAAATATTTGATGGTTCAGGCTTCTTAAATGTAAAGATTTTCTCCTTTTTTTATATAATTTTAAACTGAATATTTGGGTTTTGGACTCATGGTTGGATAAATTTAAACAAGTCACCTTGGGATTTGGGAACTTGCAATGGACATTTTTCAATATTTTCTGATGTTTTATAGACAGAACAATTAATAGATTAATCAATTGGCAGATTAATTGATAGTTTTATGATTGTTAGTTGCAGCCCTTTTCTCAATTGTAGATAAGACAATTGAAAATCAGACAACAAGTTATATGGTTAACTATGCTTCTGTGAGGACAATTGAGTGCAAACATGCTAGCTAAATAAGCAAGCATCCTTATATATTCTAATGGCGTGTCAATGATGGTGTATTTCAGGCTAATATGGGTGCAATTTCAGACAAGGAAGGCCTTCAGCCAGGGGACTGGGGGAACAATTTGTTGATAGATGCAATTCAATTGTTGTGGGGTATATTAATTTGGATCCCAAACCCTAAGGGTGACCCCTCACATGAGTGTCCTGGTCTACATGCAGGCCATGAGCGTACAGTGACACATAACCTTGCCCTGTCACCACCCTCACCAATGTGCCAGCTAACATTACTGTGATTGACGTTGAGCCAGCACTCCAGCCATATGAGATCTGAGGCTCTGTATAACCTCGCCCTAGCTGTGTACCAGGGATAGGACATTTAGGGCATGGTACTGGATCATGATGCCATCTGTGTTTGTAGCCTGTACCTCTGTTAAACAAGGGCACAAGCCTTTGTAACCTTGTTTAAATTGGAGCTTTTTTCATAGTGTTATCTCAGCCAAAATCTGAATGTTTTTGTGAAGTACCACTCTATTACAGACAGATGAAGGATAAGTGCTTTTACAGAAAAATAACACGTTAACATAGTGCCATAAGCGAAAGTGGGGGATCTATATATTCTCATATTGACCATTATCAGTGACAGGTAGGAAATGAAACAAAATACTCTCTCCTTGAGCTATATCATCAGCTATAGCATCCTGTAAATGACATAAACAATGCAGGTAGACTTTTACAATACAGATGAGTACGCAGCTTATTAGAGCAGAGATTCAACAGAAACTTCTCATGAAGTGGCGATATGTCACAGTGCAAAATACTGTAATAATTTTGGGGGGGCTGATAATGAGTTGTTTTACAGTGCTGGTTGCTTATTGGTAGTGAAGTCTTTCCCTGTTGAGAGGCAGAGATCTCAACAGCAGGTGAAGTGAAAGTCACATGTTTGGTATTGAGTAATCACTTGATCAGGATTTTGTTGAATGAAGCCAGAATATAAGGTTTGCTTTGGGCTTAAAACTAACAAAGTTTTGACAAACGTCAGTAATAACTCTATGCCAAACAGACAGACTGGTTTGACGTACGCCCAAAAAGCTGCTGCTGCGCTGTGAAAGACACACCACTCGTAAAGCCAAGGTAATTACCAGTCTGGTGGACTGCTAAACTGTCCATCTGAGTTACTAGTCCAGGAATCGTACTCATGAAGTAATGCAGTTTTACAAATCCAGTGATTTGCTAATCTAGGCAAGTGTGTTACCATCCTGGAAATACTCGTGACACGCTTCTCATTTAGCTCTGCTGGCCTCTTAATTTACTACCCCTGGCTTACGAGTGACTAGATCAGTTACTGGCTTTGACATAGATATAGTGCCACCAGACTCTCATTAGAACTATTTCTGGCACTTTGACTGCTTCACATACAGCAGCTAAACACAAACGTATAATACCCAGCAGGAATAGAAATTAGCAGACACAAAATAATGATTTACTATTGAGTGACTATTGAACATGTATCTGTCAGTGGCTGCTAGATGTTCACATTTTAAAAAGTTTTTCACTCTGATACCCAGAATGTAAACACAATTACTTGGGGTATATAATTGGAGCACGACATGTCTTGATAATACACGACACATCCATCCTGTGTTTTGGTGGTGCTACGACAATCCACAGGTGATAGCTGATGCTGCACTATAAATCAAATCTTATGGCAGAGGCATCTACAGCACGACCGCCATGTACCTAGCTTTAGTAGCAGCTGTAGGTTAGCTGCTTACCTAACCCACTTTCATATCCAGCAGATGAGTGCAGTAGTGAAACTGTTCAACACAGTCTCACCATAGTAGAAAAGAAAAATATTTAGCAATAAAATAAATAAGCTCCAAGAAATTCTTTCACATCTCATGTCTTATTCAGAAAGTCCAAAGCTTGAGTAAGAAATGTTTGTGGCTGAGTGCAAGAGTAATGCGCTAATATTTAACTGGGTAGACTGTTAATTGTAGAATACTTCATTCATGCCTTTCTAGGTTCCAATGTAAAGACCCCCAAGGAAACATTGAGTTGAAAGGCTTCGTGTAATGGGCTGTGTAGGAAACACACTGACGTTCTTGTAATGCTTGGTATCTTCAGTGTGAGTTCAAACTGCAGTCACGAGCATCACTACCTTTGCTGTGTTTGATAGAATGTGAGCTTCCTTGTGACCGTGGGATTTTAATAATGTATGCCAGTTGTGTTCAGGCACTGCACTGTGGTTTTATGCCTTAGCTGAACCGCTACATGACCTCAACTTTCCTGCCATTAAATCATCACTGACGACGGGGGGAATAAGATGCATTGAAATATTGATTATTGTATAGAAGACTACTCTTTATGCAGCAGTGTTACAGCTGTATAGAGTGGATAGAACCTGTAAAAATCCCATTATGGATGATCTGATGGATACTACTGAGAGTAAGCAACGGCGCTGATATAAATGTCTTTTCCGAACATACACGAAAAAATAACAAAAATGAAGAAAGAGCAAAGACATAGAAAATGTTTAAATAAATACCAAGAAGTTTCTTGGATTTGGCAGAGTTTGACCAACTGAAATATACTGCTGTGTATATAAAATATACTGCAGGGTATTTCTGATTTTCTTACTTATTATAAACATTTTTAAAGACATGTATCAGCCTCATACAAAACCACCAAAATAAATTAAAACTAATCTTTTATAAATAAAGTGAAAAGGCCTGATGCTGACCACTATCACTGCTACTGTAGCAAAAAGTCTGTTCATTACAGTGGTGGGAACGTGCCTGTGGAGATGATTTGTGAGGCAGCTTTGTATCCTCCCGACTGTAGCACTACATTCTGTATATTAAACAATAAGTTTGTAATTTTTATCAAATCCAAAATATTAGCTTTGTCTTTTGTGGCTGGATAAAGTCTATACTCGTCAGAATATTGTTTTGTTTGTTGTAGGCTAGGAGCACAAGTCTTATTGCAGTTGATGTAAGTTGTGAGGTGTCCTGGTATAATCCTCTAAACCAGTACACTCCCCCTTTCTTACTGTAGTCTAGAAAACTGAACTCCACGAGCAACTTAAAGCACCTTTATCTTATTTAAGAAGATACAAAATGAAGGAATGTGTAAATTGTCAAACTGGTTTTCACATGAGGAAATCCTGCATAACACAAGCTGTCAATGACCAGAACGAACCACAGTAAAGGACAGAAAAAGCCATATGGGGGAGGGGTGCTATAGAGCAAAACCGCTGTAATCCAGACAAACACAAATGGTTGACTCGTACCACAACCAATATAGCTCGAGATAAAATAGAATTCCTCGTGATCTATAGAGATAACAGTGGACTCAAATATTTAAAGGATGAAAAGACAAACATTGATTTTCAACAAGAGGACAAAAGGATCACTCATAATATTACTACGTGGTGTTATACTTATGTGGCAGTTGTATCATGAACAAAACATAGTGGCACTCATCTTTCATATCAAAAGGTATTTTATACTATTCAATAAAGAGCAGTACTGTATTAACCTTCTGCAGAGAATACCATGACCTACTGATGAAGTACATCTCTCCATTTGGTGGTCATCCACAGGGAAAGAGAACAATTAGGCCAAAAAAGGAAATGGTCAACATCGGGGAAACAATGCTTCTGTTTCCAACTGTGCCATCCCTTTGCCACTTTTTCAAGAAGACAATAAAAGACGACAGGCAAAACTGAGAGTCAAATCGAAGGTTAATTGGAGCCAGGAAAATGTCAACCAATTTTACCGATCACCCACAAGGGATATGCAGCCCTTGGTGAAAAAGATGCTGGAATATCTGCGCAGTATATTAGCTTCCTATCCATAATGGCCTCCTGAAGAGAGTGATGATGACATCTTTTCAGCACTCTGTTCTCCCTCAAAGCGTTTGTGTGTACACAAAAGACAAAGCGAGAGTGTGTGTGTTTGTGTTGATTTGAGTATGTGTATGTGTATGGATGTTATATGCTTCATGTCAAAGTCGGTATTGTTATTGAAGATGCAAGCTCCCTGGGAACCGACAGGTGTTGGCACCAGATCTTTGACACCTCTGTGGTCACGACATATCCATCCCCTCCAGTTAGTTTTACCGTAACACATGGTGGTTTGACAACAACAACCTCTCTGCTGAAGAATATAAACGCCATTTTGGGCCTGATGTGCCGTGTAATATAAATCTGACAAATGTAATAGTAAAAATAAAATGTACTTTGTTGTGGCTTTGAAGCTGTTTTGAAATGCTTTCATCATGGCAGCTTTTGAAAAATCACAGGTGTGAATTCAGCTGCTTGTGTGTGTTTTTGAATGATTGTTACAGCATCCCTCACTGAAATTGAAATCTTAAAAAAAAAAAAAAAAAAAAAAGAACAAAAAACAGAAAAAAAGATTGATAAGAAACTTTAAAAGCTATAAGGGAAAGGAAATGAAGGCGCTATTTTAAGATTAATCTGAGCCAAAATGTCACTTCAGTGCAGCAGTTTACAGAGGAAATTGTCCTGGCTTTCAGTTGAAAAACGAAAAGAATTGCCACATAGGGTTTTTTACACACACACACACACACACACACACACACACACACACACACACACACACACACACACACACACACACACACACACAGTTGTTGTAATGGGTTTACATTTTCTGTGACCTGGACCAATTTGATGTAGTCTGTAGACTGTAGTTCCCTTAAGATTTCATGAAATTCATATATAGTCTTCCTGTTGTTGAATAATGATGCCTCCTGTTTGGTTAAATTATTCAATTAGATACAGCTATTGGAAAAAAATAGAAATCTCATAGGGAAAAAAATAACAACCCACTGTAATGACATTTACAACTGATTTTGACCATTTCCATTACAGTGTTGTTAATTAAATTGATTAGCTCATGCCAGTGCATGTTTATTGCAACCTTGCTGAGCAGTGCTCTACAGTGCTTGGAGTAACCCATGCTATCACTAACATTAAATCATGCTGTCACACCCTATAGTCTTTTTTGTGCCTTTGACAAAGGGCAACTTAGCCTTGATCTTCCTCACAGGACTATAGAGACTAATGATAATAAAAAGGATTACTCTTGGTATAAGAAAAGGTGCTGTAGTCCAGTCTTAATTGGTGAGTTCCCTTGCTAAGTTGATCTAGTCTTGAGGCTGCCAGTTAGTGAACTGGTCAATTAATCTTCCCTCTCTCATAATGAGGTGGGGGATTTCAGATGGCTGGTCCTTCACACAAAGACAGACAATGTGCCCAAAGGATCTTCTGTCCCTGCACCAAGACTGACCTGACAATTAAAAAATGTACCTCCCTACTTCCCCCTCCTCACCAGGTGGCAAATTGGTCTGACCCAGCCTCTCATATCAAAAGAACTAACCATGACTTCAAATCAACTTCACAGGCACAAAAAGGGGGGAAAGGGCAGTATCCTCCGTGAAATAAGATTGTTGTATTAAGACTTTTGGCCCCATATCATTCTGCCTTCCTCATTTTGAAGTAAATTAAAAGAGACTTGTTGGATCCTCCCTGCTGTGTGTCACAAAGGTTTACCCTCTCAGAGGACAAAAAAAATTTTGTTGTAGTCGCTTGACATTAATTTGATGATGCAGATGTGATGGTGGAATAAGCTAAATGTTTGGGTTAAATGTGCCTGACCTTGCATTGTAGCAGGCTTTAAATCTATTTAGCGAGAAAGACGATTAACAGAGGAGCCAGTCACAAACAAAGGCAAAATAGAAACTAGTGATCAAAATCCTAACATTTGACCTTTACACCATTTTGCTATGTGTACTCTATTTATATTTTTCATCCATGATGAAAGAAAAATCCCCACAATCTGTCATCCAAAGGTAAACAAAAGTGTAGCCCTGCCACCAAAATTAAAATTTGACTGAACATGCACTTCCAAAATTGATTGACAGGTCTTTTTAACGCCGTAGCACTAGAAAACAACTAAATCAGTTATTAATGTTTACTAATGTAGTTAAAGGTTTCTTTATGCCAGTAATCTTTATAAACTCAGCAGTAAAACAGGCCTATATTTTAAATATTTTGAACATACAAAGAGAATCAGTTTTGCTCTGTTGAATCACAAAGAGATACGTTTTGAGCGTCGGTGAATAACAGTTTCTTGGTTACAGCTCAGTGGCTTACCATTAAGGTTGCTGATGACATTGTTTAAGTTCACCGTTGAGTGTCAGTTGCTATAATCCTCATTGATCCATGACTTTATCAGGTGCTGCCATGCAGAATGGTGGTACAAACCAGGAATTAGTCCACCCACTGCCTCAACCTGGTTGTTTGACCCCTGACATTTTGACATTGTCTGCTAGAAACACCACATAATTTGGCAGAAATACCTGTTTAGATGTGTCATTTTTTTTATATAAAAAAACCCATACATGTATGAATTTTAAGGAGGACTTGCATTACTTACAGTTTGGATTTGCTTTACGGACAGTTTACAATTGAAACACAAGAGGTGCCATATTTAACATTTAACAAAAATAGAATAACAGAAAATAACCACAGTGGTCGCAGCTTTGACCTCAAGCCACTTAAAAACTAGATTTGAAAAATGAGGTTGTTATTGGGAGAAACTTGTACAAATGAATCAAATGATCTTAAACTAAAATTAGCTGTACACATATCAACAAAGATTGTCAGGTTAGAGCTGAGTGATGTATTAGTAATATATTGTATTGTGGAAATTAAGTACAACATTATCTGGGTTTTGCTTCCTGTCATATTGTAATGTAGCTCAAGATTTGTATTTTCATGGGCTTAGTGGTTACTTTAGTTCACTGATGTAGTCTTCACATTATTAAGTGTCATTAGTGATGCTTATTTTGGTGTGTAAATGTCTTTCAAGACCCAGTAAAAAAGTAAAAAACAAGGTTTCCACATATGGATCCATATGTGAAAGTGAATTTCTGTTTATGCAGCTTTTATGTGACGTGGAGACATTGCATTTACACATAGTTGGTAATGGCTGTGTTCAAAATGGTATGAGGTTGAGGTCCTGGATACGTTTACAACATTTGTCTCAGTAACAAAGAAAACTTGTTCTGTGAGTCCTGTGCCACTCAAAGGAACACTATGTAACTTTTGCTGAACGGTAACAATTATGAGATAAAGCCAAATGTTAAACTAGTATTTAGCTAAGCTACTCTTTACCATTAAGCTAAAAAGCTGTGCTATCATAAAAGTAGTGCAAGTGGAGGAGTCATTAAGTCAGCAAAAGCAATGTGCGTTATACATGTATAATATGTATATGTAATATATGTTTACCTAAAGTTAGCTAACATTAGCCACCATAAGCTACTGGTTATACCAAACCAACTTAGGCTGTAGCAGCAAAACCCCTGAGTGCACTGAAGTGAGCAATTGTGCATTTTATTGCCTATGAATTCAACATATTTTTACCTCTATTTATTATTATTATTATTATTATTATTATTATTATTGTTATTGCCTATTTATTTGTAAGAACAATTTTATTTCTTCTCTCAAAAGTTACATAGTCTCGCTTTAAGTGTCTCCTGCGGATCAGTGACTTACCGCCATAAGTTACTAGCAGTACCTGTGCTATGAAATGCATCGATATTGGTGTTTATGTCGGCCGATAAATGACAAGAAATTTCATTACAGAAATGCCAAAATAGGTTTGAGTTCATTTAGAAATCATGTCTGCATTACATAATTTGTCCACCAGAGAGCACTGATAAGTTGATTTTTTCCACTGTAACATGTCCCGCCAAATATGGAAAAAAAAAAAAATTAAGGGATCTTTATCAAGATTCGTTGTTTATGTTAAAAAAAATACGACCGGCCAATATACCATTGTTAGATTTTTTAAAAGCCTCAAATATCAATCAGTATTGGCCTCAAAAATCCAGTATCGGTCGGTCTATAAGTGCATCTTGCACTATTGCACTTGCAGTGACATGCAAAAGTGCAGTTTAAAAGACAGGAGGGATGGATGGCAGAGTCTGTTTCTCAACCAGTAGGTGGTAGTCATATTACATCAGTGATGTGTATTCATTCAAAGGCTTTAAAAAAATGCATTCAGGAGGGAATCCATCCCTTCTTACTCTGCTTCTGCTCTGCTATTGAAGTCTGCATCACTGTCGATATTTGTGACCATGTACAAGTTTTTGACAATGTCAACTTGCTGCTATATTTTGTCTTCTTGCTTTATGGTTCTTCAATCTGCTAAAATTACAAATACATACGTGGCTTTGTGTAACTAGGCATGAAAACACATTACAAAATGTAACTTACAAATACAAGTATGAAAACTTAATTTGACTTTTCGTTTGAGCAATTTGGGAGATTTGAGTTTTTATTCAATTAATTATAGAAAACTATTATTGCAAACTGGAGGTTGTGCACTATGCTAATAGAGGAGCATGTGACCTATACAACATTTCACCTATGGTTTAAAATTGCAGTTAATTGGAATCCTGCATATGGTACCTTTCGGGAAGAAAACATGTAGCTTTCAGAAAAAAAAGCTTTATTTCCCCCTGTATAGCACCATAACATATATTTTGAACAGAATATGGCCAAACATGAACTTGACCTTACTCATTTTCAATTTATGGGGACTGAATTGTTCAAATAGTGAAACCCCTGTGAGGGATGATTTAATAGTGAGAGTACCCTAAGTATGGGTCAAGATCAGAGTCAAGTTTTTTTGGCTCTGTCTTGTGGAGTACAGACTCCACTGAGAGTAATTATTTGTGGAGGGTTTAAGGCCCTGGGGGTGACGGAGTGGGCGGGAGGGGCAGAGGGTGCGCTGAAACGGAAAGCACGCCAGTCCCACTCACGGTTGATGCTCAGTGAATCTGAAAGGTCATGTCATGTTTTCTGGCAATTGACTCGATTGGTTTGGATTCTGCAACATAAGGCCGGGACAGTGGTGTGTGTGTGTGTGTGTGTGTGTGTGTTCTGCACATTTGCTGGGAAATGTGCCCCTGGGTTATTTTTTGCATTGACCTTATTACCCTGCACAGTGACGAGCTTGCCACATAGCTTGCTCCCTTTGACTCTTTAACACACAAACACGTCTAGATGCAGATACTTTACTCGTTAATTGTTAACATCTGTAAAAACCTTTTAGATATTTGTGAAATATATTGACTACACATGATTCACATTAATCCAAGGCTTCTGTAATGTACAGTAAATTACCAACAATCGGTTATCGCCGAACCTTTAATGCTACAGTATATTAACCACGACAAGATATTTTCATTAAATGCTTAAATAACTAGATTTTATTAAAGTTACGGATATCATATATCATCGTAGAATATGTCAGTAAGAAAAGACAAAGAGAAACTGTTTGTTTTGTGTGTGCGTGCTGCAGTCTCCACTTCTCTAAATGAACTGAGACAAAGACAGTATTAGCACATTTAATTAAGGTTGATCACAATCATCAAACACAGACAGCTTACAACCAGAAGCTAGCTCAGACATATTGTACATACTGCGCTGCAGTCTTTAAGGATGTATCCACTGATATGGCTTCTGCCTTGCAGCCATTCTGTGCAAGTAATTTAGCAGAACAATGTAATCTTAACCTCTCCCCTTTATTCATCATCTCGGAGGCTCAACTACCCAGATATAAATAAAGAAACACCGTCAGCATCAGAAAGATTTCTATAAATGGTGTGAAATGGACCAGTCGCTTCCAAAGCTTTACAACACAATTTGATAGAAAATGTCAGTTTCAGTATTTAGTCATGCCCAATAGTATCTTCAGCCTGTATGTTTTGGGTATTACTTATTGACACAAGCATGTAAATAGTTTGTGTCTTATTAGAATATGTCCTACTTATTGAAAACAAGAACATTTAAAGGAATGAGTCTGTCCTCTAGGCGATAGCACACTACATGCAGTTTTACCAGCAAATCCTTTGCCAGTCTTCACTCTGCCATGCCTACGCGGTTGACTCCTGCACTCCAGCAGATCGGTGGCAGAGGTCCAGAGTCACTTAGATCATTTTACCCGGGGCACAAAGGGGGCAGAGAGGAGCCACTGACCCTGCGCTCGTCAGGCAGGGCTTTACGCCTCGCTGACTTCCCTGGTGTGACATTTCTCCTGTATTTGCTCCCTCCCAATGCCTCCCTGTGTAACCACCACTGCAGTGAAGAAAAGGATCATTGTCTGTAGAGATATCAATCAAATGAACAGCAGCTGGGGTCAATCTGCTGTCAGTGCTCCCACTTTGCTGTCCCAGCTCTCATGTAAAGTGACAATAATGACAGAATGTCAGAAATGTTACCAAATGCAGCCAGTTAACACAGGACGACACTTTGAATCCCAGTGTTCTTAAACAGAGGCATCATACAGTACCTGTGCCCCTCCCATCGCCCATCACCAGACCTTAACACACTCTTTTTGCCCCACCCCACCCGCCCTACAACAAACACCCCCCCTCTATGGGTCATACAATGGTCATGACATTATTAAAGGATCAATGGTGCCTTTAAACACTGCCTCTCCTCCATGGGGATATGTAGTAGAACAGATGGGGCTTATGCAGAGCGGCTTTAATATCTATTTAAAGTGCTTTAGAGACAATGATCTAATGAGACATTTGCATTTTGTTAAGCTGGGTTGAGAAAGCTCAGACCAAATCAATATTTTTGAAATCTGATTTTCACCATCCGATTTTATTTAATATTCACATGAAAAGCAGTAAATTCCCAGATTTCTGTATTTTGAAAAATAAAAACGGAAAATAATGACCCCTTATCTTAGAATACATGTTCCTTACCATAAAACCATCTACCATTTAAATATTAGAAATGGATTATTAGGATGCCTGTCATATAGTGTACACATGAATGGGGATGTTTGGTGCATTTGATGATAAAACGATGCAGTAAAGTTGAAAGGCCTGAACATTCTTGCTATCCATAAGCTGCTGTCAAGGGAGTTGTGAAGAAGGGGTTGGGAAGGTAAAAGCTAGGACAAGCTGTGCTGGGATCAACACGTGTCTGCAAAAGCCTGGAGGTTCCACAACAATCTGTTCCAGTTGGTTCACTCTTGTGCTGTGACCTCAATTTTTGACTGCTGTTGGAGCTTCCTTGCACTCTGGTTTGACACAAGAACAGTGCAGGCAGCTCTACACCCGCCCAGCCGAGCAGAGGTCGGCAGAGTGGAAGAGCTGCTCGAATATCAAACAATGAAACTGAGGAGGAACATTGAATTAACTTCCGCTTATCCTGGGCTGCAAGAGCATCTCCAACTTGGCAATCCTGTGAATGACACTTTCAATTGGGGTCAATTGGACCCCTGCCTCTGGATTTCAGGCAGCTTCTCTGCCTAGGGGTAATCAAGGGCCGTATATATAATTAGAGTAACAGGCTTTCACACTGTAGTTCAAGCAGTGCAACTGAACATTTGAGCAACACTAGGGGTCAGTGGCAGTCCGTGCAATCATGTAGTGAAGAGACCCTTTCCAAAATGTATGTCATCACTTGTAGGTATGATCAGAGGACAGAATTTTTAGTAGCTGACTAAAGGTGACAGTTTACATTTACACAAACTTTGGCAATAAAAAAAAAGCAAAAACAAAAAATAAAAAAAAGCTATTCCAGCTAAAGGTTAATTATTAGACCACCATTCAGCGCATAGCCAACATTTCAAAATTTCTGTTTATGCCTATTTTATTTTTTAAATCGTCATCCCTTCTCCACCATCTCAGCCGATGCAGAAAATGTGATTGTGGGTTCTTAGCGCTGTTCGTTACTTTCTCCATTCCCTCTCAGTGGCACAGCAAAACATCTCAGCAGCGGTGACACGGTGGTCTAGTAATTATCTAATTGTTCGAGCTATGTCTTTCTTTGATTTATGGTCTTGTATCAGTGGCTGACCTGATTTATAATGAGGTTCCCCCACTTGTGAAAATATGAACCTGAATTATGTGGCACCAGTCCAATTATTTCTTTGTTCGGCTGAGGCTCCTGTCGACATTGACGGTGTGCATCACAAATAGGTGCCATTGAAGCTTTCACTTAATAACAATAATATGATCCATCATTTTAGATTGGCCCAATCACACCTCCCACCATGTTCCCTACTTCATCTATCATTGTGTAGATGCACCCTTATCCCTAAAGATTGTAATCAGACATTTACCTTTAATGGATTATTGGTAGTTCATCAGATCGGAGTTTTCATCACAATGTTTATCAATTTCACGCATGCCAGCCACAGTATATGATATGATGGTCGTTATTATCGCAATACTGTGTCTGGAAAACCTCAAGAGCAGCAGGCGGGAAACAACACGACTGCACCTTCCATTAATCCAGTAGGCCTCCCATTATCAAGTTCAGGCCACAAAGTCAAAAAACTGGGCACTAAGTGGAGCAAGTTGCTTGGCACAAGGACAAAGTTGACAGAAAACATAAGGCCCCCACACACTGTCTGGACAGCAGGAGGCTGTGAAGTACATGGGTTGAAGAATAGATCCAGCCACAAACACATCCACTATACAGATGAGCTGCCCCCTTCAAATTAGCACCGAGCACGGAGACTGCTGCTGGTGTCTGATGAAAAGATGCACGGCTGCCACTATTTGTGCCGCTAAGGCATTCATCAAATTAATTACTGGTGGATCCAAGCACCTCTCTGATACCTCTTTATTTTGAGTCCGGTAAATGGGGACTCAGACTAGTGCTGACAGAGAGGCCTAATACACCCAGTCTTTCGCTGCACATAATTAATTGAAATCTTTGCTAGCTTGACAAATTGGAATGATGAATCTATCTTCTATGAATAGCTTAAGAAAAAAAAATGCATAATCAGTCAAAACCATACACTAGAAGCAACATCTTGCTCTCTCTGTCTCACTCACTCGGTCTCTGTCTCTCTCTCTTTTGCTCTCTGCAGCATAGTATGATCCATTAGGCTGAGAAAGCATGGCTTGTTGAGATGACTTCCCTTCCTTTCACCACCTCGATTGATAACTTTGGCTTCTTACTTTAATAGAGCGGTCAAGGTGGAGAGTTCCTTTGTATAGTTCAATAGAATAGGGGAGAACATAAATCAAACTCCACTGTTCTTCGCCACAGGAAACAGATACACTGTAGTCTCTAATCTCTCAAATCATATATTGTCATAATAGTCAATATAAATGAATAAAGCAAATCAGCAATAAAGCGGCTATAATCAATGTTTTTGTAATAACAATGGGTTAATTGACTATGTGTAATGTGAAAGGTGTCGCTAATGAACCCACAATTTAATTACCAGTGAATTATCACCCACTCTGCACTTTCCTTCAGCTCTACGTTATAGCGTATTTTCAGCTCAATGTTTTTGTTTTCTAGCTGCAACTTTACTGTTTTAGTTCACTCTCATTGCACTCATAGCATCATTCTAAGCCGCAGCAGGCAGCTGTTTTCAGCGAAAAAGCTCTAAAAACCCACTGTTTGCTACATGGCCAGCACCAAATGATAGACAGACAGACAGCTAGTGGACAGCTGGTGAGCATAGTGGAGGATTTAGCAGCTAAAGAACCAGATATTTCTCTCAGGGGTTGGTGGAGACCAAAATCAGAGCTAAAAGGAGCATGAATATTGGACTTGCAGTCACCAGGTGGCCTGAAACACAACTCCAAACAAATGCTAATGTTGCACCATATCTGCTGGATTTGTAAACAGGCAACTGGTTCGCCATATAAACTTTTAAAAAAGTGTTATTATGTCAGTGTTGTGTTCAGAGGTTGTTTACACTGCCCCCAAGTGGCCAACCCCCCCCCCCCCCAAAAAAAAAAGTCTGAGATCAATATGGATTATAAATGAATTCAGTCACTGATGTACACATCATAAGAGCTCAGACCTGTCTTTTCACAATGCTGTATTTGTCAAGCGCTATTCTTTTTTGTGCACCTGCACCTGTTTGGGTAATTTCCTGGTTCCAAGTGAACCTGTTTGCACTGAGGTGGGTGGAGTGGCGCAGCTGAGGTAATGTTTATGCAGATCAGGTGGAATAGTGCGATTTTGTTACTGATTTTGGCACAAAATGGCACTTATCATTCCCCCTGCTCTAACGACCTCATCGCAAATGCAGGCACAAACAGTATTTTTTTTCTAGCTTTAGCTAGTTGTATATTAAAAGGGATGCTGTGGCAGACACCAATTCACCGTTAATTTGTTATTCAGCTGCAACTCCACACTGACTTTTTAAAGCCCCTGTGTGTAGATTTTGAATGTGATGGTAACACATAACATGGGGTCTGGTGTCTTTTTTTGATACTACCACTAGGAGTGACCAAAGTCAGATTCAGAAAAAAATGGGATGGACCCCACAATGCAATCAATACCAGGCATATATAGAAACAATTAAAAAGTCTGGACTTGAATGTAAGCAGCAGGTTATTCATTTGAAAGCAAGAATAAAGTAATTGAGAGCAAAGATAATAATTTGTCCACCCATATTATTAATTCGGGCACATAAATTAAGAAATTTGAGAGCGTGACTTAGGAATTTATGCTTGCACCTTAGTAATTTGAGAGAACTTACCAGGTACCGTAATTTTCAGTGTGTTTCTTAATATAGTAATAAATAAATAATAAAGGTTTTTGTGTTCGACATTTCCTCTGATAATATAGTTGGAATTAACATTTTATGAAAAGAAAAGAAAAAGAATATGGTCAGCATCATTTCAACTCCTGTAATTTACACAATTTAAATACTGAATTTGCGAAAATATTGTCCTGTGCCGCATTTTCATTGTTCTCAGAAAATACTGGTCAAGGTACAGTATGCGATTTTAAAGATTTCAAGGGTATGATAAGGGTGTTTGTAGGGAGGACAACACCATCACATGTGGCAGTAGATGAAATATAACTCAAAAAATATGCACAGCAGTATGTGTGTGTATGTGTACATATATGTGCCTGTGTGGGTGTGTGTAGATTGAGAAAACACTGAATGTGAAGGTTGCTGCTGTGAAGGACATATCTTGTCTATGGTAAGTAGTCATTCTTAATAGGTTCGGTTTGGATGTGAAATATTAGTGTGCCAAGTCAGTATGTGACATTAGTGTTGTCTCTAGGGAAAACTGCAGACTGATCTCAGTTCAGCCAGTACTGAGACAGGATATGAGGCTAAATAAAGGCTCAGATAGATGAAACTGTACCTAAACCTTACAACCTCAAGACAATCATTTCCCTCCACCTGATGTCCATGTTCATCATATTGTTGCTGGAAATTACTCCTTTATATGAGCAGGAATGATTTCCTCAATTCACTGTGGACTAATTTATAGTTTTCATGCTCATTTCAATGCAGTTTATTACCAGCATCAAATACTAATGCTTATGCGTTAGAGACCATGGATGTTTGTAACTGAGATTAACTTTTGTTTGATATGAATCAAGTTAGTAACAATAAATTCTGTAGATCTTAAGGGAAAAAAAAACCTATGGTATAATATGTTTGTGAGGAATATATTAGCAGAGACGGATGCAGAAAATCTTGAATGGTGTTAAGATTTCTAAAGATATTTCAAAGACTGTTTTACTTGTGCAGTATGTATTTATTTTCTTATGAAAAAACAGGTTCCTCCAAATCATGCAGCCAATTAGAAAGAGGCCAACTTTTAATCGTGACACAGTTACTTTATAAAAAAAAAAAAAAGGTTGCAGGAAGCTAAGGGTTTTACTTGTTTAAAAAAGTCTTGGCTCTCTGAATGAAGTGGTTCTTTGATTGAAATCCTTGCCATGGAGCGTGACATGAGCATTTCCTTTCTGTTCTCCTATTATCAGCTGAGCCTGTGGTGCACAACCTAATCCCTCTTCATCAAAGTGGTGTGGGCAGCAGTCAGCGAGATGTGACCATCAATTAATCACCCACTACCCCCCTGACCAAGCTCAGTCCCCGCACAGATGTGAGGCCTCATTGGTTTTAAACACTCTCACTGGGAGATCTGCTGCAGACGAAAGACTGCCACAAACTGGCTTTGTCAAAGGGCTTCTATGGACAGTGAAGCTGTCCCCAATATGAGAGTCTGGCTGCTCTGAGGGGAGGTCAGTGTGAGAGAGCACCATCAGATTAACCTTTAAGCTGAGCCTTAACTACTTCCCTCTTATGGTCCTTTCGCTTTAGTATCTTAACTTCATTTTTAATTGAAAGGAATGCTCTATTTTTTCTGTTTCACTGTCAGTATGCTTTCCCTGAGACCAGCTAGTGAGCTCATTTACTCAGTTTCATCCTCAGGGTTTCACTGCTCTCCAGCTAAGCTGCTTTCTGAGAAGTCCATTGTCTTATTGGAAATCTTCTGAATATTGGATAAGCCAATTTCCCCAAAGCCCCTATCCCTAACCCAGCCTTCCCCTGCTCCAGCCGCCCAATTCCCAACACACAAGGCAGATAAAACAACAGCTTGCTCACCTTACTTTTCATTAAAACTCAGGTAAATGTCATTTCAAAGTGCGTTTTCATTCAGCCCTATGTACTTTAAACTCCAAATGCACTATACTTTTTGCCACCTAGCCATATAATATTCCATGTAAATTTAAGCATCTCAAGACCAGTAGCTTAGAGCACTGCAGAACAGAAGGGTTGCAGAGTTCATAAATGAGTAAGAATCTCCAAATGAGTTTGGTGACCTCTTAAACTCCATGAAATTAATATAAGCAGACATCCTGCATGCTGCAGGCTACTGCAGAGCTTGGGAAGATCACTTAAGCTCTCTGAGTTCCATAAAACTTTTATAAGTTGACTTTCAAGACACATTGTAGCTGCTTACTGGTGATGACAGGGAGCAATATGGAAGCAAACAAACCTTTACTAGCTTCACTTAACCCCTCATACAAGTACAGGGGAAATACTGGCATCAAAACATGTAACTTCACCCCTGGGCTTTGCACAGGATGCTCATCCCAAAAGATTTCTGATTAAATTTATACAGGCATGAGGGTGTGACTATTGAACACAGGTTAAATGTCTGAGGTTGTTTACAATCTTCATTTATTCATTGTCTTTTTATTGCTACTGCTGTTTTAATTTAAATAATTTATAGGTGTCTGATTTTATAAGGCAATCCACTGATTCTACTCTCTGAGGCATGAGAGAACCAGAGAGTAGAGCAACTCCGTTAACAGAGCTGGGTGTCTCGTCAGTCTTTTAAAATGGTCTTGACATGTATGTCTTCTTATCATCTTAACACCAGTATCACCAGCCGCAAAGCGTACAGCAAGCAACATGTCAGCAGCAGCTTCACGCCTACGTCAGTATCTACACTTCATGCGTTCAGCCATATCTTGCCCTAGTAGCGTTTTGGCAGCGCTCACAACCCAATACAAAATCAGTGTAGTAGGAGGAAGGAGAGTAAGTTGGAAGAAAATAAGTGTAAAAATATGCTTCGGGTTGCAGCAATGCATGTAAAGTGGACAAGTGAAAAACGGTAAAGCCTATTAGTGCCTCCATTCTCCTACTATACATACCTACTGTGTTTCATAATTGCTAGAGGGCTACCACACAAACTCTGTACATTAAAGTGGCTGCAATCAATATTTTTATATTAACAATGGATCACACGACTACTTATAAGTGAAAGAGGTATCTTGTAGTAGATAATTATCTGCAGTTCCCCTCAGCTCTACGAAGGTTTATAGAGTCTTTCAGCTCATTGTTTCGGTTTTGGTCACTGTTGTGTTTACAGCTTGTTTCTGCTGCCACCAAGTGGCCAAAAAAAAAAAAATCCAGTTCTTGCAGGTTTACTGTAAACCAAACTACTCACTCAGTCATACTACTTTTAATCTGAGTATACAATGTAAGAATTTGTATACATACAAATTTACTGAAGTAATGTACTTTCAGAAGAAGACCTTCTGCAACATTGATTTGTCCCACATTCATTCATGATTCCAAATTAACACTAATGTTTCTCTGTGTCTGCAAGATGTGCAAGTCAGCAATTGTTTGCTAACATGTTAGCCATTACAACTTGATTAGCAAATGGTAGTGAGGTAGCTGTGTGTCTGTCAGCTTGACAGCTTTAACATTTTCTGTGCCCTCTAGTGGTTCAAATGGAAAATATTACTACATACATTCAACATTATTCTGCTCTTACTGTAACCTTTTTCTTAGAGCAGCACCCTTGGAAATCCCCCATACCTTTTTTTACCTGGAGATGCACAGGAAGTTCTTCTAATTACTTTCTTTAGCCTTGGAGGGTACATGTTAACTGAGTGTATGTTAAACTACTGTGGCCTGCTCCACCCTCATGAATCTTAATGCTTTTCTTAGAAAAAGGTGCTGTATTAAATCTCTAGTGTCCCAGAGTGTGACTGTCTAAGCAGTTGGTGGGATACTAATCTGAACACGCCTCTGGAAATTAAGAGAGAGAATTGGCTGTTTAAATATGATCAAGCACAGTGATGCTATGGGTATTTGCTGGCGGGTTATCTCGTTGGCCCAGGTTAAGCAGCGTGTTTTTGAGGAAAATGGACCAGCAAGATAAATTGGGACACTGAAATGTATTTAATGAGGAGGAAATCGACTTCTCCCATAAGGATGTACTCATGCTTAATGAGTTTTACCCCCAACCCTAAGAGGTGATTTACAGGAATAGTCTTGACAAGTTGTGAATTTTGTAAGAATAAGACAGATGTCAGATGTTTCTGTGTATTATGCAATTGTTGTTGGAGTGTAATAGAAGTTAATAGTTCATAGTGTTGTCGATGCAGGAAAAGGGTGTAAGAACCCTGGCTGTTTTGTTGTGTAAATCTTCGGACTCAGGTCAGGTTTGGATGTGGTTATTTTCTAATGTAATTTGTTTAGAAATGTCTCCTTGTTTCTCTCTGACAGTGCCTAGTATTTCCAAGTGTAGCCAATGGATGATAAAAAGCAAGTTTACAGCTTTGGGTCAGGTTCGGGTCTCAAATTTGGCAGTACCAGTCTGATCCAGTCAGGTTGGGTTTTTAAAAGAGTACTCAGCTGATTTAGAACTACACTCTTATAACACTGTCGGACTCATGATGGACAGTTTTAAAAAAAAGTTTGATGTAGCAGAACCAGAGATATAGTCTTTTCTTTATTCCACACATTCTTCCTTGTCAAAACCTGGTGCCTACATTACCCACAATGCAAAAGTTCAGTGGGAGATTCGGATGTGTTATGCTAATAGTGGCTAATGTAGCTAGCCTCAAGCAGATATAAGGAGCGGGCTACAGAGTTATGGTAACTTCACTTCTTTCTAAACAGATTTCTTTCATTTTCAAACATGTAGTCTTCTGCCCCAACTGATGCTGCCTTAAGTGACATCACTTGAGGCAATTCTTCAGACTTTGTGCAGCTCCTTCGGGAGCCACAAAAGGCTTTATATAACTTTTATTTCTCACATACATAGTAGTACTCGCCAAGACCTGTAAACAGACTTTGATATGTAAAATCAGTTCCTCTTTAGGATTCAGATCCCAGGTCTCAGTTTTAGGCTTGTGCAGGATAATGGTTTGAAAGAACGAACTGACGGTCTTGAATTATACCAAACCAGTACAGGAAACACAACTGACATATATCAATCAAATAGTACAGTACTATAGCCCTAATCTTTACGCTATCTTCATAAACTATATTTTCTATTAGGGGTGAAGAGGAACAGCAATGGTATATGTATCAAATTGTGACCCTGTGTTGCACAGGGCTCTCTGGACATGAGATGGGAAAGAAACAGTGTAGGATTACCATAAACTTATTATTTAAGGTAGGCTACATTGACTGCATCTACACTGATCAGCCATAACATTATGACCACTGACAGGTGAAGTGAAGAACATTGATTATCTCGTTACAATGGCACCTGTCAGTGGGTGGGAGATATTAGGCAGCAAGTGAACATTTTGTCCTCGAAGTTGGTGTGTTGGAAGCAGGAAAAATGGGCAAGCCTAAGAATGTGAGTGACTTTGACAAGGGCCAAATTGTGATGGCTAGACGACTGGGTCAGAGCATCTCCAAAACTGCAGCTCTTGTGGGGTGTGTTACGAATCAGGACACAGGACGCTGAACTCAAATGCACGATTCCAACTCACAAGACGTTTCACAGTTCAAAGTCTCTTTACTGAAGTTAAGGATTACAAAAAATGCTCACAAGGCGGATGATAAAAGTACAACAAAAAACGCTCTGAAAAGAGGATAATGAAAAGTACAACAAAAAACGCTCTCAAAGGAGGATAACGAAAAATGCAACAGAGATTCACCCATGAAGAGGATAACAAACAAAAACGTAATCCAAACCAAAAACGCCCTCGGAA
This sequence comes from Macquaria australasica, assembly GCA_005408345.1. NCBI lineage: Eukaryota > Metazoa > Chordata > Actinopteri > Centrarchiformes > Percichthyidae > Macquaria > Macquaria australasica. The sequence goes on from SEMN01000262.1 coordinate 74,919, forward strand.
GGGGAAAAACCAAAGTACCAAGAAAAACACAAAAACCTTAACAGGACCTGAGGCAGAGGGGATACGCTGGCTCGCTTGGGCAAACAGACATGGAGACTGAACAAGACGAACTGGCACAGGACAACGGGAGACGAGGACCATATATACACACCCCCACAAGGTGAGGAGCACAGGTGAAACCAATCAGGGGCGGGGCAGACAAACACGGCGGGAAAACACACAACGGGGGGAAGTCAGGTACAGACACAAGAGGAAAAGGAGACTACACAACAAAACAGGAAGTGCCCAACAAGACCGTACATGAGTGAGTTCAACTTGACACAAAACAAACGTGACACCTTAACAGATCTGCCGCGATACCACAGGGTGTTCCCGGTCTGCAGTGGTCAGTACCTACCAAAAGTGGTCCAGGAAGGAAAACTGGTGAACCAGCGACAGGAATGTTTTATAAAAAAACGTTCTGTCATCTCAGGCCTCAATAACATTTTCAGAATGTTGCTTTGAGAATGTTCTTCCTTTGTTGTCATGTAACATTGTGGGAATGTTTTATAAAAGAACGTTCTGTAATCTGCTACCTCAATAACGTCCCCAAAACATCTTTAGAATGTTGCAGTTAGAACGTTATGTCTTCATTAACATTTAACCTTATAGGAACATTATTTGAAATTATAAACATCCTTAAAAACATTATTTGAATATTAGATTAAAATGTTTTCTTTAAAACATTAGAACTGGTAGGTAACGTTAGCCAATGTTGTGGGAATGTTTCCTGCTAGCTGGGTAATGACAGAATAAGAATCTGACATCTGTAGAGGTAACTAGGAGGTGACTAAATCAGATGTGCAGTGGCCCAGAAACAACACTATCACACTCAGATGAGCTCGATGTGACTAAAATGTGCTAATAGTGTCAGGCTTTTAATACAATGTCTCCAACAACAACAACAACAAAAGTGTGATGTTCATGTGTGTCAATGAGGAATACAGCAAAACTCTGATTTATACAGCCTGAGCTGTATTCCAAAAGTAACATCTTCCTTCACAATGCCAATAAAATAAAAAATAACCTGTCACGCAAATGGCCTCATAACTGCAGTGCTAATATACAGTAAGAATTGGTTTTGTAATACAACTTGCCATAAGTTTTCACCTGCAGGACATTCGGGATACTTGGTGAAATGACAAGTATCATGTGTTTTATTTATGCTTATCTCTATCCATCTTATACATGATAAGCTTACATCCTGATTGCATCTTATTTCAGTCCAGGTCAGTATGTTCAATGACACAACACAGATCGTACAAACAGCAAAAAAAGCAAGAAATCGGATTATCATCTGCTAATAATCAAAGCTAGTATCAAGTCTGCCTTCACATTAAATTTAGTCATTTGTATGTGTACATGCATGTACTGTCTTGCTCATGAGCATCTGTCTACCATCTGTGCCTTACTGTTCCTAGCAAACAAGTTTTTTTTATTGTTGTGGATAATATTTTATCAGCCATAAACGAGTAGTTTGTGTAATTTCTGGATGTCCAAAAGTATTTAATATAACAAACAAACAAAAGCTTTTTGATGGCTTTTTGATAGCTCTTTTGAGAACATGAACAGTAGCTTGTGTTCATTGACAATGCATTGGCTAAAACTGATAATGTTTATCTTACTGTGAGATTATTAAAAGCACAGCTGTTGTAAACACATAGCTGCATCAGTCATAGGTTCTCAGATATTAAACCAACAAACCTCAATTAGAAGAAAAGCTGGTATAAGAGTAAACAAAAGGCTACTCAAAGCTAATCAGCAGAAATTAAGAATTATATGCTGCTATGAATTTTCAAAGTAAGACATTTTTATTTCATTTTCAGTTGTGAATAACTTACTCCACTAATACTAACAACCTCCCTAGAATGACCTAACACAATATTTTAATATCTGAAGTATATTAATGCAAGTACCCTAAGTAATATCTTGTGGATGTCCTGAAAAACGAATTCCTAAAAAGTGCAGATTCAACCACTGTTGCCAATATTCTTTGACAGAATAAAATATTTCATGTGGATAATGAAGACTAGAGCTGGTGTCGAAGGAAATGAGCCAAAAGCTCAAGACAACTGTTACATATACATGTATGTGCTAGATTCAGACAGCCTGTTGTGTTGTTGTTAGTTTTCAACTACAGTCAATCAACAACGTGATTCTGTTATGTTTTCCAAGAATCAAATGCATTGTTTTCTGGTACATGACCTTTGCATCAGTTTAGGGGCTGAGGAAAGAACTAACTACATTTACTCTAATAGTGTACAATTTTGAGATTTTTTTTTGTACTTAATTTTTTGTACTCGTATTTCTATGTTCCCCTACTGTCTATTTCTAATCCATTACATTTCAAAGAAAAATATAGTAGTTTTTACTCCCCTACATTTATTTATTACTTTGCCATAAGCTTTACATTTGATTAAACTATCCAAAAGTTTATAAAGTAGTTATAATTAGCTTCACCTAGACCAACTTCAATGCTTACACATTAATGCATCAGAAATAATTCAAATATATATAACATAAAAATCTAACACCCCAAAAGGAGTATATTTTGCTGATAATACTTATGTACTTTTACATAGGTTTAACTTTGCTTGCTGGTCTTGCCCTTGATTGTTTAGTGGTATTGCTGCTTTTACTTAAGTAAGAAATGTGAAAATCTCTTTCACCACTGGTTGGCAATTTCATACACCATATTCAAATTTACTTTTCAGTCACTGGTGCTTTGCTAATAGCTTTAGAAGAAGTGGGCCTCCTCCTGACACAGAACACTAACTTAAACAACATGCTCACAACATCAGGAGTTTAAATTTGGCTTGTGAACTACATGCATGTACAGTATGTCACGTAGCTTTCTCTTTCTTTCCTCTATCTATCTGCAAGATTCTATATAAAAGAAGAAATGTGAACAAAATCAATAATTATAAACTTCATCTACTCTGTTGTGTTTCTTTAGCTTGAGTTTCTTAGCTTGGTAGAGCTCTGTGGTAGAGTGATATACTGTAGTGCATGGTGTGATGAGATTATTAGGCATGTGTGAAGAGGCGAGGTCAGAACCAGATCATTGTATGCAATAATCTCAGTTACATTCACCATCAGCAGGGAAAATGTGTGGGTTAGAAGCTCACCTAGAGTGTGTGATTGTGTGCGCGTGCATGTTTGAGAGAGAGAGTGAGAGTGGGAGAGAGTAAGTGAGAGAGAGAGAGAGAGAGAGGCGCTGCAATCTCCCCTGTGGGCTAATAGATTCGAGATGACATGCTCTCCGCTTCCGAGCTGAATGTTCACTGAACTTTCTGGCAAAAGAGGCTGCCACTAAAGAGGGTTCAACCACAGGTTAATATAAACAAACAGCAGAAAATGGAGAGCTGGGGATTATTAAATTCAGGGATGACTGACAAACCCTTCATTGCTATTAGCCCCTGGCCTCCACCTATACCCCTTGCCAAAATACTGTGCCTTCCTATTGTTGTCTTGATGACCCTGTCTATTAAGTTTTGGCTTCGCAGGTCAAATATTCCTTAATCTTGACTGACAAGTGACACAAATGATACTGTTGAAAACATCCAATAAATATCAGTGTAACAGTAGAGTACACCACTGTGTGTTTTCTCTAAATTACATCCATTTATCTAGCTCTGTCCACAAGATGCAATAAAGTGTAGTTTGATATCTCACCAGAGTGCCAATATCATTAATTTCCCAGAAAGCCAATATGACTGGCTTTGACTCTCCCTTTCTGGAAAATCCCCCCAAACTTTTCCTTAAATCCCCCCTTCCCCTTCATTGTGTTATATCATTGTGTGTAAAATATACAAGTGCATGGTGTTAAAATTGTATACTGCCCTCCAGTGGTTGTTTTCATATATTGCTCATATTGCCAGACTGCATGGCTGAGTGTGATGGGAGGGATGTACAATAACCTAGCATACCTCACTGTTTGACACTGGTAAGTCATTTTCAGTTGTACAGCACAACAGTAGCATCTTGTGAATACATATAGTGCAAAAAAATGTCGTCATGTTGATATTTTTAAAGTTTCCACGTGTCATCCTTTATTATGAAGTTATAAAAACTACACTATCTTGTAAAGAGCGGGTTAAGTGACGGATGTGAGTTGTCCCTGCTGGGATACTGAAATTTATCACTGCCAGCACTAATGTGCAAATTTTGTGATGTTAGCCGTGCATTGTTAACAGTGATTGTCATCTAATTAAATCGTGGTTCGTCACAAGAGATTCTTTTAATGGCCAGATAAGCACGGGGAGTCCACTGAAGCATTCCCAAGATCAATAAAGATGTTACAGTCTGGAGTAGGAATTGTCTCAGGGTTACATAGGCCAGTTGAATTAATTAGTATTGCGTTCTAATATCCCACTCAAACTTTCTGACCAAGCAGCATTTGGTTGGGTGCTGAATGCGTCTAGCCTCTGACTCTAATTTTATTTGCTGTTGAGTAGCTTCATTAAGGAGATTAATCTGCCATGTTTTCGGTTTTACTAATAAATGTATGTGGATACTGCTAAAAATCTGACATTTTATTCTGCACAGATATTGTCAAGGCTTATCTACTGTATTCTGGATGTTATTTACGTCCTCTTGTCCATTTCGGCCCAGTTTTTTTCTTTTCTTGCAACAGCTTTATAAATCAAGTCCATCAACCAGCTCTGGAAAAAGCTTTTCTGTCACTGCAGGGGGCCCCACCGACAGACTGATGTCTGCCCTGTTTGTAATGCTGTGATTTCAATCAGCAGGCCCTGGGCAGGTAAAAACGATTTTATTTATTTATTTATTTTTGACTTTTCTTGGCTAAAAGAACATTTCTGGGGCAACATAAAAGTGCTCAACACTTAAGAAAATGTTGTCCTTAGTGCCTTGCAGCATGCTTCATACATGGTCTGAGAAGAGCCTTATCAGGGTGGGTGCTCACTGCCATTTTATATTCTGTTGGCAAAGACCAGTAAAACAATGTTTCTTTCCCAGCCAATATAAGCAAAATTTGAAAATGCTTTTATATGAAGTAAATCAAGGACAGAACCATGGTGTTATACGTTTATTAAGAGGTACTTATAAAATGTATTAGTTAGTGTAAGACAGACAGAGAGAGAAGGGAAGAAACTGAGGGGTAGTGGTATCAGTCCTGCTGAAGACATGTGACTGTGTGAACCCTGGGGTTTCTTACAGACTGTGCCTTGTGTCAGTAGAGCGAGCCAGGGGCTCGACTCAGGGGCTCAGCTCAGGCCACCTAACTGGGAGTCAAATCAGAGGCGCTCAGTTGGCACCTCATGCCTGACTGGCCCATGACACTGCGGGGCGAGACCCATGTCTGGGTCATGTACAGTCCTGTGACCCACTTACCAGCTGATGGGAGGGTGACAGTCATGTTCTTACATATGAAGCAGCATCGACTTCACCTTCAAACAGCAGTTCCACTGTTTTCAATGTTAACTTGTAGTCCCGTCAGATCAGATGAATTTAATGACTTGCTTGACACGAAGATGTCATTTAAGAAAGGAAAGTGAAGAAAATATGGTTTCACATCCAGTTGTTTACTATGTAAGTCACTCTTGAAGTCTCTCATCCTGTAGCAAATTATTTTTGTTTACCAAATCCATTTTTACCATTTTATTTTAAAAATGAAATGTCCAAAAGGATAGCTTGCCCCACATTGTCAAATGTGTTCCCGTCCCCACGCTGACCAAAAATATCCAAGTTTAATTCCCAATGTGGTGAAACTAAGAAGACACTTGACATCCCTTCTCTTTAAGGCAAAGCTGAATTATAACTAGTTGCATGCACTCGTTTTTTTTCTCATTTGCACTAAAATGAATACTAAGTTTGAGAATACCAAGGGGTATACAGTCTATACTATACATTCTAGTATAGGCCATAGCGTAACCTAATTAAGACATCATTGCCTTTGTAGCATTCAGGTTTGTTTGCCCTTAATGTCAAATGGAGTCAAGTGGATATTTAGCATCTGCTCATACAGAGGCATGATGCAACATGTGAACCTTCCTGCATAATCCAGCTTCTTAGTGCCAACGTCAAGTACATAAACGTTAAAAGACGTAATCCAGTATCTATGCTTGATAGTTAAATAGTGCTTTCTTGTAATGATTTTATTAATTTCTTGAAATAAAAATAAGCTGTAATAGTATTATCTTAGTAGTATCTTAAATATCTGATATTTTAAGCAATTCTCCAACGTGCAGTGTATAAAATGTTGTCACATCACTGTGTTTTGATTTTATTTTTTATTTCTGCTTGAAACACCAGTGTTAAAGTTTATACAGACCTCACTTTAAACTGGACTGGAAATTTGCAATGTTATCCGAGTCATATTCATCAGATCTGACATCTGATATCTTTCGGGTTTAAAGGAGCACACTGCAGGCTGCGAAGTGGTGGAGGGCCACTTGGAGCACATCACCTGCTTCCCTTGTTGTCACTCTCTTCCTTGCAGTTAGGAGGCACCACAGGGCCTGGTCACTGCTGCGGGAGCCAGCGCTAATGCACACTGTACCATCCCCCTCTTTGCCCTCTTAATGGCCTTTACACTTCACTGTCACTGCTCGGCTCACCTAGAACACTGGCATGCAATGTCTTGTCTCTTTAGGTCGATGAATTGTCTAATATCATGTTCATACACCCCCCCCCCATAGTATTTTTATGAGAATAAATAGTATTTATTCATACTTTTAGCACTTCCACCGATTAATGGATGCCCAGCCATAGTAGCTTTGAAAAATCAGGTAGTACAGGGGGATAATTTTGCTTATGGTTGAAAAAAGTAGTGCACCTCTTTAGCTTAATTTGATAAGACAGAATGAAACTGTGGTCTCTCCTTGTGCGATGGGGTCTATTAGCTCACCGACGTGCTACGCAGTATGTCATTTGAGTCTGTTACAGTGGCAAACTGCCTCGTTACCCCTGTGCCTTGTTGTGCAGCCTGACCAATTACTTTTGATCTTAAGAGGACATGACATTTGTAGGTTTTGCACTCTGAAATGACTGCACATGTTAAAAGATGCATCATGCCTTTTCCCTTGCAAATAATTTATAGCTCTCGCTCCCCAGGGTTTCCTCCTTGAACTTAAAGGCACAAGCTTTAAATATAGTTGTTATTTAGCCGTGCTTCTAAAAATGTGACATCTGGAATTTGTTACAAAAAATTGACATATTTGTATATTTTGTGCTTAGGAAAGCATCCATCACATTTAATAATCCAAAATAAATGTTGATGTTAAAGATTTAAATGGATTTCCACATTGACAACTGTTCATTTGATCAATATTCTGCACTAGTTAAATACAGAGCAGCAAATAAGGATTGCCCTTAATGCAGCCTTAAAACATTGTGTATCTTGCATGCACTGTTACAACTACTGCTAGTGGGACTGAATAGAAAATACCACAGGGTAATGCAAGTACCTTTTCTGATCTGTCAACAGCCTGCATATTTTCACCTTGTTTTATACGGCTAACTGGTAATGGGTGATATGATGTATTACATGTCATGTTTGTATTATTAGGTATACTGAAAGCCTTAGGTTTAGACATATTTTATGCTTATTCAGCCATTTGAATTTTTGCCTTTCATGTCCAAATTTGCTGTGATAGATATGCGAAAACACAAAGACCACAAGCTCCTCTGCATATGCTGATCAAAGATGTTTTTTTTTTTTTGGTTTTTGGTAGATATAGACCAGTACATCGAATATGAACTCTTCATAACTGAATACTTTAAAACAAGTTCATGTGCAGTCCTCTTACATTACGGTATAAGAACATTACTATTATTATCCTATATTCTATCATATGTAGGCAAAAATCAAAATAATGGATTGAACTGTCAATTACAAGGCCAGTGACCCCTATTTTATATCCTAGGTAGGACTTCTCATTTAATCAGTGTTGTCATTTTACCAAGGCTGACTGCCAATGATGTAGCTGTAGATTAAAAAAAAAACAACAATAGGAAAGTATTGTTGTTCTGTATTTCCAGAGAACCATTTATGTTTTATTTTACCTTTGGACACAAAACTTCTGTGAGTTACACCAGTTTTATGCTTAATTTAGGATATAAATCATTTTAAAAAGGCTTTGTTTAGGTGAGTTTACTCTCTCCCACCTCCCTGACCAATAATTTGTTATTACTGAGTTATGGACCAGGGCTAATATTGTTAAAGTATCTCTTCCTCTGCAGCTGCTGGCTGTCATGATATAGCAGATTATACACATAGAAAATCAGGGGTGGGAGGCTGGTTGTAAACCCAGTCCTATTCTCTAATTCCCTTGCTGAATACATGTGTTACCTCTATGGCAATTTGTCAAATACAACACGCCATGCTTGAGGAATCAAGTGCCCCCTGGTGGTGATGTAATGGACCAGAAAAATAGATTTTGATTGTTCAAATTGGATGTACAACCAGCCAAGGGCACTCCATGTCCATTTGAGCATTAATTTGCGGCGAATGAAACAACTCGTAAAGCCATCTATACAAGCCTCAAACAATGTAATGTTTTATGTTGATGTTTTATGTATCTGCCAGATGGAGAAAGGACAAATATTTTAATATGCAAAATTATTATAGAATTTCCTGAGAGACAAAGCACAGAGATTTGTTCTGCAGTCATACTTTTTGTTTTATTTTCAAAGCACAGTCACAAAGAGTCAGCCCCTCCGCTGTCTCAGATTCCAATTGTTTTGAGTCTTAACATGGATGAGTAACCCGCTGCCTCTCGCGCACGCATACAAACACATTGGAGACATAAACAAATAAACAAAGGACATGAGGCAGCGTCCAGCCAGATGGTTTTTAGCCTTTGTGTTTCTGTGGGGAGGTCACCGAATGAAAGAGAGCCAGAGCAGGGCATTTAATCCCATCAGCAGAACTGCATTCCCATAATGAGAAATTAATAACATGAGCATGCTTTCAGATTAAACAGAGCAGTTAGGACCATTAGATCGTTTTCATTGCTGGCATTAGGGCAGCGGATCAGTTTTTTCCCCCGTATAATCCAACAAAGTAGGTCAGTGTCTATTGAGTATTAGTGCTGTGGCTGTGATCCTGTTGTTTCAGCTCCAGGACATGGAATTAACCCCAGAGACAGCTAAACTGGATAGGGCAAAGGTTTCTGGAAGGGGAGGCTGGTGGTGGGACTTCAGGCACCCCTGGACATGGGTGTAAACTGTGTATAGTACCTCTAAACCTCTAACAGGTCCTGACACTCAGCTCCTGCTTATTCGCAGAGCTTGAACAAGTATGTCTGCTTCCCTCCAGCATCAATTCCTTAACTTGTTACTGTACTCTCCACACACACTGACCCTTACCTCCTCACTGTAGCTAAACCTGCATTATAGTAAGCTCCACACCACCTCAACCAACTACACAGACTATCACTGTGCTGTGAAACTATGTGCTCTGTTTAGTTTATGAAAAACAGAATAAAACTTTAAAACATTTAACTGTTTTAGAAAAAATACATGTTCTTGCTGTCTGAACTTACAGCACATATTGTGTCTCTTATGGAAATTAGTTGTCAGATGGAAAACAGTATAGTTTTGGTAGCTATAGCCTATGCACAGATGAATTGGCTAGACGCATATTAAACATGGTTTTTAGTGTTGATTTGATTTTTTTTTTCTCTGCGTGCAGCATTGCCCATGCAATATTTAAACTTGCATCACTCGAACAAGGTCTAACAGCTCAGTGATCCCGTCCGCAGCTGCCCAGTGAGTAATAATCAGTGAACAAGCAGAAGGCCCATTTAAGATCAGTGTCCTTAATAACCACACCCAAGACCTCACACCCATTGAGATGATGGGGGGGAGTCTCAGATCATGCCAGATTAGTGCAGCTTGTTTTGCTTTGGCAGTTAAAGCCCCCATGAACACACACACACACACACACACACACACACACACACACACACACACACACACACACACACACACACACGCACACTATGCCAGCTTGTTACTGCTGCCCTCTTAATGTGGAAGCAAGTATATTTTGACAGCTGAAGAATGAGTGAGTGGCGGGAGAACACAGCACAACTCCTGTCATGTACTGTAGTGATGAGTGTAAGATGTGACAGTTGGACCATGGAGTTAAATATTTTTAAGGAGCCCTCTTTTTATTGAAGGCAAAACTGTCAAGGTCTAAGAGGAAGTCACACACGCGGAGACTATGGGATCACATTTGTGGCTGCGGCTCAGGCTTCAGTTGCTATTGTGTTTCCCCATGCTAAAAATAAATACACTATATACACATGGTGTGACTTACTTGAAAGTGTCCACCAAATGCCATGGTTGTCTTTTGGATATACAGATTGTTAGAAAGATTAAATTCTTATCAAATTCTAAAAATCAGTGTTTACAATGTACTGCAAGAACGGTGTATCGGCGTGAGAGTATGGCTCACTGTGAGACCTATTTTCAAAGATTTATAAAATAACACCCTAGCCCTGACAATGGATGACACCCATTTGGGCAGATAATGCAACAAAGCAGTGAGGCTTGGGCTACTCGGTCCAGCTCTTAAAATCACAGAGGAACCTAAAGCCAGTGGTGGTGCTTCTGAAGCAATCTATGATGCCATTAAAAGTGACAGCAGCTGCTCTGTCTGTCCTTGCGCACAGTATCAGTAATACCCTCTGCCACTTCTTAAAGAGCCAGGTCACTTTTACCTCTATTGACCTGACTGCCCTAATACTCCACCTTTGTAAGAGTGCTCAGAGGCAACATGATCGCCTGATTTTTATGAATGCTTCTTGGAATCGTGAAGATGGATAGCAGCATAGTAAATCCACTAAATCATTTTGTAGTTGCATCCCTTGCACATCTGTGTTTGTCGTGTAGTTAAGCCCACTATATCTGGTGATGAATACACATAGAGGAGGCCATGTCCTCAATTGCCCTATTGCCGTGATGCAGTCAAAGTTGGCTGAGTTGAATCCCAAGTGAACTGTGCTGTGTGGTTAGTGTGACCTAAATAGGGCAGTTTGGCACATTTACCTTAGTTGCCCCACACAGAGACAGAAGAAAGGGAGGGAGTGTAGAGGAGACAAGAGGTTGAGACAGCAGGAGAGGCAGTAAGCGAGAGAGAGTGAGTGGGCTCAACAAAGTGTGAGAGCACGCACATGCAGACAGTAAGGGGAATGCTGTGGGGAGGTAATTCAAGGATAAATGTAACAAAACTGCTTTTAGAAAATGCATCACAAATACAACACCAATTTCCGTTTTGTGTAAAGCTATGTGTCGAAGCTCAAAATATTGTTCTAAATTGTTCATTCACATGCACAATGTCACATAATCACCTCTCTGTACTCTGAAGCTGATGGGTCATGCACTATTGTCAAAGGTCTGGCTATTATAACTCATTTGATGAAAGAGGGCACTATTGTTTAAGTGCAAAGAGTGGCTCAATAACATGGTAAAACAAATCACCTGTGTGGTGATTAGTTTTATAGATCTATACTTGTATATCAATGAGCTGAAGTAATCAGTACCTTTTTAAATGTTGGAGTACTGCAGGAGACATCGTTTATAGATTGTACAATGACTTATTAAATTGTGAGACAGGAATAGGTAACCAAGCCAGTTTTAACCACTACATTTGACATGTAGGGAAATGTGTATCAGGCATTGTAGGAATGTTGTATCCAAAGTCATTCCCTATACCAGAATAACAGTTATGAGTGCAATCCTTAAGAAACATTTTGAAGGACAGGTGGGGAAAATCAGAGGAGGAAAGCCTTGATAATGAGGTTGATCGATTCTTTTATTTGAAGAATAAAACTTAATGTAAAACAACATTGCGTGTGTGTGTGTGTGTGTGTGCATGTGGGTATGTGAAAACAGGCACATGTCTTGATATTTATGTTAATGTGTTATGTAATAACTCATCATTTATAGTACTTGTATTGATGCACTGTAATGCATTGTACTATATACTGATGCAGAGTCGCACTTAAAACAATTGTTAGATTAGTGTTGATGACAACTTCCAGCTGTCATGTATTTACTGTACAATGTTGCTTTTATCCCTTAATAGCTTTAATACGTATCATAAGCAAGGTCATCAAATATGCCAACATGCCCACTTAAATGATATGTTTGGACTTTTTATTAGGCAGCTGGGCCCAATGGGGCTGCAGCCTGTTGTTTTTTTCCCTCTTTCTTGCCTTTACTTACTGAACCTCCCTTCCCATCAACAAGAATTAAACAATATATAATCAGATATTCCTCTGGTGGTGGTGCAATAGCAACCGCCTAAAGTTTGAACATTTGTTTAAAAATTTGGTGTACGCGCCACAGCTTTGAAAGTTTCACTCAACTGAGGTGAATCTTTCATACACTACAACCTGGTAGTGTATGAATCGCTATGATTTTATCAAAACTGTGAAACTTTTAAGACTTTCAGTTCTTTAATAGTTTGTTTAAACTTCACTAAATGGAAAATGGTAATGCAACTTAGAAACTTAGCAGAAGGCTCCAGACTCATCCAGTATGATGATGGTGGAATCATAGCAACCATATTATGCTTGCAGCTATAATTTGATATGGGTGTTGATAAGTTTACATATCATCAGGCTATTTGATAACTGGGAAGACCAGTCACGGTGTATCAACCAGTTTTTATTTAAATCCTTTCCTCTCTCCTTTCCTAATTCGTAAGTTTCAAGACAGGATTATTATGATTCTGCCAAATATGCAGAGAAACGAGGCCCTTAGGATTAGCAAATTGTCCGAAAAAGCCAGTTGTCCGTGTAAATTTATACAAATTTACACGGACAACTGGCTTTTTCGGATTTGTGTGTGAGTTAATTGCTCTGCTGGTTAAGCTCTCGGCCACTCAGGTCAATGACCTTAGCTCCAGATAATCTTACTCTGTGCTCTTTGAGAAGAGCAGCAGGTGACAGACAACACAGCGACTAAATCTAGTCAACGAAGACGTAGGATAAAAATCATCACTTTCAAACCTGTGAGAGGATGTGAGAGTAAACAAATGATTTATGATGCTACCTTTTGCAGTGATACACTTTATTTTACGGTGAAAATGTCATTTCCAACCACCTTAATGAACTCTCTTTAATTAGATTAGATCTATACATACAGCTTGATCTGTGTAGTGGAACCCATGTATAAAAAGTAAAGCAAAGGCTCTTGAGTGCTGCAAGGAGTGGTTGTAAAAATGGTGTTGGGGGTGGGGGGGTGAGGGGGGCACAAGGACATATCATAGATCACAAAGTACTCTTCATCCTGTAGAGGGCAGTGAAGACACATGGCACAGTGTAAGCCTGGGTTCTGTCCTGTCCTCTCAAAGCAGTACATGTACTGTTCTCCAAGCATGGCATCTCTAACAGCAACACAACACATACATGCAGTAGTGACATGTAATAAATGAAAGCTTTTTAGAGCCACTGATCTGCAGCATAAAACTGCCAGTGATAATCCTGCTAGTTGGCTGGAAAAAATATCTCTTGAACCCAGGTAAAAGTAGTTATTTTGTATATGTTTTATATTAGATTTATTATAAAATTACAGATGTACAACCTAGTAATCTGAAGAAATGCTTATTTAAGTTGTATTTGGAGTAAATACAACTGGAGTTGACCCTCATTATTCACTAACTTTTTTTTCCATTCAACAGTCCTGCTGCTGAGTGAAAATTTTAAGACAAGCAAGTCTGGACATTTTTCTTTCCTCATGAGAAACCAGATTACTTACTGTATCAGGTATACAGCATTTAAAGGAGTACTCCAGTGATTTACTATTTCACTTCTGTACGGGTTGGGGACAGACTAAGACAGAAAAAAAAAGTATAAGAGGCCAAAATATCCTGACCTTTGGTCCCTAGCATGGGTCAAGCTCCAATAGCACTGGATCCGACATTTTCTATAATCCTGGATAGCATCTTTGATTAGACCATCTCTGGTAAATGGCCACATCTTTCAATCTCCTCATCACTGCTTTGTAACATAGGCTTTCTGTTAAATATTTAAAGTCTAAAACCATTTGGGATAACCCTGATGACATCATCAGGGTTATTCTCAAATGAACAGTAAGTGTAGCCTCCTGGGTTTTCAAAACTTAATCATTGGTGTCCTTCCTGGGAGAGGATTTAATTTGTACAATTGACTTGGGGACTCCTTTGCTGGTTACTACTGACCCTAGCATCTGGCTTTTTAATAGATAAAGTGTTCTGTTTTGTATCACTATTGTGTTTTCTGCCTCTTTGACACCATTTCTCATATTAGAATTGGGTTTTCTGCTTTCCTTATCCCTTCTGCAGTTAAGCCATTATGTTAATTTATAGGATTTATCAAAACACTGCACTCATGTGGGCACGCTGACACATTGTGTCTCTGAAAGTTTGAGGCCATTTTCAGTAAGGGACATGATCCGGTGAATATTGATCTTTTGGATATTTGTTGTTTGGCCACAAAACACTTGGGTTACTGCTGCATTAGCTTTTTCAAAAAATCTTTTGTTGAATTTTCAAACCATTTGTGCTTTATTGGACAGCTAAGTCATGTAAAGAAATTGGGGAAATTATGCAAAATGCAAATGTCCAGGGTCAGATTTGAACCCAGGATGTTGTCATATTGTATGTGCCTTAATGCATTAATTAACTGCGATGCCAGGACAGATTGACTGTTTTCATGATGACTTATGTTTTCTAAGTATATCTTCTGTTACTATATGATCTTGGTTGTCTGATTATTTGATTTACATCTCTGCCCCACGTACATGTTTTGATTAACGAAACATACTTAAAGAAAATGTGTTCATGTCATCACTGGTAGCGCTTAAAGTGGAATTTACATTGAGCTGTCATAGATGTTTGAAAATCATTATTCTTAGGAAGTTCATTTTATCTGAATAATTCCCCAATAGAGAATCAGTGTGCTGTTATGAAAAAAGAAAGTTTCAATGTGATGTCTGCATCTCAACTTTAATCCAAGAGAATTCAAACAGTCTTCAAACCACAGCCCACATCCTCCAAACTCACACCATATCTAGTGCTCCTTTGGCTGCTGTAAAAATATCAGGCCTCAGTAGGCACTGCACATATGAAGACAAACAATTGTACTTATCAGTGCACAGCACTTGGTCACTTATGCCAGATGATTATTACATACCACTCTGATAGTCTAAAGCACCAAGGAGGATTTGATCCCGGTGCCTTCTGTCTCAGAGTGCAGATTCTCATCCAACGTAATGTAGAGGATTAGGCGAGTAATGCCTGGGATGGCACATCAGTGGCACATGGTCCAAATTGCTTCCTGACCTGGCTGTTTTGAAGAGGTTAGCTAGGCAGATGAACTGAATGAAAACACAACAGTTTGTACATGGTTTACAGTATTGTAAACTCGCTCCCCGTCCGCTGTAGTGGTGCATGGTCAACAAACAGCCGTGGATACCCTTGATGTGTATAAAATATTACTTTGACATTTATGTGATAATATTCTTATCTCATTTATTCCTTTGCCTTTGTCAGGTTTATCACGCGTTTGAATCTTTGATTGAATTCTGATTCATTTTCTTACACAATGGGCTCTCCTTCATCACTTCTTCCTCTATTAACCTGGATATCAGTGCTCTGGAAAGGGATGCCTTGTGTCACATTATAAGCAGTTGAAAGTAAAAGATAGGAGACAAGCCTGGGTCATCATGGCAATCTTCCAAACAGCTTTTAAACAGTGTTTCACAATTGATAAACAACCGTGCCTGTAATTAATATTGTACATTCATGGTAAAAGGCATTCTGCATAATTACCCCACTGTCTCCTCCAGAAATATGCACATTCAGTGTTATTATAAAGCACACCAGTATATCATATTAAGTCATAAATAATGTGCCAGTAGAATTAATTAATTTTATACACACCCCTCCCCCTTGTGTGGTACTTTACATTTAACTATGTCAGCAGTTATTGATGCACTCTTTAAACAATGACATTTTACATGCCTTTTTAAAGGCAGCTATTTTGTGAGGCGCTGATGGTGTTGGTAAAATTTCCTAAGCGATAACTTGAGGAGTTTGCATAGCAAATAGGTTTAAATGGTTCGTAGTTTTTTAAGCATTCTTTTCGCACAACACATCTGTATACATTTAGTTGATTACATGATTGTTTCTCACAAAAATGGCAGATAAATAAGATTGGTTACGTTTTGCTGTATCCCTGTGTAAGACAAACTTTTACCTGGTTGTTTAAACCTTGATTTGGGTGCTCACAGCAGGGTGGTGTGATACATTCATTAAGTGGCTGTGAGTGAACTCTTAATCAACTAATTAGCCCATTACCCAAATAAGGACAAGTTATAGATATAGTTGTAAATGATGACTGATTACACATTTTATGAAGTTATAAATGACCCTTGGGTATGATTCCTGGTAGGCTTTAAAAGATGGGTTGAGATTTTTTCAAGTCCATCTTAATATAAAACTCACATGCCTGTATGTACGTTGAAAGAGTTATCAGTCGCTGTAATAATTCCTCCTCTCCATATTAGCAATGAAGAGATCCCTTTTTAGTGCGACTGTACTGTAAAACATGGGGACAAATTCCATGCAAAACTACATTGCAAAGTTCAGCTGATGCTAATATGAGGCTTCAGAAGTCTGAAATAGCTGAATCAATTAGCTATCTTCCAAAGTTACTGTCGTTTTAGCACAAAGTTCCCTTTTTGTGTTTGCCCTGGCAGTGTGCTTGCTCGCACATTGTGGTAGTCGCATGTGCTGTAGGTTTGTTACTGGGACAAAACACCTGCAAAAAATCCATATGTGACTAGCAGGACGAAGGTATCCGCTTGATGTGGCTGTGCATTTTTTCCTCGGTAGGAGGACTTTGGATCTTTTCCCCTATTTAGTGAAGGAAAAATGCATTTTGGTTAAAAAGAGAAAAGAGCCAAAAAAGAGTGAGTGTGGCATGACTGTGTTGTACTGATAAAAGTAATGTTGTGAACATTTGCATTATGCTGATTTTATCATGACAGCAATGATCGTACAGGGAATTTCCTTTTGTCCCCCCATTTATCTCCCCATTTGGGACTGGCCCTTTATACTATATGTTTGTATAGACTGGACCCTGTTATTTTTGGCCTGCAATTTCTATAATCCTGGCTTTTCTTCAAGAATTTACAGCATCCGGGGCAGGCAATGATCTTTTATGTCACATTCACATTTTAGGATACCCTGTTATTTCTGTTCTGAACAACTACAAGAACCTACAGTGCAATAATATGTCTTCATTTATTGCTGTCTGCTGCCTATATTTTTTATTTACTTAAGTGATTAAAAAGTTTGCCGTCAGTTAGTCATATCTGGTCATGTTCACAGTGGCACAATAATGACACTGCAAAAATAAAAATACTACAAAAACCATGGGCCACTTGCATGACAGCGTGTAAGGGAGTAAAAGACTGTTTCAGACCAAACCAAATAAACAAATTAAACCTTAAATGAGACTGCATCTACATTTTACTCAACAAATGTATATGCATAATAAACAACAAACTAGCATAGAAACAGCAGAACACATTTAAAAATGTCTAGGTAACCCTTGACATTATGATATTGTTGAACACAGTCATCGTTGATCCCTGACTTAGCTGCCTGATACAAACACAATCTGAACCAGAACTTTGGACACAAAATGTTACCTGTTTAAGTTCTTTTTGGATCATGTGCACATTTCATACAAAATGTATTTATTCTATTCCAGATAATCATCTTTTGATCTAAAAGTCCACCATGTAGTGTATCTCTTACCAGATTGTAAACATACTTATGGACTTGCGTGTTTCTGGGGTTATGATTGGATACATTCTAATAACTGGTCCTCTGATTTCTTCTATATTGTATCAGATTAATATGTCTGAATATGAGGGCATTAGGAGAACATATGACAGCACTTTTGTAGTTCCTATCCTCTTGTCAGGTTTCCTTTTTTTTGATAAATACGAGATGTTGTCTTTGATGGCTGCTCAACAAAGAGAGAGCTGTCTTCAGCTGTAACCTTTCTGCACCAGAATCTGGAACATGACACGTGTCAGGCTGTGATAAATGGTGCAGAGTCTCAGTAATTTCACCAGGAATGCCCTTGAGATGCCCAATACCCCAATCGCAAATGCTATTGTTGAATTAAACCATAAAAAGAAATCCTTCCCCCTTGACATGATAGGAACTGTGCTGAAAATGGAGCAATGTTTTTTATTCTCTCTAGGATTTACCTGTAGTCTTTTGGCTTATGTACAATGGAGTGTTTGCATGCCTGCCTGCATGAGAGAGAATATAAGAAAGTGCATGGCACTATGTTTATATAGATGTATGACACTATTATGAAGGCTTTTTATGTGAAAACTATAAAGAAAAATAAATTGATTGATAATATTTTACTTAAATTGCTGTAATTTAGAAAACTATTAAATGATCTCACACCAGCATGTTATGTGTAGTAACTACTAAAGAGCAAAAAACAAGTGAGACTGCCAGAATGTGCAAAATGTCAGACAAAATATGTCAAATTAAAGCCTTTTTTTTCTCAAATATTTTCAAGTGTGTATTTAATACGAGTGTTGCCTATCGATTGATCTCCTTTTTCAGCACAAGTCACACACAGTATTTCAACCTCCACCAGCTTGACTTTGACATAACATGAGGAGATGTGCCTTACCATTGAGAACTATGTTTTCAGAAAAGGACCTGAGTGTAATCACGGTTATAAAAATCCCAGTGAGCAAATCACATCTCAGTCTAAGGATAACAGGATGACCTGGGCCTGTTAATGTGTGCCAGCTTGCCAACTAGCTACTTCACTTGTCTGCAGCAGGTCTGGAACAAACCGGTGAATGATCTACATGTTGAGAATTGGAGATTACAGCACGAGCAAGATTAGTGCAGGTTTGAGAGACGGTTTTGGTTACCTAAATGAAGTAATAATGCAATGGCAACAGCATTCGTCACATCAGATGCATTTTTCTAAACACATTTTAGAGACACCCTGCCAACACTGGACTCATCCATGGCATATTTGGCTGACTGTCATGTAGCTGTCTCCTTGTTTTTGAATAAAAGGTAACACAAAACACTTTAGTTGTGATCCCATTGACTAACCAAAGATGTTGTTTTGTGTTTGCAGTTGCTGCTTAAGTGCTCAGGAGTGTGATGTGAACTGCACTCACCACCAATAAAGCCACCACCTTTGTAAATTCTACTTTGATAATCTTTCAGTACAGTGAGAATCAATGCCATTTTTGGGAAATCCATTTAATACAGCATACAAGGGACACCAAAAATACTGTAAGCCACATGACATAAAACAGGACTGCATCTGTGTCTATCGGGACAAATACATGCTCAATATTGAACAGCCTTGCCTTTAAACAATGACTACAATGACTGCACACTATTAAGCATTAATAATGTAAGTGAGGAGCAGGTTGTGACAGATAGTTTCTAGATCCAATTCCCCATGGAGGCTTATCTGTAAAAATAACATAAAGAAAAAAAAAAGCAGACTTAATGTCACCGGTATTCTTGCTCAGGCTCACTGAGCATTCTTGCGTGTGGTGATTTGCCCAGCAATTAATCCAAAAACTGTGGCTAAACTACCCTCTGTGATATCCTTTCCATCCTATGACAAATAGAACAGTGGAATCTTAATTAGGAGGGAATGTGCTGCAGATGTATTAGAGTAGCGATGGGAAAACAGATGAGGCCATCACACTGCACAGCAGGGAGCTGAGGAGTCTGGTCCCCCATCGCTGTGTCCTATCCATAATGGCCACGAGTGTGCCACATGCCTCTGCTGTCATCTGCACAGTGCCATTGGGGGCCCCCAGGGGCCGGGGAGGTCCTCACTATCCAGCACTTGAGTTCAGCCTCTCACTGGTGCACTTTGGCTCATTCAGACACTTAGAAAACCTTCACCCTCACAATGACCCCAAAAATTTGCTGCTTATTGAGCAATTAAAAGTGCTAAATTGATAAAATATAGTTTCACTCTCACCATTTCTCTCTGGATATTTTGTGAGGTACACAAGTAAGGATTTACTGGTAAAGCAAACATTTTTACAGTAAAGTTAACTGGATCTTTAAAGTAAATAGATGTGAACTGGACGTAATAAATCATGCTACCCTATCTGCATGGGTTTGCCCTGTGTCTTGGCCCTGGGACTGCTCCTTTTTCATTTATTTTATTTATTTTTTAAGTTTCCATGTTGGTCATTGAGGTTCCCTTTTGAAAAATGGCTATAGTTTGACTATGTCTGTTCAGCTGGCTGCCTTCAATTTTATACCTGCAAAGTTTCAATCTAGGCCCTCCCTGCGTCCTTTAACATTCGGTGCCCGCGCCAACACCCTCCCCCACCTTCTTCTCCCTTTTCCAGGATTACTGGTAGAGACTGCACTTGTGCTGTTATTTTCAACCTTGGTGGACAGGGGCTCCGGTATGTATTCTGGAAATACTTCAAAGAAAAGCAAAAAGGCAGCAATTTTCTGCTTGAATATCTCTCTGACTAAATCCATTGATCATCCTTGGGTTTCCTGAGAGAGAGGGGGAGTGAGATGGAGAGGCATGTTTTATCCTCTAATAACTCCTACGTTCACCCCTTCCTGCCTCTCTGTTGTTGTGTTGTTGTTGGTCGCACTTCTGCTCTATTCCTTGGAGAGCTGCTGAGATTGAAGTTATTTTATGCTTCGGCTCCCCGGGCCCCAATTTGAAAACTCTTGTGTGTCAGTTTTCACACACTCCTGTCATATGGCAAGGAGCAGTGCAGAGTTTTGCCTTTTACTTTTTTCTTTGAAGGCATCTTGTGGGGCATTCTGCATTTAGTGACAAATGGGTCAAAGTAAGATGACTAGTTTGTTTGTATGTTTTAAAAATTCCTAAAACTTTAGTGGGTGCATTTTTTGTACATGAGAAGTCTCAATTTCTTCTGCTGAAAGAAGGTTTTGGCCAGTCTGGGTGTTTTTTTTTTTGTTGTTGTTATATTTACACCTCAAACCTCAATGTACAGTAGTGTCCTGCTCCAAGTAGGGTACCTGATGGGTAACTCGCAAAAAGTGTTTGTAACGGGTAAAAAGTGAAGATATTTTAATGTTGGAGTACAGGTCAAAATGACTAGGTGCAGGCTGACGGTGGGTGACATAAACAGGAAGGAGGGGAAAAAACAGTAATAGAAATTATAATAATTTCACATGTTGCAGTGTTGTAAGTGAGAAAAGCAGTCTCTGGTCACTTACATTTGCTTAAAGTAAAAGCTTTGACCACTATAGGATACTCCAAATGATCCCATTGGAAATTGTTGGAACAGCTCACCAGTGTGTAGAAACCTGCAGAAAGTCAGTTATCGTTAAATCCTGGTGCTTTGTCAGAAAGTGTTTTAAAGTATCCACACCATACAAGCTGTGCGTAAAATTAGCAAAACTGCCAACGAGTTGTTCTGTTGGGAACATAAATGAACATAATCCCTTGACATCGTGGATTATGCTTTTGGCGAATCGCTGATGTTTTTTATTTATTTGATCATTTATTTATTTTTCCGGGCCGTCATGTGCCCCTAACAGTACACTGGTGCTCTGAGCTTTTACCCACGCTAACAGCTAGCTCCAAGCCTGTTTGATTACGGGTCGAGTTTGGATTTGATTTAGAGATAACTGCAGATAACAGGTTGCATGCGGGTGCGGATTTGTGTAACTGGCCCTGTGCAGGACTCTGATGTGCAGCCGTCTTTATAGTTCTACTGGTCAATGTGGGTTGTGTTTTTGGGTTGTGCTAGCAGATGCTCCCGTGACCAGGCAGTTGCCAGTTGGGGTCACTCCCTCTCTCAATGAGGCTGGGAGGACAGAGTGAGTAAGCATCTGCCTGCAGTCTTCACCACGATTGTTCTTACTACACAGAATTTGTTCGGCTACTCCTGTATGTAGAATGTTGCAGTGCCATGCTGCTATTTACATGATTATTTTGACTCTGTATTTGTATAGTGTTTCTAGTTTGTAGCCAAGCAAAAGAAAAAAAAGTCCTAATAATGTTCAGTGATAAAATGTTTGTCTATGTAAATGTAAAGGCTTTTCTTAATGGCTGGTTAGCCTATATTATTGATCTGAATTAAAAAAAGAAAATCTTGCATTAAGCCTTAATATTGAAATTTTACACTCAGTTGCCACTTTATTAGATACACCTATATAAAATGTATGCAGTCCTCCAATAAATCCTTCCTTCATGAAGGTTATAATGTTCAGTTATCTGTTGAAACTGTTTTGGAGAGGCTGTATGATCTTTTTGGAGTGTTACACTGACAGGCGTTTCTATTATTTTGTCCCCCCCCCATTTATATCATGAGGTTAGGCTAAATAACAGAAACATCTCTCAGTATAATGCAGTACAGTTCAGCAGCATCACAAACTGCATCCTTTTCCCAGATTGCGGGGAACTGAGTGTATGTTTCAACCACACTGACCACTTCTATCACATAAATGTTGCTTTTGAGTTGAAAATGAGTCTCACATAAGCATAAACATGCCGTGGACCTGGACAGGTTTTCTGTCAGCAGTTTGTTTGTACATGTATGTATTTTGTCTTGCCTGTAAGGTCTATGGGTCAAAGTGGTGGAGGATGTCTGGGTCACAAGTGAGCTCTGTCTAATTTTGTCAGACTGGCGCAGGCACCTCTCAGACACCTCTCTTCACCTGCCAACGTCCTCCATCTCTGGCAGACTCAATAAACCGCAGCTAATTGGAAGGTGATGACAGACAAGCCAGGCCCAATTTATTGCAGTTTGAAGACAACCCATTCACTTTCCCTTTGTGGCCCGGGTGAGTCCTGATGTTGGAGCATTGCCTTCACCCACCCCTAAGCATAAATTTGGCGTCTTATGTCTCCACTGTGTGACGGAACATTGAAACAACCCTTGAGGAAAAATGAATGAACTGAATACCGTGCATTCTTTAAAAAAACTGTTGGTAGATTAGCCTTGCTGCTTACCCTGCCCTCTTTCAGTCAAAGGTATTTCCCCTTGTTCAAACAGGTTAATGCGAGTGTATCACAACAACACAGTCCAGCCCTGCCTGTCTGGGTTATTAGTGATGTTTTGTCAGGCTCAAATCAAATAAAGTATCAAATAAAATGTATTTCTCAAGTTCCAAATTTCTATACACATCATGTTTGTCACTGGATGAAGGAATTCTGGTGTCATAGCTCAGAGCATTTAACTTTTTTAGCTATACTCAACATGAAATTGTGTAATGTGCATATTATAACGTGAATAGACCAATATCGTTTATGCCATGGTATAAACTTTGTTTTCTGCTGCTTGATTGCTGAATCCTAAGCCTTGACACTTGTGATGTACTCTGCCAAGAACATTAAGTATCCGAAAGTGATAAAGCTTCAATTTGCTAGACCATTAGACTAATTACTGCAATAATTAAGTAACTACTTGATTAGAACTAATGGGTACCTAATTATCCAGGAAGAAAGGATCAGGTGGTAATTAATAGAGTCAAGCTGATGTCTTCTGACTTACCAATGCCGATTACCAAACATACGGGACTGAAACTGGTGAGGACAAAAGTGGAAGAAAAAAAAGAAAAAAGGAAATGCCATTTGTGTGTTTTCCTAGCCCCCTGTAGCTAAGGCAAACAGTTTGTTAGTACCACATCACATGAGTGGATTGTTAATGATTGTTAATGTAACAAGAACATTACACATCAATACGTTACACAGGATGATTAGCCTGCATCTATTTTCTAATTTATCCCTGAGTAGAGGTTGATCTCAGTAGTATTGATACTGATTACAGAGATAAGAAAGTATTGTACTGTACTTGACATGCGTTATTTTGATGGATGGATGACATCTGTTTTCAGTTTTTTTCTGTGTGTGTGTTTGTGAATGAAGCTATGAGACTATACACAGGGAGCTGTTACTCACACTGAGAAAAATAATGGCTTAAACTTGATTTTAATCACATTTCACAATGAACATTTCTCACAGACACAGAGAAAGATGAATAGAGACAAATCTAAAATTTATAGAATTCTACAATTTGCATAAAGTGTATTATCTAAACATATAAGTGAAAGGTAAAGGTGTTGAAAAGGTCATTAAAATTTAAGTATACTGAATGCAGAATATGGACATTATCTATCAATCCATCAATCTGCTAGTTACTTAATGTATAATTGTTATAAGATGGGCAGCAGTCAAGCCTAGTCTACATATAATATGCATGACTGTGAATGAAAGTAGAAGTGAAAGCTGACACTTTTTGATGTATAGTTCTTTTTTATATTAATGTTTGAATAATATGTGCCTGGAGGGTGGGCTATAAATTAAAATGGAGAATTGAGGTATAAATTTTTATGAGTCATCCTCATCTAATTCCATTATGTGTTTAAAAATGAAAGAATCACTGTTATTTGGATTAAACAGACAATCCTATGCTGCATTCCTTCGAGCAGACAGATTGAAGGTTAAAGGTGCATTCAGGAATCTTCAATTTTTCCTCCGACAGCCTCACAAAGAATGCGATCAATGAAGACTACAGTGTCATCTTAATGGCAGCTTACTCAGTTCTTTTTATTTAGAGAAACTGAATATGTTTGGGTTTCTGACTTTTGTTTTGAACAAAACTAGACATCTGAAGACGTCACCTTGGACTCTGGGAAGTTGTGATGGTATTTTTTCCCATTTATTCATATTTTATAGACTAAACGATTAATCTGTAATACAGATAATCGTTAGTTGCAGCCCTACATTGTTTACTTTTGGCATTAACCATATTTGTTAATGCTCTGTAATCATTTCCTTGTGGTTATATATTTTGTGCAGGTTATGATACAGAAGCTCTAGTTTAGCTTGGAGGCATCACGGTCTGTAGTCGATGTCCCACAACCGTTTCAGGAAAACTCTTTAAAAAATGCTGTCATCACAGCTGTGGGAATCGCCCAGGGAGCGTGCGATTACAAATAAAAGCACAGTGAAGGAGAAGCTGTGGGGTCTCCAGTTGATGGCTCCTGTGAGAGCCCCGATGAGGGTTTTTAACAAGATGAGCAGTGAGGCCAGAGTTACTGTACCGAAGCTCTCTCCCTCTGCATATTCCTGTGAGAAGATGCTTTTTTAACTCAAGGCAGGATAAAAATAACATACTTTGTGTGTGTTTCTGTCATGGTATGGCATTTGGAAGAGTCATATAGCTGGAAACTGTGGCGTCAATTAATCAAGTGTTTATAGGGCATGCTCTACAAGACATCAAAGTTTACTTCCCTCAGCAGAGATGGCTATTTGAAACATGGGCAGACTCTGCAGAATTGTATGTTCATTACTCTATTCATGTGTCTGACATGCTGAAACTTTATTTTCTTTATTTACACACTACAAATACCCAATAAGCTGACAGAGAAGCCAGGTACATTGTCTTTGAGTGTGTGAGATCTTATCACACCAGACTACTTGTAATAAAATAACACTTTATAACTCAGTCACTATCCACTCCTCCCCCTGTGCTCTAACACCGCACTGAATTGATATGCAGTCTAATCATCTGCTAGGAGCTGATGTGATGTAAATGAAAGTAATTAGGGAAATGTCAAACATAATTAATAAAACAGGTTTAAGTTCTGAAAACACTTGTCAGCGGAATGAATGAAGATTTCGCCTCTTGTCTCCCTGATGCTGCCCTCCCTTTTTGCCGCTGTTCAATTAGGTCACAGATTGCTCCTAAGTTACCGCTCCCCTCTCACTTTCCCTTTTACCCTCTATCTCTTGTTCTCACAGCCTTTCCAATTCTATGCATGGAGACCTTTTGAGAAAGGAGGGGGGAGCCTCCATCCTGTGGAAGGGAAATAAATTTGCCTGTCCATCCACCGCCTGGATGAAATTAATTGCAGACTCCTCATGCTGTCTGGGTACAACTGGGGCATTAACATAAGCAATTTGCGTCCAACTTCTTCTGCTGGCTGTTTAATAGAGCATCGGACCTGGCCGATAAGGCTTAAGGTGCCTGACGCATTAGCATTTTCATAATATCAAAATATTATAGCACCATGATTTGCTAAAGCCCATTCATTATTGATAAGAACAAAAGGTTTTATAAATTACAAAAGGGGAGCATGACCTATAATTACGGCAAGCAAATTAGGGTGTGCAGTAAAGTCAGTTACATTTTAAAGGAAAATAATGATGCTGGAGACCTTTCTCCTTCCCGCAGGATTGAAAAAATAATAGATTCCTTCACAGCCTCACATGGGGTTGAGGGGTATGCTCGCAGGTTCACGAGGGACAATGTCTGCACAAGAAAGAGAGCAAGTGTCCCTGGCCCATACACCACCGCTGCATGCATAAAATGGGCCATTAGGCGACTCAGTTTTAGTTAATGAACATATTCAAACAAAGAGAGATATTTATGCAAATAAACATAAAATACAATTCACGACGATTTTACCGAACAGTGCTGTCAAATAACAGGATTATACAGCAGCCAACAACAGTGAAATAGATTTGTTTTTCAGGACCTCATTTGGTCTGGCAGTTGGTTGAGAGGGATACAATGATAAAAATTACACTGTTAGTTGTGGTTTAAGACCTAATATAGCTCTGTAAATGACACAAGACATTTCTGTAAATAATGACTTTGACCCTGTTACAGCCAGAAGTTACATAATACAGTGATAATTAATCTAACCTTATTTACTATATTTACTGATGTTTACTCATTCATGTTTTTTTAAAGATATTCAAAATGGTTCATTCCACATGTTGTAGTAAGATAGATACTTTTATCATTATTACTTCAATATTTATTATTTATATATACTTGCAGTACTATTAATATCATTGATGTGTTGTATGGGGACGGTTATGAGTATAATAATTAACAATAGACCCAATTGTGTTGGCCAGTGCCTGTGATAAGACTAGATTCAACTCAGCAAGTAGAAAATTAGACAGAAGTTGAAAAATATTAATAATCAAAATTGATAATTTCTTAAAATAGCCTACAAATGGTACATAAAAACAAAGTAGGAGTCGATGTAAATTTAACTTACTATCCTACTACAAGTAGTGCCTGTCCGTATGTGTGTGTGTGTGTGTGTGTGTGCGTGTGTGTGTACCCTTAAGCAGTTGTTGGTGCCTACGTGGATCAGCATAAAACACGAGCAGCACTGTATGCTGTGTCACCAGCGCAGTGATGGCATTCTGTTACTATCCCATCTTTCCATTTGTGTCATATTTTCAGATGAGGAACCACGGATGCCAGTTGAGGCTTCAGGGTAGATGAGATAATTGCACCAAGTTCTCTAGAGACACCCTCCATCATTATCCACTGTTTGTTACTGCAGCATGTTTGCTTCAGATGACAGGCACGGAAAATTCGCCATAACATTTTGTTTAACAACAAAACACAATTCATCTGGCCTATGCTTTTCTGCGAGGCTACACAGTTTAGTTTTAATTATTAGGTATTAGCGACTTGCTTGGTTACAACGTGTAATAAGACAGTTCTGGAGTTGCTGAAAGGTGTGTTTGATCACTTTTGACTAAGTAAATCAAACTGTTTCCCCTTTCTCCCAGTCTTTGTGCTAAGCCAGACTTAACATGTTGAAAACCCTAAACAGCAGACAAGTATATTTTCCTCATATGTCTCTTCATTTATTTATTTTAACACAATTTATTTCACAGTTTAACTTGCTGCCTCATTATTGTGGAACAGGTACTCATATCCTCTCTGTAATTCACATTTGATAAGAAAACCAATACGTTGCACCGTGTAAACAGAGCCATCTGGAAACGCTGTTAGAACTTGACTTCAACTTCAATTTTTTTTTATCCAAACATGTCTCTACGAAAAGCACACAGACACTGTGTGTGTCTAATACCTGTGTGTGACACATACATTTCCTTACTTAGTTTTAGATGGTTTTGTGTAAAGACATGCAGATTAGCCTGGCCCATCAGACTCATGAAGTGCTACGCAGAGTATTGTTGGTTTCAATTATTTCTAATACCTGATCAAAATGATGTGTAGGTACTTCTATCTATCTATTCTAGCTATGAACACATGTAAACATAAAATATGGAAAATATTTACATTCCCTGGGAATACAAGATGGAAATTCACTTACCACTCTGATCGAAGTCATCAACTAATAGACCAATGAACATTTAAACCTGAAATAATTTATTTTTTTGGCCTCTTGGATGCAGCGCAACAAGCTGCAAACAGACACTGATATATTATCACTTTATAAAGTTGATATGGTGAACATGTTAGCAAACAGTCGCACACATAAGCATTTATTTGAATTGTGTGTTTCTGTCCACCTGATGAATAGTCCAATATTTCTAGCTCTGTTTGGTCTCCACCAGCTGCTGATGGAAATATCTGACTCTTTAGCTGCTAAATGCTTCACTATGTTCAACAGCTAATCGCTAACTTTGTCTGTCTAATGCTTGGTGCTGGGAGGAACGTGTACAGAGGGTTTATCAGAGCTTTTCCCGGAAAACAGCTGTCTGCTGCTGCTTGAACAGACGCTGATGAGAGCGCTGAGACTGAATCAAAACACTAAAGTTGCAGCAGGAAATCCAAAACAGTGAGGTGAAAGACGGTGAAATGCTCCGCAGAGCTGAGTTGAACTGCAGAGTCGGGTGATAATTCTCTGTGGGTTCATCACTATGAACGACCCTTTTACATTGCACATAATTATTGCATCCATTGTTAATATAAAAATATTGATTATAGCTGCTTTAACATAAACACTGTTTAAAGCCCACCAAAAATAGACAGATCCACATGAGCACCCATAAGGGTTGCACGCTGATCAGAATCAGAATCAGCTTTATTGTAAGTATGTGTACACATACAAGGAATTTGAGTCAATTTGACTTACAGGAAGATAGAAATAGACATACAGCTAAAAACAAGGCGACAAAGCTGGACAAAGATAAACACAGAACTATTATGTACATAGGTAGGTGAAGTAATGATGAATGAATGAGCACCCATCTTCCCTTGCCCTCCTGTGAAAATATAACTTCCAGTACCCATAATGTAGTTGAAATTATGGCTGGCAATATGAAGTTTAATAATAAGAATATTGATTACCATAGCAGGCCGTCCCATCTGAATTAATTAATTGGAAACACAATTGTTGTAATCTAAGTTGATAGAAATCCTTTCTCCACTTTATTCTTTTAGTAATTGTGCTATCTTCTCATTCATTCCGAACCAACTCAAGACTTTACTGGGGTTTGATGTGCACAATATTCATCCTCTGTACTTTAGACTTCATATTTACCCATTTTACTCACATCTGCAGATATTCTACAGTGTAGTCGCCTGCCACATGTATCTTTAGGTATCAGTGCGACGCTAGGTATTTGGAGTAGTTACATAGTAATATAACCAGTGGGAATTATTCTCTGTTTTCTCACTCATCCTTGCAAAGTGGACTCAAAGTTTGATTGCGTCCTATTGGGCCTGTCTAATCACTGCCACACTGTGTCCCAGAGTGCTCCAGGCTCCTTATCATTCATTAACCTCTAGCTGTGATGTCGCTCTGCCCTCCTCATTCAGTCATACAGCATCTCAAGTCATAGATATATTTTGCTGAAGAAACAATGACCATGTAGGGAGAATATATTGTGAATCCAGGGCTTCGTTAAAGGTGACTTAGTCTCCTCTCTCTCTCTCTCTCTCTCTCTCTCTCTCTCTCTCTCTTTCTCTCCTTGTCCCCCTCTCAATTTCTCTCCATCTAATCTCCCTCTGTCTATAACAATAAGAATTAATTAGCCTGCTTATTTTTCTCTGGTTGTAGAGAGGCTCCCCATCTGGATGGAAGACAGTCCTCTGTGTGCCTGATTAATGGCGTGGAGAGACAGTTGCCAGTTCTGAAGCCTTGCTGTCTGGCCCAGGTCAGAACTTCCAGAAGGCAACCTAATGTTAGTCCAAGAGAGAGAGAAAAAAAAGCCCTCAGAGATTATTGTGCTCTTTTATAATGAGCAGGACAAGTTAGTTTTAGCTCTAACAATAAAAAGTTACCAACACAAAGTCATTAATAGTTAAAAGGATATGAAAGCCTTAAAGAGGAAAAAGGACACATGCATTGTTTTTTCTATAATGGATATAATGTAAAACTAGTTGTATTGTCGTGTCAGTGTAGCTCAACATAAATGGAGTTCTAATAATACAGTTTATACCCAATCTACTCAGCTGCCCTGAAGGTTTATCACTGTTGTTGTCTTGTTGATTCTATTGCACTCATATTGCGACTATCAAACAATCCTTCCTATTATGGTTTTAACAATTTATTTACTAAAATGTCATAAATGATTATGGGTTTTCCCACCCCCAAATTTATGTCGTCACAGTCAGGGGCTTTAATGTATCTTTAAATATTTTGTACACAAATAAGAATGATGCTTTAAATCATTTAGCAACCTCATTAAAAGAACAACAATAACAAACCACAGTGATGCATTATTTTACAATATTTAAATATCATCAGGTTAGCAAGGCAGGAAAAAAATCCACCCACTCGGTAATAACCAGGCAACGATTTGGAAAACTAGTTCAATCAATATAATATGATTTTGTGAATCTTGTCATTACTTTACTTATATACTTAAGTACTCTGTGAAGCACTGCTTGTGATTTTAACCAGCTAGTTGCCTGGACCAGAGAACAGAAGGGAAAAGCATCTCTCTTGCCACTGGAGCTTTGACTCATTTGTCACTAATGTGTCAAAGAGAAGATGACATTTACAGCCTGGTGAAGTGAGGGCCTCCCAGCCCACCGGGCACCCCCGAAGTAATAAATGTTTACCTTTAAGAAAGAAGTCTGTGGGTTCAGATTTTTTCTTTAGAAGTGAGAAGGTTCCTTTGCACACTGGGTTCTTGTTTTCTCCACCTTTCCTTTAATTTGTCAAACAGAATAATTTCAGGGGCAGTATGTCCACTCCTGTTATTACTTGAAATTTACACTCAGCTGAAACAATTATTTAATTAATTACATTTTTTAATGTGTATTCACATTAGCTGTTTAAGCCATTTTTGAAATTACAATTTACCACAATTCCTTTCAGTTGTACATTGGCAGTAAAATACTAATTAAATGTACTTAAATGGCAGTATATCTGCCTTAATGTCAAATGTAAATATGTAAATAATAATGCATAAAAATATATCTAAAAACATTACGTACATTGGTTGACTGCATGGCTATATAAGCCATTACCGTGGTCTACAAACACAGCCCAAACAGTAATTTGTAAAACAACCAGATCACTATGCACAACAGTGACCTCAGGAACATAATTGTTGTGAAAGGAAAGTGAAATTACACTTGCAGTCCACAAACTTGTAAGAAGGTAACATCTGAAGATACTTAGAATATGTTTTTTTCAGTGTCTTGCCAGCATCTTATCATGTTTTCTGTGATAATTACTCTTGTAAGAGCTCTGAACTGTGTAGACGTTGAATAAGTATTGTAATGGAATCCTGATAAATCGAGTATGTGAAGGGGATAACAGGTAGACTGTGTCTACATTGACGTACACTGATTAAATTTGGACTTATCTTGAATGTTTATATTCCCAACTGTATACACACACAATAGCACACCAGCTAATACAAGCTGTGCTTGAACAGCCCATGAATTGAGCTAGCACTAAATCAATGGAAAGCTGCACAAATGTGAAAACGTGATGAAGAGAAAACCAATGTCTAGGCCTTGAGGGCCAAGATGCGCAACATCACACCAGACTCTTATCTGTGGACGTGTCTTTCCCCTGAGAGGATTCTACACTCCAGCAAACAGCAGGATTCAAAGGTATATCAGGTGCATGACCTTAGGGTTAGTGAAATCTGCAGCCAAGCAGTATCAGCTAAAAAAGTCGGACACAGAACTAGACATCATGTGGCCAGCATACAGTCATACACACACATGCACGTACACACAGACGCACACACCCAACTTACTGTTCTTTCTGTTACACACTCACACATACACTCTCATAAACACAAGGTTGTACTTTCTAGGATATATAGATAAAAAGATTTATGATCGGATATTATCTATGCATATCTTGTTTTTTCTGTGCATTATATAAGCATTACAGACTGGAATAAGCTTTTCCTACCTTCTACAGTACCCACTAATTCCCTAGGATGAGTTAATTTTAAATTGAATTTGATTTAGTACTGATTGACTTTGCATTATGCCAAAGCATAATGCATGGTATGCTGTATCTTTAAAAAATAGATCCATTATCATTCAATTTTCCCCTCATTAACCTTTGGTTCATTGCTTAATGTGTCACAGGCCAAAGGCCATTGTAATCTCTCTCAGTGGACACACTGTTCTTGATCAATATGCTTCTTGCTCAGCAACTCACATTGTTTTATTTTCCTGCTCGTGTTCCAGAGTAAGGTGTGAAAGGATTATTCCAAGTCTCAAAGGAGAGGCTTCTTTCAATATCCTCAAAGTAGCGGATCCCACCCACTCGATTGTTCTCTACATAATCATATAAAAAGATTCAGGAAGAGTTGTTTTTTATTGTTGTTGTGTTTTTCCTCTGCTGAACAATGCCCTTCCGCCACAGGGTCCCATAACAGCCTACCAGTCTATGCTCAGCGCACCTCCACCCCTCATCCCACCCTTGCTATCTCGTTTTCCTCATCTGGCCCAGGCCCACTTCCACATCTACATCCCATTGTCTGAGTGAAGGCAGCACGCGCAGGGCTGGGGCCAGTCCAAACATACTCATCTCTTTCTCTGGGTGACTGCCAGTATTCTTTGAAAAACGTAAACTTTCTTACTTTCCAAATCAAATTAACATTTGTGTTTTAATAATGGAACAAAGATTGCAGTCTCTGTGCCTGTCACAAAAGGGTGTATGTATTTATTCACATGGCTTCGTGTATGTGTGTGTGTATGTGTCATGTTGAGATTCCTGCATGCACGTGTGTCAGAGAAACCAAATCCCAATCCATCATGCATTCCCCAAGGTGGGCCGGCCAGTGTGTGTGTTTGTCACTGTCCCCTGTCAGGAAAGAGGGTTGGAGTGTGTTCTCCGGACGAACCCCCTTTGGCTGAGGAAGTGCTCCTCTATATTGGCCTCTTTGTGGCTCGCTAATCGAGCTTTCCTGTCAGCAGGCTGCACGGTCCCAGTGCAGGGTGCACTACGTGATACAGACCCACTCCGGTGCTCCAAGGGAAGTTCTGGGATCAGCAGATAACAGCACAGCTCTCTCATCTAACACGCAGAATAGTGTTGCCTCTCTCTGTCTCTCTGTCCTTGCATGATTAAGGAAAACACCAATTTTAACCATTTAAAAAATTCCATTATTCAGAGCCAAACAGTCTCCTTTGGAAAACCCCATAATTTCCTTTAAACCTTTAAAGTGTGTGTATAACAATACTGTTTTCAAAAATGGGGCCAATAATTGAACATCCTTTGTTACAAAGCTAAATACAGCTTGTAGTCAGAAAATACTATCTGTTAAACATGAACATTGCTCTACCTTTTACATTGCACTGTTCTGGACTCCCAATTTTGTGATTAAAACAGACTATTATCCCTCCCACCTGAATTTTGTACTCCACAGTGGGCCATCATGCAAACTGTAGCCCTCTTTTCAAATGCGGGTTTTAGTGCTATCTGAGAGGAGTGGTCACGAAGGACCCATGTTCTGGTATTCAAAACCAATTATAAAATAATAATCTGTAGGTGTCACTTCCATTTAAATTTTCCGGTTATTCAAACATTCACAGATATGTCAGGGGGGATTTTTCAAGGACACCATAGGATGTAACAGATATCTTACTGGTGACATTACTGAATTTCTGATTTCCTCACGTGTCCTTGGCAGTCTACCTTTATTTAGATGGTATATTATTGTTCACGTTCCCCAGTTTAAGTGGGCTATAAGACAACTGTTGTAATATTTGTTTCCATAAAAGATTGCTACAAAAATAATATTTAAAGAATTCCATATTGTGCTTGTGTGTAAAATACAGATTATAATTTTCACACAGGATAGAAAACATACAAGTGAATGAATAAACAGTGTACACCCGCAAGGAAGGTGGGGGCTCTGACAGCATACGTGTCACAGTCTTCCCTACCCAGTAACCGAGTCCCTTTACTACTACACAAGTTTAAATTTGAATTTGAATTTAAACCTCAAAGCAGCTGTACATTTTCTGTAAACTCTTATTTACTGATAAACAGCAATCAAACTTAGGTTTAACGTCAGTTACATTTTGCTAAGAAAAGTGTAACTGGCTATGAATTGGAGCT
Organism: Macquaria australasica; assembly: GCA_005408345.1. NCBI lineage: Eukaryota > Metazoa > Chordata > Actinopteri > Centrarchiformes > Percichthyidae > Macquaria > Macquaria australasica. The sequence goes on from SEMN01000262.1 coordinate 109,273, forward strand.
GGTTCTCGACTTTGAACCATATGACTGTTGTAAGCCCAACAAACACAAGTCATTTGTGAGAAAAACAATTGAATTACAATTAAACAACAACAATTAAATGACATTTTAAAACCATACATGTTTTCAGTATTTCATTCTTTGGTGAGCAAATCACATAGATTATTATGCTTTCTTGATACATTTTACTTTTATTATGTACATGATAATAGGTTCAACATGCCTTTGAACATTTCTACCAAAACTATTACTCCATTTAGACCAACACAATGATGTGGTTTAAACCCACATTGACAGTGGATCTGAATGGGTCAACGTGCATCAACTGACCATGGTTGAATATAGGTCAGACATGTAAACTTAATTTAATGATATTGATGCTTAAACCTCATTTAACCTACTCTACCAAGAGAGAAAGCAAGAGAACAAACATGAAAGGTGTGCATGTGTGGGGGTGTGGAAGAAAATCAGAAACCTAACTTTTCGTGGTAATTATGCAGTGTAATCTTATGGTTAATCAGACATGTAGCTATGGAACCATGCTCATGCTGCAGACTGGAGTCTCTGCTAACTGTGACCACCAAAGATACCTGTAACAGCAGTCTTACATGAATGGGTCCAACACGGGTTGAACGCAAATGCAGTAAACCCAAATCTCCAGCACCAAAGGGTTACTTTGGACAACATGGGCACACCAATATTGCGCCTGCTAGATGTAAAGGCCAATGATTGCAATTGCCTTGTGTTCACTGCTGGGCAACATATATCTCCAAAGTGTGAGATGCGGGTCCCAATATTTGAAAAACAGGAATATCAAATGCGGATCTGAAGCCGGTGAATTATTATGACTTTTACTGGTGACATTTTCCAGCGGCATATGGCAGCAGGCTCATGGGAGAGCACAGCTTTTTGATGAATACTTTGAGTCAGAGGGACCAAAGGACAGTGCTGTGCATATGTTGCCTTCTGTCTTTGCCTTGTGAAATGATAATATGGCCTCACTTAAACGAGATTGTGAAGATACTGAGCTGCCATTTTTAGCAGCAAGAAATATCATAGGACAAACATGGAGGAACCGACTACATGTGTGTGTATATGTAAATGTATGTTTAGATGTGTGTGTGTTTGTGTCATTACACCGTTGTGTCTTCTCGTTGACCGTCAGCTTGTCATAACTGTTGAATGAAGAGTTAAGCTGCACTGCATGTGATTTGTTCGCGTTCACTGAAGATGTTAAAATATTAATTTAATACATTTAGAATACTCACATTTTTACAAAGATTCAGCGTTAATAATCGAATTTTAGCACAGTGGCTGACCAACAAAATATCATGTATGATGAAATAAATACTATGATTTGATTTAGGTTCAGTTATATATTAAATTACTTACACATCTGTTACTTATGTGTTGGTAAACAGTCTCATTCATTTGGAGTTGCGTTTCTGTCCCCTTGATGAATTTAAGTCCAGCAGCCACTCTCCTTCTAGCTCTGTTTTGGTCTCCACCAACTCCTAAGATGCTGAGCAGGTAGCATACAGTGGGTTTTGTCAGAACATTTTTTCCTGAAAACAGCTGCCTGCTGCGGCTGGAAATGGAGTTGATGAGATCAGCGAGAGTGAAACCAAAACCGTAGCGTTGAGGGCTGTAAAACAAAACAAGATGCTGAAAGATGCTAAAATGCCCCATAGAGCTGGAAGGAAGGGCAGAGTGAGTGATGATTCTCTGTGGGTTTGTAACTATGAATGACACCTTTCACATTAACCATAGGCTTTTTTTTGCATTGCCGATATAAAAATATTGATATTAGGCTTTAACCTCTCTCCAACATTCAAAAGATTCTCTGCTGTTTTTTTCTTTTTTCTTTTTTGTTTTCTTTTTAAAATTTTTTTTTAACACTTTTGGTACAAACCTTCCACAAGCCTAACCTCTCCCGTACACTTTTGTGCATGCGCTTGAAAATAATGTGATTAGTGTTTATATTGTGAATGTATATTCAGGGTTCGTACAAAGTCTTGAAAGTTTGGAAAATGCTTAATTTTAACCATTGTGTTTTCAAGGTTAGGAATATGCTTGAATCCGAAAATACTCCTGGGAAAATGCTTATTTTTCAACATAATCTGGTTTTTCATCATCTACACAGTCACTCATGTAAACCAAACATCTTTTAATATTTCAAATGAAATCATTCTGTTGTCATATTTGTTTGTTGTGTCCTGGCATTTTAGAAGTGGTGATAAAGGCTTCAAGAGTCTGGAAATTTTTTGGTTTAGGTACCTTGAAAGTATTTGAAAAGTGCTTGAATTTTACTTTTAAAAAGCTGTGCAAACCCTATATATTGTTATTATAGTATATAAGGATCCACATTGGTCAGAATCTGTATGGAGACACAAACCTCTAGTTCATGTTGAAGCATGCAGCTACAGCTCTCATGTACTGTACTACATCCTAATGATAAAATCCTGTATCACTGTAACAGGCATCTGTTTGGCCATGACCCTCTTGACTGTCTGAACTTCTGTGTGAAATTGTCATATATACAGTTGAGCAAATAACTATCACATTTTGACATGGCTAAAAGCTCTGCTAAATCTGTATGTAAAAGCACACACAAACACACACACACAAACATTTGCATTCTGCAGTTTCCATAAACAAAATCAAATTGAAAAGGGTAACGCCAGAAATTAATTATCCATCTAAAGCAAATGTACTGGAAAATATAATTTATGGAACAATTACGAAAATGGTGCGCTTAAATGAAAACCCCACAATAATTTAATTAATATTTCATTGGATTACTCTTTTAATTCTTAGCCGTGGTGAGTGTGATGGAATGTACAAGGCTGTTGAGTGGAGTGGTATTTTAGGTTTTAGGTAGAACAAAAAAAAAAAAATGAAAAAAGGCTTGTGCTGCTTTCAATGAGATTGCAGTTTTAAAAGCTTGCTGTTGTGACAGTAAATCTGAACCAAAGGGTAAATGTTCTGCAGGTGATTAAAACATTTACAAGATGAGACCTTGACTCTTGGTGCTGAGATATGTTATATGATAAAGCATATTATTACGTGCTGGACATTTTGTCGTAGAATGAGCACATGTAGGTTTCAGTGACTGTTTGTGTTTGGAGTTTCAATATCTGTGTATTAGCATACTGTGTGGGTGATTGTGTGCATGTGTATCACCTCAAATGGTCCCTTTGCTCAACGTCTTTCCTCAACACAGTGCCTCTTTATGCCTAGGAAGGACTTGCCCTTCTTCCTGTCACCCGTCCACTGGGAACACTGCTCTCTGTGCAGTCTCATTGGCATGCTAAAGAGCCTTGATATTTTTGTCCTACATTTAAAGAGGGAATTACGCTGAGCTATTGAGGGCTTATGTCCAGGGCATTTTAACTTTTTTTCATGGTTCTTGGAAGTCGTCCAAGTAGATTGAAAAGATGGGAAGGTTAGAGAATGGATAGAGAGGTTATTGACAGCGCTGAGGTTAGTACTTTGAGGGACAAGCGGAAACAATGTGCTGACTGTTAGCCAAGGAGCCAGCTCTGCTGTATTGCATGGGGACATGAGTGTCCTGAGTGGGCTTTTTTTTTCAAATGTTTCTTCCCTTCTCCCTAGAAAGCTGTTACAATGAAACCAAGTCTAAAGCAGCAATTTGTAAGTCAAGAGCCTGGCAAAATGGGTAGTGTGGGGGAAAAGGGAGTTGAAAGTGTATGGTGTGTAAAGTGAGAGCCGAGGGTCTGTTTAGGGAAAGTGGAGCTCTGGTCAGCTTTGCACGGCACTTAAGTGGCTTGCTTGCTGTAAAGACACCAACACTGCTTTAAAGCCCTTTTTTTTTATCCGTAGATATATCACTTACTGTTATATACTGTTGTTAGATACTACAAATTATGTCAGGAAAAAAAGTCAACATCTTAGGTAAAATGTTAAAGTGATATTTGACAAGTAGCTAGTGTTTGCACAGACAAACAGATTAAAACTGAACTGTACAAAAGGATTTTTGAGTCACCGCTTAGTGGTTAGATTACGTTTCAAAATTATAATTATAATTATTAGCGGGTCTCAGTAGTAAACCATGTAGTCATCTGCAAATATGTATTCATGAAAGAAAATTCCATATGTTAAAATTAAAAGTCAAAGATAGTAAACTAACACACAAGCCTGTTTCAGTATTTTCACACAGTTGGAAACATCAGTTTTCTAATAAAGAAAAATAGGACTTGGTGTGGAATAAATAAGAAAATGAAAGATTTATTTAGATTTGGACAAAGTGAACTTCAAAGTCAGGAAAGTTAAAATACTGGGCAAGTAACGCTTGCAGTTTTCTTAATAAATCTCGCATGTCATATAGTAGAAGACATTTAGCAGCCTTTTGAAGTGCAAAGCACCAAATGCAGTCAAATGCAGCGTGTGCAGAGAAAGTGGCAACGCTCTTTTGGAATAAACCACGTACTCTGTATGTCATGAATCACCCATCAGTCTATAGTCTGCCTCACTGACATTATAGCCGTAGCCTGATTAAAACTGTATTTTCTGCTGAAAATGCAATGCTGTTGAGCTTGTCTAATTGGCAGATGGCGAACAGTGCTAATCATTGTCATCCTTGACACCGAAATTGCAGTGTTGGCTCGCCAATGGCTCACCCCTACTGTGGTTCTCCTCCAACTTCGGCACAGGGCGAGTCACCAAAATGCCAAATGGGCGCAGGTGATGAATACCCCTCTCTGCACCTCTGGAAAATGTCATTTCACCAGCACGATGTTCCCAAAATACACCCACGTGAAAATGAGCCTGAGCCCTTTGTCTGACAGTTTTACATTTAACAACAGTCTGCCATATATCATGGTTTATAGTCCTAGATGTCCTAGAGACATTATAAGATTTGGTAGACTTGAGAAATAGCTAAAAAAATGTAGCTTGCTCCGTTCTGAAGGACAGCAGCTGTAGTCAGCTTGGATTCACAACATTTACAATGGATACCAGTGGCTAATGAGAGTCATTGCAGAACAAACAAAAAAACATCAAAACGCCTGTAGGAACTCCTTAAAAAATTCCTGCAGGATAATTCCCTTCTGTGTCATTGACAAATTGTTATACAGCCATATTTTTTAATCTAATTTGTGAATTTTGTCAGAACCTCTGAAATTACACACCAATTACAATCACATCTTGTGTTAAGTCACCATAACACTGAGGTATCGTTGACTGAAACACAGTTTCAGCCATAATGCTCATTAGTTATAATAACATTTAATTTACTGACTGTATTGTAGAGGATTTCAACACTGGCACACCACTGGTTAGCAGCTTAACAGTGGTTGTGTTCCACAACACATGAGCCTTAGAAACAAAGCTAATTTAAACCTGAGTGAATTTATTTTCTTTTGCCACTCAGTGCAACAAGCTGTCAACATTCATATATTATCACCTTATGAAGTTGATACGGCAAACTTGTTAGCAAACAGTTGCCTGTTTACACGTCCTGTATACTGGGAGCAAAATTAGCTTTTGGTTTGGTCTCCACTCACTTCTGATGGAAATATCTGGTTCTTCAGCTGCGAAATGCTCAACCATGTTCGCCAGCCACGCGCTAACTTTGTCTGTCTGCTGTTTTGTGGTCGGCATGTAGCAAACAATGGGGTTTATCAAAGCTACTGTGCTGAACCAGAACATTAAAGTTGCAGGCCAGAAAACCAAAACAATATCCTGAAAGATGCTAAAATGCTCCATAGAACTGAGGATAATGGCAGAGTTTGTCACTACGAACAACACCTTTCATATTACATGTAATCATTTGATCCATTGTTAAAATAAAAATATTGATAAGAGCAGCTTTACCTGAAATACAAATTAAATTAGAAATTTCTGGGGGGTTTTCTGTTTTTTTATTTTTTATTTTATTTTGTCTAATCCACACCCCTCATCAGTGCAAATAATATTTTAAACCAAATGAATTGAAAGTTTAGATAGTGCTGCTGAATACATGTAACAAGTGCTATATAATTAAAATATGCTGTAATAATGTTTCAGAATTACCTAAAGAACAGCAGTTGTGTCAAATTCATGTAATCACTGACACCTCCTGGGCAAATGTAGAGTAAATTTACAGAGTGACATGTTAACTGTAGCCTCTTAGGCGAGCGTTCTTGATGGAGTCCCTGAAGTATCAAAACGATTATTAGAGCCATGGGCTGCCACTGGAAACAAACTCACTGACACGCTGATAAAATCCCTGCCCCGTGTTTATATGCCATTTTGCAAAGAAATCAGAAAAGGTAATCATGTATGGAAGCCGAGGTTAAGAAGCAATGTAACAGTCTATTAAGTTTAATATAGATATGTAGAATAAGCATATGCAGGGAGACATTAGCATAAATCTTGGTTACACACGAATGGTGCAGTGCACTCTATTCTCTCCCTGCAGTCGGATCTAATGACAAATACTGTGAATGAGCCATGCCAGTCTGCCGACTGCTCACTTGAGCTCTCATTTAGCCCCCTTACCAGTGCGTCTCCAGTCCATTTAGAGCTCTAGTATTATTCAGATTTCCCAAAATGACATGTGGCAAAAATGATGCAGACAACATTTGACATATTTCAAAACCTCGTCACAGTGCTGTTCATTTTAAAAGAGTTTCCTAAGCCACCAAAAGAACAACTCTAAACATCAAGATATTTTGGGTCCAGCCCAAAGCTTTTCATGACTGTCAATTTACATTTTAAGCTGTTGGCAGACGCTGTTATTCGGAGTGACTAATAATGACTCATCATGTTCAAGCTCGATGTCTTGCCCAAGGATACTTCAGCGGCACACGCAACTCCTCTCTCTTACCACCACAAGTATGAAAAAAGAATAACAATGTGTTAATTGTCATGAACTTTAAACTGAATGTTGTTACTTGTTTTGGGCTTTTCTTGTCTGGGATGCAGCTCAGTTGATTGGGCTATGCGAATCAGAATAAGCAAAGTGTTTTTTGTTAAATAATAAAATCATAAGAAATTGAAAAATCATGTTTTTAGATACATACAAATGTTAAATCTTGAACTGCAAGATGCAAATGTCCAAGCTATATCACGTCTCCTGGTTTCACGCTATTCCACTGATCAACAGTTGCTGGCGGTGATGTGACAAGAAACATAGCAATGTGTCAGCAAAAGTCGGGGATACACACAGTTCTTTTGGTTAGAAGCACAGAATTTTATTTACAAGAAATCTGCACAGGGTGCATTTAATGTTTGTCATCTCAGGCTACTCTGCTTAATAACATGGCTATGTGCTTGTAGAAGAGCAGGATCTCTGTTTCCTTGAATCAGTCATCATCTTTTTTTGAGTGTCAACACTGACAACAGCAGACTGCAATAAACATTATTATAAAAGTGACATCGCATGATAGAAAACCCATACTCAATTGAGTTGGCGCTCAGTGTAGCGCCTTCAGGGGCTAATTGGATTGGTGTTTAGCAAGACCTGCAGATGAGGCAAAGATTACCTTCATGCATAAAATTGTCTTTGTTTTTCTCTGTTATCTTGTCTCTCCCTTTTCTTCCTTGGTTGCTTTTCCCACTGCCTCCCCCATCTGCACAGGCCATCGAAGGAGTCATGTAAGCATACCTTTGTCCCTGCATGGGAGGAAGAAGAAATGATCTGGTATTAAATTTCAATAACACGTTTTCCCAGGTCCTCCAGAGTACAAGCAATCAAGGGTTAAATTGGATCTGTAACGTATGCTCGGTGACCCACAAATCGCTTACCCATCAAACAGACTCATTACGAGCCGGCAAGCAGATGAGTGTTTGTGAGCCTTGCCTCTGAGCGGTGGGGATTGTGTGTATTACGGCTAACACGGCTGAGGTATTTAAATTTTGATTTTTTCGTAATGGGTTTTGACATGTTTCATTTCCTCTGGGGGAAGCGCTCGAGACCTCCGAAAGTAAATGTTGCTAAAAAGTCATCAAGGCAGAATATTAAAATGCCATCAAATAAGAATTTCACTAATGCGATGGGGCTTGGGCTTCAGGTACGCAGGGCTGGGGTCAGAAGGGCTTGGTTCTGGGAGAAACACTATTTGTTCCCCTTGGCTGCCTTCTTTCCGTCTTAAATAAATTATTAAACTACTTCATCCCCCTCCTCCTCCTCTACCTCCTCCTTCTCTGCTCGTCCACCTCTTGTGCCTCTCACAGCTTAGCCCTTGCTTTTGAAATGAAAGGCCAGCAAGAGGAGGAACTGGTAGAGCACTAAAATAGCACACGTTTGGTTGAAATGAGATTAGCCGAATATATATCTACATTTTCACAAGGCTCAACAGTCGAAGCTGTCATCCTATATGTTTTTTTTTTTTTTTTGTAATAATTCTCAGATTTATAGTATTCACTAACATGGTATTGTACATTTTATAGATCTGGAAATGGAGATCAGTGGACATGAGTTTCCATACTACAAGCTTTCTGTTTTGACTTTTACCACCAAGGTGTAAACCATTGCATCGCTGGTAGTTTTTGTATTCCATGGGTACTCCTTTTGAGGCCATTACCAAGCTGACAACCCACCAGCTGTCACTAATTGCCCACTAATGGGGTTTGGTGGTCTGATGGTTTGTCTGTGAGGGGCGTTCCAATTCTACACTGGAGGTCCTTCTGGCTTGCCAAATCAAAGGGGACACATTTAAAAAAGCATGTCATGTTATTCTGTTATATTACCTCTAACTGCACCTCTACAATAACGACTAATTTACAGGGCAGTACATTTGGAGACAAAGATTTCTTGCGTGTGTAATTAATCACAGATTATTTCATATTCACCTGACATTACCTTGTATTGTTTAAAAAAAAAGAAAAAAAAAAGGCAGAGATTGCTTTGTTGGTGGCAACAGCCATTATCATGCATGATATTTTCTATTCCTTGTCATTGAAATCTTTGCAGGAGACAAGAGGGGCTCGTGTCTGCCCTCTGCGTCAGCCAGCCCGCTAATAGATGTGAGAAGGTCATCTGGCATTAGTGGCAGAAGTACGTTAGCATTTGTGCTGAGCGTCTCTTGCCAGACTGTGTGCATGTTTGAAGGCGCTTGGACAAGCAGGCCCTTTCATGGTGATGAATGGCTTTTTTCAAGCGTTCTGCTCCCTAGTTATGAGAAGGGTGACCTGGTCATTGGACGACTTTATGAAGCTATAAAAAATGTATGTCAGTCTGCAGTCTCTAATGCCATCCCTAAACGGGGGAAGGGGGGCAGGGGTAGCTGGAATGGTAAAAAGGCCATTTACCGTCACTCTAAATAGCTCTCTGACTGCCCTTCTCCACTTATCTGACAATGTCCTTGTCGTCAAGACAATTTTTTATTCCCTTTTTTATTTTTCCCCTTTGAATCAAGGGTAGACAAGCCAGTATTTCCACCCAGTATTTTACAGTTCAGTACAGTCTACTAACTTGTAATTAGTGTGTTGATGTAGTGTGTTGCTCAAATTACAAGATATGTGCTTGATTAAACTGTGTCGTATTTTTGAACAATGTGCCATAACATTATTGTGTATTGCTTCATAATTGGTCCAAAATGTGTTTAATACAGCATAACCAGTAATTCAAACTTGGTAGAGAACAGTGTTGGAAGACTAGAATAGTGATCAGGGCTCTACATGATCAAGGATCTATGATTTTTCTCCTCATCCACATGTGACATGGCTGGATGCCATTAATCACAAATGTCTCCTTTTTAATAAATATGCAAATTTATATTAGCCAAATGGTGTTACAGCTTTTGTGTCATTAATAAATAATGAGCTTCTTTGTTGGATATCTAAGGTATTTAGATACAAACTCTTCATACTAGCAAACAATGATGCGCAGCAAGCCAATGTGTTTGACTCAGTTTTACTGTGATATTGTACGTTAAAGGGCTATGCTGTATACATGCTATGGGTATCTGAAGTCATGTGGAAGCCATGCACTGAGCTCATCATTCTTCATAGACACATTTTTCCATTTTTGACAATGAAGTTAGTTTTAGTTTAGCATTTAGGCTAACGCAAACAGCTAAGTCAACATGTTAGAGGTAACTAGATACAGTAAAGATGATAAATGGAAATTATAATCTGCCATGTTAATGTCAGAAAAGGCAGGTAATTGTGACCATGAATACCCTTTGGTGCACAACATGTATTTTCTATAGGATACATCCCATAAATAAACAACAAATAAACACATATCAAACACACACTCTTTACCTCAGAGAATATTCATACTTCTTTTTACAACAAAACAACTTCCACATGCTAACTTTCATTTGATATTTTTGTCACGCTCTATAAACTGTAATAAAGTCTAACATATAAACACGATGGCGATAGAAAGAAATAAGGTCTAAACTGTAACATCCTCATCCAACATTTTTTCTTCTGTAGGTTGTGGCTATCAAGCTTAGACGAGTGGCCACAGAAAGGGAGGTCATAGCTGAAGAAATGGTGCCAGGAAGCACAAGTAAACACTAGTGAGGCTACATATGCAGCTGATAAAAAGTACATGTGAAAAGGGCTTTTTTCTCATTACCGATCGCTTGTTTGCTGTTCGCTTCAGTTGTGCATATGATGAGATTTCAGAACTTGTTCCACTATATTTACACATTGTCTCTATTTGACATGCTATCACAGTTAGCCTGGCCAACATTTTTGGAGGTAAGATAACATGTCTAAAAGAAAAAAAAAATAACAGTTTCAAAAAGTCACATTAGCTTGTATACTGTAAAAAAGAAAAGTCTGGTGAGTGGGTAAATCATGTAGCAAAGACAATGGAAATTGGATATTTAAAACTGTGGCATGGCAGGGTTAGCTCCTCTCCTTGTTGCTTAAGTGTTTACATGTGTTTTATATAAAGAGCTAACGACATAGTATGTAATAATATAATATATAAAAGCTTATAAACAACTGAAACCAAATGAAACAATAAATTAGCAGTGTAGGTTTTTTTTTGTATAATATGTATAGGCTACTGTTGTGTCAGCAAATACAGGAAAATGAATCTATTGCAATAAATTGGATGTAAATTGACAACCTTTTGGGTATACTGTAGCTACATGGCCCTAATGAGAGTAATTTGCTCACATTGTGTACCATACACAATTTGTTGTCAGAATGAACAGTATTTATTTTGCCTCTCAGAGGTCTTATACAAATTGCCAGCTAGCACTATATCCGATAGAATTAAATTGGGCAATATAAAAATAGTAATTGGTAAACGTTTCTGACATTTACTAAAAAAATAATTTTTTGACAATTTATTCATAAACAAAAACTGTATTTCAAAGAATTGCACCTGTTGAAGTATTAAGAAGTGGGACCTCTGGTATCTAAGAGATAACAGAATTCCCAGGAAGATTAGACATAAAGGAATTTTTTTCCATTTCGAGTAGAGAGGCAAAAGTGAGATGTGGGGGGCTGAACTGCCTGACTCTGTCTCTTGGTGAGCAATCAATCATGGGCCTCTCTGCAGTCTCTTTGATCTGAAAACAGCTGTAATCTGTGGTCATTGTTGCTAGAGTAGATTGTTTGCCAAACTATTACCATAACTGTCAGCCCAAATCAGAGAAATAATCTCATGGCCCTGGACAGATGCGATTCCTCTGCATTATTGATATGGTCATCTGAGAGAGAGGGGGAATTATAAAACATAGTTCTATTTACAAAGGGAGATTGGCTTGGTCCTTGAGAGCGAGTGAGTGGGACAGGCACCTCTAGAAAGTGAGATACAGCCAAGTTCAAGAGGGAAAAAACAAATTTCCTGGCTCTTTTAGGGTCAACTCACCCCGTGGGTCTACTTCCTCTCTGAAAATGAGTCACCAGAATGCACAATGGACTAGTGCCTCCACATGCACCTGTATAAGGACATTAAAATATGTATATATATTTATTTTCTTCTTTTTTTTATAGGGTAGCATGACCCTTGTGAAAGGCAAGGCATGTATTTATTCAAGTATTCATAGTTTAACATAAATGTTTACCTACATTTGGTTTCTATATGCAGCCATTTTTGTGTTACTAAATGAAATTCAGGAGTGCGACAAAGGGGAAAAAGAAAAAAAAAAGCAGCCTTTAGCACAACATTGAATGTTTCCATTAGAGCACATGGTTGTGCCTTGTGAAAAGGTTGTGAACCTGAGCAGCCAATGCATGTTTATTTAGCAGCCCTGCCAACTCTGCGAGACTGGCTAAGTTTCAGTCAGTAAGTGTGGCCAACGAAAAAAGCCCACATCTTGAAATTACAATGCCTTAACAGTGTAAGTAGAAGGACGTGTGAGGTTGTTGGTGTCAGCAGTCAGACACAACATGCCCTAGGGTGGGTGGGCATCTACTGCAGAAAGAAAGAAAGAAAGAAAGAAAGAAAGAAAGAAAGAAAGAAAGAAAGAATATACATATAACTTTGATATTGTAAATATTATTTTACATTGTTTAGGTAGAGGTCATGAACGCTGTAGTCGTCTTTATGATTTTAGAAAGGTGGGAAGATCAGAAACAAAGTAAGGTGAAACAATAATATGTTTGTACTGACTTGGGTGGTATCAGGATTATTACTACTGAAGCCCAAATTACAAAATCATCAGCGTACCATTTGCCAGCCTTTCCTTTGTGGAAACATGTGGCCCTTGTTGGCAAAGGGCAAAATTTGGCAGGATCCTGTGAAACCGATTACAAGTACTGGCATATGGAAGAACAAATAGTTCCTCATTCAGTGCATCAGGTCTGTGCCATCTTCATGGACTAAAAAAGAGACATGATGGATGTCTAGAAGTGCTCACTGGGCTGGGGCCAGCTACTGCTGATGTGCAGCACAGGAGTACGGCATGACCCTTCTGTCTGTAGTGAATGTCCTTTTGACTAAGTCGTTATTTGTTTACGTGTGTTTGCTCACTTTGCCTTTGAGTATTCATGAAAAAGCTAATTTCCACATTCAGGATTGTTTGCCTTTTTAACTGATTGTTAGATATAGTGTATCTATATAACCCTTTTTCATGATACTGCCCGCCGTAGTGACCCTCATTTTACAGTGCAACTGTATTTTAAATAATTTCCTTTCAATAACTCTAATGAGATACTATTGATGCCTAAACATAATGTTGATACTAACTTCCTGTGTGTGTTTCACAAGAAACACATTGTAATGTGATGGCAGTGATAAGTCTTTATTATGAAACAACCACAGGAAGTGTTGACAGTGATCGCAAGATTAACTAATAATTTATCTGAATAGATTTAGAAAAGTTTTGCCATGTTTTGTCAGAAGCATATTTTGAAGACGAAATAGGTATACACTGCATGAGAGTAGAGGGTATCAGGAAACAACTGTAAATTGTGATTTAAGAATAATAATAATAATAATAATATATAATGTAATATAATAAATTTTGTCTTATGAAAAGCGATGAACTTGTTAGTGGAGTAACAGCACTCCAATAAGCACTTCCGCTTTGGTTTGTGTGCAGAAAGATAAAAAAGATGGAGTCACGTCAAATTTAAATGGCAAACTTCTGTAATAAAAATAATTAAACAAATAATGTATTACTTATTTGTGCATGGCAGCTACAGTATGGTTAAAATGTGGTTAAAGTTAGGCTGCTAAAATGTTTGGTTACGGTTGGGTAAAGATTGAGATTATGTCAGAAAGTATGGTAAATGTATGGTTTGGATTAGGCAATTTAAAGCATTGGCTGAGGTTTGTGAAATCCTTGTGGTTATGGTTAAGTATACTTTTCACTTTGGCACACTACTTCCTTCATTATGCATTGGATATGTAAATCATGTAAGGCAGAATTGTCTAATATGAACATACTGCAGGAATACTAAGGAAGTGGTTTATGTTCAGGTGCTGACATATAGGACTTGATACCGCACATTACATGTACTGCACATTGATAATGCAGTAAAGTAAATATTATGTGTTACAACTGGCTTTTTAGAAGGAAACTCAATCTTTGGTGCGTAGTGAAATTGTCCTTATTATCTGTATTGATGTTTAAATTTCTTCATGGCTGTAACTACATTGGCAGCAGTCACTGACAGAGGCATTGCGACCTCCTTCGATCCATTATTTACACCTGTTAGTTGACTCCCCCGTCATTTGTGAGTATACTCGGGCTTAAAGGTTAACAAAAGAGAAACAGGGCAAGCTCTGCTGCCGCTACAACAGATCAATGTCAAGTAAATAACCTTTTCTACCTTATTTCCTGACATGTATAGATCTGTCTCTCCTTTCCCCCGTCTGCCTTGTGCACTCTGTTCCTTCACATGCTCTCCATTTCATGTCTTTTCCACCCTGCCGTATTTTAAGACTTTTAATACGCTGTTAACAGTGAAAAGCAGCATTTTATTTCAGCTTTCTGTTATCTTTTTTCAAACATTCCTGTCTTAACAGAACGAATAAGGCTTTCAGACAGCTTTTTTTATTTGAGTTTTGTTAAAGAGTGCTTTAAGAGGGCAACTGTCTTCGTTCTTGAATTTGAAAGGTTAATAAGAAACATATTAAGTGGACTGTCCAGAAATCCAAACATTTATTTATTTATTTAAACACAAAACACAGCATTCATGTAAGCCAATTACCAATCAATGTTATTTATTAGTGTGTACTCACACATGTTTATGGGCTCTAACAAAATAGCCAAACATTTAATTATTATTATTAATTGTTTGGCCAGTATCAGTTGAATCATGCATCATCATGGTGCTTTCATATAAGTGTAGATTAACTTTTAACTGTTGTTGGGACAAAACAAGCCATTTGAAGATGTATGTGACCTCGGGTGCTCAGAACTTGTGATGTGATTTTCTTTTTATTTTCTTGATACTTTATTGACTAAACAATGAATCGGTCAGCCTAAGAAACAAACAATAATAATAAAAAAAAACAATAATGAAAATAATTACTAGTTAAAGCTCTAATGCACGTTGGTTAAGATTCATGTGAATGTCTCCCCTTTGTGCCTGCAAAGCTTATGGGGGTGGGAGTCTTTGTAATGGAGCTCCAAGCGCTCCATTGGCACCATTATTGCCATTATTAGGACACCATTCTTATTTGGGCGAGCAGCAGCTGAGTCAGGGGTAGTGTGTGGTTTAGGGATTAGCAAGACTAAAAGTATAAAACCTTTCTAGCAGCTTGCGATGTTCATTACACCTTGCAACACAAAAGCGTTCGACTAAACAAACAACGTACTGGCAATTTTGCTGTTCTTAGAGCTTTACTATTGTAGGATTGTCCTGATGGTGGCAAAAGAGAAAAGGCCACGGAGGCATTAAAATGAAATGGGTTTGTCCTCTTGGGAGCATGCATGTGCTCAGAAAATGTCTTATTTTCATCTCAGAGTGTGCCAGAATGCTTCATTCACATGTTACAATTCTACATTTCAGGCCTGATGGTGATCTAATAGGAAAAGTCCAGACATTACCCAAACAAATGGATGAACGTCCAAAGCAGATTCAAGAGAAGTTTGATCATTAGTTTTTGAGATACCTTTTCATGGATCAAAGTTTTAGTCATGAGAACATTTTGGGAATATCTATATATATAAATGTCACTGCAATTTTCCGAGTACATGTTGCAATATCTGGCTCGACAACCACTGGAAGTTTAACGGTTAGTTAAACAGTCTTCCAGCTTGTAATGGCTTTTGCAGTGATGAAAAGATGGCAAAAATGATGGCAAATATGGGACAATTGTCAGCTAAATGTGATTTATGGTTAAAATTGCACCATAATACAACTTTTATGTTATGTTTCAATATATTTCATTTAAAACAATGAATATATCATTAATATCATAAAGAACAGACATGACATGTAGAAAAGTTGTTGTTTTTTACCATTTAGTGATACAATTTGATATAGCTCTGGGACAGAGGAGTGAATGGTCTCAACATGACTGACTTGTTTTGGAGATAGCCTTTTTCTTTTTCTGTTTTAAATGTATGAAATTCTCACTACCGCTTGTCTGTGGCTTAATCCTTCTGTTGCATCATGTCCTCAGATGAACTAAACACAGTTGTGTGCGTCTGTGCCCCATCGATTTTATTTTTTACAAGCAAAAACAGGGACAGAGAAAGCGGCGAGACAGAGGTTGAACAGCAGTATGCCAGTTCATGCCCTTGTGCTACAAAAGCTCTGAATTTCCTTTTGGGAACTAACACCTATAACCTCTGAATGATTTTGTAGTCCAGATGATCATTCTGGAATCACTCAGTCCAGTTGTAGCTTTGGAGACAATCACACTGTCCATCTTATCTATTTCTAAGCGATGAGAACAAGATATGGATTCAGTCTTTACAAAACAAGACCCTCATACTTATTATATATTGGCCAGCCCCCAAGCAGTGATATTCAAATAGGATAAACATAAAAACTGTCAGTTGTTACTCTTGAGATTGAGTGTGAAAGATCAAGTAATAAAGAGCAACTTCTGGTTTCCGGAGTTACTTCAGTAACTCGTACAGCACTGGATGTTAATGGTACAGTGTTTTAAGGTTTGTGGAAACTTCGATCCACTATCAAAACACATGTTTGAATAGTGTTTCCAGATGTCCAGATGTGTTTTTTTTGTTATCTTGTGGTATTATTTCATAGGCTAATTATTTTTCTGAAACTATTCTTCCTTGATGCCAATATGTTTTAAGAGCAATTAATGAGAACATACGCATGGGATTAAATGCTACAGTAATTTCCTTCCAAAGTTTTATTTTTACTACTAAATAGGTAAGAAAAAAAAATTTCTTGGCACTTTCTTTTCTCCTGGGTTTGCTGAGAAACACGCCTTGTCTCTTTCATGTGAGTGTGGGCAGAATGACCACTAAAGTAAAAATCAATAGGCACTTAATTTATATAGACTGTTATCTCTGAATCAGCAAATGCAGCACTGCAAGCACTATATTTGCATGCAAGGCACATAATTCTGGTGATCTGATCAAATATGATGCGTCAGACTTGGATTATTTATCACACATATGAACTCTGTGGTCAAGCAAACATCTGATCTCACATCTGATACATTGTTTTCTTAATGTGAATTCTACTGCAGTATTTACCACTGCACGTCTGATTAAAAACTATTTAAAACTTTTTCGACTGATAACTTCCATGAATTGGAAAGTTAGACACAGTGGTTTTCATTGGAACTGTTCAGAGTAGAGGAAAGGCTTGCATATCTTCCAGAGCTGTCTCACTATACAGAGACTTTGTCATAATAACTGCTCACCCTATAATACAATGTCTTTTTTTGTAACTATTATACATACATTAGCTCACTACACCCTTAGAAGGCCACAAATGATGATCACAAAAGAATGAACAAAGTTACGACTAATGTGTTCTGAAAAGTTTACTTGATTATATGTTATTATATTACATATTAAGTATATTTTAAGTATATGGTTAGTATATGTTTAGATTGATATCTTTTGCAACACAGCTACTTATTTATTCATTGGTCTTGCTCATCATCAAACAACACTATTTCATATTTTATGTTGGTATAACTTCCCTACACTTTTAAAATGGCAAGTTACAAAAAAGGTATTTCTGATGATGGCCTTTATAACAGAGGTTCCAAAAAATGGGACCTTATTGTGTTTTAGTACTCCATTTTGCAGTGGTTTATAGACTTGGTGAAGTAGTGCTGTTGTTCACCAGCTTCGGCTGAAGAACCTTTCCGCTAAGTGAAACCAGGCCCTCGGGTTTAAAAAAAAAAAAAAAGATAGAAAAAGAAAAAGAAGTTCTCTGTGGTCCAAGGTCAGTGACCTGCTCTGTAGCTGTCTCTATTCCACCTCAGGGCACCTGCTAATGTCAGCCCTCTTTTAGATTCCCCAAATCATGGCTTGCCACTGGTTATTTTCAGCCGCGATAAGTGATCCCAATGACCCCAGAGGTCTGACACTGCTTTTTTTTTTAGCTAGAAGTCAAATGCCATAGCATTGCCTCGGGATCAAAGCCTTCAAAGTCAAACTCTACTTAGGCATCCATTGAAATAAGAGCTCCAAGCCCAGTTAAGTGTGCAGAGCCAGACCGAGCTCACAGCTTGACTTTCACTCACACTGCAGCCAAGTGGTGGGCCAACATATGCACCCACACAACAACACAAAGAAACATATTTATTATTTAAATTTTTTAACCGCTCAGCCTATTGCACTTAAGAACTAACTATGTCAGACTGTAGCAGTAGACTGCCCCTGGTGTGAATGCTGTTCACCAAGGGGTCAGTCAGTTTGATTCCCGATAGATGCTTTTAACCATGCTGACATAGTACAAAACTTGTTTTTTTTACAGTTTTGAAAATATGACACCGTTGTTTATAAATTATTGAAGGGAGACGGGGGATAGATATTGTACTCTGTTCCTTCCATTCTCTCACCTAATCCTGGTCGTGTCCACTTCCTTTTCCTGTTCCCGACATTGCTGTACAACCCCTCCCCCACCTGACAGGATGCGAAGTCTGGCCTCTCAGCAGATAATGTGACGCACACGTGTGCTAGCGGAAGACGAGGCCATGAGCCACAAAGGTCCACTCTGGGTCCCGGATTATGATAACATCAGGAAGCGCAGAAAGGAAGAGGTGTCTGCAGGAAGTTGGCAGGCCTGTGAAGGCCTCAGAGAGAATCACACTTATCTTTCTGAGAAGCCTGGGTGTCACCCCGACTAACATGATGTTCATGGGGAACGGGTGACACAGGCTTTTTATTGGTCATCATCGCAGTACTGCATACAGTACGTTGTACATGTTTGGTTTTTTTAACTTTGGACACCAGCGCTGCTGTCTAGCCCCTGGTCCTTGCAGTTAAATGATTGTGTTGATGATTTGTGTGTTGAACTAAAACATGACCATTCTTAATTAATCACTGACAGAAAATGGACTAAGTGAAGACAACATAAAGTGAGCCTCCTTAAGTGTAGTGATACTGAAGAAAATTCTGTCCTTAAAAGCCTATTCCCAATGGAGACAGCTCAAAATAAATGTTAAGGTTGGAAAGTCCAGATGGTCTTTAAGAGTGTATTCCCCCGCCATAAGCACTCTTGATTTATGAGATTCTCTAATGGTATCTCTGGTCTGATCTGGCTTTCTTTCACCCTGCCCTCTTCTGAAGCTTTAAACTCATCAGGTTCTCTCAGCCCTGTCGTTAATCCTGAAGTACAAAGGAAGGTATGGCTGTAGAAAATTAGGGATTTTTCCTCCTCCCTTCTTCTTCTGTACTGAAACTCCCGCTGTCTGATGAATGATAAACTGATGAGCAGACTTAATCCAGGAGAACTGCCCCCTGCCGCTTCACTTTACATTCCCCAAACAGATGTAGTCCGTGGCGGAAATTTGCCATGAAATTGGGAGCTGGTAGGTGAAGAATTCCTCACATGGCACTGCAGTGACTAAGCATGTACAATTGACCCCCATGCCTGCTAGTGACATTCCTAGTTTTTGTTATAGAGTGAGAGTGGGTGGGCCATGAGAGCTCATATGTCAGCCTCACTGAATCCATGTAAATGTTTTGTGTATTATTTCAAAGCATATATGACTATGATACTACCTACAGCACTCATCACCACACTGTAGGGCCTGAGTGACTTGGACTGAAAGGTCAAACCCCTGAGGAGTTTAGCAGTCATAAGTGACCCTCGTAGGGTAATGCGGTTACACAGCAGGCTGAGCCTCACATCCTGAACACAACAGCATTTAGACAATATACACTCAGTTGCCAGTTTATTTGGTAGACCTAGCTAAAACTAATGCAGTCAAATACAACAGCCTTGAAATAATGTTCAGTTTTTGTTGAAACTGTTTTAGACCAACCATGTCTAATATAAATTACATTTATATACTAATAATTTGCAACAGCATATAAACTTTGAAGGAAACATAATGCTGCCTAGATAAGGTATTTTAATTGACCTAATGAGAAAACGTTAATTAACATATCTGGCAAGTTGCAAAATGTTGATACTGAATATTTCAGTAACATGTTCACTGACAACATATTTCATTTGTTTTTCTACAATATCCACTCTTGCAATCTAATATGCAATCCAAACCCTGACCACCTCTCTATGACTTGCATGCACTGGGAGAACATAGCACTTCCATCACTGGGAGAAAAAAAAAATGCCGCTGCTAACCAGGCAGCAGTTGCATTTCCCCTCAAAATATATTTGGTAAAACAAATTACTAGTATAAAAATGTAATTTATAGGAGACATCACATCCTGAACACAGCAGCACGTATACAGAACATAAACTTGCCAGTCTGTTAGGTACAGAGAGAGGTGTTGATTCAACTTTACGGTGACTTTGAAGGCTGTAGTTTGTAGTTTGTGAATTGTATTGCATCATACTGAGTACCTTTTATATAAAGGTACTCACTATGATGCTGATATATATATATATATATATATATATATATAAATACTGTGTGTGTGTGTGTGTGTGTGTGTATATATATATGTATTAGAGATAGAGAGAGAGTGTGTGTGATCCTGTGCCATTGTTATTTAGGTGAAGAAAAAAAAACTGTTCACGCTTGTCTTCAGGCTTCTGTGTTCACAGTACAGAAACCTTCTAAGGCATGGCATCAGTTAGTGTTTCAGTCTTCCTGTGGTCTCAGCACCAGCATGGAACTTTAGCCCCTGGCTGTACAGATGACAGTTTATTATGATCTCTCTGACAGGGTGTGCACCCTGGGGGACTAGGAGCTCATGCTCTCATGAACACACACATACACACACTCTTACTGACTATGCCATCCCTGCACCAGCTGCCATTCATGCATGCTTTTCTGTCTCACATTTCCTTGTTCACTCTTCATCTGATTCTTAAAAAAAAAAGCCCTGTTCCCTTTTGGTCCTCTGTCTCCCCCTTGATGCACACAAACCCCAGACAGAAATAAGTACTGTGGGGCTACATTTTATTGTCTCTTAGTCTCTTATTTTATGGTTCTCAAAGTTTGTGGTATAAGTGCATAAATGTGTCAGTATTTAGCTCTGCAGCTGTTTTTTGTACTGTGCGATACATTGATGTATTGTGTTTGTTTTATGTATTTTGCTATGTGTTCGTCCACCAAGCTCTACACAACAATTCAAGATAGACCCAAGAATGACAAAGAGGTTTTAGGGCGAAAATGAACACATTTACTTGACTCAGAGGGGCCATGGCGTTGAGGGGTAAGGAGAATATTACTGCTCTTGGACTGCAGCTTGTTCACTGCTTTTATCTGCCTTGTTCTCCTGTTTGCCTTTTACTGTATGACAGATTTTTGAAACCACTGAGACACTGCTGTGAGTAAAGACTGTCCTAAGCTGATAATGTGACTGAGGCATTTATATGCAATGCCTTTCTCTGGTAGCAAGGCACACCTTTACCCAGAGTAGAGAAACCAAGGGCACCAGTGCAAAATGCCAGTGGACTCACTGTGACCCGAAGCCAACGTTACGGCTAATAATATAAGATGAAGAAAATGATTTCGTTCCAGCCCTGTTGCCATTTTACAGCCTTCCTCTAGCAACAGATGAGGAGCATGAATGAGAAGATGTATGTGTACCATCTGGTTTGATGATCTCCTAAAAAGAGTCAGCCCAATCCTTGACAGTGTAAAAGCAATAATCAGTTCAAAATATACAACTTGGTGTCTTTTATCTTACAGCATGAGATATGTATTTTGAACAGGTGTATTCTCTATGTTATATATTCAGACCCAAACATATAATAATTGCAGGTGTTGGTCTATGCTACACTTCTTGCGTTACCTGCCTGAAAGGTTAGTAAAAGTACTGCCTAGATACTTTTTTGCTGTTCTTCTTTAGTGAGTGCTCAGATAGTTACAGCCATGATAAATCAGGCCATATGATGCCTTAACCCATTTACCTGAAAGTTGAACAGTTAAGTAAGTTAAAGCGACTGTGTAGAATGTCTGACGTTGGCGACCCCAGTGGTAGTACACGTAAAAAAATAAATAAATTAAAAAAAAGACAGTATGGCAGACAGCAATGCCCCTCTGCCCTGTTGTTGTTTGGCCAACATCCCCAAAGCTAGGCTAAGGCTAAGCTAACATACTTGTAGACTTGACTTGAGACTTGAAGCTACTGTAATATTTCCAACCTTATCTTTTCAACAGCAACACACCTGATGTTTATTTAACACAGTTTATGGCTGTTGTTTCAGAAACTTGTATTGTTTAATACTTAATATTTTTTTTTATGTAAAAGAGGATCTTGAACTCCTCACTGTCACATTCGTCTGTTTCCTCAATTAGGACCAGTGCGTACTTCTATACTGCGCAAGCTCATAAATAGAAACATAGGAAGCATCATGCCTGGTCTGCAGTAGGATAGCTAGACTAGAAACCTGCCGCAGTAGGATTCAGGATGACTGAGTTAGACCACCATTTACTAGTACTGCTGACATGAGATTTAAAAGCTAATACTTAAGCCATAAAATTGTTATGCACCCATGTTCATATTTCTGGCATACTGAGTATACCTGTATTACCCATAACATTTTTAAAGCACAATTTATTGCGTTAGATGGGGTTATTTTTACTGGACTATATATCTCTAGCGCCGTTTGTAGTGTCCTGCATGACTGAAGTTCACATCAGCCTTTACTGACCATGCTGTCACATTGTGTTACTCAAAAAAAGATTTTAAACTGCAGTGCATGTCAACAGGGGACATCTCTTTGTAGTGCTGGATTATTTTTCTTGTAGTAAACAATGGAAAGGACATGTAGTCTCGTGTGTGTGTGGTAGCACTGAGAAGTTAGCTTGTTTTTATCACAGTGAAAAAAATACCCCTAAACAAAAAAGAAGTCCAATAATGGCATTATAATGCACTCACTGGTATCTGTTTACAGAAGAGATGACCGATTAGATTTAAGAATGATCTGTTGCAAAAATTATAACAACATAACCAAGTGTAATAATTAATATGAGTAATATGTGAATGCAAATTATTTCCTATTTGCAGGTATAACAAAGTTATATAATACTCAATACTTGTTATGCAGCAATTTACAGAAAACTAAATGGAGCTTTGCTTATTTTAAAAAAGCTAATTAAATTAATTAAATGTAACTGTAATTGGATGTTATTCTAATGGATTCATTGCCCACTAAATGTTGATTTGCAGGTCTGTATCACAAAATTTAGTTATTGGGACATAAAATAAATTCCACATTGATCTCAAAACTGTCAAAAATTGAAGCAGAGGTGTGTCAGAAAGGGTAGGTGGCACTTTTCCTACACCCAAAAAGTAAATTATCCTAATACATCAAAGAGCTGACATGTTGATTTGAATCTAGATTTTTAGGTTTCACATGTATCTCAGCTCAAAGGTTCATCAGAGATCGACTGAAGAGCTAAGTATAAAACGGCTCATGTACATTTTAAGATCTACAGTATTGTCTGCAGTGCTTTCTTTTTATTGTACATCAAAAAATGTTACACTGCTACACTGCAGCTATTAGTTCCACCGAACAGGTGCACTGTACAAGAACCCACGAAGGTGCTAAATTGCACTTTTATTTAGCGTGTAGATTCTAGCGCTCTGTCACCTTTTGCTCCCCTCTCTCTCTAACATCCTTTGGGGTTTTGTTCACCTCTCATACTTTGCTGTCATTGTCTTGATGTTTTTGTCAGCTTGAGCCAAGAGGGCATCAGAGCAGCAGGTTTGTCCTGTGCCCCTCAGTTCTGTGCTTTTCATTACGACAGTATCCGACTTACTATTTCAGGCAGGGCGACACGGAGACTCGTATGGAGGCAGAAACGGCTGCAAAAGTCATGACTGGTAACCTTGTCCGTCTGTGGTCATGGGTCACTTGGCAAGTGCATGTTGGAATTCGCCTCACTAGGAAACCCCTTTCCAAGACGAGTAGACTGAATGAGAGGAGCCGGGCGGGGAAAAGACATACAGAGGTGAAAGAGAGAGACAAAGCAGTCTGTGAACAAAGTGTTACAAAGGAAAGTGTCTGGAGGGCTTGTATGTTTTTAAGATTTTGACGTTGTAGTGATATCTCCATGCTGAAGGAACCACACCAGTCGCAACATCTGTAAATAATTAAAAAAACATTTTTATTTCAAATTGTGTCATATTGTTGGTTTGTTTCGAGAACTTGAACCTGAGTTTGTACTGTGTTATCGACAGAAGATGTATCTATTCTGTATATCTATTTTGATAATCAGTTCATTCTTTTTCAAGCAAAAATGACTTTTTCCAGCTCCTCAAATGTGAGGATTTGTAGCTTTTATTTGCCTTGTGTGATGGTAAACTGAATATTTGGGGGTTTTGGACTGTTGGTGAGACAAAAACAAACAATCTTTTTGGGCTTAGGAAATGGTGATGAACATTTTCCACCATTTTGTGACATTTTACAGCCAAAACAAGTAATCGATGAACTGAAAAAGAATTTGCAGATTAGTAGATAATGAAAATTGCAGCTCTTTACTGTATCATTATTCTGCATTTACTGATGTTCACATGCTGTTCCAGTTAATGTCGAACTGGCATGTTTTTGCGATGTGATTCTAGACTAGGAATCTGCACTAAGAAAGCAGGTTAATTTAGTACAGCACGAGCGTATGTTGTATCAACAACGCTGCTCGGTTACCTCTTGTATCACCAGAGTTGCATCATCACCATGACCTACTCTCCGATCCTTCACATATCCTACATTACAGCTAAAAATCACAAGATACTGTAAAGTTATGCAACATTTCCAGCTCAAGCTGTTGCTTGAAGAAAGACAATGGCTTTTTGTATTTACTCTCATTTCCTTCCCTAATTGAGTCACAGACTAAAGTGAAGCAATACAAAGGCTTTTTTGTTAGCTACAAGAAACACCTATCCAAACACATTGTGCAAGGGCATGCTGGAGCAATTAATGACCCTCTGAGGCCAGCCAGTTGTAAGCTTGTTCAAGTGTAGTTGATTTCAGCCGGTAGGTCAACCCAGCCTGGAATGCCTAATAAATATTGAAATAATCAGGACTATAATTACTGAGGTACTTTTGTTATTTTAGATCTCAGGACATATGCAGAAAATTCATCACGTTCATGTCTGGAAATGGTTCAGTATGGAACCGTGTGTGCGTGTGTATGCGTATATTATTATTTAATCTTTGAAAATTCTCAATTTCAACAATTAGACATAAATAAATACAACGCCAGGTATCCTTTATGGCCTAAAATAAGCACCAAATATTATACGCCTACATTATGTTACATTAACCTTGTCACCACAAAATATAATGTTCCCAATTCCCTAGTGTCAACAATTAATGTAAGTGAAAGAAGAATCCCACTCAGTTATACAGTCCCATATGAGCATACTTAAAGACTTCTCCTCTGACATGTTCTTGAGATATGGCGGTCCCCTTGGCAGGTAGCTTGATTAACGGCTGCAGTCCTGAATGTGTTATGAAATGATACAGCTTTCCTTTCTACACAGATGATCTGTTGGTTCTGTAGGTGTTAGTTATTTCCCTATGTTTTCTACAGCTTCCACCCATTAACACGTAACACTTAGGAGATCGCTGGGTAAATGATCGACTCACATGACAGTTATGGGTCTCTGGCTGCAGATGACGGGGTGCTTTAAAGGCGCAGTAAATTATTTTGAAAGTAAAAGCAAAGCCGGGTGGGTGCAGAGAGTAAGCATGCCATTAACATTCTCTCTATTAGGATATACACACTACACATTTCATTTAGTTGGCATTTGTGTGGGCTTCTACAATTAAGGAAATATGAGGCTTTTCACCACACATTGCAAACCCATGCTTGTACACTGCAGGGCTTGAAAACACGGTTTAAAATGGTTAATTGGAGCAGTGAGGGTTTTATTGAGGAGCTGTCTTTTGTTGCATACTTTCCCAACCCTTTGACCCACAGGCATACACCTGGTATTGGGTCAGGTTACAGCCAGGCTCCAAGGCTTGGAGGTCAAGACCTAGTGCTTCACAGACCTCTAATCCCTTGCATGGCAACATATTTGACTGAAGGGCTAGATCTACACACTCCCAGACTTCATACTTGAAAAAGTACAGGACTATCTCTTTTGCTCGCCTGCCCCTTTTCCTGTCTTTTCTCCCGCTCCCTCCACAAAGTGATGATTTAACACTTAAAGGATGTTGAAGGGGTTTTGTGGAGCATTAACCTGCTGTGATTTATGAGCTTACTGAATTATGAGGAGTACATTTTGTCTTTACAGGAGTTTGTGTATGTGTGAGCGTGTGTGTGTATGTGTGTGGGAAGGCGAGGAAGAAAGTGAGTCGCTCCGTGTAGCTTTTTTCCATTTAGGAACCCCCGACAGAGATATAAATCTTAATTCTTCAACATCAAGGTTTAACGCTCAAGACTTAGAAATTGGCTTAAGAGACAATACTATGACATTCTGACTGTGATATCAGATGGTTTAATTGAGCAGTGCAAGTTGTGTTTTTTGGAGGAATTTCTTTTCTCATTTTTATTCAGTGAATTGCTGGAATATGGTGCAATATTTTCAGGCTGCCAGGAGAGGTGAATGAAAGGCTACTGAGCTGGAGCATTATGTGAAAACGCACTCCTACCAAGTCATTACTTTGACCTGAGGGTGCATGCTAATTACACTCCAGATTATTCTCCCAGGCAATGCAGTGATAAGCACACCAGGGGGAGCAGTTATACTGTTATTTGATACTGAAACAGAGAAAAGGGGAGCTTGGAGTTCCCATCCTAGATGCTTTCACAAGCAATAGAATAGATATTTCTTGCATGATTACATAAATAAGCACATTTCTACTGGAGACCGGCTTCACCATCTGCCCAATTGCCCTGCCTCAAGTGGCCCCCGCTGCTCCTGTTTCAGAGGATTTCAGAGCATAATCCTGCCTGACTCCTGAACAACATGCTCGTTCACACACTCTACTGGCTTGTACTGTTAGAAAATTGTGCTCTGTGTCTATGGCTACAATCATAACTGATGGAAATGAAGTAGATCTTTTTCTCTCCTTCAATTAATCTTTGTTAATTCTGCTCCCTTGTACACAATAATTATTAAACTACTATTGATGATAGGCTCTCTCCAACAGATTTAGTGTCGACTAGCAACAGCAGTGGTCATTTTTTTACTCCACTTTGCAGCAATCGTTGTGAGCTGGTGTATACCCTTGTAGTTTATTGCAGTCACATTACTCAGCACTTCCATGCTGTGTGTCAAAAAAAAAGAAAGGAAGAAACACAATGAGCTAAGCTACTGTATGTTCACCTCCCTGCATCAGCAATCTTTAGCATTTTCAATAACACGAGTCAATGTGCTGAGCTGATATGCATTTGTGTGTGACAAGAACAGCCACCACAATGACAACAACAATAACAAGACAAACCGCAACATCAACAGCAAAACATTTATTTCCACACTGACAATACATCATGACAAGCAGTTATGTCAACAACATCCTATTATACGTACCTTACTGTACATGTACCATACTCACTACAGTACACTAATATGTGATGACTTGGTCTGTATTTAAACAAGCAGAGCACAGTGTAAGAAATATAAAAGTAATTAATCATTGAATTTATTCTTCTTGGCACATCTTCATTACTTGATGTCTGGTCTTTTGGCAAAAATAAGTGGCATGTAATCTCAAGTAATTTCAGCTTGCTCTGTATTTAATGTAACATATTATATGTTATAGTAACAATCAAAATAATAGAATGTGTTTCATTTCTTTCACTTTCTTGTCAAAAACACATATTTTTAGTACTGTCATAATATGCACTCTGTTGGCAGGTGCACAGGAAAACATGAAATTATGCAAAAGAAAGTTTGAAGTCCTGCACACTGTCAGCTCTAACTTTATTGTAAATGCAAATTTTGGCCCTTCATCAGACATCAAACTCACAATATGAAACAACTATTTCTTTATATTGAAGCCAAGAGCTGCAACAACCAATCAAACAGGAGCACAATTACAAACATCTGAGACAATTACAAGTAAGACAAAAGACAAACTGGTAAAATCACTTATTTTGCATTGCCCGTCCAGTACTTTTTATTTCCATTTTTGTATTGTAGTCTTGATCTTACAATACAATGTTTATCTCCTTTTAAGGATGATTTTATCAAATTGCTGACAGAACTCACACTTCCATTTGCTAAAATACACATTTAAAAATAACAAAGATCACAAACTTTAAACGTGTTTGTGTGCTTGTGCAGCTGTGTGTGTGTGTGTGTGGTGGTGGTGGTGGTGGGGGGGGTCTCTCTCCTCATTTTTCAGGATCAGGTAAATGGCTCTATTACCACACTTCTTTAAGTTGGTTATTGCTCCATATAACTGACATACGGCGCAGCCTCCATTTTTGTCCCAGACAGTTATGGGGCTGTGGTGATCATGTGAGGAATTTCTCTGGTGCCCTTGGTTTTATAGGATGTGTGTCTTACATCTCTGATAAATACACCCATTTCAACAAAGTAGCTGAGAATGCTAGCAGCCTACGCCGTTTTTATCCCGCTCCTTTTAGCGAGCAATATAACAAACCACTTAGAGATCTCAATACAAGTGTTTTAGGACATGACAACCAATTCTGCCCCTGACAGATGCTTTATCTGGTTCACTTATCAGGGAAAAGATAGCATTTGTAACATCAGTTTTAAGGCAGAAATGCTGAAAGGCTGTTACAAGCCAGAGACACTCCTGCCCCTTTTTAATAGTGATTGCTGAACTCTGACTCTCAGATTCCCCCTTCCTCACCCCTGACTTCCTGTCCTCCTCTGCTGCGAGTCTCACTCCCATTCCTCTGCTCTTGGCCTTTCCCTTCCTGCGGGAATTACCCTAAGTTGTGCTGCAGTGAAACAACTGTTTATTAAGTTTCCACTCTGTTAATTTTCCACTTTGTTGTGCTTCTCTAGACCTCAGACACTCGGGCTTACCACGTCAGTTTCCTTCCCCCCCTAGACTCAATGACATGAAATACGTTATGGGTATTAAGAGGGTTTACAGTTGAAAGCTGTCTGCTATAGTGCTGCATATGTTAATGTGATTATGAATACATACTTTTAGAATAACCTTGTAACTGACCTGGAGGTTTCTGAAATGTAAATTTAGCCTATGCCTTGAGCTTCGCTTTTTTTCGTCTGTGTATGTGTTGTTGTTGTTGTTGTTGTTTTTTCGGTTTCACTTCACTGAACATGGTTTTGGTTGCTAGGAAAGTGTTGACTGCATGCAACCGTACTGACTGGATGGGAACATGGTGCTGATTTTGAGTATTTTTCTCAACTAGAAGCAGCATATTTTATAGAAAATATGTGAAATTAGTTTTTGGATATAGACCAAGATCAATCACACAACACGGATCACTGTCTACTGATACCATCCTGCAGTGTTTGCAGGGTGTGTGGTCCTAACATTGTGTCAGTGTTACGACTGTATGTGAGATTTTGATATATCATGGCACAAATTCCACCAAGACAGATTTAGGTACAACTACACACTTTGACATGTTAACTGATTTTAATTCAGAGCTAAATTTAAACAGCCATGTTCAAAAGATATTTACATAAATGTATTTTTAATGAGAAACAAAGTTCTTAACATAATTAACTAAAAATATGTAGGGACAAAAAGTACGATATGCATTTTAACTCTCTCAATTTAGTGCAAAATGAAGAGAAATGCAGTGATTAAGTAGTATGAACCATAATTTTACTTTAAATTCTTTGCAAAATTAATTTGTGTTTAGGTTCATTTCTTTCCTTTTACGTGTATTGTTACCACACATACAGGGTCCACACATACAAACATACCAAAAAGGGGAAAAAACAACAACAAAAAAACCCCTCTGATTTAAAAAAGCCTGTGAACATTTCTAAGGATGGAGGTGGGGCACAGAGCCATTTACACTTCTAATTTAAGGCTTCTTTATTCCCAAATGTTAAATACTAATGATTGGCCCCCATTTTGAGCTCAACCCCCACTGGAGGCCTGTTCAGGATCTCCACTGAGGCATTTGTGTGTGTCTACCCTGCTCCTTTCTTCTACTTTTAACCACACAGGCTCAACTTCACAGGACAGTCGACAGCCCGTGGACAGCAGATGAAAAACTAAGGCAGCATATCCTGCGCCTGTTAAGTCCTCAACTAATTAGCAAAAACGGTGTCCTTTCTTTTCTTTTTAAGCATTTAGTCTCGGGGGGTGGCAGAGAGAATAAGACAGAGAGGAGGAGACGGAGAAAGGGGGGAGATAGTGAGCGAGGGAGAAAGGAGAGATGGGGGTAATGCTGAGAGCAAGACTGGAGCGAGGGAGTGACTGAGAGGGAGGAGAGGCATCTGAGCTCTCAGCTGGGCTGTTTTGAAAACACACTGTTGAAAGCCCTCAGTTAATTCATGGCTTTTGTTTTTAGACCTTTTGTGTTTGCCAGTTTGACCATATAACATCATACATCTGGTCTATAGATTTTTTTGGGGCTTTCTCGCTCAGGGACCCATAGAGTCCCCCTGGGCTCAAATTCGAGTGGTCGTGTAACATAAAAGCACCTCAAGTGTGGGCTGAGGGAGAGACGCAGAGAGCCAGAAATGGGGATAGATAGCTGGGATGCATTTGGAACGTGAAGTGATACTTGCACAAAATCATTTTACTCTTTCCTGCACTGGCTTGTGTCGTCTCACCAGGTGAGATATTGTTTATGGCCGTTTAGAAAAGCTAAACACCATTTATATCTATATTTCAAGTAAGAGTAGTGTTTTAAGATTTAACTTTAACATGTACTCCAACAGTTCTAAAAAATAATTAAAATAGATATTCATTAAAAGGTACTAAATTTAATGAATCTTTAACAGGTTCTGTCATTGTCAACATTTAAATAACTACCACTATTAGTACCTATAAAGCCTGTCCATATAAATATACTGTATTTCTTCAGTATATCCTTATTGATACACTATTTCCGACTGTTGTTGTAAAATGAATTAGCTGATTGTGCCAACATGACATTGTTTCATTTAACAGTGCTATTTAGTACACAAAACGGACCATCACATTTACCTCAATGTGAGTATTTTGCTAAAATGATAATTGCATTCTAAGGTAATGTTGCATTTCCATAAAGTATTTTAAGCTAAATATCACAGTAAAATAGTATACATTGGTAAAATTACAACAAACAAGAGTTCTTGGTCAAGGCAATCTGTTATCGTATCTTGTTCAGTGAGTCTTAAATGATTCCCATGAATATCTCAGAAACCCTACTGCTTTGCATTTGTTACCTGTTATATCTTGGCCTTCCTTGCTATCTCTCTCTCTCTTTTAAGGGCTAATATTTGCCAAGTGGATATTTTGGAAGTGATTTCTCAATTGCCCTTTCACTTGAAAGAAGCTCTTGCACAAATTCCACAACATCTGGCCACTTGGCACCAAGTCTTTCAGTTCGTCCAGAGACCACTGCTTTTGGCTGTCAAGAATGTCATTGATGCAGTTCTATGCCTCTTTGAGGGTTATGCTCAAAGCTCAAAGCTAATAATATGCTTTTTTTCCCACTGTATCATTATATTCTTATTCCCACAAAAATACACTCTCTCATATACATCAGTTTGTCCAACTTGTATAATCAAAAGAAGAACAACAAAACATTCCCATCTTGTGTTTCAAGTAAGCATCGACTTATGGTGACATATGACAAATGGTATTTTCCTATTATTAGTCAGGCTTTAGTTGCTTTACTCTAACCATAACTTAACCTTAAAATACTTGCCATGCATGGACTATTTCTTGTTTGGGTGTAGTGACTTCCTGAAGTCTTGTCATTACCGTGAGGTTGCCAGGCAACTGCTGAGACTCCAGGAAGTCACTGTGCCCGGCCAAGAAATAGACCAGCACATAACCAACCATGAAACCACAATTATATTCCGTGTTAATTAGTGTGCTCAAGAGGTGCTGGTAGGCGGATTTTGTTACCGCTGGACAGAGCCAGGCTAGCTTGTCCCCCGTTTCCAGTCTTTGTGCTAAGCTAAGCTAACCGTCTGCTGGCTGTAGCTTCATATTTAACTAACCGATATGAGTGGTGACGATGAGCAGTACCGATCTTGTCTTCTGACTCTCTACAAGAAATATTTCTTTAATGGAAAATCCAACATTCTCTGTCTGGAGAAGCTAATGTTAGCTCCACAGATTTACAGAATAAGCTGCTTCACAGCTCCATAATCTGGAGGTCCTGATTGCTCACATTGAAGTTGAGAAGCTATTCTTTAAAGATAAACTGCCTGCTACTGACTGACCTGTCTGAAAATGACGTGACATGATCAGTTAGATTGTATCCACAACAAAGACTCGACTGTTGCCTTTGTTACCTTGTGGACAGCAAAAAGCTTTTGTTTCTTTCTGTTGTTCTTCTAAAAACAGATTTGGTGGCAATTAATATGGGCTGAAAACGAGAAGCCTGCATTAGCACTTAATGAGATTGTTTGATTTGATAATTAATATACTGAAATTACCTGGTGCACAAAGTTAAGGGTGGCACAATAAGATCAGGATGTCAATGGGCCCTCCCTAAAAAACGTTAGCAGAAAAATAATACATCCATGAGTTTGAAAACTTATCACACACAAATGATCACAGAGGTAATGCGTTTCTTCTTCTTCTTGATGATTGCAAAGTAATCAATAGAATTTCACAGTTCACTTTACATAATCTACCAGGAATCTGCACTATTATAGTATGTATTTGATCGGTCAATGCAGTGTGTTGTCGGAGCCCTCTGCTTTGGTACCCCTGCTGTGCCAATCACTGATGTCTTCAGGCATTAACTTCAGTATAGCGGTAGTTAATCTTACTGTATTTTGTGATTTAGGAGTAAGGGAGCATTGTTTTACATCTTATGGGATGGTGGGTACTGATGGGAATAAGTCCCATCTTTACAACTTGTGAGCGTTCAAGTAATTTGACAACTCAGCGTTGGTACTATGATGATTAAAAAATGTTGTACATGGTCAGTATATCCATCAGCGTTTAATTTCATTGAACAGCAGACTTTGGCTGACGTGAGGCCTCCATGTTTGTTTGCTTTTTCAGGCACTTCCATATTACTTAGTGCCAAGTGTGATATATCAGAGCTAACAGAAAAATCAGAGTTCCGCAGTCGTAATTATGACTTGGATGTTGACATGAATGGTATTTACAAATAGGAAACTGGTAATTACATCAAACTCCCACATGACATGAACGTGGCGTTAGAACAATGCTACAAAAGTCTGAGAGGAGGCAAGACAGTACTGAAGATTAAGAACTTGAGGATTTCAAGGGTTCCTTATACATTATGTAACAGTACTTTGCAATATGTTGCAGTGCCATACAGCTGACCTTTTATATATTTGTGTGTATATATAATTTTGCAAAGTCATTTCATCAGAGCTTAAACATATTGTGAATTTATCATAATTAACTCCTGGGAAATTGACTGCAGTGTGTGATTACTTTTTTTCCCCTTTGAAAGGGAAGAGATCCCAAAAACTGTGTATATTGTGGGAAATTCCTGTCAGTAATGAACAAGATTTGTAGTAAAATACGTAGAACAACTGGTATGGCACTTTAACTTGCCTTGACCTGGTGTTACTGCGATTATTATAACATATTGTTGATGTGCCTTTATGCTTTGCACCTAACCAGAAACCACTTGTAATCACAAGTGAGACCACTAATAATCACCTTTAGCAAACTGACTCATATTGTGTTTGTATGTGCGTATGTGTTTGTGTGCATGCATGCGCATGTATGACTGCGTGCCTGTATCATTGTGTGAACGTGTGTATAAGATTTTTTTTAAAAGATCTTTACAAACAAAAAACATTGCACACTGTCAAAGAGTTAGGGAACACAAGTCGCTGTTGCTCTGCTCACTAGATCTAAATTAGAGGTGGACCAATAGCTATAGTTGATTAAAGAACGTGTTTACATGGATGTATTTTCTTATACATGATATTGGTTAGTAGGAGCTCATACAGTAGTAAGCTGGAACTTCCCATGATATGGTTTAGTCTTCACATTGCCCGGAGCAGAGTATATAAGGGTCAAGGGACTATACCCAATAATGAGATATAATAAGAGAGCAAAAAAGGCATTTGAAAAAGGGTGTCTGCATTTGCATGATAGTACATATACTGTGTAGACCTGCACACATGAGCTATACAAGCCCATGTGCACATGTGAGGATGTAGCCTGCACACATATGAAGAGGCAAGGAAAGAAGAAACCCCAAACATGCACTTGGGTTATAAATTAGGAGCTGTCAGTATTACAATGTATATTAATAGTCACACCTCTTTTTAATGAGTTTGGCATTGGCAGCTGAGAGGAAATACAAGTCATCATAGCACAGCTCATGCACACCCCGATGAAAGAACCTATAATAAATCTTGTGAGAGCAGGGCTCACCATAAATATGTATCGCATAAGGCATCTGTTTTACATTCTGCATATAAATCAGCCAGAGTGCTGAATAGCAATGAATCAGACGCTTGACGCTTGATTTGATAACAAATCGACTCTGAACTTGGGAGGGGAGAATTTAAAGCCTTCAACAAAAGTGGGGTGTGGTGGGGTCAGTTAAGACCTGTGAGACTCTGACATGCTTCTCTTCTAGAAGATAATGCTACATTTCTTTCCCCTATGTCAGATGTGGGACTAACCTCATTTGAGTTATCTTTTCGAAGACTGCCTACTCGTTCACGTCACAGGTGGTGACATTACCTGCACCTGAACTGGTCAGAAAAGTGCAGTGAAGGGGGCATAGTCATATATTTGTATTGATTCTGTTATCATAATGATGTAACGTAGATATAGCATATATAATGAGAGGGCTTTGATTATATGGACTATGTATTCATGATAGCTGCAGGTTTGGATCTGATTATTTTGATCAAATAAATTGAATTTTATGGTGAAATCAAACAAAGAATTTTAGCCTCTCAACTTCTGCCTCTTGCACTGATGTTAAATTTAAAGTCACTCTAGACTGAAGCTTTATGTACACATACAGTGAATGCCAGCAGATAACATTACAGGTGCAGTAGCCTCAGAGAGGATGTTACAACCTTTACTGCGTTCTAAACATGACAAGATCGATGAAATGCTCTTGTTGATCTGGGTTTCTGTGGGAGTATCATTTTGACTCCAGTGTTGTCATCGTGACTGGGACAAGGTCACTGAATGATCACGAAAACATGAAAAGCAAAGCAATTGTAGAGCAACTTTTTGTGACCTAGCTACTTGTCAGTTACACACAGCTGTGTAGAAAAATAAATAATCTTTTTTTAATATATCCACATAACATAAACAAATATCTTTGATTAAAAAACCTTAATTTTGTTATTAAAGAACTGCAACCATTGTATGTACCGAGTGGGACATTTTACAGAAGAAACTTGTCGGTGTTCTCCAACAAATTGTTTGATGGCAACACCTTTTCTATATTATCTTTATCATTTAAAAACATATCTTTGACAGTTCTGTTCTGCGATTTTTTGTTACTTATCAACCGTTTTATACACTGACATATCTGCAATACGTTAATATCGGCTGATATATCGGCGCAGCTTATTTATGGGTCTAGCTCTACTTAAATCATGCTAGAATGTACAGTATGCATTAAGTGCACACACATACAGTCTTGTGTGTATATACAGTGTATGGGAGGGCAATATTTCAGTTGACCTTTTGTCTGACAAAATATTTAAAAAATGTTGGGGTGGATTTATATAGTCAAGGGGCATGGAGGGCATTGGGGTGGGAGAGACTGTAAAACATACTTAACAATGATGCTGGCTGATTCACAAAAGGAAGACATAACCATCAACACAACAGCCAAATGGGAGCTCTCTCCACAAACATACAAATTATCTTGTGATAGCAGCTGGGGTCTAACATCTGCCTGGGAAATCAAATACCCAGGGAGCAGATGTTCATACAACCAATGGTGTTTTTTCTGTACTTCAAATTGCCCTTGGCTGTAGGGGCAGTACTTAAAAATAAGGTGTGTCATTTGTCTAACCTGACCTGGACTAAACTGTGCTGGACACTACCTCAGAAGATATATTTATCATAATGAAACTGATTGTGGTGATCGTTGAAGAGCTGTTTTTGTGGAAAATGTGGAAAATGCAATTGTAAGACACCATGGTTCAGATTAGATGTTACCCTTAAATACAAAGTATGGACAGCTGATCTATCAACTAATCAACAAGTCGAACCTCCCAGAGGCCTGTGAATGTGGTATCTCCGAAGACCGGATGCCAGAAGGAACGTTAAAGGCAAGAGAATCACAAGCCAATGCAAGCTATCTGGAGAGCTTACTCCTCAGCAGGTTCTTATCCCCTGTTGTTCAGAACAAGCAGATGGTTTTCAGTGAAATTCAACAATCTTCCCTTGCTCCAGGGGTTTGAAAACGATCGGGAGTCAATGTCTCTTGATATAAAATAAGACAACCTACAATCTGATTTTCTGGCATAGACACTTGCAAGCTGCAGACCTATTTAAGTTTTGTACTTTCAATATTCTTACGTGATTTACAGTATAACTCTTATGACAAATAGATTTAGTAGTACAGATACTGTACGCAGTGACTGCAGATGAGGTACTTTATTGATTTCCAAATGCCCAATGGAGAGGTGTAATATTTATTATTCATTTCAACCTTTTTTTTCCAGTATTTATAATGCAAGCAGAGTTTAAGGGAGTAATTACCCATATTAGAGAAACAAGCCATCTTTAGAGCAGCATAGCCAAAGATTAAGTTAGTATTCCATTTCAGATATTTTTTAGTGTAGCATTTTTCCATAGAAAAAAATCTCTTTTTATCAGAGACATGACTAATGAGATTATAATGTTGCTCCGTGTCTGCTGGATGTGTAAATAGGCAATTATTTGCTAACACGCTAGCCATTGCATCTTTTTAAGGTGATAATATGTCAGGGTTGTGTGCCTATAACTTTGTTTCAGGTTCTTCTGCGCACTAGTGGCTCACAATCAATCAGTGCAGTTTTAAATGTTGATTTATTCAATGACAGTCTTTAAAAACTTGGAAAATAGTTGATTTCTAAAAACAAAAAAACAATAGTTTGT
The DNA here is from genome assembly GCA_005408345.1 of Macquaria australasica. Lineage (NCBI taxonomy): Eukaryota > Metazoa > Chordata > Actinopteri > Centrarchiformes > Percichthyidae > Macquaria > Macquaria australasica. Next base: position 146,350 of record SEMN01000262.1, read on the forward strand.
CCCTGATAGAGTGACACTGAAACAACTATCCATTCATTCATTCAACCTATTTATATAGGGTGGTCCAATGAGAGCAGTTCACTCTTTTTTGCATGGGCGCTGTGTATAATTATAGCAAAAGCAATAACCCAACATTTAGACAAACACTGAGACTTACAAAACTGCTGATAAAAGATATGGATAAAATGGTTTTTAAAAAAAGGCATCAAATGAGCATTAAATAAAATTTGATCACAGCAACATGGGATAAAGGCGTAGTTAACCTTAAAGATCTACATTCAGATCTAACCGTTGAAGGTTAGATCTGATACTTCCTAACATCACCAAGTAATTTAAATTGATCTAGCACTAGAAAATCTCTTTCATTCAAAAACGGGTCAGGAGCAAACATTAGATGTATGATTTCTGTTGAATAAAGAGATAGTCGTGACAAACAAGGAAGATTGAGGAAGAGGCTGGCTCTGAAAATATTTCTTGCAGCTTGATTCACACCTGCACACCCTCTGTGGCAGCATGTTCTGCAAGGGTCGTCTGTTGCACGGCGGGAGTATTTGGGGATGATTAATTGCTCTGTCTTGTCAATGGTGTGCTCAAAACAGCGGGATCCTCTGCATATGTAAATACAAGCAGTCTCAGCACAGCAATCTAGAGCAGGATTAACACAGGTATGCTTCAAAATTCAGACCTGTTCACCAATCTTTTCTATTACCTCTGACATCCAACCCATGTTGGAGAGACAAAACATCCCTTTCCTTTCTCCTCATGCAAATACATACATCTTGTCATAACACACTTGTCACAAACACGAACAAGAGAAAAGATACAACAGATTTATCTTACATTTCGTTAACAAACAAGGAGCTTCGTCTTGAGTAAGCAGTTAGTTAGTTGTTTGGAGGTATTGACACAATAAATATCATATTTTTCACCCAATACCTAAATATGGATACATATTTCAGGGATGACAAGTAGTGATTTTAGAAGATATTTACCAACACCCACTTGTAACATGATGCCAAAACATGTACAGGCATTCACAGTTCATATCCTTAAGCTAGAATTGTCTAACACAGTGGTTCCCAACCTTTTTTGTCTCACGTACCCCCACAGCCCCATCAGATGAGCTCAAGTACCCCTTCATTGACAGCATTTACACATCAACACAAACCCTTCCTCTGCCTGATTGGATGAACACACCATTTGCTGGGCTGCCATTGGTCTTTGCTTCTGATTTTCAAACAGTTTACCAATTGGTCCAGCACACTAATTGGCCTTAGTCAATTCCTGGTAAAGATAATGACCCCAATCTTACAGCTACTTCACTACAGTATGCTGCAGTACTTGTACCTCTGGAGAGTGTCACAGGAATATTTTGCTGTTTCACACCTACAGGACATCTGGTGACATGCAGACTCTATTACTAAAGAGAGTAAAAAAGAGGAATCGCCTCAAAACAAGCCAGTGATAAAAGGCTTCAGGGCATCTTAGAAAATTAAGACTCATACAAGGTCCTTGGCGCCTAGCAAGACAACCATTTTCCTTGATATGTTTCATCTCGTAATGCCATTGGCTATTACCTGGGAACTCGCTGCCTCGTGGCAGGTAAAGAATTTATTGGTGCTCCATTATTAGGGGATGGCAGAGAAAGAAGTGCAAATCGCTACGGTTTTCTGAGGATGCTACGACCTCCTCCTAGATTATGCCTTCTGACAGGTTTGTCATCCCTGTGCACTGATGTGCTCTATAGAGTGCTCTGATATCATTAGCTTCATTGCTCCTAATGTGTCTGCTCCCCTCAGCAGGAGGACAGGTCATATATTGTGCACATCAGTGGACAAAAGCCAAAAGCGAGAGATTACTGGATAAACGCTTTTCTCACTAGGAAAAGAGGAAAAAATGTCTTTCATGGGAATTAAACACAATATGATCTCAAAACAGTTGTGTTGTCAGTTAAGATGCCAGTTATTTAGCTAAGATGACATTTTAGATAATAAAATATTAAGCACAGAAATATGAAATAGACTGCAGTTTTTATTACAGGTTATGCAGGAGCAGATGGGTAAGCTCATATCTCTCTTAAAGGATTAACAGCAGTCCTGCACAGCAAAGTGTGCCTTTTGGAGAGGCCATCTAGGTCAGGCAGCAATAATAACAGGAGTGGTGGGATGTGAAGGACACCCGTGACTTTTAGATTATGAATCTTTGGAGCATACACAACTAGTTCTATATCATGCAGGTGCAAAGTGCAAAACGCAGCTTTGCGCCAGTAAAACTACTGGCGCAAAGCTGCTGGGAGGAAAGATGTACTGTGTCCCAGTATACTGGCAGTGTCCTTGGCAATTCAGTGGCACATAAAAAGTTTGCTGTCAATGATGAAGGCAATTATTGTCTGTAAGCGACCATCCTGATCTGACTACGTCCAAAGCATGCAATACAAGTCATGCTAGAGTTTAAAGGGCCACTTCACCAATTTTCAAACCCAAATCCCTTCACTCTAAAGCCAGGCAAACCTGGAAATCTGACAGAATTGCCACTGTGGATTGTTTCTCCAGAATTTGCCAGCACATGTCTCTTCTGCTGGATGAAACATTTTAAATCATCTGGACTGGCCTGAATTACAGCCAGTATTTTCTCATTTGTAGTAGGTTGGCCTCCAAGGGGAGACCAAAGTGCCTCCAAAATCAGCCAACTGAGAAACCATTCAGTCTTGTCAGCTCAGTGGTAGTGGAAGCTAGCATTCTGGAGCTCAAAGACAATGGCTAATGTACCAGAGTAAATGCATAAAACTGACTTGATGACTATATTATAACTTTGGATTAAATTTTTAGGGGCACTTGACAAAAATAGCAACTCTACAGAGCTGAAGCATCACTTTTACTCACCTTTGGTCTGTATAGCTACTGATCCTGCAGACTACCAACAGCTGACTCTGTTTTTCATGATTGATGAGGTTGAGGATTTTTTCACTCATTTGGTAACAAGAAATGTCATCTTGGTGCCAGTATCTAACAACCATCAGATGAAATGCAACTTTACACCTCTAACTAACACCTCTGTGTTGGCTTCACTCAGTGTCTGTGGTTGCTGCTTGGTGGAAGCACATACAGATTTCTCGCGGCATGTTTGTATTTTTACACATTGCAATGAAATTTAAAAAAAAACTGTAGCACTGCACGTTGATACCTGGCCCATTTTCCAATTTTGCAATAGCTCTTGCAAATTAATGACAGGTTTCCACACAACCTTCCACAACTACTCTGCCATCACTTGCTGTACACATGATACCAATATGAAAGTTTAGTTTTAAGTGAATCTTACACATTATAGCACAAATATCTAAAATGACATAAGTGTGTCCTGAAACTTGAATTCAACTTACAAAGGGGCATCATTTGCCCTTGGAAGCACACTTGCAGTGCTGCATAATTACAGTATATGGACACTGTATAATTGTGCCTTGGAACATCTCCTAGAAAAGGTGAAAAGGACAGTTTCTTTCTTTCGTTAGGTGAAGCCGGACTGGACTTTCCTCCTAACCCACAAGAAAATTGTGCATCATTGCAGAGCACAGCTTTTACAGCAGATGAAGGGAGCTGATTTGATTGGCCATGATTAAAGTCCGCCCACACTGTACCTGCTGTTTCATGCTACTAATAATACATTCATTCTGCTCCATCCTCTTTTCCAGATTGCTCTGCATTGCCCCAGGTTGCGTTTGAGCCTGTGGTTACCAAAACTGAAAAGTTGTGCTTCCACTCTGAGCTTGCACTTGTGTTTGCACTTGGGCTCAGTTTTGTGTAAATACAGCCAGGGGGCCAGAGGGGCCAAATATGCACAAATATACCCATCAAAATGCTTTATTGATTAATGTTGGTGTCCAGGATGCACCTTTTCACATTTTGAAGAGTCACTTCTTCTAAAATCAACAAGGCTTTTATAGCCTTTCATTCAACATTGCAGATATTTTGTTGGCATCTACTTTGTTGTCTTTCCTCTCATCTTGCAATCACTCTACAGGCAGTCAGTCTGTACAGCTGATGGAAGGGAATCTGCTGAAGCTAGGAGAAAAAAACTGCTGAAATCTGACGTGGGGAATTGCACCAATTGAGGAAATTCCTATTTTTCTGGGACCAACAAGAGTTATAGGGCAAAGAAAGGTTGTATATTTTGGTTAGGATGGAGAGGGGAGTTGAAACAAGTGAATATTGCTGAAAGAGCGTCGCTCACATTCAGATGCAGACAAAAGGTGGAAATGAAATAACTTCCTTTCCTCTGGAAAACACAGCAGCTCTTGACAGAATAATAGCCGCTGAGTAGATGGAGAAGGTCTGGTGCTACTAGCTCTAAAACACAGGAAACTGTTGTGCCACCCGCTCGCCTTATTAAAAGTGAACAGACACACTCCACAAAACAAATGCAAGGTCCTGTGCAAATGATTTTTATCACTGGCAGGATTTTACAGTATGTTAAAAGGTTGTTTTATTAACATTATTGTGTTGAGAGTCTGGATATATATATTTATTTATTTGTCAATTTGAAGTTGAGGTAGTACCAATGACTGAATCTATTGGAAGTGTGAGAGAAGCCTGGGAATTACAAAGTACAGTATATTTCAATGTTTTGTTTTAGTTTTTAGTGACAGTCAAAGAAATGTCACTAAAAAGGGGAGAAAACTCAAAATTGCATAATTTTAGAATAACAACAAATAAAAAAAACATCTGTCAACTAATATAAGTTGAGTAAACTAATCAAAGTAAAGTACAGGTGTTAGCTCACTGAATCAACTCAATTAAGTTAGCCTAATAATAATAAAAATGGGTTTTCACTTTAATTCTAACTTACATTTTGTTTGTTGGAGCAAAAAAGATGGGATGGCCACTTAGTGTCTTTCAGCTCATTGTTTTGGTTTTCCTGTCCACAACTTTACTGTTCTGGTTCAGTCTCACCGCTCTCGTTTTTGGCCGCAACAGGCAGCTGTTTTCAAAAGCTGTGAAAACACACCGTGCACTACCTGCTCAGCAAATGGCAGACAGACACGCTGTTAGCAAGTAGTTGATGAACATAATGGGGCATTTAGCAGCTAAAGAGCCAGATATTTCCCTCAGCAGTTGGCAGAGACCAAACACAGAGCTAAAAGGAGAGTGAATATCATCAGGCGGCCAAAAGCACGACTCCAGGTGAATGTTAATGTTGCTCTGTATCCACTGAATCTGTAAATAAGCACCTGTTCACTAACAAGTTTGTCACATCACCTTAAATCATAAATCCTATAATATGCTAATACGTATGCTAATATGTGGTAAAACATAGTGTTCAAAACTGTCAGTCCTGCACGTTGTGAAGATTTTTGGATAATCACTGGTTTGAGGGAAAAGGAAAACGTTTCATTGACATACAGCTGGAATATGCCCTTTGACTCTACAGTGTCAAAATTACAGATGCTTTTTATTTTTATTTTGGGAACTTGAAGTCGACACTTCTGCTGCTTCACATGTTGTGAATCTTTCATAGATACCAATTTGTAGCTGGTCCATGATGGAAGAAATTAAAAGACCTCCACCTGGTTCCTGGACCTCTTCAGTATTTAAAAGCTACGTCCAATAAAGCAAATGATCCCTCTCATGCAATATGGTAATGGCTCTGTGTGTGTGTGTGTGTGTGTGTGTGTGTGTGTGTGTGTGTGTGTGTGTGAGTGAATGTGCATGTACATGTGTGTATCCAAGGGGGGTGGGGAGGGGGGGGGGGTGATATATTATATCAGTGTAGTAAAAGTTAATTACCATATGTTTGTGAGTCCTGTAAGCTGATGTATTTGATGTGTATAACTTGGAATTATTAAAATGTCTCCACTCAATTACTAGAGACTCTGCTCTCTGTGCAGATCAAGACGTGACCTATTGTTTCCTCTGTTCAGAATCTGTGCATACAGTGTAAAGAACGCCAAAACCACACTGATTTGGTATAAATGTAAAGAAAAAAATTGATAAAATGAGGATAGTGACATTTTAAAATTCAATATTTTATCAATTGTTATATACTTACACATACCTCACAGCAAGAAGGGAGACTGGGTTCAGTGCCCCCGTTGCTGGACTGAGGTTCTTCCAGTGCTCCAGTTTCCTCCCACTCTCCAAAGACATGCAGTTTAGATTAAAGCTGAAACTGAAGAGCATACTCTTAATGGTGACACAAATAGACTTTACATTATTTTATTTTTTTAGCTGGCAATAACTTGGTGTGCCTGGGATTTTTTATTTTTTTTATTTCAAAAGGCAGTGCTTCAGTGCCTTAACCCAGGAGGTTGAGAACCACTGATGCAGACAATGTTATCGCTTTGCATGAAAAGTATTTTGATAAAAAGTCAAAGAGCATGTGGTATTTTACCATTTGTGTTGCTTTGTAATTGTTTTAGTCTAAACACTACTTGTTCATTCTTTTGCACTTGGCATGGAGTCGTAATTGCAGATAATCGTAATCGTCACTGATGTTGATACTTGACCTGTACAGGTTATCATGTCTGTATACCTGGTTTCCCTCTTCCCTTGAATCAATTGTCTGTTAATCTCTTGCTCTGGCTTTCAATTGTGAGAAAATGTAGGGTAGTCTAATGGCTTGACCCCGAGTGGTTTTTTCTCATACAGACAAAAGGGCGGTAAGGAAATCAAAGAGAGGCATAGTAAATGTTGAGAACTCTCTAGTGCAGGAGCTTGGAAAAAGCAACATTACTGCAATGTTTTGACTAGAACTTCATAATAGAAGTAGAGAGACAACCTCCAAAAGCTTTAGTAATGGCTGATTAATACATTTTAGTGAGGCCTGTAGAAAAGTTCCCCTTTGCTAAGTAAAATTAAAAAGAAGAAATGGTGCAACTCTTCTGATTAAATACACTTTTATTCAGTCCACTTGTTAAAAAACACTGATACACATTGATATTAAGTGTACTTTTCAGTCAGTGTCAAAGGCATTCCCATATTGAACTACTGAAGGTAGTCTAAATAAGCAGCTCTTCAGATTTAATGTCATTCTGTATTTTTAGCTGGCTCTATGCCTGGCAATGTCAGTCTATCGGTCAGTCCAGACTGAAATATCTCAGAAATAACTGGATAAATTGACATGACATTTTGTAGAGACATTCATGGTGCCCAGAGGATGAATCCTAATGACTTTGGTGATCCCCTGACCTTTCCTCTAGCGCCACCAGCAGGTCAAAGTTTTCACTTATCCACTGAAATATCTCAAAAACTACTGTCTGTAAAAGCAGTAAAGTTAGGCTACTGCTGGCCATCCATCAATTGCAGAAGTCTAATGTTAGACAGTGCTGTTTGTTCATTGATTTTGCAGGACAACATTTAGGCTACCAAACCAAGGATGCGAATAGCACATCACCACAATGACACTGCAGGGCTTATTGATTTAGTGTTAGCAAAACTCCTTAGCTCTTAGGTAGCTTAAAGCAAAACTCCAGTCAGTATCTATCATTTAGTGTCAAAAACTCATCCCGTCAGCTTGAAAGGTGGAAGGAGAAACAGTAGCATCTATGTGTGATCTTGATGGAGCTGAGAAACTGTAGCACGTGTATCCCATGTGCATAACTGTTTACCAAAAAAGTGTGTTATGTAATAATCCTGTTATTATTATAATACTACTTATTTGTTTCAAGGGAAATGTAGTTGCTATGCTTTTGTTGAGGTGGTCGGGATGGATGGTGGGAGTCCAGAGCGCTTTGGTTAAGGTTTAGAAAAAAATGTAGTTTTGGTTAAATGTTAAATTAAACATGACGTGTCTGGTGCTTCAAGTGACTGTTGACTTTTCCAACAAGACGACCCTGCCTAACCTTAACCAGCAAGTGTGTTGAGTGTCTAAACATAACCACAAAAAAACCTTCATCATACTTAAGTGGATATTGTATTGTAAAAGTGGATGTTGTAGGGAAAACAATTGAAATACGCTGTCAGTCAAATAACCCTTTCTTCGTTATGTTGATTTTAAATGTAATTCAAAATGTACACTTCTTTCAAAACATATTTGCTGTTGCAAATGAGTACTATATGAATGTAATTTCTAAAAGACATGGTTGCCAAGCTTGCATTTTGTCAGCTGATGAGAGATTGCAATTCTACTTAACGAAATTCCTTGTTCTTGTAGATAGGCACATGTGCTGTACATGCCTCTTAATTAGGATGTGATGATCCTTGATCCATAACATTTCTGAATTCATACTTCTGCAATATCAGTATTGAGTATGAGAAGTATAAGGAAGCCTGTTTGTTGGCTATGGGTGGGACAGATCTCTGTACACTGTACATTAGACACAAGACGGTTCTCCCCTTCAGTTAGACATCAAAATGCACCCTTCATACACATGACTCATTGGGCTGCTTTGGTCTTACTTCCAATTTTAATCTGAAAATCCTGGTGACTATTCTGGAGGTAGATTTCCTCTAAAGTATCCACTAAAATCAATTCCTGAATACATCAGAGGTGATGACCGGGCCAAATTACTCAAGTGACAAATTTATAACAGAAACCTTGCAATGCAAACTGAGGACATGGAGTTTGAAAGATGTACAAGTAAGAGAGGGTCTGATGAAAGACGCTATCGATTTGCACTTTGAGAAACGTAGGAGCCATTGTTTTTGGAGTTTGACCCATAAGGGGCCCTAAAGTCAGGATATCTCAGCCTGAATGGTTGTACCACAGTTAATCTACAGTTGAAACTCAATAAGCGGACTTTGGCACTCCTGTTAATCTCAGACCAAATAGTGTAAAGAGGCAGCATTACCACTGTCACAGGTGGATGTGTTGTAATACTGTTTTTCAATTTGGGTAAACAATTATGTGATTGGTGATGGTGCTGTTCATGATGCAATAATGCATTTTGGGTGCTGGCCTAATGGAGTACTATAATCCTTGTAATTAAGTATCCACATTTAGGATAAGTCCTGTGTAATAGCGCCTTTTAAGTGTTGATGCAATGGTGTCCACAGCAGAGTTGTCTTTATCAGTGGTGATGTTTGTACTGATTGTTTTAAGAGCCTCCGTTTGTGGGTTTATCTTCTTTCTATCCTTAACTGAGATGGAGAACAAGTCTGTTATTCCCCCCCCCCCCATTTTTTAATAATTATACCAAATATAAATTAATTATCTGCTTTAGTCATGGTATGAGACAAAATATGATCTTATTTCACTACCTTGATAATCTGTGTTTCAGATAAGATAATGAGATTGATAATGAGATTGCACACAAGGGCGGTTATTGCATTCATAAGCGTAATAGGGAGACATTAAATGGTCAAGAAGTCATTGACATTGACATAAGCACTTGTAATGAACCTGAATGTGAAACTGCAAAATTGTATCAACCTCGACTTCACATGTTATTTTTGTTCTGTGGCATGCTTTGAAAGCTTTGACGTGCTGTACTCTAAATTATTCCTCAAAGGCACATAATTAGCCTTCATAGAGACCGTTGGCTCAATGAACCCCTGCCTTAACCAACTGACATCATGGCTACATAGCTGATGTTTTACCTTCATACGACCTATCTGGGCTGTCTATTTCTTTTTACCTGAGGGTGAATAAAGAGGTAGTGGTGTAGTCCTCTTACCTTGATATAAATTAAATGGACATTTCCTCTTTAGTTTTCATTTTAAACACACAGATATCTGAGTTAATGAAATGTTTTGATGTTTGTGAAGGACAAATTAAGCCTTGGTTCACATGTTTCACCCTGAGGGGAGATGTTTTTCACCACTTAGTTGCTATTTGCAGTCACGTCATTAGTTATTTATTGTTAATAACGTATCTGCTATTACTCGGGCCTCCAGGAATTTGACGAGACATGTCGTTTGTGACTGCTTACATTTGTGACAATCAGGCCATAGCCTTTAAACTTACCATGAACTACCTTTACAGTGTCATCAAAACAATACCAACATGCCTGATCTGGATTTTTATTTTTATTTTTTTTTAATTATGCTTTTTTGATAAATAATGTAGGATTTTCTTAAAGGTGAAAGGAGAACGTTGAGTCATATAATGGATGGATAAATTGCCATGGTTATCAGACTTGAATGAGTGTTTAGTATCTGGATTTACCCTTCCCCACTCATCCCAATTTTTTTGTCTGCTCTCACTGAGACAAATCCCTATGCCTGGCCCACTGCTTTTATTAAATTCGCCTCAATAAAAAAGCTCAGACAGGATTTATTAGGTACTCAGCACGGACGTTTAGTATTTCCCTCCGTTATTAACTGAAAATCAATAGATAGCAAAGAAAATGGAAGTCATACAAGTGTTGTCGCCTTTATATTATGTCGGCTGTCGGGTTAGATTCATGACGGGGCTCCAGCGTCTGCAAGGTGGATTTTCTGCTTACATTGCAAGACCTAAAGTGGAAGTTATTCATTAGAGTAAGCCAGCGGTCAGATACATTTCCAGGCCCTTTCACACATCTGTCTTGGTAAGACTCGAATAGAGTGAGAAAGGATGCTGATATACCCTGATAGAGATGTCAGACGCAACACACAGCTTGCTGGATTTATGATTATTTTGTTCTGAAGACCTTTTTTAACACCATGAATGGAGCCTGTACCCTTGGAATGTAAACTGGAATAGCATTATGCTTAACCTTGTTCCCGCTCTAGTACAAATCATTCATTGTTTCGTCATCCGATTTATTTTCTTAACTTCTGCAGTTGTCAGCCACAACTTGCTACCTAGCACGATGACAGCGGTTTTATCTTATGCCTTCAATTTTGAGGTTTAACAGATGAGCATTATGTGCTAACTTGACATCCTCAGACAAAATCAAAATAACATGAATGGAAATGCTGCATACAAAAGCACCACATATACAGTATGTTCAGGAAAGCCTTGATAGGTTTTGTGAAGCTTATTCTGCACTGTCAAAGGTTTGGACTACTGCACACACACAAGTTCAAAAGGGTAAAGGTGGTATTCACTTCATATGCTATAAAATAACAGTCATTCACTAAGCCTGCATGCCGCGGCTCGACTGCAAAGCACTTCCATCATGAGGAAAAGTGGCTTTGTCCACATATTAGTCTTTTCTTTCACAGAAAGGCTAGAAAAATGTGGGAATAAAGAGCTTACCCACCTCACTAATTTAATTACTCTTAGGACCTCCATGACAGTAATGTAAATATTCCATCATGAGGACCCAAGATACACAGAGTAATTACTTAAGGCTTTCCTTCACATCTCTCAAGACTTTTTTTTATTACCCAAAAGCTTTTTAACATTAGCACTCTCTTCCTGACAAATTAAATGAAATTTCATTACTCTAGCCATCCTAATGGCATGAAACTATCAGCTGTTGTATGCCTGGTCTCTCTTCCTCGGCTGCCCCGGCAGATTAATCAAATAGTCAGCCTCAGAGTCAAACTGAGAGGAGCATCGATCTGCAAGTCTGTGTTTGTCTGCCATTCATCCGTGCTGCTGATCTAAACCTTGAGTGAAAGTCTTATATATTGATCTCCATATGTTAAACATGTACAGTCCATTGCAAAACAATTATTCAGAGCAGAGGCATATGTCTACCTCCTGCTACTTGTTCTTTTTTCTGTGGCTGGTAGAGAATACATCCACGCAGCATGCTTTATGATTTATCAAAATATTATCATTAATGCATTTAATATTAACTTAATGTACTTGAATTCCTGTTTCCCTGTTTACAAATAAAGCATAAGATTCCAGTAGGGCATACCATTTTTTATACCCCACTTAATGTGAATGGATACATAATGGAATTCAAAATGTGCTTTAAGTAGGACTCAATAATATGGAGGGGTCGTACACCAATAAATGGTTTCCATAGATTTGTTACAACCAGCCATTACCTATGATATTTAACACCTTAGGTTTTGTAAGGGTTAAGCTGCTTGGCCTTTGATCTCTCAGGGGTAAGGTCTTGGCAAAGTGCCCCTCCACCACCCGAGGCCCTTAAGGGACTTTCAATCCAATTGCTGGCTAAGAGTGGATGCAGATCTCAAGGTTACACCTGAGTGTTCAAGGGCAGGTCCAAGTGTAATCGGCACTTAGATCATAGATTAATCTTATTTGCTATCTATTAGGCTTGATTCTTGCTTCCTTCTCTCCCCTCCCAAAGCCAGGATTACTGTGATAGTTTAAGATAATGGATTCTTATGGAAGAGGAGGTCAGGAACCATTCTTGTTTCAGAACCTGCAGATAATATGATTAATCTAAAAGCCTCTTTCAAAAGAGGTCCCACCTTCAAAGGCCTAATTGGCAAAAAGGTATAGAATAAATCTGAGATGTTGGCTCTTGGGTGTTTTATTAATTACAATTTTATTCTCTCACCAAGCCTACTTGATAGAAAATAGAATTTGTATCTACTTCATTCACTTATTTATCAAAGGAAACAGGTCGAGTGTGTTTTTTTATCAAGCAAATCAGCAGGGATATACAAATGGCTTTTATTTAATATGATGTTGGTAATCTCATATTCTTTAGCTTTCAACCTTTAGGTCCTTGTAGATGTATTTGATTGATATATAATACAACATATTGATGTTGATGACACTATTTGGCATGGCATAATTGACATTTCTTTAATACAAATAAGCCAGACATTTTAGTGAGATGAACACTGATCACTACTTTTAAGCCATTCACAAAATGCTCAATTAACATTTAAAAGCAGAGGAAAATGTAGCATCATTGTCCATACATTACACAAAAGGTTATGTAGAGAGAGATATATTGATTTCACTAAGTACAATCTCATTTTGATTCAAAATCTCCCCTGTTGTGATTTCTGCGGTAGCCGCTAGCTAAACAGATAACAGATAAACTATATCCAAATGTGGCAGCCTCCCTGATAACCTCTGAAGACACGTTGGTTATCTTGTCCAGTCATCAGCAACTGAATATTTATCGCAAAGAACAGACTTGTGTTCCTGCCTGCATGTTTACCAGTTTATACACAAGTTAGAGGTCTTTTTTTCTCAAGAAATATCAGCTGATGTTTGAACCAGAAGCATGTAAACCTTTCACCTACCCATATACAAATAAACAAGGTAAATGTGAAAACAGTTTGACCAATTTAACACTCAGTTTAAAAAGGCTTATTCAGTATATGTAGATGGATATACCTTATGGTAGGTTGTGTGTTTTGTGTTCTTTTCACCTTGTTCTTAACCTGTATTTCCTTCTCTTTACATGATAGACAACCCAAAGGTGTGATAAGGGCCTTATCAGTTTGAATACCTTACTACCAAATACTCATTTATGTATTTATTCATTCATTCATTTCCATTGCCAAATTAACACAAAGTTACACTGGTGTATGTGCTTTACTTGTTACAATTACCTCCACAGCGATGCTAACAGATGCTGCAAGCATCTTGTTTGTGACCTCAGTATTAATATACTGTAGCAAAGACTGTAGAATAGATGCAAATACATTTTAATGTGATAGTAATTCTGTGACTCTTTGAATTTAGTCAGCAATACTTTGTTAGTATGCAAGTTCCAAATGTAATCACAAAACTGAATGAATAATAGAGGTCTTGATTCTTTATTAGGGCTGAAACTAGCAAATATTTAACAAATAATTCATCATTAATTATTGATTCATTTGCCAATCATTTTCTCCATTAAGTGATTTGATCTATAACGTATCAAAAGACAGTGGAAAATGCCCATTGTAACTTCTTAAAGTTCAAGGTGATGTCATCAAATTGCTTGTTTGTCTTTCTTTCTTTTTTTTGTCCGATCAAAAATGTAAGATACTCACTTTACTGTCACATCATACACAGACAACCAGCAAACCATCACGCTTGAGAAGCTAGAAATAGAGTATGTTTGGCATTTTTGCTTAAAAAATGACTGAAGTGATTAATCAATTATAAAAAATAGTCTGCAACTATTTTTAAACTATTTTCAGCTCTGTTCTTGATTAACTGTCACTTAGTAATTGTGTTAACAATGTCAGGAACTGTACTTGTCATGCTGGATCCTACAAAGACTTTTACTGTCTCTCTCTCTCTCTCAGAGTACAGTTCATACTACACCTTCACCTGCATTGCCTTATCAGTAGCATTCAACTTAATTATGAATAACCAAGAAATTATGAGTCATAAATTTAACGTTGTGCATTGATTTCCATGACGTGTCACACATGTATTCTCTGTCACATGGCTCATTCTTGTTATATTGTGAGGTTTAAATGCCCAATTGGGTTAAATAATTCAAGATGTTGCAGTTGGTATGTGTGTGTGTTTGTGTATTACTTCAAACTGTGAATGTGCAATTTATATATATATATATATAATATACAATTTGGGGTAAAAAGTAAAATTGACCTCAATAGTGAGTCATTTTAACCATAAACAAAACATTATACGTGTGTTGAAATTTGATGTCCATATTGATGCTATAAAACAGAAAAAGACAATCATGCCATTCTTGTGCACAAAAGACTTAAGGGTGATTTGCCATATCACAGTGTCCATTTAGTGGCACAAAAATAGAAAATCAATTACACTGCAAAAGACTGTCTGGTTGTATGTTCTTATGAAATATGGACATAACCTTTGCAAAGATAGATTGAGGCCTCATTTCCATTCTCACCTGATACTGTCACACCGCTGTGCTCATTAAAACCTGTCTGTCACCCTTCTCTCTCACAAACAGCCCTGCTTTGTTTTCACCATTTATCATAGTCAGAGTTGTCATGAGAATCAGAATTCCTCACATCTGTACCATTACTCAGGTCTTGTTGCCGGTGCAATTAATAGTCAGATTATATCTCTATAATTGTTCAAGATTTGTGTGGATGAATCAATATGATATTGATTGATGACACTAACTCAATTCAAGCAGTATTGACAAAGAATGACATGGAGCTAATTTTGTTGAGTGTTTTTCACCAACCCTTATAGAACAGTGTGAATATGCCCTATTGATGTAGATGTGGGTTGCAAGTAACCATCATGTAACCGCCTGTGGACACAGTATTATCTCAAAATGTTACCAGTGGTTGTACTCAACATTGCATTGTCTCTTCCAGTATGATCAATAAAATCAATGAAACAAGGAGAATCAAGGAAAATCTTGATTTTTTTTTTCATGGATATTATTAAATTGTGGGAAAATTAATTTAGGCGACATTTATTAATTGTTCCCACAAAATAATGGAACAACTAGCATCTCTTGTGATCTTGCCCTCTTATCATATATTTTCATGGTGGTAAATGGCTGCCTTTATATAGCACTTTTATCCAAAGAGCTTTATAAGTCACCCATTCACACGCACACACTGATGGCATGCGAGGCGCTGGCCTGACCATTAGGAGCAATTTGGGGTTCAGTGTCTTGCCCAAGGACACTCCAGTATGTATATAGGAGGAGCTGGGGATCGAATTGCCAACCCTGTAATCAGTGGACGAGCCGCTCTATCTCCTGTGTCACAGCCGCCCCCGGTACACAGAGAGGGCGTTGTGCATATGTGGTTATAACATTTCCCATCATTCACTTAATTGACATACACATATGTTTAATGGGCAACACTAAAAGAAAGGAAATACCTGTATGGAGGTTATCCTGGGGAATCTACTTCATGTTCTTCTTCATATTCATTCTCAGTTGCTGGATGTGATGAAGGCGTCTTGTATATACTAGCAGGAACAACTGCTGTAAAAGTCCAAAGACAGTATCACCCATACTAGACCCTTAGAATCATAATTTCATGCATGCCACTATAACATTCACACCTGTCAGTCTTTCACAAGAGTGCTTTTCAGATCCAAAAATGTTTGTTTTCAGCCTTAGCTTTCATTACAGTATGCAAGATAACATGATTTTGTCACTGTTGCAGAGTTTTTCCCCATTTCCTCAACAGACCTGGTAATGTTTCTTCTTGCACGTTCTTATTGACTGTAATTTTCCTCCATATAAGGTTTATATTTTGTGCAGCATAATCATTGCATCAAAATGAAGTAGAATATGCTAATGACTCTAATTGGACTACTAATAGAGACTGTTTCCCCAGCTTTAAGCTTTTGGGGGGTCTGTGTAATCAGTGTAGACAGTCGTTAAGGGAATGGAGAGGCAACTAGCAATGTCAGGAGAGGGCCCAGGCGGTTCCAGCTGACACTACCCCAATCTTCCAGGACCCATTAAATGGCAGTTTCAACACATTACCAACCATAACATCCTTGAATATCACTGATTTTATTTGCAGTATCAAACATTTCATTTCACGCACCATTAATGGAAAAGTGCTGAGGTTCTAATGCTGCCAAACATTTAGTAACTACCTGGACTCAGAGAACCAATTAACTCCAGCGACAACATGGCCAATTAAACACACAAATAGGTGAGTCCAGCGTTGGTTACTGCCCTAGTAATTTACTTTTGAATAAACCCAAGCAAAAATAGAAAGTCAGTCATGGAATGACCAGTTGAAGTGGAAGGAAGAGGAGCAATTTAGAAGCAGAAATGGAAGATAATGTACTGTACCAGCAATTCAGTAGATATGAGGAAATATGACGTCATGATGTATTGCACTTATGAAAATAACAGCAAATGAATAGCAAAATGAATGATAATAGTGTAGGAATGAGGACTAATTTGTCTATAATTCAATTTGACATGAATAAATAAGCTCCTGTTCAAGTGAAACTGGTTGGAGAAAGAACTGCAACACTGATGAAACAAAAGGGGAGTGCATTGCTAGAACACAGGTAAGATGATTTGGTGTTTTACTGTAATATTATGAAGAAGCTGCGTTTGAATACAGTGCAAATTTATTATCCTATCTTTTGATCATTTAAACATGTATTGCTTTGAACATCTACATTAATTATACACTATATTGTCAGGAATACCTCGGGCATGTTGCACTGTAATTGTCTCTTTGTTTACCAATTCTCTATCCCACACCCTATAGATGATATGAACCGAGGTGTTGGTTTGTTGCTCTGTGATCTTACCGCAGTAACCTCACAACCTCATCTAAACTAGGTAATATTTTTTGTATTGATTTTCCACCTCGCTTTCAATTATGCTTTCATTGGGAACCAAAACATGTCAATACACAGCTGATGAACTCTTATGGCAGAGGGAAGCAAAGCAAAACACAAGTTGCAGTTGTTATTTATGTGAGTCATGTCATATCATAGCTTGATAATAGGCTACCAGAGCCATCTCCTCTCTACGGGTTACAGGAGTGTGAAGAGAATCTCGACACTTTATTACCTCGGGGGTTCAGCTAACTGACCAGCAGTGTTACCAATTTATTGTTACACCTGTGTCCATTGGAAATTTATTTAAAAAGCACCACAAAAGCACCATAATGAAGTGCTGCAATACACTCTTGGTGATAAACAATTTTTTTCTTTATTGCTACTGCACGTTAAACTTGCGTTATTTTTTATTTTGGCCAGTTTGGGGCAGTGCATCAAGCTGTAAATGCAACATTGACAAATTAACATCTTATAGACTTGTAATGGCGAACATGTTAGCAGTAGCCTATGTACACATCCAGCAGATATTGAGCAACATTATCATTCATTTGGAGTTGTTTTTCTGGCCACCTGGTGAATGTAAGTCCAACTTTCACTCTCGTTTTAGCTCTGTTTTGATCTCGTACTTTCTGAGGAAAATATTTGGTTCTTAAGCTGTTAAATGCTCCTCTTTGTTCACCAACTAGACGCTAACTTTGTCTGCTGCTGGTGCTGGGCAGGTAGCGAACAGGGGCTTTATTCAAGTTTTGTCATTGAAAACAGCTGTTGTTATGGGCCGTAAAACCAAAAGAATGAGCTGAAAGACACTAAAATGCTCCATGGATCTGAGGGGAACTGCAGAGTCATCTGCAGGTTTATCACTATGTGTGACCCCTCTCACATTACACATAGTCATTTGACCCATTGTTCATACAAAAATGTTGATAAGTGCAGCCTTAAAGCTAAAATACTGTAGCTTCTTACGAACCAAATTACATTAAAAAAATACCTGAAAATAACGTGTCAGTCTTCACTTAAACTTAACTTTTACTCCTTTGTTCAGTAATTCAAAAAGCATTTTAGCACTAAAACCTTCTGTGAGACGTTATGGGTCATCCCAAAAGGCTCTAGGGTCACTAAGACTTTAATCATTATCAGTTGGCTGCTTCGTATAACGCACCTCATCAGTGTTGTGTAAAAATACACAAGGATATCAATCAATCAAATCAATCACGAGGGCATTTTGACGGCGGTGGATCTAATAAGGGATGCAGTCACCTCACCAATAAATCGAAACAATCCAATAACCCTGAAGATCAAGGTTTGCACAGCTCTCCGCTACTTGGCTGCTAGAAAATGTAGTCATGCAGTGCTGATGAACTTGGAATATCCCAGCCGTCTGTCAGCAGAATTATCCATAAAACCATAAATGCCCACTTCAGACCCCACATTGTTCAACAGTTCATTAAGTTTCCATTAGATAAACGGTAAAAAAAAAAAAAAAAAAAGGTGTCATGGTTACCTAACCTTCACAACCTTTGGCCATGAAATCACTGATTGTACGTTTGTGGCCATGAGCAAATGTAGGCATCTGGGAAAAACAGATGAATACAATTTGAGGATTTCATTCAGTATTTTTTTTTAGTATCAGTATATTTTGTGACTTGGCAGATAATTAAAAACATTTCCTTATTATGTTAATAAAAAACAATTCAGTGCTGCTTTTGGGCGATGGTACAAGAGAAGACACCCACCAGTAGTTTGCAGAGTTTTCAGTTATATTACTTCTATTTGCTTTGCGCCTATATTTAAGCAGACACACTGTATTGAAGCAACACAATGAGAAAGTGGAATTTTTGTTGTCAGATGTAGGAAATGACCAAACCAATAACTCGAAACATCCAATAATGAAAGTCATGTATTTGTTTGTTATTCCTTCAGTTACCTCTGCCTGGTGATTTCTTGACATAATATGACACAACCCCTGCAGTGTGAGTCCTCTCTATTCTGTTAATTACTCCCTTGTTCGATGTCTGGGCTGTGACAATATTAAAGATGTTTAGTGCTGTGTCAAGAGTGGGGATGCAGGTGGGTGATGGTCAGTATTGTACCAAACAACATCTGATCACTGCACCTGATAATGATGATGAAACAGGAGGGATGAAATGTTTGGCTGCATATTTTGGAGCATATCTTACAAGGAGCTTATGTGCCAAATCATTGGCCTGGCCTACATTTGCTTTCCGTGTTTTAAGACAAATTGGTATCTTAGTCCTCATCTGTTTATTTTTTATTTGTCTGCTGAGCATGGATTATAAAGAGAAAAAAAGGATATACACTGTGTTTTTATCAGGTCATGCGTGCTTGAAATACTAACAAAATAAAGCAGAGGAATACACGTCTTTTTCTCTTGCTCTGTTTTTCTGACTCTTTGCTCATCCAGTGCTGCATACATAAGTACTGTATATAATAACACAAAAGCTGTCGTACAGTGAATTAGATCTACAATTATCTGTACAATGGCTAGTATTGTTATTCTTAATACTGTGAAACGCACACTGTGTGGACAAGTGAAATGTTCAGATTACAAAAACACTTCAGTGATTACAATGCTGATGAGTAAAGTGCTCATGATGACGGCAGCCTCACAGTTTGACATCATTGCCCTCTTCAAAGAGCACATCAGCACGACATTAAGTAAGTTTCCTTCTACTTGTTTTTATTCACATTTTGTAATTTGTCATTTAAAAATAACACTTGAATGGAAATCCTAGAAATCCCCCCCAAAAATTGTAAATATTGCAAGATGTTTTTATGCTTGGCTGAGAAAATCTCTTCTTTGACAGTTGTTATATCAGTAAAAATAAGATGTGGTAAAGGGTAATTGGAATAGATTTTTCAAATACATAATGTCTTTTTCAGGGTCTGTTTCGGCTTCTCCTTGTACTTGTTACACTTCTAGTGTAGATGCTATTTTTGTCTCCCACCATCACATATGTCTGTATAGGTGCAACTAAAGATTATTTTCACTATCAATAAATCTGTTGGGTGTTTTATACCATTAATTGATTGATCGTTTTGTTTTTTAAATGTCTGAAAATTGTGAAAGCTTCCCAGAGCGAAATTTCAAGTTTTGTCTGACCAACAAAACGAAATTCAAAAATACTAAATTTGAAAAAGTAAACACGTCCTATCTTGTGACGCCAATCTTTCCATAACCTTAACCAAGTGCTCAGAGTTGCCTAAACATAACCATAAAAATGTTCATCCTGCTTTAGTTGCCACATGTGGATATTGTAGCAAACACAAATAACATAGAGTGTTAGTGAACATTTTGTTAATAGGTTCAGCATTAACATTCTGTGACTTTACAGATACGTTCATTAAAAAGTTTCCTTATTGTGTTGATAAAAAAAAAAACCTAATCCAGACCACATTACATTTCTTTTTAACATGTTGCAAATTGGTTGCTAAGTTGTTCTACATAAGTGTAATTTATAGGAGCCAGGGTTATTTGTTTCAATCTCACATTAATTTGCATGTTGTCTTGCTGACTGTTTGGAACTTTGATTAGAATTTGCATCCAGTATTTGGATGGAAATGTATGTGTTTATTGCAAAGACAATGGCCAACCATTGAAATAGTTCATTCCGACAGAAAAATGGTCCCTAGTAGCCTTGCAATTATTTGCAATTATTTGTAATCATACCTCTTATAAACCTTATTCTACCCTTCTCTCCTCTGTCTCTTACACACACCATTTATTCCCTTCCTTTTTTCCACCTCTGGGGTAGACATCTAGTAGTATCCCAGCTTATTGTTTAGGAGCAAAAGGGTAGCCAAAGGCCAGGTAACTTGGATTTGACTGGTGTATTCTCTTGTCCCACAGGACATAAGATACAAATCAAGTTGCTTTGACCCCATTGTCCTCTCCACACTCCTAGTCCCCTAAAGGCAATACTGTGGTATGGTATCCTTTATCCCCTTTATTTATTTTTTTCCCTTTGTATGGCTGCTGCTAAAGCCATAAGGTACATACATTTCCTTGGGTAAACCATCTGACATTCAGGCCCAGAGTCAGCTAACATTTTGATATTAAATGGTGTTTACCCATCGTGATAGCTTAATAATCTTCCAGACAGGTTCTTTGGTTGAGCTTCCATATTAATGAACACATATTTTTGATTTATAATCAGACAACATTTTGTTCTGGGACTTTTTCCCCTTTAATTATGAGTCTATATAAACAAAAGTATATTCTACCAGTGGCTTAACAATCTTCACGTTGTATATATACTCTGAAGCAGTTCATGGTGAGTGAATTATGGCCTTATGTAAACCAGCAAACCCAGATTCCTCAACAACCCAGCATCCTCAGGCACACCAGTGGCTCACTCAGTGATGTGTGGTTCGATCTCACCACAGAGGCCGAATCTCGTTTTCATGTCATGCTGACCTTTCCCAGTCTTAATGAAATCAGTCTTGACTTAAAAACAAATAAGCACATTTCACCCCCTGTTAGCCTGCAGATCATGCCAGTGACCTCTGAACTTAATTTTCTATCCAAACATATATTCATAGGTGGCACCCTCTCTTTCCGTGATGGAAAGTGTCACAGGTGTTGAAGTCTGATTAAAAATATGATAATGTCAATATCCTGGTTCAAAACTCCTTTGACAATGCAATGAAATGAAAACAGGGATCCAAACAGAATCTAACATATTCTAGGAGCATTTTTATGAACCTATTCCAGCTCAATATAACTATTTCTTGACTGTCAAATAACATTATGTTGTGTATGTTGACACTTTTTTGTAGCTGTCTCAACTTTGTCCTGATTAGAAATGAGTTTGTGCAAGGCTCGTTTCCATAACTGGCTGACAATGCACCAACAACACTTATCGTGAGCCTTTGAGTTACTTTTCATCAAACAGCTGTGCACCGGACATAGTGCATACTGAGTACAGGGGTAAGAACATGCCATCACAACTTTTTTAACTTTTGATACTCCACATTACTGCCAGCCATTTTACTAAGTATACTTCTTAAAATTGTTTTATCTTTTTTTTAAATCTCCCACCATGTAGGCAGCCTTTTGTTTCCATTCATTTTAGTACTGCATTAAAATTATTGCAGTGGCTTGAAACTTGAAATAGGTAAACATACGTTTTATTAATGCTAAAATGACATAATTGTAATATGGTAATGCAATTCGTTAGTTAATAATTTGCTACTTGGCAGCAGTTTGCCACCCCCTTTATGTTTAGATCCTATAGACCTGTTTTCTGAAAGCTTCCTGTTTAAAGGAGATTAATCACAGTTTTCTCAGGCCTAAATTGGTGCCTCCTTGGACCTTGCTTACTGTAAGACTTGTAAGAAGCTACAACAGAATGTAGGTTTGTCAGAACTAACAGTTTGTCTACACAAGATGCGCTTCAGCCATTTGTCAGTCATGTGTCTCAGGGGCATCTGATGGAACAGATCTGCTTCAGATTTAATCATTAGAGCTGTCTACATGGGTAACAGCTTGCGTTTCACTCGTGCTTAATGCGTCCTTTTAGTGTCCTTTTTGGATGTGTAACTACAGTGATGTTGTCTTGGTCTGTGAGTGCTGCCAAAACAAATCTGAGCCCACATGTAGCTGAGTGCATTCAGTGAAAACAATGATGCAGAACTGAAGCTGCTGCACTGCTGACATGCTGTTTTCACTCTGTGGCAAGGTGTAAACTTTGGTGTGGTTGTGGTTGTGCTAACATTGCTTCTACTCGGTTCATTAAAATTTTGCGACAAAAGTGGAACCAGTGCCTCCACAAAGTCAAGGATTGTACTGTCCCTTTAAATTTATGGCAATATAGTGCAATATCAATCAGTATCAATTACAATGTAAAACATCTTAAAGTAAAGCTACTGTGAAGTTTAATTAATAAAAACAAACATTAACTTCCAGGCCTTTTCTGACCATTAGATGAGTGCTCATCAGTTACTGTTTGTTTTGTTGTTGCTCTTGGGTTCCAGTAGTTCCAGTGAAGCTACTGGATGAGTGGCGGACATTAAGCTCAGAAGTTAAGTTACATGCAGAAGCTGTGCTGTAATGCCCTTTCCAAACAGGCTCCACAACAGTCATTTCAATCAGGAGAGCCTCGGTAAGAGTGAACAATATTTATTAACATAGCATAGCATAATAAAGATGAGAAATGTAAAGAGTCTTTGGCGATTAGACCCCATTGTGACGTCATCATATATTTTATAAGGGGGTAGTGAAGCCGTGAGCAGTAGGACACCCCCCGATGGAGTCTAGACAGTGGTGGTGGTGGTGGAAAGGATGATGAAGATCTGGAAGTGATGAGAAGTGGACTTCAGATGAGCTGGACCTGGCCCTGGAGGTGACGGGGTGAAGGAGGGTCACAATTAACCACACTGAAATGACGCTGACAGCAAGCGAGAGAAGAAACAGATTTAAAGTTTGACAGCAGCAATATGACTGGCTGATGAATTGTGGCGAAATCTGGTTAGATGAATGAGAGAGTAAACGCCCATAATCAGCTGACAAAGAGAAGCAGGAAGAGAGAGAGAGAGAGAGAGAGATGTGAATGAATGAGGCATAAAGATAGTCTTCCTGATTGAACTTACGCTGAGCTTCATTTGCGTGGGTTCTAAATGTTTAAACGTGTCAAAACACGTCAGGCCCATTCTCTTGATGGGGCCATGAAGGTAGCAAAAGGTAAATGAAGGTGCAAGGTTGAATAACATATGACTCAGCCACAGTGGAGATAAAAGAGAAAAATCATTGTCTTTGGGTCGCCCCAAGCAGGAAAACTGAGCAACTGTGGAGGATTCTGAACTGAGGCTGGTTATGGGAGAGATGCCACCACTATCTCTCGCAGAGGAACCCTGAAAGTACTTCCATTATTAGTGCCGTTGACAAAACCTGGCAATAAGAGCCAACTGACTGCTCTGTGATCCCTGTGACGGCATACTTAATGTGTAAAAGCACATTAAGCAGAAGTAGTGAAGCTCGACAAAAGTGACTAAACCAGTGCAGGATGGACAGTGTGTCAGGCAGTCTGCCTGTGTTGCCATCTTTGGAACTTAAGAGAAGTGAGTGGGCTTCATTGTTGAAGCATGTTCCTGATTTGTTGAGCATGAGTAACCTGAGAAAGCACAACACCTCTGTAAAACAGACACAAATCTGATGCACATGAGTCCATCTCTTTATCTAAATTCAGGGACATATATTGTAGGTTTGAAGGGCTGTACTGTACAGCTTTTGTGTAAAAAGTCGACTTATTTTAATTCTATAATGTTTCCATTTAATTTTAGCCAATATCTCAACAACTATTGGATGGATTGCAATGATATTTTGTACAGACATTCATGGTGCCCATTTTTGGTTAAAAGCAGAACGTCTGGACAACTATTGGATGGATTGCCGTAAGATTTGGTGCAGACATTCATCATCCCTAGAGGATGATTTTTATTAACTTTCCTCCCTTGACTTTTCATCTAGCGCCATCATATACATAAGGTTAAATTATTATTTTGTCCAATACTTTGGTTTATGACCAAATACCTGTAAACCTCATTACATTCCCATCCACCCCAGCTGTACATAGTTTTTAGTGCTAAATCGCAAAAGTTAGCATGCTAACATGCTAAACTAAGATGACGAACATGGTAAACAGTATACCTGCTAAACATCAACATGCTAGCATTGCCTTTGCGAGCATGTTGCCATGGTGATGTTAGCATTTACAGCCTCACAAAGCCGTAAACTCTTGTCTTGTCTCCTCATATGTGACACAGATCTGTTTTAATGACAGTATGAACAGAAAAGAAATTTAATATCACACTTGGAATATCACTTAAAGTTAATTACAGGGTCCGTCCAAAGTCATTGTGTTTAGGAAGTGAGATTCAGGCGTGGCACCTGTTCCTTGTCATGAGGCAAACAGTTCAGCCCTTTAACCCACCTCCCACCACAATCCTTATCAGCACGTTTCCTACAAAGGGTTAATTCAATCATGTCAAGGTTCTCTGCTCTGTTGCTTGCCTCTACCATCATACTTTAGGTGCAGTGGAGCGTCTCCTCATTGATGGCACCTTTGGCTTCACAATAGAAGCTAATTTGTTAGAATCTTTCACAGGTCAGGGGCTGCTTAAAGGCGAGGAGGGCGCCTTGGCCACTGGAAAAATAAAGCCATCCACTGACTTGGAGGGGGCAAATTAAATGCCCAGTCATTTTATGACCGTAGACATACAAAACATAAATATCCATTTTCTTTCCTTCAATACAGTCCACGAGATCTTGCCAGCCATCCCAGTTAACACAGGTTAATAGATTGATTCCAGTGACATGGCTCATAATGAACAGTAAATTGTTTTATCTCTTAAGTCTTATTTGGTCAGCCAGGAAAACATATGAGGTAATATGGCTGAGGCTAAATGGAGCGTATAATAGATCTCTCACTAAGGCATAAGGATAGGTTGATGGCAGGGCTATGATTAATGAAAATAATAATGCTCTTGAAATTGAAATTTTTCTCTTTTTTTTTTGGCCCTTTCAACCCTTCCTGCTATGGTCATTCTGACTGTTCATGCACAATGTGATTGATGTGTGATTGCTAGCGTCTTTATTTATGTCTACTGGGTCATTTTCACAGAAAGATCTACTCTGGCCATGATAGAGACTCAGTGAACTCTTATTTCTTACTTACTTCATAGCCAGAAGGGTGTAACAAAAGACTAAAGTATAAAATCTCGCTTTCCTACATTATTTGTATGATAAAGCCCTGCTGAACTGACTTTTGTAAATGTAAATTTCACGTTAAAGTATTGTCAGAAGGTTCACAATAAAGCTACCTTTTATATCTGTTGTACCTTCCTAATAACTTTTATAAAGCTGACTATGCACTTATTTTAATATATATTTTAAAAAAAGCAACAGAACCCATTCAGTTTTCAATATCTATAGCGTTTACTCATTTAAACACATCAGTTCAGTGTAACAGCTCCTTCTACCTTCTTTTGACCAAAGAGGGGAAAAAAAACTTGCAAAAAATCAATGACTTTTAATTCCGCACTATTGATATGCTTAGATAATGCAGCAATTGAACTGTGCTTCTGCCAGTGGTGATGAGGAGCAGTAGATGAAGAGTAATTGGGCCCTGACCCTTGTGTGCCACGGCCACCATATCGCCCAAGCTTCCCCCAACACATTCTCTCCTACAAGCAGGAGGGCTCATTTTGCAAACCCTCAGTTGTGGCAAGGTGATAAATTACAGTTCTTAACTATCATTGATTACTCAGTGTTTCTCCACTTTCTGTGACAACTGTTCAGTCACTCTGAATGGCTCTTAATGGCACATTAGAGAGAAGAAAGCATACAGTTTCCCAACATTGATTAAACTTGCTTGTTGCTTAATAAAGACAAACTGACATGCACTACACTTTGGTAGCCTGTGACCAAGTAGAGACATAAAACCCATATCATGTAAAACAATGAGATATCGCTGATTCTCAGATGGTTTGGATGTAACTGATTCCAAAGCAGCTTGCAGTGCAATGTTTTTTTCATTCATTCAGTAATTTATTTTATTTTTATTTTAAATTTTCATCTCACATTTTATTGCAATTTTTCTCATCCAATGAATAGTCCAAGGGTAAGTGTCTCAGTCAGAAAGAAAACTGAATTAAATGGACTGCATTTAAAAGAATGTTAGATATGAAAAATAAGTCAATGTCCAAATTTTCTAGCATACCAGGAAAGACAAAGAAGCCAAGGTGTTGAATAAGGCATAGTACAACCAAACTTCAACAGAGACCAGTTCTAAAAACCTTCAGCATTTACTTCTCAATCAGAAACTGCTTCAAACATATTTTACAGTTTTTGACATCACCGGGTTATACAGAGTAGTAGAGATAGAGTTCAAAATAATTACAACTATATTATGTGTAAGTTATATAATGTCTGATATCTCCCATCTGACATCACAAAATAATGAAGCATTTTAACACAGGCAGTAAATAAATAAAGAGTATGAGTATCAAGTTAAAAGTATGGGTTTTAAATTTTAAGGTATGGAGTCACAGATGTATGAAAAGAAAGAGTAACCTGTGGATTTCAGGGTCCTGTTGTCCAAGATGCTGGTGGTTTGTTAGCCATGTGGGCCTTCTGAGGACCCCAACGTTCATCCTTGTAGACAAAGTAATGTTTTTACCCGCAAGCAGCTTGGTGCAAGGGATGGCAATGTCGCTCTGTCTGTCTTTTAGTTGGTTGGTCCACTTAAATCCAGACTGAAATATGTCAACAACTCTTGGCTGGATTGCCATTAAATTGTGTACAGACATTCATGGTCCTCAGAGGATGAAAAGTAATAACTTTAACTTTTCATCTAAAAAAAGTAATAACTTTTACTTTTTATCTAGCGCCATCATCAAGTCAAAACTTTAATTTGTCCAGTACTTTGGTTAAAGACCAAATACCTGCCAATGACGTTACCATCAGCATCAGATGTATTTTGTGTTTAGTGCTAATTGGCGAATGTTAGCATGCTAATATGCCAAACTAAGATTGTGAACATGGTAAACATTAAACTTGCTAAACAGCAGCTTTTTAGCATTGTCACTGTGAGCACGTTAGCATTTAGCTAAAAGTACCGCTGTGCCTAAGGAGTCCCAATGTGCTGGGAAAGTGCTACTTTCCTATACAGTATGTAGATCTCTCAGTGCCCATGCACTAAGAATCAGAATCAGAATAGTTTATTGACCCCCTCAGGGGAAATTATGCGATTACAGTCACTCTCATGTATAGTACTAATAGAGTACTAATAGAAAGGAAATAAAATAAAATGAAATATAAATAGACATAAAATATAAGAGTAAAATACGATAAGTACCAATAAAAATAAGTTATAAGTTATGAATACGTTATTGCACTGACACCTTGGCTTCATTGAGCTTCAAGGTGAGCTGAAGAAACTCCAGTTTTTCCCATGTAAAGAACTTGACCTTGACTGACTCAAGAATCTAACAATCCACTGGGATAGTACTGCATGGGTATTCCAGGCGTTTGGCTGTCTGCAAACTCCAGCTGTCTGTCTGTTCACTAATGTCCTGAGCCATTCAATTGACAACGACAATGTAATGATGGGGATGTGTTGCTTTGTAATGAGGCTCAGACACTGTCAGCATGAAGTGTAGCTCATCAAACATCCACAATTTGGAGGAGAGGCGCTGTATTGAGACCTTATTCAGTGGGTGATATTTTGCTCGTCTATGGGCAGTTATGTGTATTATATCCAGGAAAGGAAAGCGACTTTTCCTGCCAGTGTGTGTTAGCTGAAATGACAATTAAAGCAGTTCTTGTTTTGAGCTGAAGCTAAATGCACAATGTATATGAAAATAAAAGATTTTTAAATGATATGACAATGTAAAGTCACTCTTGCCTTTGGCTTGCAGGTAGGTCTGGCACAAGGATTTAAAAGAACAGGATGAATGAGTGAGGCTGAGTATGCCTCTTAATTTGTAGAAATGTGGGATAAAGACAATCTTGTGATCCAGTGGTGAGATATCAACCGCAGCCTGAGGTGTCCACGTGTGAATCTAAGTTAAGAATGCAAAAGGGGAGGGTTTTTGAGATACTGTTACAGTTCTGTTCTTGCTGGGTGATGTGACGCAAACATAGAATCCAAATGGTTAGCCATTTTTTTCCAGCACAACAAGCTGAAAACAAACATTAACAAATCCTTCTTTTCAGCAAAGCCCCACTGAAAATTTTCACAATGGCGCATAAAGATAGATAAAGAGCATAAGAAGTAAGAGGGATAATCACATCTACATTATATAAATATGTCCACAGCTGAGAGTAGGGCCTCTTCTGATGCACAAATGCTTATTGACCTAACGGGCGTGACGGTAGTGACTTCCTGACTTCCTTGTGAAGTTACGAGATCCCCTGAGATGAACATGTCCTGGACCGACTGAAGGAAAACATGATAGTAATCCTCGAGTTATGTTATTAGTCATAAGGGAAGGACTAAAACTAAAAGTATTTAACACTGTGCTGAAATGATTTATTGGTGTTCAACAATGGCATATGTAAATTTCTGACATTTTTATATGAAATCAGTATGCATGTAATGTATGTCACAATAACAGTTTTGTATATTAGTGTTACAAGTGTTAAATGTAACCTAGAAATGAAGCCATATAAAATGTGACTTTTGGTTGGGTATCTCAGGTTTCAGTCACTCATCTGTCTCTTTGCTGCCTCATTTCAAGAGATAAAGCAAATAGGCATGGTGTGTGTGTGTGTGTGTGTGTGTGTGTGTGTGTGTTTGAA
The DNA here is from genome assembly GCA_005408345.1 of Macquaria australasica. Taxonomy (NCBI): domain Eukaryota; kingdom Metazoa; phylum Chordata; class Actinopteri; order Centrarchiformes; family Percichthyidae; genus Macquaria; species Macquaria australasica. Next base: position 175,682 of record SEMN01000262.1, read on the forward strand.
AAGCCAAGGAAACCAGTTTTGACATTTTTGTCAGCTTGTGACCCACTACTCATAGGACTGACCCAGTCCATCAACAAAATGTCACTGAAGACAAATCAAAAAACAAAAGAAATGAACCCTCATTTGAATAAGGATAATATCATAATAGTGGCAGGTTGAGGAGTCTATAAGATGCTGTTGGAAAGATTTCTATTGTCTCTGAACCTGATGTCAAAATGCCATGAGAGGTGTCCCCCTGCCAGGTCAGTATGCCTCTGAGGTCGGGGCTTTTGCCCTGGCCTGGGCTTCAGGCCACACTGACTCCAGAGTGGGCCTGGCACTTGTGTCAGCCACACATCATGTGAAACTACAGAGTTGAATTAGTATAACAGGGTTAAACTGATTAGCAATGCACTTGTGTTCAGTGGGTCACAGTTTGAAGAACAAAAGTGATATTAAAGGATCTATATTTCTCCCTTGGTCCCTTAATGCCATCACTTCTTTTAACATACAAAAGTCAGCTCGAGATCCCTGACAGATAGGTGCCATTTTTTTCTATTCAGTTTAGCCTTTTCTTTCCTTTCTCTGTGGATATCACAAATCCCCCGCACCCTGAGCCCAGTCCTCAAATTCTTAACCCCATGTCTCCCCCCTGTCAATACATGAACTCTTCTTTTCACTTTTAATTCTCGCTTTTTGGCTTGTACTCAAACTTCTGCTCTGTCTTGCAGTTTCCTTCTCACTTTCACCCACACTCATCCCTGGGAAATGTAGATCTTTTCCTGACAAGTTCCTCAAGAAGCAAAGCCTCTGGAGAGCATCAGCAGAGCTCTGCCAAAAAATGCGTGGGAATAGTCTAGATGGGAAGGGGAAGGGACTTTTAATTGTTTTTCTTTTTTTCTTCTTCTGGTATTAGTCAGTGGAAAAAAAAAATCTGTGATTGTTCCTTTATTTACCTTACAGCGAATAAGGTTTTAAACTGTGTGTGGCAGTGACAGCTTATAGGAGACTCAATAGCGTATACTATAATAACTAATGTTTTGAAATGTACTCCATATGATACAAATTATGCATATTAATTCTGTTCTGTATGATATAAATCAAGCTACTTTGAAGAGTGAAAATTATGTACTCCCTGTGTTTATACACTCTGTAACCTGCCTGTATCAACAGCTGGAATAACAAGTGCTGTATTTTGGCGTTCATTAAGAGCTCACTCAGATGGTTTCCCGACTGGAGGCATTTGAAAGTTCAGCTCTGAGGTTGAGGGTCGGAAAGTGTTGAAAAAGGAGCAAGTACATTTATAAACCGAGCAGCAATTATTATCCGGGTAGGATGAAATATCCTGATTCGTCAACATAACATTCAGGGCATTGACAGGCATAAGACATTACAAAAATAAAACCCATGAAGAATATATTGTGCCATTAGAAATGACCATGTGTCAAAGAGTAAAACATGAATATTCCCATACAGTAAAATATTGTCTAACATCTCTGGGATAGTAGTTTTTGCTAAATAGTCCATTTCATCATAAATGTTACTCAATGTTGCTCAATATTGTCAAATATTTAACTTCATTCCATCAGTTAATGTTTTAACATAATTTATATTATCTCTGTAACAAAATACCTACTGAAGAAAAAATGCACTCTCGACATAGTTAGTGCCAGATGTGAATACAGAACAAGAGGATAAATGATACTGCAACAATGTGAAATCAAGACCAAATAAGGTTATGTCTTGCTGCAGATAAGGACTACAATTTTCATTTTGTTTTCCGGGTGACCAATATTTTGAGTGAACAAATATGCATCAATTAAAACAATATATAGACCAATGTAAAATATAAAGAAAACTCTTGAATCTTGCAGTGGCAATAAGATGTTTAATGAACAAAATGTACATACACTCAGAAATCACAAATGCTGTTCGAGAGAGAAAACCTCAAGTCTGCAACAGTTTGAAATAGTTAGTTCACTGTGTGGTTGCACAATGTCAGTAACGATCTTTGTTCAGTGATGGACATAAAAGGGCTTCCATTGTTCAGACACAATAAGCCTCCTTTCTTAAAGCAGATAAGCATAACAAAGTAAGAGTAGGGGGCCGTCAGACATCCAAAACTAGAAGTGTCCAAGCAACACTATTTACATATTAGCCATTCTCATGGAGGGAATAGCTGAATAAGTTGTATTGATTAAAATAGTCTGCTGACAGTCACTCACAATTACCCTTTTGTGATTTGATTATTATTCCCAGATAAAATAATGATAAAAATAATAATAGTGGAACTGCTTAATAATGGAAGACATAATTGAATGTGTGAACTGAAGTGTTCTACTGCTTAGTTGATATGAAAATGTTACTGAATTATCATTATTGGCTTTGCTACTAGTTGAGTGAGCTTTTTGTTGTTCCATCAGGACTATTTATGTTTCAATAAATTACAAGCAAATCAGGAAGAACACATTTGCCTCATTTAGTAACTCACTTTATTGTCTTTACATTGCAAGAGGACTTGATTGGTATTTCTACTGCTGAATCGCTACAGGGGGCTGATTACCTAACAGTACTCTAAAGCTAACAACTGGCTAATGTAAACCAAAGTAGGTGTCCAAACCAAGTCAGGATTTGAAAATCAAATCTTATTATCACATATAAAGTAAACAATCCTACGGTCTGTTAATTTGAAGGTGGAGGACTGAGAGGTCAACAGGGTGAGAGGTCCACATGTGGATGGGAGCATGCTGCAGGCTCCTGAGGTCTGAACTAGTGCCTGGGATTTGAATCGCTGCACCACAGGAAGCAGGCCGGCTGGTTTGTTTAGCTGGATGTGATTTCGAGTGGCAGGAGGGGGTGTTGCCTGGTCATATGAAACACAATGGGGCATACTTTCTGAACACGACTATTAGGCAATAATGACGTGGCTCAAGTCCAAGCCATCCGCTGTCCGTGTCTGCAGATTAAGATATGCCCCTCCTTGTATTAATCAAATAGTGGCCTCTGTGTGAGGGCAGTATATGAGCACATGTTTCTGAAGTGTGCATGTTTTTGAAATTTGGTTTTTATCTTATTTTTCACCAGTGAGGAAGAGAGAAACTGCTGTTCTTGTTAAAAGACAGAAGCTCCAGTTTAAAATGTAAATCATTGCTGTTAATGATTGCCTTGGTTTGGGGATTTTGTTTGTAACAAAGTCCTGATTCGTTATTCCACATTGCCCTCAACCTAACGTGCACCATAATAATGTCCCCTGTGTGCAGTCCTATAAACATTTGACTAAATGCACTTTTAACATATTGAACAAACAGAAAAAACAAAGAAACCCAGGAGTATCCTATTGCAGGAAATAACTAGTCTCATTTTCCCTGTAACTGATTCCAGGAAAGGAGCTACATGAGAGAAAGAAGTCAAGCAGTGGGATTTAGAACACTGAACAAGATAGATTCTTCCAAATTCTAATTGGAGAACAGTTGATTTAATTGGTATCCATTTGGCTGACAAAAGAAAGCAGGAGTAGTGGGCAGGCAGGAATGCCTCTGGGGCCGATGTGAACATGAAGTGGCTCTGCTCAACGCTCAGGGACGGATCACTTCCAAAGACAAACCGTGGGAGCTGGCAGGACAGATTGCAGTGGGAGGGAAGCAGGGAGGGGGTGACCAAATTCATGGTGGAGTGAGGAGCTTTCAATAGAGAGGCATCTTTATTTGGAGAGGGAGGCCATTTTAGACGCAAAACTGAACTCCCACTCTGGGTAGTAATGTGTAATGTGACCCTGAGATGAGAGAAGTGGATGTGGTTCAGCGGGCCTTGTAAATGCAGGCTTTGCTGACGGACAAATCTAAATTATCGTGACCAAAACAAATTGTTTGATTCACAAGCTTCAGAGAGCACATGATAATATTTGTAACACTAATTAATTTGAGATAGATGAAAACATGCGGATGATTTCTAAAAGTCTAGATTAAACCCCGTAGCCTTTTCAGTCTTCAAGTAAAAACCATCAAGGACATTATGTTTCAGGAATGTTTGAAGGTCAGTCAATAGTAATCTCTTTACAGATGTTGTAATGGCCGTCATTATAACCTGGCCTTCACAATAACCTATCAGAGACGGGATTTTGTTTTTATGCCGAGACCTAATCACAAAAAGCGCTCTCTCTCTCTCTTTCTCTGTGTGTTTGAGCTTGTGTTGTCTACAGATGAAAAATGTAGTCGGAGGTGTGTTGTACTGTAGCTTGCGCAGAGCAGAGGGGGAACCCAGGTGTTGGAGTGTTTTTACTGCCTCTGTAGAGAGGAAGGGTGGGAGAGCGAGGGCAGATGACCTGGAGGGGGTTCAGAGGCAGGGGCCGTGCTTGGGAGACCTTCACAGCCTGCCCCGGAGGGATACAGCCACTGCTTATCTCTTCCTACACTTTTACTTCTTTTTTATCCTCTTCCACAGTACTGCTTTCATTTCCCTTTCCTCTCAGTTTAGGAGGACGAGTACTCCGGCATTATTTCCTACCAACGCCAGCCATTGTATTATCTGCTGACACGCATTTTCTAAGAGTGGAAATGCGCCTTTCTTCTCTTTTACAGCAAATATTTGAACCTGGCTGGATTATAAATCTCAGTGTTGAAGCACTCTGGGATTAGTGTGTCTTTAATCATTTAATGAGTCCCTGCCAATTTGGAGCGCAACACACACATGTACACACAAGACAACGCTACAAAGACATAGTATTATCATGATGACATTAATGGTTCTACACAGGACCTCGTTTCTGGTATTCAGTTGGAAAGCCTGGTTACAGTGGCTCTTTTCCCCGTAGTGACTACAGTGGGTTTTAATCCTCCTACAGTGTATGACAGGCTTGCCCTCACCTTGCCCAGCACTTAAAGAAGCAATCTTTCAAAAAGTCCGCTTAAAGCCTATGTGAATGTACGTCCGTGCAGAGGAGAGTGCAGTATGCTGATGGAGAATGGGCCCATTCCTGATGTAAATGAAGAGATGCATATCAGTGTTAATCCATTGCTTTGTAGTCACGGCCATACCCAAAGTCTGTCTAATTTCCCTCACACTCCCTTTTGCAGCCAGAAGTGTATCGATCGGCAGTAATTGAAGTGTACTTGATAATCCGTAAGGCAACAGGGGAGAGGGAGACCCTCAACTCTCACATCGATGCACAGAGAATGGGGCTGTGGGGTTGTGTGTATTTGAGTGTGAGTGTGTGGTGCAGGGGGGGCTCTCTAATGTATGGGCGGGTAAGGCAACACCCCCCTCGCGGCTTCTTCTCAGCTGATTAAACTCATTGAGAGCCAGACAAGTGGAACAAATAGATATAAAGGTTTGCCTGGCAGCTTACAGCCATTCAGATTTCTTCATTGAAACGGCAAGCACCACATCTACATGGTCTGCTTTATGCTAACATTAAGCAACTGGAGTGCCTGTTTTTGAAATGAACCATACATTATGCACCACACTCGCTAAGATATCTCAGGTGGAAACTTTAAGAACATGAATAGATACATTTTCTTTTGGGCCAATTAAATGTGTAATACACAATCAACTGCAATGTCGGCGACTTCTTTTAAAAGACAACAACAGCCCAGAAGCACAATGTGTTGTTTGCAGCGTTGGCCAGTAATGTGTCATTCATCACAGCATTACTTTGTTACTGTATTAATTTGGATAAAAGCAACATTACCAACTTGAAAAAGTGTTTACTTTTGCAATCAATCAGCCAAAATATTCGAATTTGAACAATCGAGAAATTAGCACTTTCCCCATCACACGATTTTTTTATCATCATAACAGCATGGCCTGTTTTTCATAACCCTGTTTGTGCTTCCAACCTGTTTTATGATAATAATTTTGGAAGACCTACACCCTGTCATTATCTGCCCTGTCTTTTAAAGTGATTGTGTTACTTGAAAGGGCAAGGAGCATGTAATGGATTTTTATTAGTTTTATTAGTTACTACGCAATAAACAGTTAGGAATAAGATGCATCATGTAGATGATTAAAATCATAGAGAAACAATATTTTCTTCTGCTGTCTACACAGGTTTGATGGGGAGATTAAGATAAGTTGTGTTTATAGTTTTGCAAACTGTTTGACAGGACATGTCAGTTATAACTTAATTGGAATAAATGACCATATTTGATAGAGATCAATAAAACTTATAATAACTATGCAATCGCCAACGTCTCACAGATCATGTATTGTGCCAACATACATCAACGATATTTGATGCAAAATGGGGATATATTGGGTTTTTTTTTTAAATGTTGAGACTTTAGTCATGACAGTCGTAATTGTTTTTGTTCTGAGGATGTGATGCAAGTGTGATAGAGCAGATTATTAGCAGTACTTGATGACAAGAAAAACAGCCCTGGCATCCTCAAATCTGAGGCCGACCAGAGTGATTATGGTCTCTCTGCGGATGTGGGAACAGTTACTAGACGGCTGGTGGCATAATAAAGGGCATGCAGATTAAAGATGATTAAGAAAATGTCTCAACTGTAAATGTTATGAGATGATATTGAGATATTGGAAGTTGTTGTATTCATACAATGATGATTATGCTGTCTAGTTACATAATGGTGGTTTTGCTCTGCTAATGATGGTGATGACTGTATCAACAAAAGTGTCTGTCTATCTGTCTCACTGCTGACTCCATCATCATACACTGTTACTCTGTCATCAGTGTCAATGATTATCCTAATTTAGGCTATAAGAAGATATGCATAGAAAACCACAAGTTTAACTTGTCACAGTGCATTGATGTAATTGCACTAATTGAAAAATGTACTGTACAGTAGTTGTATCATGAAAAGGCCCCAATGATTTAATTGCCCTAGGCCTGGTTGTGGGGTCAGGTGAAAGGACAAGTCTTGTTCTTCTCTTTACAGCTTATTTATCACTACTCTGTGGCACCTACTCACTCCCTCTGAAGGCTCAGTTAAGGTTTTTAGGATTTTTGCCAATTCACTTTCTTCACAGTGAAGCCATATTTTATTTATATCATACTCATGATGAGATATACCACATATAAAATCATAAAACAGACATAAACAAAAGCAAATTGAACCAGAGTCCAGTGTTCAATTTCAATTTGTTCAAAAATAAGCAAATCAACACCAAGATTATCTTTCAATATTGTTGAGAGATGAGCCAGGCTGCAGACCAAATTATCCAGTCCACAATAAGCAACTAAGTCTAATTCTTATTTTTTTTTAAAAAAAAAAAAAAAAACAACTGGTAATAAACACACTGAAATAATGTCCCTTAACCACATCTTGTCAAACCTCACATTTGAGACTCTTTGCCCTGTCTCTTTATACACACACACACACACACACGCACGCACACACACACACACACACACACACACACATACATACATACATACGCAGAGGGAGAGGGAGAGAGAGATGTTTCACAGAGTGTCTCACCCTGCAGAGAAAATAAGAAATAACCATAACTCCTTCCACTGCCAGCCTGCCCTGCATGACCCCTGTTTTAAGTGGGTAGCAGGTAATTGCTGAGGCAGTGTTACCCATCAGCCTACAAGTCCATGTGTGCCTTATGTGTCATCTCTATTTATTATATTCTGCACGCTCCCTGTGCCTTGGTAATCAATTTCACAAGGATACAGGGCTGATATCAGCTGCCGTGCACATTATGAGGCGAGCCCTCCTCTTATCAAGTGCAGAATTGCCGGCTAGAGGTCATGAACAGATAAACAGGGATGTAACACAACTCCCCCACTCACCTGCCCCCCAGTGAACACAAAGGTGGGAAGGTGATGTTGTGAGGGGGGTACAAAGGACAAAACACCCAGCAAGGAAAAGGTTGTGACCCTTGTAAGGTGCCTCTTGTTACGCCCAACCTTCAGAATTTCATCATCAGTGCTTCTGTCTGCCTAATAATTCGGAAGCTCCCGTCTCATCTCTCTCTTGAGTCAGCGTATGTGTGCGCATGTGTGTGTGCACATGTTTGTGGGGGGGTTATGAGGCCTGCAGACACCCTCTCTCTGATTATCTCCAAGCACTCTTTGCAGACCTTTATAGACCAAACACAACTCCATCAATCATTTGCCCTGCCTTCTTACTCCTCAGGCTGCCCCATGTCCCACCTCACCACTGCTGGGCTAATATGACCTAAAGCTGTGTCTGTAGTGGTATGCATTGACTGAAAAACAAAGTGATTTCTTCCTCTGAAACTTAGGGGTTTAAAATATACATATTCATAATGTTTAGAGGGCAGAGAATCAGATGTAGTCAAATCGACCTCAGTATTATACTACAAATTATTATTATTTTTCTCTACATCAGATCGATTTAGCCGCCGAAATGAGGTATTAGGCCGCCACAATTGGTGAGAGAATTAAGAATCTATGTCTAAACATGTCTGCAGCTCTAAAGTAGAGATGTCAGACTAAGAAAGTGTTTATAGAGATCATTTATGGTCAGTGGACAAGTCGTGCAGTACTAGAAATGTCATGCAGTTGCATCAGCCTCAGTAAACATTAATTATGAGTCCATCTTTGTTTACTCATCCCTACACCCCACACTGGCAGCTGTGCATATTTGCCAAGAGGATTGGATCTCCATGTCACTATATTTTGGTGATGTGCCTATACTATCGACCTCCTGTATTTGAGGAAATATGTTGTTATTAATCGCTAAACAGGTCAGCGCTGTGATGGACATTTAAATACTGAAATACTAAATAAAGAATAGCTTTTTGAAAGATACTAGATGGAAAAATATTATATTGTGCACTCTTGTATTTTCCATATACAAAGTTTAGCTCTGGTCACCTGCCTTTTGTTGTAGACATGTGTCTGGCTCCCTCACCCTGCCCCCGCCGCACAGCTGACCTTGTTCAGCCTTTCCAGGCCAAAGACTTGATGAGTGTTTTTTTTAGCCCATCCCCCAACATCCCTCGGCATGTGCGCTGCACATCCGCTCTGTCATTAAACCCTCCACCCATGGCTTTAGGACCCAACCATATGGTGCGGCTAGTGGAGTGTGGCAAGAAAGGCTTGGCTTTGGTCATAATCTGATGAATCTTTCTCAGAAAAGAGGTTTTCTATGATGACATCACGACCAATCGTGTGGACAACAATCTGCATTGGTGTGTGTGTGTGTGTGTGTGTGTGTCTATGCACATGTGTCTCTTGCATATTTTTGTGTGTCATGCAAGTATGTGGCTTTGAGCACCCATTAAAAGTGACAAATTAAGAAGCATGGCAGAAATCCTCAAGTGACACACTGCAGGACTAAATTTGTTCTAAATATTCCTATGGATAAATTGTAATGAACTTGTTTACATTATGTAGTAAAAAAAAAAAAAAACTTTTTTACTATAATGTTTGATTATGGCTCCATAATTGTCTAGACTGTCTAACCACATTGACTTGTGTTATAATGTTAAATGTCTGAAAGAACATATGAAATGGTTTAAGAGCCCTGGTACCTTGTGTCGAGATGAAAGGTTGCCCTTGGAGTCGTTAAAGGCATGTTCAATAGCCGCACGAACAATAGTTGCCAGTTTCACAGTTAAGACATGACCAGTTGTCTGGCAACATGTTTAGTATGCAACTAGCAGAGCGTATCACAGACAAAGATGGAAGAGATTTTCTGTGGCTCACACAATCCAAAAGAAGCTATCAATTCCCTGACATAAGACTGAATGGATATGGTTGATGTCCAGGCGATGTTATCGGTATCCACATACTAAATCCATGAGGGAAGCAAGACAGTGAGGTTCCTGCTTGTATTGCCTGAGAGAAAACAGTGTAAATGAAAAGCACGCTCTTTGTAGAGTTATCATGGGTCACGGACATGTGTGTGTGTGTGCAATAGAGGAAGAGAGAGAGAGAGAGAGAGGTGTATGGGGCTTGTTATATAATGCTGCTGAACCAGTTTTTGTAGATTTGAGTAGGTCACATTGTGACATCTCTGGACTGACAGATGTGCTTATTGGGGAAAAAAAAGCCTGTTCAATTTGGTAAATCTGGTATTTTATAGGCCATAGTGCTGCATTATCCAGTTGATGTCAGGTCATGTCGGTTATTATCAGAGCAGTGTTTTTTCAATATTATTACTCTGTTTATGGCGACCTACTGACCCAAAAAGGCAGAAAACCAAATGTGGTCACAAAACATAAGCTCATTTCCCCTTGGAAATTTCAATGACTGTAATATCAGAGGCAGCTTAAGGACAGAGAAATGTTCCCTCATAATTTGAAATGTGTACAATTAATCCACATTCCATCATGCTGCATTGCTAACTGAAACATTAAGCTATAAAAATATCTTTGCTCTCCCTTTTTCCAAAACAGTACTAATGATTTCGTGACTTGTAAGTTTCAAAGCTGCCTCTCACAAAGTTCACAGAGTCCATCCACACATAAAAAAAAAAAAACATACTAGCATTTAGTCTAATAGGCCTAGAGGCCTCTTGACTTTCTCATTTAGCTCTTTTGTGTATGTCAGAGTAAGGGGCAAAGGGGGAACACGGGGCCGTAAGCAGTAATTTCACCAGAGTGAAGTGTATTGCAGATGGGAATTATTAATTTGTATCTGCTTTGCCTCAGTTCTACCACTTACTGAAGAGGGGAAAAGTGTCATTCTATTCAATTTTTGTGTTTCTGAAGTCTCTGGTCTCGAGCACAGCCTGGTCCAGGGTCGTGAGTGTTAAATGTCAAGCCTTGTACTGAGCTGTCAAAGAACAGAATAGGCCCGGGATGATTGATGACTGGAGAGCCTGAAACCAAAGCCTCCCAATTGCAAATGCTACCTTGCGTCAGTCTTCTTACCCCCCGCTTTCTCACTGCTGATAGTTGCTCACTATAGGGCCAGGGCAGCTCCCACATGCACATTCACACACAGTTATGCCTCCACATACTAGCATCACTAAAAATGTTTCCTCTGCACTCAGTATGTATGCGGGTAAATCCCTTGCAAAGTCTTCAAGCGTTTAATCCGACTAAAGAAAAGTGAACCACTGCTTTCATTTCGGTAGGTTTTGCTTTTTTGGCTCCGGCTGTGACATTTGTAGTAATGGGGAGTTGTCAGAATCTAGAGGACTGCAAAATAAGTTAGACAATAACTGAATAACTTGGAGTTCTGGGCTGTGATGACAAGATTATTAATGGCTCAGGCTAGACCGTACTTAGCCCCATGCATATTCAGTGGAACCATACAGATGGGCTTCTGGCTGTGAGAAGTTTTCGGCTGTCTGCTATAGGTCAATTAGTCTACATTTCAACATCTTAATTTTTGTCAGTTAGCCCAAAAAATCTCCATAGTAAAGTACATACTACAGATAAATCACATTAGTAGCACACATTTAAGATAATATGAGTCTAACATGTTATTATAATTAATGAATATAATTACATTTTTACATTATGTGCCATTTAAATTGAAAATTATATTTATGTACGTATGCCCTTCCCTCAGATCTACAAGAGCTTAATAAAACATAGATTTAAATAAGTAGAAAGACAAATCATGTGCTTTATTGTTGAAAATTGCCTCAGGGTGCTCATATTGTATATTGATGGCCCATGGAATCTAACACAGTGCAAATATTTATGCCTGCTAGCCTGTGACAGCCTTAACAAGGAGCACTTCTGATGAAGATATCTCCCTGAACACAGAAATGATCAAAGACTGTCATAGCATTACAATAGTTCCATTTGTCTGCCTTGGCAGGGACATACATCCTGCTTACCGGATGGTTAATCAGAGACTCCCTCTATCATCTTCATCAGGATTGCCTGTGGTTTCGGAGAATGTGTAGAAACGCGCTCACATTTCTTTATCTGCCTTTCTCCCACCGCCACTCACTTGTCCCCCAGATGCTATCTCTGCTCAAAGCACTGCCTATTTAGCAGATCGGCGAATTATCTTTTTCAACCCTCTACTCACAAATTACAATTCATCGCAGCTTTGTTTAGTCTTTGAGGGAGAAAAGCGCAAAGTATAAAGCAGTGGTTCCAGTGTGGCAATTGTTGTTGTTGGGGCATATGAAGTCCCCTATTAAAGCAAGCATCATTTCACTCACCTGAAGCAGAGAGCAAAGAGCCTGTGAAATCACAGCGTCAGAACAGCTCAACACCTGCCAATCTGACCCGCAGTGACAGGCCACGCTCCTCTTGCCCACATTAATAACACAGATAAACATAAAGCTAAATACCAGGCCATGCTCTGTTAACTTTTATGTGGTTAAGAATGATTGGCTTTTTGCTTCACTACACCAGAGGGATCAAAGTACCTGGGAAGGATATCAGAGCGTTAGTCTCCCAATAGAAATCCTGCTCTGTTCCTTTTACCTTCCATGCATATATAATCGTCATCGTTGCCTCTCAGGGCTCTACCTGCAACCTCAGTGGACATATCACACACAATATTGTGTGATACGTACTTAAGTGTCTTGGCAAGCGGGCTGCAGAGGGACAAGCCCACACTGTAGGGAACATGTATGCAGAACGTATATACATACTATAGGTTTGTGATGTATAATTAATACCTGCCAGACAAATACTGCATTAGCTATTGTTAGCATTTAAGTATTGTCTGTTATGCAATTATTATATTATGTCTCAGCTACATTTTTTCAGTCTTATTACTAAGTTAATTTTTTGTATTATTAATAGTTTGTTGTAGACAGTTGAAACCTTTGGGATTTGATATGAATTCAAATTAGGCTAAAACTTTTATTTTGTAATAAAATGAATGTTAATTTTGGCCGTTCAGTTGATGCAGCGTGATTTGTTTAACCAGTAGCCCTACCAAAGAATCATATTTCACAGCTTGACATTTAAAAGGGTGGAATTGAAGGTCGTTAAGGGGCAGGGGATGCAGGCAGACGTCTGCAACTGTTTGTTTACCATACCGCTCATTGGTGTCAGACTTCCTGACATTCTTGTACCTTATCTTCGCTATTCTGAAGTCTGCAAACAACTGGCCAGTGAACAAGGGGATGTGTGTGGGGTCTACTTCCATGGCACTGCATTGCGCTCACACCGGGACAGAGTCCAAAAGAGCCAGGCTTGTGCTTTTGAGGAGTCGGGGGTCAGGAGAGATTAACCCATGTGATCCGGCAGCGCTGGACTGAGTGTGGAGCAGAGGTGCTGCAGAGGGCACTGCAGGCCGGAACAGGTTCAGCCTCTGCTTGCTTATCCCTGGGCCCCACTGTCGACAAAACTCCCTTGGTCAAAGAGTGCTGAGAGTGGTGTAAAAAACATGTTTACAATTCGAGGAGGTCAAGGACTTGAGGACAGATAACTATTAACAGGATAATGCCACAGTCATTCAAAAGACAGGGCAGCGTGGATGCTGCTTTAGAGTGATGCTGCATATAATCTCAGTAGATGATCTCACTTTATCAGTTTATTCAATTGCCATGTTACCTCAAAAAGATTGGATAGATGAAAAAAAAAAGATTAATTTAAAAATGAAACTTTAATAATAAATTAATTTAATATTTCAAATAATGAGCAACTTAAATAGGCATTATTTTACAGACTAGAACAATATACATAAATCATGACGGGATAGTGACAGTACACTGTTTCAGAGATAATGTATTGAACTGACCCGCCCAGAACAGTATGTTTAAGCTGCCACTGGCTTGCCAATGTGTAATGGTTTCCTTGTCGACTCATTCTTCATCATTTGACTGTATTTAAATATAGACTCAAAGGCACATGTGAGCCAGCTGGCAAGGGTGATAATCTCCAGACCTTGAAGTACCTTTTTTTTTTTTTTCAAACACATGAAGGATCGATTACACATGCCTGAGTAAATAGGTGACAAAAACACAGTGCAGTGTTTCACCCTATACATCGATGATGAATAGTGTCACACTTGTTTGAGGTCTCTGCCTCCTTTAAGGCCTATGATCAGACCAACTTGGATTTCTGTATCCATGCAGAATAACATCAGTGACAGGTGGCCTGCCACTTTAGTGTGAATTGTATCCCTGTAACAAACTCACTGAGGAAATAAACAGGAGCCAGTGGAGGAAAATTTCATTTCTTCTTCAAATTCTTCTTACGTTACCCTGCAGGATTAGAGCACAGTAAAACTGCAGTAGATGCCAGTGAGGACTAATGTAATTTCACTGTGTGTTTCCAGTGGCTGACAGCTACGACTGACATCTCCCCTAAAGGTTTGGCGACCTCCATTCTTGCCCAAACCTGTCTAAACATACTATCTTCACATTGTTCCAGGGGTTAGCAAAGTGAAGCAGCTGTTTCCCTGTATATGAGTTCAGTCTGAGCTTCACCCTGCAACAACCCCACCACCACCACCCTCCTCTTTTTCTTACTCTCTCACACACAGATACAAACACATAAAAACACTCTTTCTTTCTGTCATCCTCACACACTCTTCTCTATTAAGATGCTTTGTCTTCTAATGTACTACAGCTACAGCCCTTGAGAGCAATTATTATTATATTATATATATATATATTATCAAGTCAAACATCATTATTACTTGATCAATAAAGAAAATGTAGACAAATGGACAAATGTAAAAGAGTAAAATATAGCCACAGAACTGACGATTTAATCTAAAAATTGTAGGCAATCATAAGGGATGGTTGTATTTGTCTGCCTTCATCTTCATCTTCACCAACGATTTTAAGCTGTATAATTTTTATTCTAAAATGGTTCATAAGAGAGATGATTAGACCTTAATAACATGTCATTTCACATTGTAATTTTACATTCTCTTATATTTCCTTTAGTCATCTGCAAATGTTTTATAGTAGCACCTGACTAATGTTTCTATTTTCCAAGAAACGCTGTCATTTTTTTTTTTTTTTTCTCAGGCTAAAGATGTTAAAATATTTGCTCCATGCTGTTTGTGTTTCATGCAGTGCTCTCCTCACTTTTTGTTGCAATCCAGCATGAATTCATATTAAATGTGACTGCATCCATCAGCACCTCCCTGGCAGCACAGTTGTCTGGCTCTCGGTGTTTAATCTATTAAAGTGCACCCTTGCCTTTTTCCATGACATTGAGAATCTGAAACTGGCTTTGAGCTGACATCATGTTTGAGGATCAGACTGCCATTGACACGGGCATACTCATATCTCCTTGTCTTATTGATTCCACGACTTTAAGGTTATTGAGCTGGGGTTTTTTATTTTTTTTATTTTTTTTATTTTTATTTTTTTATTCTTTTGTTTGCATAATCCTTCTCTGTTAAAATAATACTGGAATTGTTATGTGTGGTAACAGTGACAGACGTATACACTAAACTAGACCATAAACTTGTAACTAATGTAAACAGTAATCAACTTCAAGGAATATTTGCACTGGTAATAAACCCATAATCTGCAAGACAATTATGTGTTATATTTTATTCAGTCAGTTGTTTGAACTGTTGTTGATCAGCGACCCATTCGAGTTTAATGCGATTGGAAAATTCTGATCCACTGTGATCAGGCTTGTGCATGTTAATTAACAGTTCAAAATAAATCAAAAGTAAGAGAGATAGAAAAGAATTGTTCTTTCACATGGGCAATATATACCCTCAAGTCAATTACTGCAGACTCAAACTAATATGTGAATTTCTTCTTATAAATCTTCTATATATTGCTAGTTGATATTAAACAATAGTCATTGAACTTATACACAATTTGTAAAAGGTTATACAGTATTATTAACAATGCTTAATGTAAGAGCTTCCTCAAAAACATCCTGTGTCTGTCCGGAAGTGATGCACTTCCAGGTTTAGTGATTTGTGAGTATAAACTGGGAAAGCAAATGTGATTTTTTACGAATGAAGCCACACATTGCAACATTAAGCATCATTATCATTATATGCTGGGGCACTGTGGGCACAAAACCATTGCAATGACCTCTTATCACCAAAGGTGTCACCAAAATCAAGATAAACTGGAATCTTGCAGACTTTTTACGTAATAGTCTGCCAAGAACTGCAAAGAAAGGAGAGTGAAAATCGAAACTCTCATAAGTGATTCCTCTTGACATTATTTTACATTCAGAGTCTTTCTGTTGGCATCAGCAGAAAAAAAAAACGAACAACTGCCAGTGACGTGATTAGCCTAAGCAATGCTGTAACAAGGAGAGAAAAGAAAGCGGCAGTAGCTGGTACTTTAAAGTGTCAGAGTCTTTGTAGCAATGACTAGTTTATGATGCTGATGTCAAGCATCACACTCAATGAGGCCTTTGTCCCAGGCTGAGACCAGGGCAGTGGGAAAACTGCCCACTCTTAGTCGGCAGGCCCATCCATCTTTCCATGAGGCCTTGCCGTCCCCTTTGCACCAAAACTCTTGTGTATTAAAGATCTCGTGGGTTAATGCGCTGGAAAATTGGCTTGCATTTTTATTGGTGGAGGCCAGCTAAATGAAAGAAAAACAACTCATGGAGGGTAGAAAAGGACGAGAAAAATATCTGGAGGAGTGACTGTGGAGGGCAGGCCCTCAAAGACTTGTTTCCTGTGACTTCGATAAAAGAGAACCCTGTGTCTGACACGCCACAGATGATATTGTGCTCGGGTTGAGTGTAGCCCCATCCATTTATCATTACCGTCATAACCAGCGGTTGCTACTGCTGAAGTATTGACCCGGTCATGATGTCTGTAATACGACATTAGAGATAAATCCAAAGGGAACACCAGTGACGATAAAACAGTACAAGATATATTATATTTTCATCCTTTTTCACCTCTACAATCAAATATTACATCTCATGTTAAATTAATCAACACCTTTTTTTTCTTCAGTTTTGGATATTGTAAATCTATGAAAAATCAGTGTCGGCTAACTCATCTATTTGCTCCAATCAGATGTTTACCTCTGAGGGTCTTATTGACACGTGCAGACTGCTTGTGTCACCTACTGCTTCTCATTCGTTTTGATGAAGGAGCTTAAGTCAAACCTCAGCACGGAACACATCGGTGCGATCAATGAGCGTGGAGTGACTGACCTACTGGACACATTTATGGGTGTGGGAGGCTAATTAGGAACCACTTCCCAGGCTTGGAAAGACAAGCCAAGAGAACAGCTGCTGGTCAGCACTGGACTCCTATCCATGGGTCAAATAGGTGGCAGCTCGTCACGGACAGTGACACAGCTATAGGTCTAGAGAGGCCAATTTACTTAATGGCTAGCCTTGGGGCTGGGGACTCCCAGTATTTCTTTACTTGGACACTTGTAGATGACAGTGCAAGAGCCAAAACGATCCACTTTATCACAGCCGGTCTCATAGGAGAGCCATGAGCCATTTTACAGGAGAATCCTTTGTCTTTCAAAGTGAATTTAATGAAGTGCAGTGTTGAAAGTTGAGATGGTAAGTTATTAAAAAAATGTTTACATTGAGATTTAATGCTACATAAACAATCATGATGTTTAAATGCACTGCAATAGCTCAAGGCAATTGACAGATTCTTTTTTCAATGGTGTGAGGATTTTATCTTGTCAAAAGTAGCTCTAGAGGGCTTTATGTTCAACGTGGTCATTGCCATGAGCGGTCTTAACTGTAGCATTTTTTTTTTTTTCACGATCATGCCCCTGAGGGTCAAAATGCTGTAGTCCCAGGCGTCTCTTAACACACAGATGTTACAGTAACACAGGCAGGAAATCATGCCCAAACATCACCTTTGACCCCACATGTCAGCTGATCCAGCATCACCTCTTTTGAAATAGACTCTCAACTTCTATAAATGACCAGATTTTCCCACCATGTCCCTCCATTCACTTTGTCTGGCTCCAGCCATTTTCTACTACAGACCCTGCGGTCAACTAATAGTGATTGCACAGTTGCTGAAAATCTGTCCCCTTGGGTTCACAGAGGTCAAAGGGCTCACACCAGGGTCAGAGCCTGTCTTTATGTCTCTTCCCACCAAAGGCTTTGTGATGAATAGAGAGCCCCAGGAAACAAAAGCTTTCAGCAAAGACAAGCAACTTTGCTCAATACATCAGCACCTCCACTCACTGCCGTCCTCCCTGGTAAAAACACACTTTCTAACTGAGATAATGTGCAATTGAGGGGGAGCAAAATCCACAAAGGCATTTAAAGCAAGCAAAGACGAAAAGTGAAAACACGAGAAATTGACCATTTGATGTTCAGTAGCCACCAAAAAGGGAAAGAAACAAAACACAGGCATGCAACAGAATTACTATACACTAAAAGACAATTTGCTGTTATCATACAAAACTTGCAACTCTGAAACAACCATTTTATTTAACGTTAATATAGCTTTGCAGCTGCAAACTAGATGTATGTTTTCCTCTTTTTTTTTTTAAAGAAAAGTTTTCTACAGCTCTATTAGGAGCCTTTAGTTTGAGCTGAGCTGAAACACCTTTTCTTCCTCAACTTGTTTTCCCTATCATTGCATTTGACCCTTGTAAAACTGTATCAGCAAACTAATAACCAGGCTGGCCTCTAATCTACTACCTTTGTTCCCTTCTCCTCTTATAATGTGTTGCAGATTCCAGAGGTTGAAACTGGCAGGGAGATTTTAAGCAAATGGCATCTGGTTAAAGGTCAGATTCGGGGGGCCCAGTGGGTGAAAGGTTGAATAACTCCAAGGAAGGTAGTGACAACATCTTTGGGGAGATGTTTTATACCTTGTTTTAGGCAACTACGTCTCCTACGATCCTTTAAAATCTTAAATAAAAATATTCAGTATTGTTTTGTATCATTTTGTGTTTAGAGAAACTTCTTGCAGTTACATAAAGAAACTAGTATTTGTATTGCAAACTTTAAAAATCAAACCAATTAGAAAAGGATGCTGGTCCTGTCAAAATGTTAGTGTTTAATCAGTTATTTACAACTGGTTGGTCAGTTCAGATGTTTGTTTTTTTGTGTGTGTGTTTTTAAGATATATGGGTTTGTTTTTTTTCACTTTGATTTATTGTTTTTACCCAGCTTTTAAAAATAAGTGTAGAGAAAGTTTGCTGAAGGGATCACAGCCTTAAGTTCAAACTGCAGGTGTGTAAAATGGAACATGCACTTTTCTTCTAAATTAGGCATTCAGGGCTTGGAGAGAGCGGCGGGGAAATTAGTGGAATAACTGGCTGATTCTATCCAGATGATTGCTTCAGTTGGACACCAGAGAGTTTTCATTAGGTCTCTAATTTACAAGCCTCCCTCTGCATTCCAGCCCATAGACCAACTGCCCCAGGTCTTAAAGACCTCCTTTAGCCTTTGCCCCCTGCAAAAGATGTTGCCAAAGCCGTGCACTTTGAAATTTACAAATTACATTATGACAGAGTTAAACTTATTGAAGGAATTGATGTTCAAACAGTATCTTCATGCAACTGTATTATTCATGATGATATGATATAATAATACATGTTAATATGATAACCATCAGGTGTCAGTAAGCAAGCAGCTACTATACATCCTCATCAGTCAACTCTGTATGTATCCATTATTTATATCGTGAAGCCGTTAAACCTCTGCTGGAGGAGTTTACTGCAGAGGTTGCCCTAAAATCATTTTTAAACTTTTACACTTTTGATCTCTTGTTCCTAAGAAATATATTCAGGGAGCTGGGCTTGTAACTTTATTTATTAGGGGCAGTTTTTTAATCAACATAAGAATGTCAGCGTGCCAGAGTTAGTCAAAGTTGACTAATTTTCATGTGCACTCCTTTGCCAGAATGTTAAAATGGCTCTAATTTCACGTATCGCCTTCTTAACATTTGGTCATGTGAATGCTGTGATTTAATCATTCTTTACCAGCAACACAAGCAGGTGACCACAAATATATCAAAGCATGTGTTAGGTAATTGCTCTTGTCGATTGCTGATATAAGGGAGTGCACGATGTTGACAAGTAGCTGTAAAGATTTAACACTAGTTATAGCAAACATCTCAAAATTGTGAACTCTTTCCTCACCTGCTTTTTATGCAGTTTAGGCAGATCAACATGTGTTAGGGAACAGTAGTAACTAAAGAATAATGTCATCTCTAGAACTACAGTGTTCATGATGTGTTACATACTGTATCTTTTATGGTGTAGATTAACGTGTTACATTTAGTTCACCCCATTGATGATCCATGAGTGCAGTTATTTTATGTATTTGGCATTGTTCACAAAATAAATCTACTGACAAACAGCCAGAAAAGAAAAGTGTTCAAAACTGGTCAGTAAAATGTAAATAATTCAAATGAACTGACTACACTCTCTGATTGAAATGGCTATAAAGACACAATATGGATGTTTTTCATTGGGTGTAGTTTATAAGCTAATTCACTTTTAAAAAGACACATTCTCGCCTCCCAAAAACATTGTGAAAAAAGCTGATTGAATCATTTTGGATGTTCTTTTTTTTATATAATTGTAGTGTTACGCACCCATGTCCAGCTCCACGTTTGCATCTATGATGGACATCATTGACTCTGAAAAGTTTAGACATGATCTGTTGGTCACCCCTGAAAAACCTTGTTTTACTTTACAAATTCAAATTTGAAAAGAGAAAGAAACCACATTTTTTTGCAGTCATTAATAGACAGAATCATTATTGTTGCCATGAAGCCTCTTCATCCATAAAATAAGCAAAATAATTTACAGTGAATTCATAAAGTAGGATATTAAGCATTCCACCCAAGGTCGTGATCACACCCAGCTGAGGAAATTGTCACGATACCTTCAGTGAAGTACACATAGCAATGCGAAGCCCGCGCCTGTCACAGATGAACGTGTTACATATGTTATATTTATAGACTCTTCTACCAAAATATTGTAGACCCACTGTCAGCTTTTTCCAAGGGCACACAGACTGTTCCTCTAACTTGAGCACCACCCTGGGTCGCTCTAATGGCTGATGACATATAAACCTTCAACCACTGTTCAGGATGTTTTTCCCCTTAAAAGTTCACTTTGATAAATGAACTTGTGTGTGTGTGTGTGTGTGTGTGTGTGTGTGTGTGCACCACTAAAACTATGCTGAAGGAGAGATGTGTACAATACAGTCCTGTACAAACACACATAAACACCCTATTTTTCAGTCGTAAAGGCCTCATTAAACATTATATGTTTGTAATGATTTTTATCCGCTAGTGAAAAACAATGATTGCATTTTGTCAAAACTGACTCATACTGGCATGGCACAGGCAGTCTGGTTAAAAACATTTGGCCTAACAGATTACAAATGTTTACACCAAAGTCTTGGCTTAATATGGACATTTCTCGATCCAGATAGTTTAGTATAGATTGTAAGGCTTTCCAATTCATCATAAGCAAATTTCTAAAATAAGCCCTGTTTCCCTGGCATGTCGCTGTTGATGGTGTTTGTAAACACTGGGATGGATGCAGGCGGGCCATGTGCCTCTGCTAATGATGTTGTAGGAAGGGAGGGAACACTATGGGAGGGCCCCATGCTGCTGCTTAACTCCCTCTTAGCTGCCAGGTCATGTGTGATTAAGAGGTTTGTGTTACCTGGAGCCCTGCTGAGGAACTTTCCCCTGGAGGGGAGTTTGTCCCGTCCACCTAATCTGAAGAGGCCACGAATGGATACAGCACCATTTACCGGTAGTTTTATCACTGTTTTTCCCAGGGGAACTCTCAGGCTTCATATTCAATTTAGTAACCAGGCAGGAGCTTACTCACTACTGTAGATTAAAAGCTAGTTATGTGTTGGACTCGATTTTACATTACGGATAAATTGTCTGTGTGAGGTAAATTTCTGTAGGTTATATGTTAAAAGGAGAGCCAGCGTATATTTCACTTTCTGACATGAAAAGTCTATGCACACAGTGTAATTAAAATTTAAATTGTACTGGAGTGACAAATTAAATGTGTTCATTCTGAATGAACAAAATTAATTAAAATGGGAAAACACATAAAGACCATACATGTACAGTAATTACTATCGCAGTGATCTATTTATAAACCTGTCAATAGGGCTCAAATGAACATCCAGAAAATGCTTGTCTCCTTTTTTTATTGACCAAGGATAATAAATAGTCTTCAAATTGTCCCTGAAATTGTGTCCAACAGTGATTACAACTGGCATCATGCTGTGTTTGTGTGCATTGGAGCAGGGGTGGAGATGAGTGGGGGGTGGTGGAGGGGGATAGAGCTGAGACAGTAGTGGGTTAGGAGGTGGCATGCAGGACAAAGAAAAAGTATCACAGAGAGAGAAGTATAAGCATGACCATGCTCCTGTCCTTGTTTGTAAAGTGATGAATGGGAGGACTGTGCGGTGCTGGAGGCACTGTGGTATTTGAGAGTTGCCTTCAAAGGCGCTCTCCGTGATCCAAGTGTACAGCAACGGCAGTCCCACCACCAAAATTCAAAACAACAGCACTGAAACCTACTGTCACTTTCACAATAATTATTAGTTATTATGTTTTCTGATGCTGTAAAAGGTTTGTTTACATTAGTAAATTAGTAAAAAATAAAAAATGCAGCAGTATGTTTCCAGTTATGTTCATTTGAAGTGGAACACACAAAATAGGGATTTCCTATCAAAAACACAAGCATTTCAATAAGGCATAAAAATATATCTGCATTTAGATGGTCAAAATCTTGCATATTGGGCTGTTAAAATCTAGTACCATCTCATCCTCATTTAACTTTATCAATAAAAGTGAATCAAAGCAGACACCAAACAAAAGTTTGGTTCACATTAGTAATTTGTGTGAATGCAGCGGTAAAACAGGCATGTTTCCAATTAGGATCATTAGAGAAATACAAAATGATAGTTTCCTATCAAAAACGGAAGCTCTTCAATTATGTTTGATAATATACCTGTAATTTATATGGTCAAAAAACGTGCAGATTGCACCTTTAAAATCCAGTCCCATCTCATCCCTGACTTTGTCAAATAAAAATGAATCAAAAAATCCCAGTTACATGTTTTCAGATTCTAAGCAGACACCCAACACAATGTTTACGGCAACTGCTTGCACTCATTTTTAATTCCGGTTTTGTACAGGCTGCACATTCTTAACTTTTATTTTTAGATTTAATATTGAACAATGAATTGGTTCAGTGTAACAATGTCAAAGGAATCAAATTTAATGATTACTCCAACCCTGCAGCCAGACCTCCTCTGCTTGTGCCAAAGTGGTTGTGGTTCAAATAGAGAGCACTGAGGAGACAACTGATATTGTCAGCATGTTGAGTTGTTGCAGTGTTTTGAGTGGGAGAGGGAGAACCAGGGGAGCCCCAAACAGGACAGGGCCACGAGTTCCGCCAGCTGCACCCTGTCTTTGAGGAGGGGATGGAGAGCTTCTCATTGAGGTTGGCAAACGCTGGCTCATAAACTTTCCCCTGTCTCTCCCTTTGATTTTCCTTGGACATCTGCCTGGCCCTCCCATCAGGAATGTGCAGCAGCTGTTTGCTGCAAGTGTCTTCGCCGTGTGAACTCGGGCTTGTGCACGGGTCCTGGCTTAATGAATTGAGCCAATTCAAACTGGGTCGCCTGGGACACTGGGCCCTGGTGCATAACTCTTCTCCGGGGATGACAAGCAAGCTCAGAGAAAGAGGCTGGGAAATGTATATTATAGAGGTTAACCATTTGCCCTCATACTGTAATTGGCTTAGATTATCTAGCAACCGGATTTGCAGGGGCAGAACCTGCGCCATGCTGCAGTGCAAAAGTTCAGCCGCAGCCAACACGATCGTGTGATCTTATGTGTGTGAGAGAGAGAGAGAGAGAGAGAGAGAGAGAGAGAATGTGTAAACGTAAGTCAAACGCATGGGCAGACAGCAGAGACACAGTAAGAACACAACAAGGTGTGTGAGGCAGATATAGTCTGTTTGACGTTGTGTTATACTCAGCTTGTTGTAGAACTGGCTGGTTATACAGCTGTGCCAGTAAAAGTTCTGAAAGCATGCTGATGTAATTTCCAAAAGCTGTAACTGTATACTTAGAGTATGTGTTAATTTAAATTTAAAACAAAATCAATGTTTAATCCATTGAAGCATCGTAAGTGATTTAGCTTTATGATTTCATTATAACATTTCTAGTCTCTGGCTGTAATTGAAACCGATGCATACGTCTCCTTCTGCAAACTGATAAACTTTATGCAGTTTATGCGAGCACCGGAATAAAAGGAATTCCTTTATTTGTTCTAAACCGAAGAAAGGTCCAGACTTTACTCACAATGTTCAGCCAGACTTTAGACCAAGACAGACAAGAGGATTACTGATAATGTGGACAGTCTTCATTCAAGAAGAGCTGGCAAACATGACTGAGTTGACTGGCGGGGAGAAGAATCTGATGCTGCTTGTTTGTTTGAACGAGGAAATTAGGGAGAGGGAGAACACAGAATTCAGGGACTTAAATACCACTGAGAGATTGCCATCTTTGTCAAGCCAGTGAGGCCCCGTCTTTAGAGCGGTTGCTTTATTGCAACTAGAAAAGGCTGTCTTTAAAACTGGTTGAAAACTCTTAACTAAAGCGTAAAAAAAACCATATAAGCATGTCATTTATGATATTTCATGAAAGAGCATTTCTGGATACTGATGAGCCCTCCATGTTCATTTGTTTATCGACTTGGCGTTGTTATTTATTTATTTTTTCTTGTGTATTCCTGTATGACTGGCCACGCAGCGCAGTGAGGGGAACTTCATGAGCCATGATGAGTTGTTTAAAATCTAATCAGAAACTAACAAGTCCCTAGTTATTTGTTTCTGCCTCAATACTTGAGAGTTCCCAGATGTTGTGGAAGGTAGGGAGTCGATTGTTTATACAACGGCGAATCTCACCCAAACACACACATTCTATCAGCCTTCATGGCTATCTATCAAGGGAGGCACAAGTTACAGTTTTTCTGAAGTCAGGCAGGCACAAAAGCCCTTCAGCAGCAAATTACAACTCCCACCCCACCTGCTGAAGCCAGCGTGCTGGCGGCGCAGTGTTCAGACGGTAACCTGCCTCCGATCGATCGGTTGTTGTTGCAGCTGTGCTCTGGTTGATGGTTTATTTAAGCGGCTCCACATGCTTGTTGAGGGGAAGGCAGCTGAATACATAAAACAGGCTCTCAGAACCACTTTGTGGTCCGGCTAAGAGTAAATGGAATAATAAAAACCAAATGGTTTCATCCCATGTTGTAGGCTCATAAATCCAGGAAGTTGCTTCTTACCTTTATGATCCAGCGCATGTAGCATGTTAGGTTTTGTGGGATGAGTACTGACTTTAAGACGGCATGTCTGTTCAACTGGACGAGCACCTAATGTAGATCTAGTTAACTGTCACTGTTTCTTCTGTATTAACCTACTAATAATGCTTTCAATTTAAAAGAATCATTATAAACAGAGAATGAAGTGACTCCAACAGATGTGCTTCACTTGACAAAATTTAAGATAATGTCTCTAGCTGCTTCGGTAACATATTTCAAATATTTTTGTCTATAAAGAAATTATTATTAAACACAGTATTAGCCATAGGAGGATCAGGTCATAAGAGAACTGTGTCACTGATATCCATGTTCAGCCCTGAGTGATTTAAGTCCTCTGTTTAGTCAGCTAGGCTTCAAGGTCAAGCCTTGACTCTCTTCAGCGAGGTCAGTGACATCCCCTCTCCATTCACACTGTTTCCTTCCCTTCAGCCAGAGGGGAGGATGTATCTCTAACTTCCTGCTGCCATACACACAGACAGGAAATTAGTAATTTGCTGTGCTATGCCTGACATTTCAAATGTTCAAAGTTACATGCTGCAGGACTGTAAGGGTTTCTTTTCTTTACTGCACACTGGGAGAAACACAAACATCAATGATAAAATCGCTGTTTGAATAAAGGTTAAAGGAGAATCAACTCTGAGATTTCAGTCCCTACTGATCATTAGAAATCAACTGATCCCTTTTGAAATAGTCCTTTTTAACTATAGCTCCTGATAATAGTTGATAGATACAGCTGTTATGAAGCATTACTGCTGCTCTGCTTATCAACCTGTCAGAAGCTTTGTAAACAATTAGATGACATCCTGTTCCTGCAAAGATTTAAAGACACAACTTTCTGTCTCCTTGTTTCTTGGCTGGCTCTTACATTATCCACAGAGATTAACTTGTGCAGTGAGTTGATAGTGTTCAGACCAGTTATAGGTGTTAGTATAAATGTATATAATTTTCTTTTTTTTTTAGCCGTAAAACAATGTATCTTAAATGAAGAAAAGATACAATATGGTTGCAAAGTGTGGGAAGTTACAGTATAACAGGTGACTATAATTCTAGAAATTCGATTTTTATAGACAATGTTACGTGACTGACTTTTCTAGCATTTTTAACACTTGGATAGTCATAAATGGGAATAAATAGGAAGAAAAGTGTGTTGAAAAAAATCTGATTAACTCAAAAACTACTTTAGGCAACAACTTTAGAAGACACAGTGCAGTAAGTCAGGTACAAGTCCTAAAAAGCATTGCAGTAAAAACGCCAGAGCTCTTGACCCTGGCTGTGGTCTTCTTTGGAGCAA
The DNA here is from genome assembly GCA_005408345.1 of Macquaria australasica. NCBI lineage: Eukaryota > Metazoa > Chordata > Actinopteri > Centrarchiformes > Percichthyidae > Macquaria > Macquaria australasica. The sequence continues at coordinate 202,066 of SEMN01000262.1, forward strand.
TTGACTGAAGGATTTATTGGCATTTAACTTAACTTACCAAACTGACCAGAAAACTTAATTAGTCATAAATTAAGCTGAAATATTTATAAGTGATTGTCATAACTTAGCCCTTTAGCATTGTTACTGTAAATTGTTCAAATTAACAGCAGTCCTGTTAAGAAAATGAAGATAATTTATCTGCAAGGCCGTCAGTCAGCAATGTTTAGTAAACGTATTGCCATTCTTGCATTTTACAGGAGATCTATTGAACATGTGGAATTAGATGTACAAAACGAACACAGGCAAATCTAATTTTTGTTTTTATGGACCCTTAAATTGAATCAAACCCAGGGAAACCGCAGTGTATGCTTGTTCTCATCTCATTCAAAAAGTTACCATCCATCATTTTCAGTAAAGCAGTTGAATGTTCTGAACCAGATTATGTATCAAAATCCCTGAAAATCACCTTGAGCTTTCATGTCAGATTACAGTAATGGCATTGTGTGAGTGTGGAGCTTTAATTCGATTTTAAGGTAAACTTTTTCTGTGACATCTGGTTAGTTTTACATGATGTGTGTACTCATGATGCAATCATTAAAGACTCTTTTTAAACTCGCATTAGATCCCTTAGATTTACAGTGTAGTGTGGTTTAGAAACATTGTATTATTTGCCCATGAACTACCTATAAAATATTGCCAACACGTTGTGTTAAAAAACAAAAAGGTGCAAAGTGCTGCCAATTCCAAAAACCTGCAAATAATAGGGACTTCATAACCTTTTGTTGTCAGATGTCGAGCAGCTCCAGTTGACTTTTGTGGCCCTTGGAAACAACACAGGTGAGCCTCAGAAAAAAACAAAAAAAAACGCCGCTCTGATATTGTGGTTATTTCTGTAAGCTCCCAGGGGTCCGAGCTTGCCCTAGAAATGGCTGAGGACTGAAAAATGTTGTCGGAGCAATACTGTTTATGCAGAGCACAGGCTCATTGTTAGGGGACAGGGAATATTCAGAAAACAGTTTGGCCCTCTTTTACTCCAAGATATTTTGGCCCATGTCTCCCTGAGAATGACCTGAAAAACAGTAACCTAGATTCTCATATCCAATTAAAACAATTCAAGAAAACGAGCCCCGAAATAATAATAGCTGCCGTCATATTTAAGTGATGAATCATGCGGCACCACATACATGTTTATTTACTTTACGCAACGTTACAACGGGGATTAAACTTGATCATGCACAGAGTGGACTTAAGTACTTCTATCCTATTAATGCATGTTTGTTAAGTTTAAAGTGCATTACCCTGAGATAAATCACAGACTGGTGTGTTTTAAAATGTCTTGAATTATAAGGTCATTAGCTGTAATACAACATATGGAAAATATCTCAGGAAAACTTCAAAACCATGTCACTGTCTATTCAGGTTCACAGAGGAAGTGCTCTCATATATAAACAAAGCATGACTTCCTCATGCCATTTCAAAGGATTATAAAGCATTATTGTCATGTTGTCTTTATACTGTTGGCTTGAAATGTCATTTTGTGCTCACTTGTGTTGCTCTTACACTCTTGGAACAAATGTTCCAAATGCATCCATACAGCATGTACATTCATATGGATGCTCTTAGCATTTCTTTTTCAAAGTACTCTTTTAACTTTTTATAAGTAAGACAATTTACTACACTAATTGTACTGATATATTTTATTTCATTTTCTAACTGTTGAACTGTATGACAACACTCCCACATCTGGCTTTGGGTCCAATAACACATCTGGTATTGGGAAACATTCTTAAAACAGTAACTAACCAGTAATTTCACTCCGAAAGACGATCTAATCATCTGTTCTGCTCTTTGAGGGATTCTACGTAAACCCCTTGAGATAACTTGGGCCATCAGTTACAGAATCGGTAGCATTTTTTTTTCTTACCTGAACCAACAGCACATTTCTGTTTTGACAGGCTCTCTAATTACCTTTGCTATTTATGGTGCACTAACCATCTGCTACTGATTCCTTCATTATCTTGAACACGACAAAATGATTAGGGCATCGTTGGAGAGAGACATACCTTTGCCAGGGTTGGGCACTTGTTGTCACAAATTGCTTATCAAAAGTCACCAAAACACTCTTAGAAATAATTAAAATTGCTAATCACTTTATTGCTAAACTTTTTAGTGGAAGCGCCATTTGAGCATCCACAAGGGCTCTGTTTTTGGTTATTGAGTGACCCAGACACTTTGAGATTTATAGGCACTATGTTCCTAAGCGAGGCTCACTTGGATCCCGACCTACAGCTTTGCTCAACAGTCTTGAAAATGCTCATAATGTTGAACCCTATTAAAATAAACATATTTTTTACATCAGGGATATTTTTCAGCGCAGCTTTATCTGGAAAGTGTTTTGTTTTCCTGTTGCTGGATGTATATTACTATATAGTTTATCTAATTAAGTTCCTGAACTCTGGACACCATATGCTTCAAAAACTCATTTGCAGAAGTTAGAATAAAAAAAAATTAAAAAAAGTGAAAGTGAAAATTTGTGAATGTACCATTTGCACGTAGTTGACAGGTTTGGGTGCCAGTATTTATTTTTTAGTTTTTCCATCACTGGGTCTCAACTGGACCTGGCAACGGGCTGTGCCAGAGCACAATATCTCTTGAGACTGTCTTGTTTTTAAATGTAGAGTGTTGTAAGAATTACCATCATCTCTTGTATATGTTTTATTCTCTTGGAGCATTCAGTCTACAGAATACCAAAATCACATTTTAATACAAGCCTGTCCGCGTCAGAGAAACAACAGCATTGTTAAAACACTTAAAATCACCCATGTTTATATTTTCCTAGTAAGTGAACTCTCGCGGTTGTGTGAACGGTGATTGTCAACGTCACAAAAAACTCTTTGGGAGAAGGTTATGGCGGATTATTGCGCGCGCAAAGTGTGTAATTTTGACACCACAGACCGCAGTTTGCCTCTGTCTCCTACCAACAGTCAACACTGGTTTCCTTTAAACCATGACTATGGGCTTTCCCTTTAACCACCAACCAGAGCTGCTGTGTCATACTTGCCGCAAGGACGATTTGTTGTTGTCAACGCTGCTGTCATTCCTTTTGACCCTGATTGATCGTTGGCTTTGTTTTAAGGGTTCACTGCTAATATGAGAGTAAATTTGTTTTTAACTTGTCTGTTGGTCATAAAATGTAGTTTTAGTCTCAGTCTGCATCAGGTTGCTTTGCTCTAATCCGGGTTTGTCATTCAATTTGTAATCAGTACACAACAATAGTGTTCACATGTTTCTTCTTATATGTGTATATGTGTGCATGAACTTTCCTGACCTCTGCTCATATGCTGTACAGTAGTGTTGCCTGTGCTACCAGTAATTCATTTGCATGTCATACTGTAAAACAAATAACACAGCTTTCTGACTGCATCCAAATATGATCCGCTCAATTATCTCGACATGTTTAAGACCAAATATAAACAGGCCACAAATATCAGAAGAGGTCACACTGACACTACAGTAAGTACATTGTTACTCATATGGAAATTCAAAAGGACAAGAAAACGCTGGAAAGCATGACCATCCATCAAACACTGATATGAATATTCCTGCCAGCTCTCATTAATGTTTGAGTATTGTACGCTTTTCAAAAGCGCTTCAGCATTTTTAATTTAATCTACAATGAAGAATGGTCGACGGTTGTTTTTAAGTCTTACTGAACATAAACAGCATGTTTGGTCTTTTTCCCAGAGAGGCTATTAGCCATAATTTCGCTGTCCTCTCTGGGCATTATTGTCAGTATTCACGTTTGATTAAATCCCTGTGGCATAAGTGACCAGCGACATTGATTTGCTATCTTCCTTGTTGCATTGACTTGCCAAGCCACAAGAGGCTTTTTGAAGGCTGCTGATCCCCAATATATATTTGTAACACATTTGTTTTAATTAAGTGTTCACACAGCATGGAAATTGGATACTTGACTAAATGACTGGAACCAGCAGTAATGCGACTAATTGCGGTTACTGTTGCAGCTATTGTGCCTCACAGATCAATGTTTAGAGTAGCTGGGTATTGAATTCCTAAAAGTAAAAGGAGTGACCAAATAACTTGGTGAAATTTGATAGCAGCTTGTTTTCTATAGCAATCTGTGAGGACATCTGTAAGAACTTTTGATAATGTTTTTTACTATTGGAAAATTTGGAAAACTATAAATAATAGATCACATTTATCTTTTAATCAAACAGTAAATGTGCATTTTTTATCTTTAAAAAAATGTATAGTGCCCTTTTGGATGTCTTGTAGTTGAGCCAAAGCATACACACAGTCCAAGGCAGCGTTTTTAAACTACAAAACCGAATGAAATAAAACACTCAAAGGATTAGAACAATTTAGAAAGCAGACCCCCTTCTTTTCCATTGTGCCTCTACCATGCTGCGGCTATTTCTCTATGCCCAGCATGGGCTCCACTTTGTGGCTTTTAATAACCTACCCCTTCAAGCTTCTACCCCCTGAGACACATTTTTCCGTACTTTATTTGTGCCGCTCTGTTTCTACCTACCAGCAGCTGCAACGAGGAGCATGCAGTGGAGGCAGCAGCAGCAAATTTCTTCCAGTTGCTCAACACGCTAATACTCCCCTTTTCTTTGCAGCTCAAGCATTATATTGCAGTTTCATTGACTGGGAGGTGTTGTGTTGCAGTGGAATCAATAGCTGAGGGGATCCCAGCCCAACGATTAGCTTGTCAGTCAGGCCTCTGTGGTTGAAAGGAGGGGAGGCAGCGTAAATCCCAGAATACCAGGGGCCACCAGCATGGAAAAGCTGGAATGCTGGGAGCCGCCAATCGTGCTTCACCACCTGTTGTAAGAGGCAACATGTGCTGAGTGTATTAACCTTTCTGCTACTGTGCTTTAACCGCTGACTGCTACCACTGGTCCCTTCATACAGTGCTGAGGACTTTAACCACACGAATAAGAGATGTTGCTGTTATCTAATCGAATTAGCTTGAGCTGTTTCCATACCAACTGTGTGCTCTTGTTTGAGATAAGTGGAAAATTAATTTAAATGATATTTCTCTATGTTTTTTTTATTTTTATACACTGTAATGGCTCTCTGATTGGTTACTGACCACATGCTGATTTAGCATCTGTAACTGGAGAATATTTGTGTTTTTAGATTTGATGCAGGAAAGAACTAAAGTGTTTGTGTTCAAATACAACAGAGGGGTCAGTGAAATCAGAACTTGAGATTTCCATAATGGCTAATACATTCTCATGCAGGAATGCAAAATTCAGTGAATACAAAAAAAAAATAGCTTTCTATGTAAAAGTACTTTCCATTGCACTGTTGACATCTAGGAGTCCCCACATCCCACTTCACTGCAGAATGTGAGCAGTCAGTGAATTAAATCCAGGTTAACCGTTTGTCTAAATGATGCAACACCGATGCAACACCACTACAAATAGTCACTTTATTTAATTTGTATTTCTTTATCTCTATGTTCTGGCTTTAAATGATTAACATGTCTCCTTAGCATATTCTGGGGCTTAAATACTGTATCATTACTTTTTTTGTTGCTTTAAATCAATTCCCCAGGGTAACTTCCCACTGACAGTAGGCAATGTTTCATTTCAAGCACTGAGACAGAGCAATTGTAAACGGTTTGTTTTTGTTAGAGTCACATTTAGAGAAAATTTTAGACAAAGTAAATCTTTGACCTTTTTAGAATGATTTGGCTCTCGTCCTGGGGTCGCCACACAGTTCACCATCGATAGAAAGCTATGTGATATTAACAGAAGGCAACATACTGCTTGTGATGTTCCTTTAGCTATTACTCCCCATATGTTTCCTTGTGACCTTTCCCTGTAGCTCAGTTAGAGAATGCCATCCTTGCCTATTATTTCATGTGTTGTTTTAGCAAAAAGACAACAGATGTGCAATGCTGCAAACAACTGTGGTCCATACATATCGGAAGGTAATTTTATGACCATGAAGTTGTATGCAGACACCAAAAAGACAGAAAATATTGCTGTTGGTGGGCCATTTCAAATGCTCACAATCCTTGATCTTAAAACAAGCCTATTGCTATCACTTTTTCAGTTCTTCTTCTATGACGGTATTTCTCATAAAAAAAAATAAAATAAAACAAGGATTAAATTTGATTTAATCCTTGTTCCAACATCAGAGATGATTTCTTAATAGTATTAACCCTTTCATCTGTACAAAAGGTTTATGGATGATTACATGTTGTTTTCAGTACTCTGATGACACTCTTCCCCTCATAATACGCTGTCAACAATGAATGAAATCCCGACTTTGTAGCAACCAGTCCTCGCTTGATTTATATGTCGCGTAGGGATGCCTGTAGAGAAAATCCACTCAAATAATGTTGTTTTTAAATAGGGGAGACTGGGGAATTGAGAGACCAAACATTTAACTTTGCGGCTTGTAAGCAGGAACATAGTTTTCCATAAATCAACCAATGGAAAACTGTAAATCTGAGAGACCATAGCTTAGACGTTTGACTGACATTATGCTGTTGAAAGTGTCATTTTTCACCTGCCCTCTGCAGTTCGTCAGACTACTACAGTTTCTAGACAGCGGAAATGGAAGGCCATTTCTTCCTGTAAGCAATGGAGGATCACTAACAAGCCTCCCACTGGGGGGCGTGCTCTCATACAGAGACCAGTGATCACTTGATGCCCCTGTCGTCAGACCAGGCTTAGCAAAAGGCAGCTTAAGTTCGGGGGCTTGGAGAGAACTGTCAACCAAGGGTCACACTAAGAGAGCGCTGGGGCATCAAGCTGCAGCACCAGAGGAGGAGTCAAGGACAGTCATGGACTGTTTGTCTTGAAAGAGGATGGGAGGGGGTAAAGGTCACTGAAGAAGGATTGAGACCACATTAGCAGTGTTACAATTACCTCCACTAGTTTAGCTTTTGACTTAAAGAGTAATGTTCTGGGTGAAAATCTTTTGTCTTAATCTCATTTCGGTTCTTAGAAATGGAATTTGGAAAATCATTTGAAAAAAGAAATATTTGTGTACTGTATAGATTTTACAGGCCACAGATACAGACCCTCAGGGCCACACCTCCAAAGAGCTATTTTTATATGCCAACCAGTTATGTAATAAGGAAGTGGGATACCTTGACCCTGCAATGACGCACTGGGCAGTAGAAGGTGATAGTGAGACTGGTCAGTGGTGATACGCCACTTTCGGTTTAAACGTCACTATTTTTCATCATGATAAAATATGGTGTTTTTGCAGACAGAGACTCCATGTCAGGACAGCGAGCTCACACTTTTACCAACAGGAAAAGGAAAGGTGCTAGATATAGTAGCTGTTTTGTGCTGTGAAAAAAACAAACAAAAAAAACACAGTTAGGTGCGACCCTCATTTTAAGCAGAAAAACTATATATTTGTATTTGTTTGCACATCATAGACAGGCATTTATAGACAAGATTTTTAATTAGTAGGACAGTTAAAAACCAGAGTGGGAAATAAAGGCAGAGAAAGTTGTGGTGGAGACACATTTGGCTCCAAAAGAAGTGAGTGTGACAACTTCAACCACTATCTGAACATTATAAAGAGAAGTTCAGGTTAAGACCACTCAGCTATGATCCTTTCTTCAGTCAAAATAAATAAAATAAAAATACTATAATTACATTTTTATGTAATTATCAGAACATCAGTAGAGAAGCCATAGTCTTAATTTTACCCATTGAACCGAAATATGTTGCAACTATATCACAAAACATTTTGTAATAAAAGCATATTTAAAGAAGAAAAAGCTTGATACCTTGATTTAGAAATGCAAAGCACACAAACAAAAAGATCACAAATGTAGCTTAGATGACAACAAATGTAGCTAACTCACTTCAGCCTGATTTATTAATAGTTTATAATTGTTTTCTGTTGTGTGTGCGTTGAGCGTGTGTGTGAGAGAGCAAGACAGAGGCAGATAAAGAGAGGGAAAGTCTTTGTAAAGAACTTGGCAAGCTCAACAAAGTCCCTCAAGAGTCCTTACCAAAGGATCTGGGAGAATGTTCTAGGTTCCAAGGAGAAAGACCCCTCAAGAGTGAAAACACACTAGCGTTAAGTTATTAGCTCCACTTTGAGCTGTGTATGTGAAACAAGCTCTCACAAGAGGTGGTGAGAATCCCTTAACTCACATTACTCCACCCCCTGGCTTTGTCTCTTTTTCAGAATCAGACTAGGAGGGTTATTCTCGCCATGTGGATAGGTCCTCGGGCCCAATTATCTGGCTACAATGCTCAATTAGCCATAATCCCTCTTTTGTGGTGATAATAAAGGGGTTTTAAGTTTTTACTTATAGAATAAGAACCACCTTAAGTGAGATGAAATAAGAAATACATCATTCTTATCTTTTCAAAAAAAAAAAAAAGGAGAGGGAGAATTATTCATTTAGCAAGAGAGAGGTTAGCTTAATCTTAAATGACACAAAAGTTGTGTGCTTGAGAAATATGTGTTCAAGACTAATTGCTGCCAAGTAAATACAATTGGACACAGACGTGCACACGCAGGAGTGAAAATACGAGCGCCATAAACTGTAAAAGATTAAGTGGCAATTCCAAATGCTTATGCATTTAGATTTTTTAATATTTTAGCCAAAAAAATAAAAATAAAAAAGCCTGACCCATGGTTGGACGGAGTCGTCCAGGTAAGTGACACCATGAGCAAGGTCACATTCTGTCACCAGGTGCTCAATTAAAAGGAGCATTAACCTTGTTTACAAAATACAAGAGCAATACGGAGTGGGGCAGTAAATTTATTGTCATTAAACAGTAGGAGGCCGCTTTCTCTTGGCTGCTTGCCTACGAGCCACATAAGCCGGGCTGGTTAGTGCGCGCACACACACACACACACACACACACACTGCATTTAAGCCAGCACAAGGGCTACATCTGGGGCACCCCTCCGCCACAGCCAACTAATGACAAATGTTTTTGCTTTACTTTGGCTCGCATCTTTAACAAACGAGTTCAAGCATTCTTGAAAAGTAGATTTAGGAGCAGGAGGTGCCAGGGGTAAGGGGAAAATGTCTGCCTCAGCTTTATGATGTGGTAACTAAAGGCGCTGAATAAGGTGACTGCAAAGTAAGCCTTGACATTAAAAAAAAGTGAAACTCTGGCACCCAAAATGTCATTGTGCTGCTTCTTATGAGGCTGCACTCACCCCCGCTCTGTTTATTTATGTGCCAAAAAGTACACATGATAAAACCTCCTCGCGAGGTGAAATAAAACAGTCTTCACGCTTTATTTTTACGGGTTGCTTTAGTAGGTATTTGGCAGGAGACATAACTTGTGTAGGGCTTTAGTGTTCCAAAAAGTAGAATTTGGATTGCACATGCATGTGGAAATAGACCAGACTATCAGCAAGTCAAGGTGTTAGGTCTCCCCTCTCCTGGCAATTTTTTTAAGCACTCAGATTGATCTGGATACACTAATGATTATAAGAGTTTATGGTCAAATCCAACATACAGTTCAATGATATACTCAGTATCCAAAGGAAGAGTGTCCCTGGTCCCAATCCCTGCCTTTCTGTAACAATACCTGAGTCCATGCCAAATTTGATACCAAGTGTCACTCCTAAGCTCTGTCACAGGTTTCTGCCAATCTAGGTATTACAACTGTCTGTGTTATTCTTAGAGGAGGGGCTCTCAGTTAACCTCAAATCAAGGGCAGTAATTTGTGGTTGATGGCACACTTTGAGATCTGTCTGATCTCTGTGCCTCAGGCGTTGAGGCACAGGACTTGATTAGAGACAGTTACATGTGGGAACTACTGCGCTAACCACAACTTGGAGCGAATGTCAGCCGCATGCATGTCATGTGTCTTTTGCTAAGATATATTGGGGTGAGATCTGCAGCAGGAGACTGCAGTATCTTTGTAGTGTTAACTACAAAGTAAGAGGTGCAGACACTTCACAGCGATCAAAAGGTGTTTTGACTTTCTCTTTCAAGGTTTTAGATCTTAGAATACATTTTCTGACACAAAGGAGGTGACAAAAGATTTATGGCCTTAAAAGGTTCTCATCCTTTTGTATTTACACACCATGTAGTTCTTTGTAAACACAGAGAAACCTTCTTTCTTTTTTTTACTAATGTTTTGCTAAAACTTGCATAACTGTCTTATGGATGATTGTTTTTTCTTTTATGCTCATTTTTTAATTTAGCTTTTGGAAAATGGCAGCAATACAGCAAATAAATATATATATTTTTTGAGTTGTTTGAGTGTTATTGAGGTTGAGAGCTGTTGGTGTCAAAGCAAGACAATTTTTTTTCTTAATTCCTAAAATTGACTCTGTCATTAAACAACAAGCAGCTGTCCTAATTAACCAAAATCCTCCAAATCAGTATTTCTTGAAGATGGCACAGATTTTATTATTAACATTCACTCTCCTCTGTATCTCACACAAAAAATACAGATTTGAACAGCTTTATTTTGGGGTTATGGCCACTGCTGCTCGACCAACCACCCCCCCATCCCCACTCCACACTACACAGGAATAGATGTTGAAAGGGCGAAAAGAAAGAGAGGGGCACAAGGAGAATAAAACACAGCCACACCTTTCAGCGCCTGTGCTCTTGAGGAATTTGATGGGTGACAAAAGACGAACATTATGAAGCCCCATTTTCCCTAAGTAGCAGTGCATATAGTGAACAACTATTTACGCAGTAGCAGAGCCGTGGAGTTGCCTATGGATTCATTAGCCTCTTTGGGGCCTCCCCACTCTTCAGTCCCCAGTAACTCTCTCTCTCAATGTCTCTCTTCCTCTCTCTCTCTCTCTCCAACACCCTCAAATGCCTCAGTCTAGCTCGTTCTTTCTTTCTTTCTTTGCTGTCTATAAGAGGTTTTTAAGCCTAGCCAGTGTTTGTAATTAGCTTCCAATGCTGGAATGGAACATGTTGAGGTGGGTGTTAATGGGCTGGCCAGGCCCTTACTCGCACAGCAGGCTGAGAGCAGAAACAGAAACCAGTCTTTGTTCCTTGGATAGAGAGAAGACAAAAGTGGGCATTAAAAGTGTGTAGAAGGACCTCTGGAAAATATTATCTGGCATTCATATTTTAAAAGAACACTTGGACTGAAGCACAAGGCTGTCATAATGACTGTCACCTCTCTATATGTGCTCAGCTGGAAACTCTTTGGCAACTTAGTGTATACAATTTCAGAACTCCAGTTTACTGGAAAAAATATTATCCTTTTTAAAGATTTTTTTTTTATAAAGTATTGTTTTAAAAATGTTGTTTATCAAGACTTTCAAGCTCTTTTTCTTTACTTTTCTTTTTTTATGTTAGTTGTTTTAAAAAAAAGATGTTTATATTAAATACAGAGCATAGATATCAACATTGGAACAATCGTACGTCACTGTTAACGTAGGTGGGACAACTGCACAGTGCTTTACAGTCACTTTCAAAGGAGAACGAGCAAAATTGTAGCTTTGAATGTTCTGTCTTTCAGGTCAGAGTTCAAACGCACTGGGAAAGCAGTGGGCGTTATTCTGAAACCTTTCAAGATCTTCCCTTCTCCCTTTTCTTTTTTTTTTCTGGCATCTTCACATTAAGCTGTGCGGCTGCTGGAGCAATCCATTACTGTGTCAAAGTTCTTGTTCTGCTTTGGCCTGGAAGCATAGTGAAACAGCTTGTTTTCATTTCAGTAGGGGAAAGGCAGGACTCTGTTTCAAGTCCCCTGCCCCTCCAGATGTGCCTTGATCAAGGGAAGTTGACTATGCGCTTTGTGTTCTTTAAGACACTAATGTGATTATGTCACATATTTTCAGCTGATTCCCATTGCTATTAGTCTTGGTGTGGGGTCTGCGTTTCAATGGACTCTATCAGGATGGGAGTTGGAGGGATTTTTCTTTCAGCAAAGTTTGATTCCTAGCCAACCAGAGAACACTGAGGAGTGTGTGTGTGTGTGTGTGTGTGTGTGTGTGTGTGTGTGTCTGTGTGTGTAAATCTCCCTGTCTGTGCAGTAATATTTAAGCTCTTCAAATCCAGTCTAAATTATTCACTTGCGTTTTGGTTCTTTATGTTTTCCAGTAAATTACAATTTCATCACTCTTCCTCTCTTGTTGATCTTTAAAAGTTTGTTTGTTTGTGATATATTTGCCTCTGGTGCATAGTGTGAATTAATATGTTACTCATGCTTTTTACCCTTAGCCTACATAAACCTACTGCTACATCTCCTTCTCTCTGTCACGTGCACTTAAAAAGCAAGAACGATTTCTGATCTTTCAAATGTAAAGAGAAACAAGACAACAGCATTTAAGATATTTTAAAAAATGTAATTAAATCAGTCAATTTCAGTGGAATCGCTGCTATCAGTGGATTTGCTCCATTTGTGCTGTGGTTTTACATTTGTACGCGTTGTTAGACAAATTTGCACCAATGACCAATTGCACCATCTTTACAGAGAGTCCAATACAGAGGAAGATATCATATAAGCTGTGCCATCCAATTTTATATGACCCTGCTCTGCCGAATGACAGGTAATTCCAATGAAGTGTTCCTCTACTAACGTTTCATTGCCATGAACAAAACTAGCCACAGCCAACCCCAGCCACTGCATTACCTGCAAGCAGTCACCAAGCTGTGCAACTTTTCTATTCGGAAAGTCTAGCAAGCTGCCTTTATAGGTCATGTGCATTACACCCCATAACACAAAGTTGTTGGATGGAATGAACAACATACTGACACCTTTGCTAGTCTTGAAAATATTCTGAACACATCAACAGACTTCATTGCAGCCTTAATTTCATGGCAAAGGACAGAAGAGCAATTTGTTGAATGAAGATAACAGCATTAACGCCGGACTCTTAGATATACAGGAGTTACAAAACTACACGTAAATGATTTTAAAATGTCACAAACAATCTGCTGTGCCTGTTAACTGGGTGACGGTATCTAGAAGAAGTCCCCTCACGTTGTGCTGGGCCGGCAGTTTGAGAAGACGCAAGGATGTTACTTGGAAGAGCGTGGGTCAGACGCTGCACACCATGGCTCATCAGTCCTGGAGAGAGAAAAGGGCCACCTCTGCGCTCTCCACTGCCAATCTGTCTAGCCATTAGTGAGAGTGTAAAGAGCCAAAATTTAAAAGGGCCTGTCACAAACAGCAGCTTGTGTATGCTGAATAAAGAGTGTTGCCCCTGCTTCTTGTGAACTGTCCCCTAACGTGTCCGCATGCTGCTACGGAGCAGACATGAGGACAATGGGAGAAAGCAGCGGACATAACATTACATTTAGCAGGCTGTCCTCAAACATGTCCACTCACTGTATGGCAGGATGACTGCATATTATGGAGAGTGGCAGCATAGCTACACGGCGTACTCTCACCCGCCGTTAGATTAGAGGCCAGCTGGGAAGACAGCTCCATCATCTGCGAATCCAAATGGTGGACCCCACTTTCCCTTAAGCTGCCAGTCTGGGTAAAAACAGGATTATGCCTCCTGCTCACCGACTGGGCCTAGATTTGGTTCCTGATGGCTGCCAAACTATTTTGTGACAGACCGCTGTCATCAGCAACTCCACTCTCCAAACCCAAAATTGGGAAGGGGGCCTTTAACCATGAGTTTTAGTCTGGCTTATCGTGGGTACTAGGATGAACACAGAAAGAAGTCCCAACATCAGCCCAGTCACTCTTCACTCTCTGGTTACTAGAGCCACAGGGAGGGAGAAGGATTTTGCTCATTTGTGAAGCATCATCTTTGCCGCCGAGCTACATGGAATCGCTGCATCCTTCAGATGAGCAGCTTCGGAGTGCTATGCAAGGAAAGGTGTGGTTTGGGACAGCTACAACCACACTTGGCCATGTTTTCATTACAGTAAAGCTCCATGGACAGCATCATGCTCAACAGCGAGGCACTGCCATGGAGAGTCAACTGTCGCAACCAAGACGGGGCAGGAATAGAACAATTTTGAGCAGTCCCCTGATTGAGCCATCATTTGCCTGTCACTGTTGCTGGCAGGGTTGATTGAATGGGCTAAACGTAACTGGCCGAGCAGATACGTAGAAGTTATCACTGTCCGATTACATAAAAATGAGAGGCCAAGCTCATAGATCTCTACTACAGGATACGGTCTGAAATAAACCAATGGGACAGGTGCATGCACAGGATGGAAGTGCACTTGTAAAGTTTCTTGCTCAGACAAACTGTATGTGTGAAGTACATCTGCTTCTGTTTCTTCTTCTGACCAAGGAGATGAGGAGCTCATTGTCTTGAAGCAAGAAGAATTTTGGCTTTAACCAATCACTGTTCTAATAAAGTTTTGGTCTTTTTAAATAAAGGTAATTGGTCTTTTTGATGCAAGGAAATCATTTTGAGATACAGTATAATTCAACACATTGCAAAGCCTCCAAATGAATGACTCTTTTACACTTTAGTGTCTTGCTATCTGTAGGTTCAAGGCCTAGACAGTGACAAGACAAATTTTGTGAGGGGGTAGTGCAAGAGATTCTTTGTTTGAGAGACACTGTCTCTTTTCAAAAACAAGAACCCCATTTGACCCCAACAAGCTGACTTTGTGTACTTCATACATCTTAATCAGCACAGTGTGAACATGGCGGAGAGTGTCAATCAAAAACTCAAGGATTTTATCAGATGAGGGGTGACAGTATTACAGATAATGAATTGGATGGTGGAGTTGTGTGTTTATGTGTTCTAACACATTTCAAACTAACAAGCATCACCTTTAATTGTTCATTTGTGTGTGTGTGTGTGTGTGTGTGTGTGTGTGTGTGTGTGTGTGTGTGTGTGTGTGTGTGTGTGTGTGTGTGTGTGTGTGTGTGTGTGTGTGTGTGTGTGTGTGAGAGTGAGAGAGAGAGAGAGAGAGAGAGAGAGTTAATGGTGCAGATTCTTTCTTTAGTGGAGTTAAGTTTGTAAAGTTTTAAGAAAGACATTGGTGGGAAATAAAGGAAAAACAACTTTGCAGATTAACCCCAGAGTCAGACATGATTGTAAAGGATTTCTCTCTTATTTCATGTCCCAGACTTATCCTTGAAGCCAATTTCTTTCTAGAAAACTGTGGAAGAATGTGTTCTTTATGAAGAGTGTACAACATTGTGTACGAAACTTTGATAGGCAAAAATTAAACATTGAATCTGAAAAGAACAGAAGAAACATGTTGGAAAGAAAAGGTTTGTAACTTAAATGGAAATGGTAAGACCCACGCTGAATCACTCTTCTTAGGTTCATGTAAAACATTGCAATGTCAATAGATCTGATACCAATTAAGAGATTATATTCTTTCTGTATACTCTAATGGGGGAGAATTTCATCATCTAAATGATATACGTAATCATTTGATTAATCTATATTTAGTGCTGCACAGTATAACTTCAGCCTACAGTGTGTACAGTATTTAAATTGGTGTTGTTTCAGATCTAATGAAAGCAAGACAGAATTTGGGTTTTTTCAGGGGATAAAAGTAAATTCAAATCGTTTCTAATGTTTGCTATTTTAAAGACTTAAAACAGCTTTTGAATAACAGTGGGAAAGGATTAAAATACCAACATTCTGGCTTACAATTTTGCACCTGGGAGGAAATCAGAGCACACGGAAAATAAACCAGCATCAACAGAGAACAAGCAACAAAGACGAAGGCCAAGACTGGAACCAAGGACTTTGTATCTTTGAGGTGCAATGCTTGCCACTAAAGAAGTGTTGCCTCTTCCTTGACCATGTTAAGCAGAAATACCAGAAAATATAGACCTGAAATTCAAAAATATTACTGCATCTCCAAAGTTTAGTACAATATTAAAGAAGCCTGTAGATAACTGAGTTTCATAAATAAGTTATAAAACAATAAAACAGCGTTTTATGCTGAAGAGAGTTGTGTATTGTGCACAAAGTGTTTTGTCTAGAGGAAAAGTGTTACACAATATATTTTTAATCCAATAGCTAAACATAACCAAAACTATTTGGCATTTTCTTTTATTTGCAGATTGTAGATACAGTAGACAGCAGTGGTCTTGTAAACTACAAGTCTTGCTGTACATCTGTCTGTAATTATCCCACAGTGGTTAAGTGATCAGTAGCTCAGCTAAAGAATGGTTGGGGCACTATTTGAACCATCATAATATATAACATGATACGTATATCAGCATAGGTTTTGTTGAACAAAAAAAACATGTTTACATCAAGAGACATGTACTTATGGTGGGATTTCTGACGTTTGCATTGCCACAAACTGGATAATCCTGCTGTCAACAGTTTGTTAAATGCAAGAGCCACTTTCTGGGTTCATCACTGTTTGGAGCAGATTAGTAGAGGGTAGTGGATCTCATATGGCCTGGTCAGAGGCCATCATTGAAGGGCTTAAGGGATTAATGTTGTCTCGCGCTGTCACTCTGTCTCTCCAATATTCAATCAAACTCTGTGCTGTGCGAGCACATGCAGCACGATTTGTACAAACATGTCTTATCACTGTAGTTTAACAATACACATCTATTTGCTGAAGTCGGTACAAGAACATATTATGTATTTCTGCCAGATGATTTGCTTAAGGATTTCCTGACTCCTGTTTAGCACTCAGACATAGCAGTATTACAGCATAGTGTGTTGCAGCACAGTGTAAAGCTATCTATGGTAACTGAGTCATGATGTAGTAGTGTCCATGGGCTTGAGGGGGATGGGTCAAAGGCTAAATCCCTGCTTAAAGACACTGTAGTGAGCCTTTTCTATCAACAGACAGGCCATTTCAGTATGTGTTGGATAAGATGTAATTTCCCATCTGCTTTATGGCTATTTCTGATCCCAGGGCTCTTGTCAGCAAACTCCTCAGGACAGATATCATCAGTAATATAAGGAGGACTCTGGCAATACTTAGGGCCTTAAAAGGCCCTTCACTTCCCTCAGTCATGTGGATGGCTTAAGGAGTTTGAGAGCGCAGGTCACAAGTAAACGTTTCACAAACACTATCAAATAGCACAGATTTAAGTGGCTTAGGACAGCTTCCTCACAGAATGTTGTTGTTGTGTGTGTGCGTGTGCGTGCGTGCGTGTGTGTGTGTGGTTGGCTCTGGGAAGGCGGGTGGTGGCTTGATTCAGACTCTTACGATCTGAAATTGAATTCTTACTTTTTTTTTGTACATTTTTCTAATTCATACATTAGTTAGCCCTGTCTCATGTTTATATACTACTAATTAATTTTGCCAGATACATTTTGAAGGTACTATAACTGCTGCCTGGATTATGTTCATTGGAAACTTTGTTTTACTAATGTGTTTCATTCTTGTACCTCACACAACTCCTAGGGAAGAGACTGGTTTGGATGGTGGGCGTACAAAGTGTGCAACCTGCAACCCTGTATCGCAGAAATGACATTTATATAGGCTACTACTAACTTGTTTTCCCAAGTATGTTTTGTTAGGAAACATAATCGTCTCTGCAGTCAAAGAGGTGCTATGTTTTTTAAGTGCACACGAGTCTTAGGGGCGAGGTCGGGGTGGTTGTTAGACGTACAAAGTACAGGAATCGTGTC
This sequence comes from Macquaria australasica, assembly GCA_005408345.1. Taxonomy (NCBI): domain Eukaryota; kingdom Metazoa; phylum Chordata; class Actinopteri; order Centrarchiformes; family Percichthyidae; genus Macquaria; species Macquaria australasica. The sequence goes on from SEMN01000262.1 coordinate 219,535, forward strand.
TCGTGCTTTGGGCTAAATGCTAATGTCAGCATGCTAACATGCTCACAATGACAGTGCTGATGTTTACTATGTTCACCATTTTAGTTTTGCAGGTATAAACTAAAGAAGAATACAAACTGAAATTTTGACCTGATGATCGCGCTAGATGAAATGTAAAGGGATCACCAAATTGTTTAATATCCATCCTGAGGGGAACATGAATGTGTGTAGCAAATTTCATGGCAATCCATTTAATAGTTGTCGAGACATTCCACACAAAACCTCATGGTGGGGCTAGAGGAAAAGTCAGGGGACCACCAAAGTTGGTAGGATTCATCGTCTGGAAACAATGAATGTCTGTGTAAAATGTTGTGTCTCTAGTAGATGTTGAAAAATGTCACTGAACAAGTGACAACTTTAACCTGCTGGTGAAGCCAGGTAAGAAATCTGTATGATTCATCCTCTGGGGACCATGAATGTCTGTTTATTCATTCTTGGCAATCCCTCTGAAAATTGTTGATATATTTTAATCTGGAGCACAGTGGTGGACTGACTGACCGACATTGCCATTCCTAGAGCCATGCTGCTAAAAACATAATTCAGGTGGCCTTACGTGTCTCACAAACATATCTACTGTTAAGTTAGCAGTATATAAACATAATTCCCATGAGACAGGGTTGAATTAGTGGTGTATATTCCCACAAATAAGTTAAGTAAAATCTGCTTTGCTGACTAAGCATATACTGTATGGGGTAGGTAATAAGGTAATGGAGAGGCCATAAATAGAGACAGTTTATTTCAGATCACATGGTCAAAAGGCAGCTACAGCCTGGTCATAAATGATTGTGAGCAAAAATGCTCATTAGAAGGACATTTTAGGGAAACACTAGTTCACCGTTCAACTAAAGGACTGCTGTAAAATTTAGTTCCTTTTTTCTGCCTCATTATAGGCAAACATAATCTTGGCATGTGAAATGAGTTATGAACACACTCTTGAGAGGAATACAAAACAGCATGAGCCTTAGTCTGGCCAGGAGTGCTGTAGTTATAATATAAAACATTAACTTGGCTCCACTGCATCATCCCAACACATGTTGGTGTAGCTGCCAAATGCCAAATTTGAGTTAAAATAATTGTCAGACAAGTTGATAACATATGCCTAAATCCCATGTAATTTTGAGGTGTTTTCTGCTAGAAAGAGGTGATTTTCATTTTCTCCATATTATTTATGTTTTTCATAGTTTTCTCACGTAACGCTTCTGAACTCAGTCTGACCTATTATTAAAGATGAGGTCTTTCTTCTAAATGAGCTGCGGTTGATTGTTGCACAAACTAATACAGCGTATGATTTACAAAGGAAACATTTTAGTTTCTCTCATCCTTTTTGTACCAACATCCTCTAGATAAATTGCATTTCTTTTCTTTGCACTCACATCCTAATCCTTCTATCCCTCATTTACGAGTCTTGGACTACCGTTTTATCCTCCACTCCCACCACAGTACCACAGAGATATGCCTTTGTGACCCAACCGCCAACCATACTGCTTTAAAAATCCAGCTGTTTCCCTTCGCCAATTCAACTCCCTCTTCACTTCATTCATGAATACGTATCCTCCACGCTTTGAGAAAACTGTTTGTGGGTGGATAGCATTTAAGACAATGAATTGTTTTCTCTGAGTCACTCAATGCACAGGACCCATATCCAGCTGTGTTTCCTCAAGCATGATACACTTCACTTGTTAAACACGGTCATTAGTTAGTCAACACTTCTTGGGCCGCCTGGCAAGGAATTAGTGATGACAGTCTCTCCTTCATGCTCCCTCCCACACACCCAGAGCCTCCCACCATGAGTTTTCTCAGTTCCCTGCCTGCTCTGTTCATGGGAAAGTCCCAGTGCTGGTAAAGTTATGACCAGGGTGAATGATTATGTAGGAACGGCAACATTTAGTTTCACTGTTTTATATTCACATAACTCAGAGGGAGGACTAGAACTGCTTTCCAAACTAAAATCAGTAAATGTGCTTGCATGCTTTTACTGTGTATTGAAAAGTTGCAAAGCCTGCAATATTTTTATTGTGTTCTTATAACATTATAATACTGTTTTCTGGAAAGCATAGGAGCTATTCCATTGCAGTTTTCCACCACTGTTGATCCTTCAAAGCAGCTGATGATGGCAGGAAAAATCTGATCAGGATTTGGAAATAAATTCAAATGCACATTACCCTGTCGAGCACACTTTTGTCTTCGCTGTCTTTTCTGTGGACATGAAAATCAGATGTGGAGCGCTGTGATCCCAGAAGGGGAGTGTCCTTCTTTGTGACATTGAGACAACCCAGGACCTCCATAGATCAAACATGGCCTGCCTAAAATAAGCCATGTGTAGGTGAAAACAGTGACCCCTTCCACCATTTATTTTAGCACGCAGAGCTGAGGAATGCTTGTTATCAAAATTACCTCCAATTTGCTCGAGTTCATTATTTCATTTCAATAGCACGTGTGATAAAACCTGAAACCCACCAGGAGTTGTTGTCACTTGGTAACAGTCGTTTTACTTCATTAGGGTTGAACAAAGGATATCGTTTGATGAAGTAATGTGATACATTTTACTGTATAGCTGCTGGGAGGAAAAATATTTTCTCTCTCTGTCTCTCTCTCTCCCCCACACGAACCGACATCACATGTACATACACCATAGGACATACTGTATATATTTTATTTAAAGTCACTGAAGCTCAGTACGCACCAGCGTTTCTCCTTGGAGTTTCATTTCAGGAATGCAAATGCCTTGGGCCCCGACACTCAGTGATTTATCTCCTTATTTATCTTTGCACACATCTGCCTGTGCCCTTGTGTCTGCCTGTTGCTCATTCCTCCCTTCTTTCAGCCAGCATGTCTCCCATGGGACCTGGGACTCCCCCACTTGCCCCATGCTGCCCCTTACACACACGCTTGTGTGCATGCATATACACAAAGTACATGCCGACGGAGGGTGAGAATATTCAGCTGCGCTCACTATTGCAGTGCTTTATGCTACCCTCACCTTGCTACTGTCAGCTTTGCTGGGGCCCAATAATCCAGTCTGTTCACAACCATGCACAGAGGTCTCTGCACTTAGAGCATCAACAATCTGCACTCTGTCTCTGCTGGATTCAGAACACTGTGGTGGTGCATTACTGGAAGCCATAGAAAGTGACCTGATACCCACACTTGCTTTCTGTCAACAAAGATTACACTCAGACGAGCGCAATGGGAGTTCCTGGCAGACCAACCTGCTGCTTTATGTCTCATGCGGACAAATAGAGTATGTGCAGGACGGGTTGGAGCTTTGTTTTTCTTGTCAGGAACAGGTATGAATAACAGCAGGGCCTGCCACAACACCCCCCGAGTGAAGGTTCATATCTTCACAGCATTGCCATAAAGTAAACACCAGTAGTGCAATTGCACTATGTTTCTTGACATGTCTTGCTGCTCATTCAGACGTCCCCTGTCCTCTTGTGCTATGCCCTACACCCTTCTCCTAAAGTGCCCCACATTCTGCCTTGATCTCACATTTCCTCGTGCAGGCTTGTCTCGGGCCCTGCAGAGAAACCACCGCCTGGTGTGAGGTCAGGTGTTATTTATCACAGCCGTCTGCGCGGGGAGTTGACATTCGTACAGGCGTTCTGCTCTGCCATTGTAATTGACTCTCCTTGTCTTTTCGAGGACACCAACAGCTATAACTATGTCAGGACACCTCTCAGCTATATATTACCCGTCTCACTGAGAAAGACAACTGGTGAGTTATCATTCTGCATCAGCTAAACACAAGATGGGCAACATGGCTGGTCACTGGGAAATGGCAGGATTTCACAAAGCCAATACAAATCTCAGCCAGATTCATTTTTGCCTCTCTATTAATCTTTTCTTTCTTTCTTTCTTTCTTTCTTTCTTTCTTTCTTTCTTTCTTTCTTTCTTTCTACATCATAAATACTTTGTCCCAAATTGTTAAATCATATAAGTAATAACATAACATAACAGCAATCCCAGTGCATGGAGTGAGCTGTTTTCAAAAGAAATTGGAAACAATTTGAGGAGAATAAAATCTATAAATGTGGGGTTTTATCATACTAGCCCGGTTGTATTATTATAGTCCAAGGTGCAGCCACTTTCAAAGAAAAAAAAAATCAGGTCAACTTGTCTGATAGGGCTGACATTTGTGGGGCAAAGGCGGCATGCACATTTTCAGAGGTCATCGGGAGGTAAACACTTATTAATGGTTACCTGCATGACAATCAGATAAACAGGTCATGGTAATGATTAAGCCAAGGTTGGCCAGGTTATAGGCCATGTGTGCACAAAAGCATGTTGGATGAAAGCAGGTTCAAGCTGGTGCTAAAGAAGTGAATGTAATTGTTTTAGAACAGCGATCTTTAACCTGTGATGTGTGAATGTGGTAGACAGAAAGCTCTGGATCAGTTTGGTAAAGCAGCACAGGCACACATACACTGGATGGCAGTACCACAGTACACCTCTGAGATTTAAATATTTGAAAGCCACCCAAAGAGTAATGAAGGTATTGTATGGAGAGATAGCTGCTGACTGAGTAAAACGAAAAGAGAAACGAAGGAGCAGAAAAAACATTCAACCCAGCTTAAGTTCACAAGGTCATTTCCAGCTCAGGGATTAAGTAAACTAAACAAAACTACACAAGCTGCAACTTATCAGACTGCTTGCATGCCAGGACTTTTTTTTTATCTCCCCCTCATGTTTGTGAGTGTGACAGAGAGGGCTCACAGTCCTCAGCAGCATCAAACATTAGAAAGACCTTCAGTATGCTAAGAATTCATGGTCTTTCCTTAATAAAGAACATTGAAAATTGTAATGGAAGGAGTCAGTGTATGTGTGGTATGTCAGAGCAGTGGCTGATAATTATTTTGCATAGTCATATGTTGTTAGGCTCGCTTGTTTCAAGCACGCTCATGTCTTTTCTTTTTTACTTAGTAATTGATTACCCAGCTGCTTTATCACTTTTTTACTGAAGGAGATGTGTTGAAGGCAGGATAGCTGGTTATTCAGTGTCAGAATGAGTAACAGTGAACATGGTCTCTAATCACAGCTTTGGCCATGCAGGAAAAAGCACTTTAATCCTCAGCCTCAATGGAACATCATTGAAGCTTTTGTTTATTTTGATGAAATGCAGAAAACTATTTTTATTGCTTTCCCACATGCCTCTGATAACTAAGCAAACTATTTGTTTCTTGAACTTGTTTCTCTGTGAATTGCTTCAACATGTGATCACCCAAAACCACTAGGGTGCTCAGAACATAAATCCTGAATATTTCGCAGCTTTTTAAAATACAGAAAGGCTGTGTGGTTGTTTGACCTTTGGACTTCTTGACATGTTTATTTATGAAATCCTTTGACTACTTTGACATTTCTCAGTAGGCAGTGTTTACTTAGTTTCCAAACTTTATAATGGCGGCCACTGCATTAAATCTTCAGAAGAGAGTTGTCTATCATAAATAAATAATCTAGCATACATTTTTGAAAGATAATGTACTGCAGTATAATTAATAAAAAGCAGTTCTAGAAGTCTATGACTTGCATTGCTAAAGTTATATTTTCTAACATGCTTACTTGCACACAACTCCATGAAAACTGAACTTTGACCACCATGGAAAATGTAACTTTTTGGACTATTTTTGTACATATTACGAATGGGACAACACAAGTTCAGAAGAATAATCTATGATACCTACTGTACATTATAGTTTGTGTACTTCTTTTAAACATAATTTGGGGTCAAATTAAGAAAAGCAAGCAGTATTGCTTTTTTGTGCTTGTTTCTTTCTTCTTCTAACAAAAACGCCCAACATAACAGACCACTAAAAAATATTTACAATCATCATATCATCACTGATTAATCACTAAATCACTAAATGAGGATAAGACTTCCAAGAGTTTCTAACATTGTTCTCAAAGACGTGATTTGGAAACAGAAATGGCTGTGGTCTGAAGAAACCACTTTTTGATGTAGAAAAACATTAGGGGAGTAAACTTGTTGAAACACAGTACCAACGCTCTTTGCAGCGTTAGTCTACCTCAGTACCTAAACCACACACTCTTAGAGAGATATATTAAGAGATATGTTTTCAGATATTCTTTCTGAAAACACTTCTGTTGATTAAAGTCATTAGGATTCATGATTTGGAATTCTGCAAATGCTAATAAAGTTGATTTTATTTTAAAAGTACCAAAAGAAAATGCCTCTTCAACACTACACATATCAGAATATCCAGATATTATAGAGCTGTGACTTACCTTGAGCTCTCAAATAAAGTTTCTTTTTTGTTTAAATAAATCCTGATTATGATGAGCATGTTTAGAGGAGGCGATCTGTCGTACATCTTGCTAAGCTGATATGTATGCTTTGTTCCAAGACTAACACTGTGTCAAAATCACTGGCCAAAGCCAATATGGGAAAGGTGAAATGAAGCTGCCAAAAACCCTGGCATAAATTACATAAGTGAGAGAATACTCTGAGTCAGTATCACCTCAAGAAAAACTTCAACATTAAAAAACGGAGGAAAAAAAGAAAAGAAAGGTCATCTGGTTTCCATTAAGAAGATAAAATGGTTCACTCGGAGCTTTTTACTGGCCGCTTTGTTACTGGGAGGCGTCCATGCTGCTCTCTCCATCATCATCCAGTTGACACAACATTAAAGGCTTCAAACAGCCGCGCAGGGTTCCTTAATCAAAAACTAATTGTAATAGATATTGAGGAGTGCTAACACTCTGACCGCTCAGCTGGTATCAGTGGTCCAAGGCTGGAGATACCATTAAACACAACAAAGGCATGATAGCTGAGACAGGGCAATGCAAGTGTGAAATACAACATGTGGCTGAAAAGGCACACATACCCTGATACTATAAAGCACTGGTCCAAGGCAAGCCTGTCAAGTTTGGTTATTTAGAAACAAAACAATGGATCTGGAAAATTCCTGAAAGTGGATACAGCAAGGAGATTTAAAATCACTAAAAGCTAAGGCAAGGATACCGTGGCATAACGCCAGACTTTAGAAAATTAGGAACATGTCAGACCTGATAACAGTTTGCTGAGTTTTTTTTTGTGACTCTGTGTTCACACGTAGGGGGTGTGGGCCTGCACAACGCAATATCTAATTCAGCAAATTAATTCTCTTTAATTTGATTAGTTATTATCATTAACAATAACTCATGTCCAATCAAAGGCCTTTTCTCCTATATATTAACCTTTCAGACACACTCCCACTTAGCATATTAAAATTTGAATCCAAATTTATGAGGTGAGCGGAGCTTCTTTATCAGAATGATACATGGTGTAATTCTCATCCTCTTGGATGACTGAGTAAGGAGTTAAGGCTACACATAGACTTGTCTTCTTCACCGTGTCACTCCTTTTGACAAGGCTCATTCTTTTCCTGTTAGAGAAGAAACTGGTTGATAAACCTGCTCTCAAATGAATCTTAACAGACTCACAGAGGTCAGGACTGTAACAGTGAACAGACTGTTAATGGGACCCACTTTTTAAAGGCATCTAATCACCTCTTCGAGTTTAGGAAAGTGGTGATAATTCAGCCCGGTAGCCATAGGAATTAAGTTCATATTGGATGATTTTGCAGCTCTTGATTTACATCCAGTGCCAACGTCTAGCGCCGATGCAGGAAGTAGTGTGCCCTTTATGTAGTGAGGCGGAAAGTAAGGGTTTGGTTGTTGGGGTGGTGAATGTGCGTATGTCTGACTTTCACGCAGGAGACTGGAGTTCATGTCCCATCACAAATTTAAAAACATTGGCACTGAACTAAAAAACAAAACAGAAAATATTATCAATGATCTTATTCCGGGGGTTTGCAGATTCGCCCAGTACCTGATGTTCTTGATAATTTGACATAACAGCATCTGGTTTCAATTAATAACACACAGTTGCACTATGACTATACATATACACCAACAGTAGATAAACACACGTGAGTGAGCAGATATGCACACACACAGATCATACACAGGTTTGTGTGTCTGTGTGTTGCAGTTTTACTCTGTTGGTATAAGAAGGAAGGGTATTCAAAGTCCATATTGTATGTCACTTTGGCTTTAGCATAGTCAGTTTTCTCTGACCATAATTGTATGCCTATGCACGCTAACTGTGTGGAAAATGCATGCAGCCTCCACCTAGCATAACCACCCCTGCTGCACTCCCCTGTGGATAACAAATGGGCCTTTTCTCTGGGAATTGAGGCTAAACGATGGTTTCACTTAGAGAGCAAAGTGACTGTCCATCTTCATAACAGTGCTCTCCATCAAAGAGCAATGAATCCCATCCCGTCCCACTGGCTCTGATTAAACGCAGGCAATGGATATCCCCTTTATGAAGGCCTGCAAAGCTGGCCTTCATGTCAGCCTTGCACCTGCAACTATCAGCTTCTCCTTTTCTTGTAATAAAAAAAGCCCCACACATCTGGTCAGGGGAGCAGTGCGCTGCTCTGGCAGGGCTATTCAGCCAAGTCTGTTTGAAAGTGACACACCTCCACTTGATTTAAATTACCTAAGGCATTTCTTATTGGTGGGGTCACATGGAAAATCAACAGGTCACAAAGTTCACTGGCTGAGGGACTTGCACCCTTGGTTGTTCTTTGAACCTTTCCCCCTGGTCTTTTTTCCTAATTGTTGTGTGATAATATCAAGTTAAAGCAGTGCCCTCCATCATTCACATAAGGTTATGATGTGTAATTGCACATAGTGAAACGATAACTGTTTTATTTTTGTCCATTTCCATTGAACAAAATCATACAGGTAGTTATGAGACGTAGCCTCTTCTCAAAGAGATCCCAGGCTGCAAATGTTCTTTGCTTTCATACAGCTGAACAAATTAAACTGCCTGTTGAATAACTTGAACTGAATCAAGTCCTAATGCTGCCCAAAAGGCCTTAAAATGTTTCCGTCAGTCATTTAAATTTTTGATGCAATTACCAACCCCATGAAAACCTTTGAGAAAATCAAAAATAAACTGCATTTGCATACATCATTCTGTGAAAACGACTCAAAACGTTAGATTTTGTTGTTAAAATCCCCTTCTTTATGTCATAGCAATGAAAATACTCAAAAGTCCACCATTTGCCCTACCGTGTAAGAATTGCACACAACGTAACATGTAGCAGCACTAGCTCATATAGGCTACACATGGGGGGGACACCGTTGCCTCTCATCTCGTCTTTGACCACTTGCCACATGACAAAAAAAAAGTTCTCCGAGGTCTTGAATGAGTCACATTGGAGCAACAACTTGTGGCCGTTTAAGGCTTAGAAAAAACATATAGGATCAGTTCAGAAAGAGAACAAACAGTGAAGGAGCTGCTAGCATCTGATTAGTCCTGCCATTGTCAGGTTAACATCTATTTACAGGGTCCAGTGTTAAACCACTTGTGCATCAAGTGTAACCCACTAATAGCACATACTGTACGTGATGAGAACCACTTGTTTATGATGAGCACTTTTAAGATATTCGCTCTAGAAAATAGACTGCTCTGTCACTGATACAGTCCAGAGGACAAACCAGGCTTTGTTTTTAATTTGCCCTGAAAAAGAGGTTGAATTTTAGATGGAAATGACTATGAATGCCTTTAGCTGATCAGGTGGAGGCAGAGAATTCAAAGCAATCCAGAACAAAGTGCTTGTTCGTCTCTCTCAGTGAGGTATCAGAATGCACACAGAGGTATTCTATTGTTCATACATTAGCTAATGTCATTATCTTGTCTGTGAAGTCAAAAGGGCTAATCTCATGTTATAGGATTTGCAGCCACCTAGACTGATCTCATTGGGTAAACGTTTGGCACAGTGACAAAAGAACAGGATGAACATCCAAGTTCTGTAAGTAGTATCGATATACCAACAGAAACCTGACCCCTGTGAGTGGCTGGGATAGAACACATGCAGATGTGGCCATTTTTACATTTCACTTTACGCTGGAGTTTGACCGGTGAATAACATTTGACACAAAAGTTTGCTTGTTTTTCTTTCTTGGGCTTCATGTCATGTCCAGTGAGACACATTTGAGATGTTTGATAGAAATGTGAAAACTATCATTTTGAACTCATATTCAGGGGTTGAACCATGGTGGAGGGAACCCTTGTAGTGGGGGAAAATGTCGTACCCCAAAATCACTGCCAGATTGGTCCAGACACTGGACATGGCAGATTCCTACAATAAATCGTAGAGATGTTAGATGGATCACGGAAATTGGGATCCAGACGAAATGCTCTCCGACATTTCAGCTCAGTGTTAAACTTCAGTGTAGCAAAGTAATATCATTGCTTAAGTTCATATTGATGACATCTATCTTGGCACTGATGTCATTTACAGCAATGACCATGAGTACTGTACCACAGCCTGCCCTGGAGTGGTGACAATAGATTTTAAAGACCATGATATGATTGTATTGGTCTAGTGTGTTGTATTGATACGTACACTGAGCTGTGTACAAGTAATCTAACATTTTCTTGGCTTTGTAATTTGCACTTGCTTATGTGTTTTGTTCAATCAGGTGTAAGTAGGCAGTGAACCCAAACAAAATAGAAGAAGCAATAGCATGTCTTAATCTTACTTACCAAAGAGAAACATCTTATCACAGTGTATCTTAACATACAGTGTAACATTTGAAGTATTGGCAAAAAAATATGGCCATACAACTGAAATCAAGCTGGGAGGTGATTAGCCTAGCATAAGGACGGGTTAAAAAAAATGTCTACCAGCATCTACAAAGTTCAGTACGTAACACCTAATATCATGTTTGTTTCATCTGTATGCAAACGCAAATGTGAAAACAAAACTTTACAAAAAATCATGTGCTGTAACACTTTGTTGATGAATAACAGCTAATTCATGCCTGGTAACCTCACTGTGATGAAGGGACTACCTCCCACATTATCTCGTCACAAAGGTTTGCTTGAGTGAAATTGGTTCTGTAGTTTTCATGCTTTGACATCAAACTTGTATTTCAGTTTTAATTGTTTCTTCCAAAAACCAGATGGGGTCTACATAACATACAAGACCAACATGTTCCTTTGTCTGCTTTGTGGTTACGAGAGTACATATTGTTCTTGATAACATCCCAATATTTGTTGTAACATACATTCTCATATAATCACAAATACATGCTAGCAAAAAACTAAGCCACGTAACTTAAACAGAAAAGAAAGGCTTTCAGTAAATGTGACAGATTGCCTCAGAATTCAGAGTACTGTAGGACATATTCAGTAGTGTTAACACTATAAATACAACATATCATTAAACCAACCTGTTAGTTTGATAATCATCAATCGGGGATGAAGACGGATACCGAAGACAAAGACAACACTAAAATTTAGCAGCTTAGTTATGAAGCATGTGTAACACTCCTTTGGTAACGTTTCAGATTCTTCCTCACCTCATCTTCCAATACTGTGGGAAAGCGAGGTCACAATAGTTGAGAATAGTTCCTTAAACCAGCCTTAAGATGTGTATCTTTCTTGGCAATCCTTAGATGGGCCGGGCTATTATGTTGATCTTTCCCCAGAGCTTCTTTTGAATTCATTAGTCCCATAATGCCCATTTGCCATATTTGTTAACATGCTGGGTCACCTGTCTCAGAGCTGTCCATGTTGACTAGATCTGCCTTTTCATCGTTGAGAGCTACCTGCCATAATGACCCTATAATAAAGTGTCATTATCTATCCACCCAGTCTAGTGTACCATGCACAAAGCCACTGGAGGAATCCAGGCCCCGTCTAATTCATTTCTGCTGGGTATAAATGTCAGCGTCCTTTTGTGAGGATTACAGACATTCCCACATTAGGGCCGGACTGATTGTTCTATATGGAACGGTGGGAGTGGAATATAGAGCGTTTGATTTCAGATAATGCAGAACAAGACAAATGCCACCGGACAGGATGAGGCTTTTTGTCTAAACTTGGCTGCAGACTTGAATCTGAGACTATAACTGTGTCAGGGGGAGCTTGAAGAGATGAGAATGACAGTGGTGTGGATTACACAGTCCGTTATTACAATTTGTCAGGTTTTATGATGTCAGTGACGGCTGGAATTTATCTCTTCAACCTTTTATATTCCACCTCATTGTGCCACCCAAAGCCATCTAAGGTCCTAATTTGTCACTTTGTACATCATTCATTGGTGGGTTCTGTTAAAAGGCATCAAAGCATTTATACTGTATCACAAACTCACTTTAATCACAAATAGTCTTATTTGCTATTGAGTGCACGGATGAATGGGACTAGGACTCTTTGTTGAGCTAGGTCTCGTGAAACCATTTTATAATTTCAAACATTAGATTGACATTTTAGAAAATGATTTCTTATGGTTATTTGTTCAAATCTGTCATTTTGAGCATGAAATTGTCTTTTGAACATCACTGTAACAGGTTGTAAATCAGCAATGCACTTGCTGGTGACGTTATGATTTACACAAAACTTCACAAATCCTTGAAATGTACAGTATATAGTTTGTGAAGATCATTGCTTTGCCGAACATGTTTAATATCTTGTTCAGTAATTGGTATATTGATTGCTAATGTCATCATGATTTAGTAGAGAAGCAGTCATGTGGCAGCTTCAACAATTCAAGGGCCCCTTTGTCCATTCATCAGCACCCCTGATTGGGCCCATGTCATGGTTAGCTGCAGACCCACCAGATAAAGATCAGTGGATGATTGGGCACACACATTCTTAACATGGCTGACCCGTGACATCTCAGGGGCAGGCAGGGAGCCTGTCATTATGTGTACAATGCGTCGCTTTCTTCCCTCTTATCTTTGCTGATGACATTGAGAGTTTTTGCATTAACTCATTAACGAAAAGACTCATCATTAAAGGCATCACGGAGGCATGGTGCAGCGGTGGTGACACTGCACCACCGCTGCGAGCAGGAATGTGTCCAAGGCTCTGCAGCAGCACGCTGACAGCATGAGACCTTCGCAGTGCTTTGTGGAAGACGTGAAACTATCAGGACGTCTTTCTCGTGTTGTCTTGTTGTGCAGTGGATTTACATGAAAGCATGTAACGTATATTAGAGCTTGCTACCGCTTTCTGATGAGGCACCCTTTATAAAGTGTTTATACATTGTTACCAATGGCCTTATCAATGCTGAATGAATCATTTATTAATGCTTTATAGACAGTGTTTGGGTTGCCAGGTTGTGAAGCCTCTCTCTGGCTGAAGAGGATTAACACCTCTTCCAGCATGACACTTTTAATCCATCAGAAAAGACCCCCTCCAATGGACCGTTAGACCCCTTACCTCCTGGAAAAGGGTTGCAGAGCATCTGGAACAAAATCCATTTATTAACTTATTAACACCTACAGATTGGATGGCTTATTATTAAGTGAGAAACTTGTGAGTCTTATGATGTCTTGGTATCATTTATAACTACAGAATTGATGGCTTATTAGAAATTGAGAAACTTGTGAGCATTTATTAATGGATTACCAACCTTTATAAGGGTATTATTACCAGTTACAAAGGGTAAACAGTTGTTCACAACTTGTTGTTATTAATGGCTAATAACTGATTTATAAAGCATTAGTAAATGCTATATTAACCTTTAACAATGCCATTAGTTACTACGTATAAACCCTTTATAAAGGGTGCCTAATTAGAAAGTGGTACCAAGATTTAGTACTAAAACTTTAGTATTGGCATGTTTGCATTATTTTGATTCAGACTAGTGACATTCATAAAGCCTTTTAATCCTCACGTGCCAGGAAGACATCTTAATAACACTGTGTCTGTTTAAATTTCAAGCCCGTGTCACTCCATGTATGTGTTTGCGTGGTTGTGCTCACAACCATGTGCACGGTGGATGGGAGTGCTTATGTGCAGCTCATGTGTTAATGCTGTCATTTCCACAGATCAGTCACAGCAGCCTTTTCTCTGTTGTTTATGGTTATGTCACCACAATTACAAGAGAGAAGGGGGGCAGAAATAAAGTGTCTGTGAAAGATTGATAGCTTTGGTCTTTAGTTCAATTGTAAATTAGAATAGCAAGTCCCTCTGGAATACAAGGGCTCTATTTATGATTAAGAAAGAGCCTCCATAATAGAGTGGTGGTAGAAAAGTTTGCTCCCTCTCACAAACAGGCAATTAGCTTGATGAAATGGGCCTTACTTTTTTTTTCGCAGCCTACTTATGTGAACCCATATTATTATGGACAGCCTTATAGTTTATGGTATTATGTTCACCTTGAGCTGCAAACAATATGGTGTTTAAACAAACTGTAGCTTTTTTCACGTATTAAAGCACTGGCACCACCTTTTTATCACCACAGTTGAATTTGGGCAGAGCAAGTTCAGAAGTAAACAGAGGTATTTATATCATGTGATGAAGGTGGCGATTATCACACCATTGCTAGTGTTTAGACTGACTGAGAAACTCCAAAGGGTTGTAAATAACATGGGTACAGGTACAGAAAAGTTTCATCAATATTTATTTATTTAAATTCATCTTGGCATTTGTTTCACACCATCCATCCATCCATTTTCTATACCGCTTATCCTCTTAGAGGGTCGCGGGGGGCTGGAGCCAATCCCAGCTGACTGTTTCACACCAATGCTTCATTATAATCTTCTGCAATTAATGATTATTATTACTGTATATACTCAATATACAATTTTTTTTAGAGAGAAAAAAACATAGTTTACTATGAATAAAGTATCTGTGCATATTGGTTTAACCTTTTGTGTTTCAGACAAATATTTTAACATTCATATAATGAGATATCATAAGTGATACAAACCTGCTATTTGAGCCGTTTACACATTGTTTCCATCTTGCTTTTCCTCTAAAGGACCTAATCCTTGCATTGTGGGCTCACTGCCATGCCATGTTACACAACCTGGCTGTACAGATTTGTCCCCTACTATATGTTTCCTGGAAGAGATCAGTCACACCCTTTTTTAACAGGCTAAGCTTTACTAATGTTTCATTCACAGAGGAAAATCTGGATCAAAAAAGGAGCCAGAAGTTAGTATAGGTCAACACTCTAGAGCGGTCCAGTGATCTGAAAAGCTATAAATCCTCATCTGAAATAAGCTGTGTAAAAGATTATTATCTTAACCATTATATTTAATGGTTTTATGGCTGAAAAATGATCAAACTGCAGATTATTGTAGCAACGTAATATCATTGGTCGTATTGTAGTGACTGAGCAAGTTAGTAGGTGAGCCAGTAGACCAGAGGGCACTTGCCAAGAGTTATGAGATGGAGAATTGTGTCTGTGGGGGGGTTCATCAGTTGTTTTCCAAGTGAATACAAACAAATAACAATCACACATGAACATGTCCTAGTGCATAGCTAGTCAATATGTTAAGAATCATTAATATGTTAATATAAAAGTATTACAAGCATGTCTAAGATGTTAAGATCAAACAGAGATTCATTTTGATATGCTTACTGTATTTCCCAAGGCCAACCAGTCATATCGTGGTAAACTGTGGAGTAAACCAACTGCCGTTGCAGGGCATAGTACAATGCACTAATATAGAGAGTCAACCTAACTACCACTAAATTACACTAAAGGGACAATCTATTAAGGTTGCCTAGTCTCAGTTTCACGTACTTCCTTAACGATGTAAATCCAGATAAAAAACATTTTTTATTTCCTTATTAAATCACAAAAGATGGAACTTTTAGATAAGGCAAGGCATAAGACTCAGACAGGAATTTTAAAGCTATGAGAGGACTGAAATGTGGATTGTTAAAAAAAAAAAAAGCGTGGCTGCAGTTCAATATTGTAATGACTTCGTACTGCTCACTATGTATATACCACCACAGTAGCAGCACACTGTTGCCCCAAGCCTTTCTTTACTCAATTAATAATTTAATTGGCACCAACTGAACGTTTGTGTTGTTCCTTTTTTTTTTTCTCCTTCTGATATTTTTTCTTTGCAAGCCAGATGAGGCTTCTCAACTTCAGACAACAGAAGACATGTGTGGCCACCCTCTTTTTGACGGTTTTGCCCAAGAGCACATACTCCTGTGCCAGCTGTTGTCATGGAAATTACACCAGTATATAACATTTGTTTTTAGTACAAAGACAGGGGTGATCATCCAGTAGCTCTTCTCTTGCTAGTGTTTACATTTAGCTAATAAGTCCACTTTTGTTCTTTGTTTCCTTTAATGCCATCCACTTTCTCTATGCCAGATGCTATGGCTGCACAGACAGCGCTCCGCGGCCACCATTGCTGTTTACGGCTCCTTTACGCCTGTCGACTGATCCACAAACAGATGTAACTCTATGAATGTGTTTTCTTGTGGGTTCACCACATTTTACTAGCCTTGGATGTCAACGCCCTGTCTTTTAAGTTTGCCTTTCTTGCTTTGCTTTAGTTTGTGCAGTACCTGTTGAAAAATGGATTCCTAATCATGTGGTCTAGGCATAAAAAAATATGGTGAAAGGTCTTCATGCACTGTGCAATGTGACTGTGTTGTATGAGTAGTTTGTTGCTACTTAAATCCCACATCAAAATACACTGTGCCATTGCACTGTAAACAGAACTGAGTGTATAACAAGAAGTAAAACTGCACCTGCAATAAGGCTGGTAACAAGCACAATGTATCTAAACTCATTCCTCCATAATAAACTATTACAACCATGGAAAAACTGATAACTTGATGGTTTTGCCACTTCATTCAAAAATCTGATCATTTAGTCCATAACTTGTAGGGTCGAGGGGCCACCTTGGAAGATAATGAGTTATATCTAATTAATTATTGTTATATCTAATTATTCTGTTATATAATTATTATACTGTTAGATAATATCTCTCACCCAGTTTCTTATGTGACAGAGGGAGGTGGTGAGCAACATGATCAGGTGTTTTATTTTGTTGTTCTAATACCTGCCAGCGAGCAGAGTTGGTTACACCTCCTCTTAATGTCTTGGCATTTTTTCAATTTCACATCCAGAGAATATACATTTATCTGTAGAAAATCACCGTGTTACTGTACACCATAGAATACTTATTCCTATAATTCGCTCTTTGTTGACCTCTGCACTGGTATGACACCGTACCAAGTAGTGGACGTGCCGTAGCTGTCCTGATTTGTCCTAACACAGCACATCCCAACATGAATAACATTTTCAAATGCTGAAATTTGGTGGTATTCTGGCAGAATACTAGTATTGTCCCACTGTTAAATGCATTTTAGAATCTGAATAAATAAAAATCTAATTGGTTTTCTTGTCTTCCTCAAATACTGTTATGTGTTTATGAAGTTAGGTTGCGTGACATAAGAACTGCCACTGAAACTGTGTGTTTAGAAAAGTGTTGGTGGGTGTATACTTATCAAGTAAGTAATGTCACTTAGCTTAAAATAAATACTAAACATAGTAATATATATATATGTGTGTGTGTGTGTGTATATATATATATATAAAATACAAAACTTTTGTGTAAGTTTTACATAATGATTGCCTTTCTGACCATGGTTGTCAGGACTCATAAACTATAACATTACAAACAAATACTGTTTACTCCTCAGAATGTATTTGAGAGCACAGTAAGTCGTGTCTTTTTCTAACCTCTGGGCACTATCACATGTCAGCAAATCCCCTCTCAATTTATTGTCAGTGGAGCAAGTCTAAGATTTGTCTCTGATGACATCATCCAGGGAGTATTGACTCTCGTGTTGTGAGCTGTAGAAGCAGCTTCTGCGTATCACTGTGTGGCGATAAAGTAACCAAGATCCTGTGAATAAGTGATTCCTGTTTTTTTAATGGCTTTTCACCTTGAGGTCATCTTCACACTAAGAAAATCTTCTGTTTCATTCTGCGTCATCGCTGTTGTGAAGGTCTTACCAATCCCATTCACATTCCATTTGCTTTTGATTCCCTCCATCAGTTCACAAGGACCATTGATCACATGTGGATTTGTGTGATTGAAAATCCTCAAATGGCAATGTTTGCTATTATACAATGTTTTCCAGTCACAAATGTTGAATCGGTACCTGTGGAAGTAGAGATGTAGTTAACGTCGTCCATATTCATGGGCTGCTGGTTTCGTTCATAGTTATAACATTTATGTCTGCAGCACTTTCACAGAGAAATGAATTCTGATGTTAAAACATTTAAGCTTGACTGATTTCTCAGCCTGCAGTGTTTAGTCTTGGAACTGGTAAAAGTGCCCAATGTAATATGTTACTGTTGTTCATTTTAGTGTTAACTCCAGCTATCATTTCAGGAAATGTGAGTACCGTACTCTTCACAACCTTTTCACAAACTTCAAATTGTGCACATTTGCACCACAGACAGATGCTGATATCATTATACAATGCAGAGTGTCATATTCTTATTTTCAGTGACTGGTAAGATAAAGACTGGCCGTCATAAGACTTAGTAGCAAGTCTAAGCGATGTGATTTTTCTAAACCTCCACTGTATTTTTTATATGGATATCCTGCAGAATGAGTGAAGCCAAAGCCTGTTTAACTTTAGAGAATAATTCAACAAATAGGGAGCTGCCCACTCACAGTTTTCAACCTGTCATTATAGATTTTAACAGCATGTTTTATACAGTTGAAACAATAGTTCCTCTGAAAAAAAAGCAAGCTTTATTCACACATTTACATCAAACTATCGTGGTAAAACTGGAAAAATCTATTACTGGAATGTAAGTGCACAACATTAGATACTGTATAAAGACAATGAGTTAAAACACAGCTTTTATGATATGTTAAAACTTTATTAGTCATTGATGTGGCAGGTGTTAACACTGCAAATTGCAATTATATGCAGCACTACTTATTTGGCTTATAACATTTCAAACAGTAATACTTATTTGGTCATCCCATAATTGTACATGTCACATGATGATGAAAAAAAAGTAAGAGACACAGCTTTAAGTTTAGCAACATGTATTTATGAGTTGATCCAGCAGGGTTTAAAGTGTTTCTTCTCGTCCTACAAACCATGTGATTCTTTAACATAAATGAACAGATGAAAAGCACAGAAACCTAGAGATACAAGGTTTTCAAATGACAATAGCAGTTTGTTGTAATTGGTAAATCTAATGATAATGAGACGTTGATGAGCACTAGTGAAAGTATGGCTGTTATAGCTGAAATTTAAGAAAATAAACCCCACACTTCAACATTTAATAGCTGGAATAGAAAGCTGAAGCTGAAGTAAGCCTCTTCTACATCCGTTTGTGTAATTCTTACATGTCGCACACTGCTACCACATTACACCTAGAGTTACAGTAATTCAATACACTGTCTGCTGCCTTTGGGGCCACATGTGAACCATGTCTGGCTCAGGGCTGAATGCTGCCACAGCTTTCTCTCTTGTGTCTTCTCCCAAACTTTTTCACCGTCTGAGTACATGAAAAAAAAAAAAAGAAGTGTGAAGCGAGTGGACTGCCCACTCTCCCTCTTTAAAAAGAAAAGGGAGGGTAGGTCACACTCAAAGAGACACATCTCACAAGTGCCTGGTACAACCGCAGTCTTGTACTGCTGGTCGCTGTGCAGCTCCACTGGGACAGATGGGGTTTAAGCTGCTTTGCCGAAGGGTACTTCAGCAGTAGTTCCTGAGGGTTAGAGAGCACTTATCACACAATTCCCCAAACCAGACTTTCCCAGCGAGTCTTTAGAGTTAAATCATTGACCTTCTGGTCATTGCTGCTACAATGCTGCTGCCTCAAGTAATCATTACGTACGCTCCGTGTATCTATCTTGAGCAGCCAAAACAACACATCATTTATAATTTCTCATATCCTCTCTCCATACTACAGTTTTGATCACTTTAAACCTAACAGCCGCAATTCAAACAACCAGCATTTACAAAAACATTACAAGCATGCTGGCAGTCAGCCTAAAGAGTGATCATTGAGACAAATTGATCCCTATCTGTTTAAATTGGCACTATAATCTATCATTGGCAAATTGAACACAGTGAGCTATCTGGGATCTATTGCCTTTTTAGATAGCGGCCCTTAGGGCACGCAGACAGAGAAAGTGATCTACACCGCTGAAGGAACTCTTTATAAAACGGTCTCAACTATAACATGTATGTCTGCTTACGCGAAAGCACACTTTCACAAAAAGGTGAACGTTATACATATTTTTGTCACACCTTATAAACACAATTACGTATTGTTACGAAGCCAAAAAGACAGAAACATAATTTAAAGGACACGTCATAAGTTTGTCATTACAGTCTGTACAAGCCATGCTTAAGACTCACCTATTCAACCACGAAGAAAGAAAGTAAGTCAAATCACAAGAAACTATATGCTATACGAATATGCACACAGCATATATTATCAGGATGAAAGCCATATTTAAAAAAACAATCTTTTGAGATAATAATTGTATGCCTGCACAATTATGAAGTCTTTTATATCATGAAAATTTAAATGTTAGAATATCCTTATATGAAAAGATTTTGCTTATGTTATGTTTTTCTTATATTTCTTCCTGTGATTATCTTGCTGTAGGAGTCTAAAGTAACTTCTTGAAACTTTAAATACGTTTTGTCAACAAATATTCTTTACCTTAATGAAGCCAAATGTACAAGCAGACATTTGACTAATTGGTCTAGCTTTTTTCCCCCCATCTTTTCCACATATGCAACATTACAACAGCACAATGAAGCACTGCTATAAAGAGACAAGATATAAAACCTTTACTACTGGGTACTGATTGATATTATGCAATATGGGGCACAGCCACCATCAATCAAGTGATCTTTATCAAACAGGAAAAATCAAAAAATGTTGGTGTTAAAGAGAGTTTTGAATATTGAAAGTATGCTGGAAATGTTTCATTTTATATTAGAAACAGCTGAAACCTGTTGCCTGTTAACAAGTAAATCACCTCTTCTGTTATCTGGAATTAATTCCTATATTATAATATTTTATGTTAATTTAAATTGTCCATTGTCAAAAATGCTTAACGTTTCTCTTCATGGTGGGGTTTTTTTAAAGGGGGACAATTTAGTTTCTGTCCTGATTCCACAGTCATCTAATTCAATCAGACTCTTGAAGTTGATTATCCTTTAACATTTGCTCCTGCGCAGGCCTGGAAGGGTTAATCGGGCCGGGAACTTGGAGACCTCCGGGTCAGTATCCCTCTATCTGCATGAAGGACTTGGTGAAGGCAGAGATAAGATGAAAGTCAACTTTTATTCCAGTTTTGACTTTTTACACATGTGTGAGAGGGTCTTCTTGCAATCCTTTTTATTTTAGATTATCTATCTCAAAGTTCTTTTTTTTTTTTTAAAAGGCTGATTTCTATGCAAGAAATGTTTTAACCCAGTTCACGCTGATAGTTGTGTAGTTTTAGTCTCCAGTCTGTTGACTTTGCCCTGTTTTGACCACTGCGCGCGTGTTGTCACGTAAGAAGAATTACCAATCGCAGTGCACGTGTCAGTTTAACCTGATACTTGAGTGAGAGCTTTTTCTTTGCACGCCCGTAAATCTCAACTATTATCTACTCACTATCGATTAATTTAACTGCACTTATCCCAATCGGCACATCTCCACTCCTGTGTTCCAGAGCGTGTGCTTTGTTTTACTAACAATAATAAAGTGATTTAGTCCTTTCTCCCAGCCGTAGCATGGGAAATCGTTAAAGATCCAGCTATTTGTGTGTGATCAGTAAATATTTAGTGCAGGCGACATCCTCTGTCTCGTCTTAATCGATACTGGTCCCGTTGGGCAGCGCTATTGTTGTGTGCACGCAGGCTCGCTGAGCATATAGTGCTTTTATCCTCTGCTTGAAGGGAGACCAACTACTAATCACACGGAGGAAACTTTTAAACCCGGGAAATAAAAACTGCAGCACAAGACGTTTGGGAGGGTTTAATAGCAAATCAATTGTGTTGGTGTGGAAATGTTTATGCGTGGAAAAGGTGCTCAATTTTTCAACCCAGTATAGATTTACGGGAAGTTAATTGAGGCTATTATCATTTCATATACAGCCTTTTTTATTCTCTGCATATTGTATAATTGCTAGAGGTGTAGGTGTAAAAAAACAAAAAGATATATTATTGTTTATTTAGTCGCTTATGTCTTTGTTTTGTACAATGTGTATACAATGATTTTATATTATAATTATTATATATTAATAACATGAATAATAAAAATTATTAATTAAAGTACATTGTTATTATTATAAATAATAATAATAATGAAACAGCAGTGACTATTGTGATTAGTATTATAAATAATAATAATACTCACTGCTGTTTTTATAGGCTCCAGTTAATAGACTACTGGATGTTTATTTTACATTAAAATTAACATTTTGGCAGTTTTAATTACAGCCCTAATCACAGGTCTTATTGCACCTTTCCTTCCAATCTCCACATAATTTCTAACATACAGAATCCCACAATGGACGCTCGCCTCACTTAAAGACAGGTGTCTGTTCTGACTTCACCCCCTCCCTCTCTTCTCAATAGCCCACACAAAGCAGCGGCGTGCGAGCGCGTTTTGGCCATATTACTGTAGGAGAGAAAAGGCGCACAGGACCTCTGCTTGCTGTAAAGCCTACTTATCATTTCCAGAGGCAGTCAAAAGATATCCTGCTCGGACGACACGTCAACTTATATTTCCAATTCCTCGCTCAACAACACATAACGTGAAGCAGTCGTTTGTTTCGGCTCTCCAAAGTTTTTGCATGATCAGACATTGCAATTTTCCAATAAACATCGTGCTTTTTTTGTGTTTGAACCCGTCTGTTGGAGAGGACGCTTTGCCAGTTTCAGTCTGAGCACTGTGTCGAAAAAGAGAAGACTAAATATATTCTGAATAAGGGCGAAGATGCATCCCGCTACGGACGAATCAGCGACATATGCATTTGGTAGGTTTGTTACTATAAGAATACAGCCTCCTGCCTCTCTCTCACTATCAGATCACTTTATGAATGGGTATTTGCAAACTAGTTGGGTTTGTTGTGATCATCATATAAATTAACGCTTGGATAATAAGCGAAAATGACTGACAGAGTTGCCCGTGTTCAATGCGCACTGTAGAAATATCGTATATGTACGTTAGGCTACTATATGCTCTGTCTGCAGCAGTCCATGTCTTTTATTTCAACAGATAAGCCGGACCGCTTATTTAGACAATATTTAATTTAGAGCAGAGGAATGAAGCACTGCTTCATTGCCGATTGATCATAATAAAGTGTGCAAAATGTATACTTACCATTTGAAGCAAAGCTGGATCCTCGATAAGTGGATACCTTGCGGAGTATTTTTATTTACAGACTGTCCACGTTCACGGGATCTGTAAATAAAACCGACAAAATAGTCATGCAGACAAAATATAATTGGCTAATTTGTTTTAGAATAAAGACATAATTGGTCTAAATACCACCGCTGGGACTGCCTGAAGTGGCAAAAAGTAAATCCAACTTTGGCAACTCTCAAAGCTTTGCCGTCCAAGTCATGTAAAACAGAATTTAAACAAACAGTCATCAGTTTAAAATGGTGCTCGTTAGTTTGGTCGATGCGGGAGACGAGACTGAAGCAGTTTCCGTGTCGGATGGCTCCTCTAAATTGAATCTTATTTGAAGCAAAAACTTCATACGCTAGGGGGCACCCATATACTGTAATACATCCTGGGACAATGCATGCTGCTGCTGCTCTCTCTATACACTAACACACAGCTCAGGCTATATGTTCTATCTGTATGGCTCCGTGAAGTTTTACCTGCAGCTCAAGTTTGATAGCCTCCGGGCATGAAATAAAGCAGTCTGCGGCTGTTTAAATACAAGCCTAAAAATGATTAACCATGTAGGCAGCAACTCTGAACAGCCACTGACCCCGTTTTACATGCACGGCGTCCTTCACTGTGTTTGTCATTATCACAAACTGTAGATTATTTTTATTATAGGGCAACATCTGACATACATTATGAAGTATCTTAATTACCACAAACAGCTTTTGTAGTGTTGTTTATTAGGATGTGGCTTAACTTTCATCCTAACCTTAATGTGACGCATGGCCTTTAACCTCCAGTGACATTTTTTAACATAGTATCTATTTAAAGCTAGAGTCGTTTCACGTTTTGACCACATAAAGGCAAAGCTCTGACTTTTGAGCCCCAGATTTGGCCTTTTCTGACCTGGTGGGTTCGGGATATTTGTGGCCAGGGGGATTAGCAGGCTACAGCGGGTGCCCAGATGATGTCAGTAGCCTATCATAACATTTTTATAAGAGGTGTGGATTGTGATGAATGGTACCTGGTGCGATTAGAAGCACTAATAGGTTTATTAGCCTGCACAAATATAGGAACTTGAAGAGAAAAAAATGTAGGGATTCAGACGACATGGCTTTATTATTGTCTCCTTTCACTTGGTGGGTGACCCTTTTCACTGTCTGGCTTTAGTGTACATATGCATAGACCAAATAAGTTTTCACATGCTGTTTTATTTGCAATGATCCTAAATAATGTTGGCAATCTTAATTCAGAGTATCATACAGTCAGAGTGGCTTATTTGTTCTTTTTTTTTTTTTCTTGTGTTCAAATGTGTAGTCTGTCTTTATATCCACATACCTAAAGGATTAAGATGGACAGTTTTATTGTAATGAGCACAGATCATGTCCAGAAGGTGCACCTGTGTCTCGGGGACAAAATCTTTTTGGATATTTCAGCTTGTTACGGGGCTATCGGATATACTGCAACGCGATATGAGGCAAAGAATTGAATTCAGATTTTGTTGGGTTTTTTTTTTTTTTTTATCTTCGTGAAATTACTAAGGCTTTACCGGGCGTGCATGTGAGAATATAGCCTATATGGGTAAATAGAGTGACTACAAATGATTCCTCTTT
Organism: Macquaria australasica; assembly: GCA_005408345.1. Lineage (NCBI taxonomy): Eukaryota > Metazoa > Chordata > Actinopteri > Centrarchiformes > Percichthyidae > Macquaria > Macquaria australasica. The sequence continues at coordinate 244,349 of SEMN01000262.1, forward strand.
CCGAAATGCGTCTCCTTTTAGGACCAAGCGGCCCTCTCGACCTCCATGCTGGCTCTGGCAAGGTACCAAGTAGCACAAGTGCCGACTAGCCAATGGGGTTCAGGGGGAGGTCCCTGAGCTCTGACCAGTCAAACACACTCTCCTTCCTTATATGGCAGCCGATCTCCATGGTAACGTGTGCTAAGTTGCAGCAGTCGTGTCAAAGTTCACTATATAGAGAGCTCAGTGAGCTGATCAGAGAGAAAGCATTCTGCCAGCCCGGCTCCTACCAATCGCAAATCACTTCCTAACCTCCGCCTTTTTAACATATTTGATCACTTTGATTCTCTACTCCTTTTTCCTATTATTTTTCAGTCCACGGAGGAGGTTTGTAGGTTGTGATCTTTGTTTTTTTTGTTTTTGTTTTTAGTGCTTTCGCTTTTTTGGGGGGAGAGTTGTCTTCATATTCCAGGCTCTCAAAACATTGGCTTCAGCTGCGCGCTTGCTGGCGCTATACCTCAGAGGAAGAAAAGGAAGAAGACGCAAATTTTTTTACCCAGTTGGTGATTTTCTTCAAGACTTGTGCTGGAACTTGATAGTAGCTGCTACGAGTGTGCTCACCAATTGTTTTATGCTGCTGCAGGCACGGTCTTACCAACCTGCTCCATCGTTCACTGAATAGTCCATGCTACCTCGGTTGATTATTTTAATATTTAGCCTATCTTTCCCATTGATGGGTGTGCTGGATGGCTGACTGTAAGCGCCCCTGGACTTGGCCTTTAAGCGCAAGGCAGCGACTCAGCTCGCCATCGCATCAGTTTTGAAAACGTGCTTCGCAACGTCTCCAACAGCAATAAATCGACAGTTTTCGACAGGACTTCAACGAGTGGATTCAACGTAGGCTAGATTTGACATTCTGTGTGTCCGGCTGTTAATCACTGTTTACCGCGTTTCCTTGAGACATTATCCACCGCGACACCAAAACGGCAGACAAAAAGTTTCTTTACGTTGACTGATAGATATGGCAATGGTAGTGTGGAGAGGCTCCCAGGACGATGTGGCTGACACCCAAGGCACCCTTTCCTCGCAAACCCAAGGAGGACTATCTCTTCCCACCCCTCAACCAGGCCAGTTGAATCTGACAGCCTCTCAGGTCGCCCCTCCGACCCCTCAGACTCCGGTCCAAGGACCCCCGAACAACACACAGTCCACGCCGACGAACCAGACGACGCAGCCGTCGGAGAAGCAGTCACAGCACATTGAATGTGTGGTCTGTGGGGATAAATCTAGTGGCAAACACTATGGCCAGTTTACTTGCGAGGGGTGCAAAAGCTTCTTCAAACGGAGCGTAAGACGGAACCTCACTTACACATGCCGTGCCAACAGGAATTGTCCAATCGACCAACACCACCGCAATCAGTGTCAGTACTGCCGCCTCAAAAAATGCCTCAAAGTCGGCATGAGACGGGAAGGTATTGGGACTTTTTGTTTTCCTATTCATATATGTGTTTGTGCGTTTGTAGTCTTCCAGACATGAAACCTTGTTATGTCGCCCCCATAGCCTGTTCTCTCGCCCGACTATTCCCTCCAAGGCTGTGCGGCTGGAGCACGCAATGGAGCCGCTGTCTGCTGTGGTCGAGACGGGGCTCGCCGGATCTTCCTTTATTGCGTTGCATTATAGTATCCAGCTCCAGCGCATTATAGCTCTGCATTTCGCAAATAAGATCCGACCCCTGGTCAGGCTAGGACTATCGAATTTCTATTTAGATGAAGCCATGAGCGTAGACATACATCTGTATTGAATAGATGATACAATATAGCCTTCTGCGCTATTATGGCGAGTATCGAATTAAGAGATAGCGTGTGCAGGCTACATCTCCACATCTATCTTGCATGTCTTGTTCACTGTCTCCAAAGCTGGGCATCGGCGTGAATTATGCACGCACAGCCTCCACATAACCTCAAGAATTTATTTGAATATTAGTCGAAAGTAGGCCTGCATGTATGGTAAAACGAGATGAATTGCTAAGTAGGTTAAGGGTTAAACATGCAAGGTCTCCCTTGCACTCTTTGTGTTCCTTCACAGCCAGCTCATGTTGCTGTTGCTGAATAACATCATTTTAAAGCTAAACATGCATCGCGTGTGTTAAGCGTGTTTAAAGCGCATCTCTCTTGTTTCAGTACATGATTAGTCTCCCTACAGCCTCGTTAATGTCAATGCAACCTGTCTTTTTTTAAACTCCTATGCAATAACATAATGTGTGTGTGTGTGTGTTTTGATGTTATAGCAAACATGCTGTGTGTCTTTTATTTTCTTGAGGTGCGAGCGGTCAGTTTTCTGCACTTTAAAAATGTGTAATATTTGACAGCAGTCTTGTTGCTCAGTGATTGTGTGAAGATTTGTAGAATTCAGGCTTCAATATCTGTAGTTTCTCTTTTTACTGCAGCCGTGCAAAGGGGACGGGTGCCACCCACACAGCCACACCATGGCCAGTTCGCCTTGACAAATGGAGACCCACTGCACTGCCATTCCTACTTATCCGGATATATCTCTCTTCTGTTGAGAGCGGAGCCCTACCCGACGTCCCGGTATGGCAGTCAATGCATGCAGCCCAACAACATAATGGGCATCGAGAACATTTGTGAACTAGCAGCCAGGATGCTCTTCAGCGCCGTGGAGTGGGCCAGGAATATTCCCTTCTTTCCAGATCTTCAGATCACCGACCAGGTGGCTCTGCTGAGGTTGACGTGGAGTGAGTTATTTGTGCTCAACGCCGCGCAGTGCTCCATGCCCCTGCATGTGGCTCCTCTCCTGGCGGCGGCTGGCCTTCACGCCTCCCCCATGTCTGCGGACAGAGTGGTAGCCTTTATGGACCACATTAGGATCTTCCAAGAACAAGTGGAAAAGCTCAAAGCTTTGCACGTTGACTCTGCTGAATATAGCTGCTTAAAGGCAATTGTGCTCTTCACCACAGGTAAGACAATAGACGGGCACACTCCAAGTTCAGCCTGTGTGAATGTCACTAACATACACACTGACATCAGCTAAATCAACGCTGACCTAAATATATCTGCACTGGCTAGAGGTTGTTGCTTGTCTTAGATGAACACCCGGCTTAAATGTTCACCTATGCTGCCTTCATGGTCAAGGGCTTTTTGACAGGCTTTAGGCTACTAAATTATAAAACCACTTGATTAATCAACTGATTTATCAGACACACACACAGAGGGCTAAACTGGAAATCGTGGCATGACCACGCAAGAGATTTCTTAATTAAATTGACAACAAAACAGAGGAAAGTGCAGCCTGACAGAAACATTATAACATAATCTCGAGTTAAATAAGACTGATAACTTCACAATAATTGCCTTAAGCGTCATAAAATCTAGCTGTTAATACACTTTTGGAGAACCCAATCGCTTGCAGATGAATTGCTATTTTTTTTCGCCATTTATCAATGTGTGTATACCCCACGTCTTGTTTGTAGCGAATGACAGATATAAATGATGTCAGGCTCCGGGGGGGAGGGGAGTAGAAAAAGAAAGACAAGCCTAATGTCCCATTTGCACACAGTAAAAGCAAAGCGCAGGTTTCAACGCTCTCTTGTCATTTAGGGGACAGACATGTCCGAGAAAAAGCATGTAGAACCCATGCACACCCTGGATTTCAAATATGTCAGTATCTAACAGTATTGTGTGATATTGAGCAGTGGCAGGAGGGGCGCCTTTCATTTTTATTTGCAGAAATATTCTCTCCGCCTAGTAGGGATTCAAGGCGTCTCTGGACTTGCTCCAGAACTAGGTCATGACCCAAACTTCCCTGCTATTTTGTTACATTACCTACACCATTAAATGGGAAAATAAAAAATACGTGTGGAAGAGATTTACAAGGTTTCACCTTAGAGTGAATGCATGTCTTTGATATGATATCATACCTGCAAGCCACCAGCCTCTGTATTTCATTTAGCTCGAGCAGCCCACTATTGTTTTCGTGGTGGCTTGTTAGCCTATTCTGACAAAGAAACAAACCTCACATTTCAGGCCATTTAATTTTATTATTAAGCCTTTACAGGGCCACGATGGCTTAATTTGTCTTCTCCATACCTGAGTCCCGGAGGCTTGAACATGAGCTGTGTGTTGTAGTTTGGATGACACGCCTTTGCTACTTTGGTGGTTTGGTTGTTGTCATGCATAAACTTTACAAACTTAACCCATGCGCGTACAAGCGTTTTTGGCACATAATCAGCTGCCGCCCACATGCAGCAGCATAGATAGTGATTATGCGTCTCTGGTGGTATAGTATGACGGTAACTCCGTAGGCTATGGGCCCTTTTTTCAAAGCTAAATCTCTGCTCACTAAAGGTCAGTAGGTCTCCCTGTCTTTCCCTCTCTCCCTCCCCCTCCTCCCTTCCTCGCTCTGCCTCTGACTGTGAGAGACAGGCCCATCTAAAACAGTCTTTAGCTATGAATATGCTTAATTATTTAGTTCACTTTTAAGTGGCTTTAACGAGGGAAATAACCGAGTTATAATAGCGATAAAAAATGAGGAGCACCGACTTAAGATAGGTGGAAAGCAGAGCTCAAATTCTCATCTGCTTCTTGACTGTGGCAAATGCAAGAGTTCAAGTTTTGTTTTTAAAATCTTATTTATATAGGCCTGCATATATTTTTAAAAATAAAATATAATATAATTGATAAAGCAATAGAACTTGCCATCATTGTAACGCTATTTTTTTTATCTGTGCTGTGGTATCGTCTAGCGCAGTGTTATTATTCTGATTACAAGTTGTGATTAAATAATTCCCATACATTGAAGGAAATGTGCACTAGTTATTTGTGTAAACAAGCCTCGAGACAAATAAACTCCACTTTTACATTTAATGGGATATGAACAATTTCCTAAAAAAAATGTTTTTTTTCAAAATATGACAGGCTATTAATTTCCGCCAGTGTATCGCCACAGTGGGAGAAAACTCCTAGTGAGAGAAACACTTTAGGTTACACTTTATTAATGTTTATTTGCTTTCCCCCCCTCTCAGATGCTTGTGGCCTCTCAGATGTGGCCCATGTGGAAAGTTTGCAGGAGAAGTCCCAGTGCGCCCTGGAGGAATATGTCCGGAGCCAGTATCCCAACCAGCCAACACGGTTTGGGAAGTTGTTACTCCGCTTGCCTTCCCTTCGCACAGTCTCTTCCTCGGTCATAGAACAATTATTTTTCGTCCGATTGGTAGGTAAAACCCCAATTGAAACTCTCATCAGGGATATGTTGCTTTCGGGGAGCAGTTTTAACTGGCCTTACATGTCAATTCAGTAAACCAAGAAGGAGACGAACAAACAAAAGGTGGGGTTGGGGGGCTGCGAGACTACAATGATTATAGCTGCTTTTGTGGAAGGAATAAAAAACCAACCGGCTGTTACACGGGGCTGGCTTTCATGAAGAAAGACATTGACGTAAATGACTGTGAATCCCCCCTACTCCAAAAAAAAAAAAATGAGACATCCACTGAACTTTCAAAATGGCAGATACAAGCTCCCAGTGTTCATGCAGAACAACCTGCTTCGATTCATTTTTTTTAATGAAAGAAGAAAATGAGGAAAAAAAGGAAAAGGGATTTTGTTGATCCTTATAAGGAAAATTTAAGTATTAAGTGCATTTAAAAATGATAATTTGGGTAAAATGAAAAAAAAACTGGAGAAAGGGAAAATACGAAACGTGAATTTTTCTTTTCTCAAATGACTTGTCCTGTGTCCATGTATAGCTGTGTTTTGTACTTTCTTTGTTCCTCCTTTCTGGTTCCAAACCGGCCTATGTGATTTCTGTAGTACAGGTGGTGTTATTTTCTAAGACAATGATTTATTTTGAAAAGGTGAAATAATGTTTAAAAAAAAGTTCTAAAAAGAATTAAAACCACAGCAATAGGAGTATAGGCTTATAATCTAGGCTTAATGCTGCAAGCGCACTTATATTCTTAGGATGACCAATACCATCTGGGAAAAAGGGAGTTTTTTTTGTTTTGTTTTTTATTTTATTTTCTTTTTTTTTTTGGAGTTCATGTTCAACTTTATGACCCAGCAGAAACATTTTGCTCTTTATTAATATGAAGTTACAGGATCCACTTTAGTTTCCAAAATTATTTGCAGAAAAGTCTTCCCCATTACATCCAGCTCTGAATATTTGGCATCAGTTCCCCAATTGGATACAATAAAAAAAAAAAAAAAAGAAAGAAAAATGCTACAAGTTGCCTAGACCTGCTGTTATAAAGGTGTTTGGGACAGGTTGCTCTGAATGTGTTATATGTGCATTTAAGGGCATTTGCAGTGGCTCAAACTACACTCAAAGCATAACTGGCTTGTTTTAGAAAAAAAAACTAGAGAGGTCAAGGGTCATAAAAGTTTGAAGCCTAGCCAGATTAGTGTTTAATAGCAGTATTATTAAAGCGTCCCTGAAATGTCACCCTTTATTCACTTCAAGCATTAAGTGCCTGACAAGCATGATGTGATTTCTTATCAAAACGTTGTTAAAGTAGGCCTACAACATTGTGGGGGAACACAATTAGATTTGAAACTTCAGTCGTGTGTTTCACTTGAAAAACACTGATTAGAGGCAGTATTCTTGTAAATATAGGTCAATTCATTTCAACAAGTTTTTCCTTTATACAAAGTATATGTGATTAAGAAAAATCTGTGGTTGCCATTTTTTTTCTCGGTAATACAACGTCTTCAAAATTGAGTGGCAGACTTAGCTAGTAGCACTGAAAGTTATGTTTTTAATGTATATACATATTACTACAAATGTTTTCTTTTTTTCATGTATATTTAGACTGTGAATGCATGGCCACAGGTCGCTAACCTATTTTACCTTTGATATATAAATGTAAATGTTTTCTCTCTCTCTCTTTTTTGACTGTATAGATATAATCTGTGCATTCAGTACACTAGCCCTTGTATTTAAAGAAACAAAAAAGAAAAAGAAAAGAAACGACGTTCATTGTTAGGCTACAGACTTAAACAGGGTGAGCAGGTTTTGGAAAAGGAGTTGATATTTTAACTTTAGTGTTATTGCTCCTTTGGTCTTTGACAGGTGCCGTGGTGTGCGTGAGCGTGTGTGTGCGCGCGCGCGCGTCAGAATGTGTGTGCGCGTGCGTGCGTGCGTGTATTTGGAAGCTAGCAATTTTGTCCTTGTTTCGAGGCTTTTCTTCAACACACACAAAAACACCATGTTGTGGTTGAATTAAAAGGGATCAATGATTGAACACTGATCTTTGGCTGTTCGTAGCCACATATGGACCAGAGAATGATACATGATTGTAATTATGAACAGTTTAAACTGACCCACGTTTTTATATAAATATATAAAAATATATGACTGCAGGGTATTGATAACGTATAGATACTTTTTTTATGATTATTATTATCAATTGCAAGTGATATATGTGAGTGTGTGTGAAAGTTTATAGTTGAACACAATTCTTGTTTGTTTGTGTTAGCTTATTGTAAACAAGCATTCTGCTGTAAATTTGTTCTTGGTATTAAATTATAATTTATGAATTTGAAAACCCAAGTTTTTTCATGTTTTTTTTTTACTCCCCAAACGCACGTGTGAACTTGTCCTTGCGTGTGCGTGTGTGTGTGCGTGTGGTCGGTTGGAGGGGAGGGGTGGGGGGACTGGAGTCAATTTGCTGTGGCAGGATGTTGCCCTTTTGCCCCATGAAAGTGATTAATGAATTACAAAATAATTAATCAATCAGCCAACAGGCCCGCTCGACGTCTTCACTTTTTGCCACAAGGTTAAGATTATTTTCTATAAAAATGCCGGTCAGTAATTTACTAGACTGTTGGGAAAATAGTGGATTGAACGTTGGTGTCTGTTAAACTTAAGAAATAGGATACAACTGTTATATATATAACTGTAATAAGGCGCTCTGCCTCAACAGATAATAACATTTTATAACAGTAGACCCCCCCCCCCCCCCGCACACACACGCGACCTGGACCGTAGTGGAGAAATACCCAACTCAGCTTCCCCACCGCTTTATTTGCGGAATACAGTTTCACCTTTGGACGCTCACATAAATATTAATGGGATGAATTCCATACATCATAAATAGTAGAATCCAAATATTGTAAGTTATACTGAAAGGGGGGGGAACTTTTAAATTATTTTCTGAAAACCGAATTGCTTTCTATTGATATCACTGGCTGTTCTTCGCTTTATTATGGTCTACTTTTTATTTGCTGCAACTACATCATGAGCTTCATTTACGCCACTGGAAGTTACCGAACGGCTACACGATGCATTTTTATAACTTTTTAATGTATAAATAGGCTGTGAGGATATCCAGTAAGTGGATGTGATGGGTTTAAATGGCAATTATTTACGCGTGTGCTATTGTGATGCTATAAACCTTTGTCCTATTAGTAATTATTAGTAGTATTGGCTTAGTTGGGAGATAGACTTGAAATAGAATTAGCCTTATTGTATGGAGGCTTAATCATGATGGGTATAGGAGCCAACTTCACCACACTTTCTGCTGCTGCTGCTGCTGCTGCTGCTGCTGATGTGTGTGTGAGAGAGTGAGTGTGTGGTTTTGTTGCTGTTGATAATGATGAAAATGATGATTATGATTTGATGCTGATGGTCTTCTTCTGGGCTTCTTGCTGAAAGCGCTATTTATCCATACAGTGATGCTTTCACTGCTTGTCCAACCAAACTGTCTCTGAGGCATATCACACTGAGGCCAATCTAAGCCCCATATTGATAATTAAACGTGGACAGCACACTGCACACCACCACCACCAGCGAGCAAATATGATATCATTGGGCCAAGTATTTACAGTACACCCATCAAAAAAATAAATAAACCTCACTCCATCATCCTTCAAAATATCAGCACACGAGGGGTTGAAGCCTCTAAAACACACCGGATTCAGCCGGAAATCATAAACAGGACTTCAGAATAGGTTTGGATGGGTCGGATCTCGACACTGACCGGGCTGATTTTAATTGACAGAGCGTGATGTATATGCTGGACTCTATAATTTGTACTTCTGCTCATTTATTAGTATTGTACAAAAAAACTAATGAGGTGTAACTCGCTGCGACGTCACTTTTATTTACGTCTGTGTGACGTGAGAACTTTTTGACACACGAGCTGGTGGACCTATAACCCCACCACAACCACCACCCTACCCCCCACCCCCCCACACACACGCCCCCCACAAAAATCCTACAGGCTGCGGAGGATGCTGCGGGGCCCAGGCGTGTAGTACAGAGTCTGTGCTGGTGGCTGACGTTTGTTGGGGTTTACGCGCTGAAGCTGAGAACTTATTTAGGACTCACAGGTTATTAGTGGGGCTATTTGTTTAATAAGACACGAATATGGTTTGCAGTCTCTCTTTCTCGCTCTTTCTCTCTCTCTCTTTCACGCACATATACACGCACGCCCGCACAGTTAAGCGACAAATATGCACATTATTTGCACCTTGGCACTATCACTATGACAAATTAGCCCATACAACATGCGCTTTATTGCATATATAGGCTGAGGCACCACAGCTCATTTACAAAGTATCCCATAAGTCAAACGCTTAGCAAGATGGGGCACCTGTTCCTTATGTTAGTAAACTGGCTTTAAAGAAACACTTTGTTATTGTTATTACTATTGCTAGTATTATTATTATTATTATTATTATTGTTGCAATTTCTCTAACAAATTGGCTATAAAATAGTGATAAAGCCTGAATCAACAGCGAATGTTTTTCTGTGTTTTTCTTAATTTTCTTTATTTTAAATGTATTATTATTTTTTTACATTTTCTGAACATTCTTCCACTTTATCTTTTGCCATTAAAATGCGTTGCCTTTCACTTCTACTTAGAGGCACAAGGCTTCCTCCATTCTGCCCATAAATGTAAGAAAATTGTGCCATCTACCCGCTATCCCTGGAACTGTAGCTTCAAGACCTCGGAGACCTCAGCTCAGTGTAACACAAAGGGAAAAGCGACCAGCGCTGCACACGCAGGCGCCTCCTTGAAACAGCCACGACAGCAGCTGCCGACTGCTATTAGGCTGTAACTTTACAAGTAATGTGTGTTTTAAGCACCTGTCGTCCACTCTGTATCCCACTGCATCTGTCTGTGTGAATGGAGAAGGTAGTATACGGTCGCTGGCCGCCTCTACTCTGCCTAGAGGAGAGTCCAAATGTGGTGTGGTAGTTTTTAACATGATCAGAAGGAGCAGGGATTCACATAAAAACAAGTCAGGAATCTATTTGGGAGGCTTATATTAAAATAAAATAACATTAGGGGATAACCCTGGATTTCTTTTTCTAAATTGTTGCACATCATGTGTGACCCACGGCTATAATTTATAACGCTGAGCAAAAAAAAAACCATGATCATGTTGTTGACAACACCAGCGCTGTCTTTGTCCCTTGATACAGGGTATAATCGGGTTTGGACGTTGTAGTTGTAGGAAAAAATATTATAGGCTCTGCTGTCGAGCTCCTGAGTTCATGTAGTGTATAGAGACTTGTCCGCACCACACCGTCCACATATGAAAACTAGTGATCATTATAGCCCCTTTAAACAAGAATATGATAGTACTGGAGTTGTCCTATTTAACCAAACCTTTCCTCTTTTCATTTGTGGTCAGCGAGAAAAGAGAAATTGAGGAAAAAAAATGCAGAAAGAAGGACCAATCAACACCAACATGGCAAAGTTCATTTGAAGAAAAAAAAAGCAAAAGAAAAAACACTGCCAGACTTTCAAAAGGGGCGCAGCGCTTTGTGGTGATATAAATAGGGGAGATAAAGACAACTGCAGCTGATGTAGAGCAAGAGTGTGAATATACCCCATGTTGAATTTCCCCCCATTTTGAGAAGGCTATTTCAGTTTTCTTTTAACTCAAGCGCGCTCACAGTGAGCCTATCTCAATGCCAGTGGAACAGACATGTCCTACGATAGCTTGAAAACTACATGCCAAATAAATCCAATCGCAAGCTACCATTTGGCCACTGAGTAAGCATGACTGGCGCTTATAGTCTATAATATATTTAAAAAAAAAGTATTTTATAGCCGAAAGAGGACTAAACTTTCACGGAGAAGCGGGGCAGTGGGTGGGAATCAAATAACGACATGCCCAACGCTTTAAAGCAGGGAGACAGTACCTTTATAAAGCATGCAGTTTGATTTGTCTTAATATACACGATCACACACAGAGGGGAGGACCAAGACGAGCGGTGAGCCAGAGGGATGATTTGAAGAGACCGCAAACACTCTCCTGGATATTAGACAGCCCCCATCAGCCTCCCAAAACCCTAACGCATTATTTCATCAGGACTACTTCATAGGTATTGATCGATATAGGCCTACATCTTGTATTGATTTGTTACTTGGGGTACATAGATACTTTATTAAGATCCCCATTAGGTGCACCGCAGTGGTTGTCAGTCTTCCAGGGGTCGCAGTATTAATGTTACAGGCTCGTCACTCTCAAGTAGTTTGCAGAAGGAGCCTGAATGTGACTGCAACTCAGCTTTTACACACGCATTAAGTTCGAGGTGACGCGCGTAGGTTTGAGGCCCCTCTGTGTGTGTGTGTGTGTGTGTGTGTGTTTTACTGAGAAATGGCTGATTAAGTCAACTTTATTGACAATGTCAATTGCGCAGGTCTGTTTACTCATTACCCCTATACATGCGCGTACATTGGTGCATACCTGCGTGCGTGCGTGCGTGCGCAACTCAAGCCACGTGATGATGATGATGATGATTCTTGCCTCTGTGATGATGCTAATATTGAAGACATTGGACATTAGCTTATACGGATGTAAAATGCCGCATAAATTGCTCACATAAGTGCTAAATGTTTAATCAATTTTGCATTAATTAGGCGGGCAGGCCTGCCATGCTCCGCTTGTGTCACTCCACACGCGGCTCTGCCCTCACCCTCCGCTGATGGAGACGTTTTCCCTTTCTTCTTCCCTGTAAATGCTCTTTCCAGAGAGCCGCGTGTGTGTGTAAGAGAGAGAGAGTGTGTGTGTGACTCTCTGTGCGTGGGGGTGCGCGCGCGCGCGTGTGTGTTTGCCGAAACTTCAAACACGCACTTGGCAAAGCACCCTCAAACTGTGAAATTAATTTGGCGTAATTCTGGTCGATGCTGGTGGTAGACTGAAGGTGCTTTAACAAAAAACAAAAAACCAAAAAAAACTCACACCCTGAGCGTTATCTCTCGTCCAGTCTTCATCATCATCTTCATCATCATTATCACTGTTATTATCATCATTTCCACCACCAACACAATGAACAACAGCATACACGTTCACATATTCCACAGGTGAAAAAAAGGGAAATAAAATTAATTCTAACTTTTCCTGTATATGAATAGAAAACTCCCAAAGTACAATTTCATGCTGATTTTTTCAGTATACCAAAAAAGTCTGTTTCCCGTGAAGTCTGATTTATTAATTTATTTATTTTTTGTGTAGGTAGTTCTACATGTTGTTCCGCTCCTCGGTGCAGATATACTGCTAACACCGTTCATTTAAATGGCACTAAGGGTGCGCCTGACATTTCTGCAGAACGGAGCTCACTGGGCATCTCACTGGGAACTCCGAGCGAACAGCAGACGTATGAAAACACGGAAAAATACAAAGGCATGCACTTAAACCTTTACTTGTCTTTGACCGCATTTTAACGCATTATTTAGTTGCGTTTATTTGACCTATAGGCCTTAATTGCTGTTGAAGTTGGATATTTCCTTTCTAGTTCAGACCTTGCTTGAAAAAAAAAATCTTGATGTTGCAGGGCATAGAACATGTTAAAATAAAGGTAAAATAAATAAATAACTAAATAAATAAATACAGGAAAAGTGTATTCTACTACATTCATAGTTTGCAGGGAATCTCCACTGCCCCAGTGATGCTGGATTTTGTTACACCTTTCTGTATTCCCCCTAAGATTTGTAAAATGCATCAGTTGTTGCAGGAACCGTCCCCATAATATTCAAAGTAGGTTTTTTTTTCTCTCTCTCATGTTCAAGCCAACCTAACCAGGCATTATAAAGACAATAAGTGTGTGAACAAATCTTCTCTTGCCATTACGTTCGGGCTCTTTCGCTACCAATTCATGGGCTCCCACACCTTTTCATGTCAAGAACACCCCGCGCGCAGATACGCGTTGCAGCCCCTGGATCCCCGCTTGATAAGATTTTTTACGTTTTTATTTTTTTGTCACAGGGAGCCACATCTGACATTTTCTGTGGCTTGATGGGATTTTGTACACACTGTCCATACACTGCAGACGAGCAGATAGCAGCCGAGAAGCTGAAATCCAGGATCAGCGTCATCAAATTTATACATCCTGTAAAATGTGCAACTGCAAACCAATCATGGCCCGCAGGAGAAATTAATTATTATTTCTCTGATTTCCGAAGACCTATTTATCTCCCTCGGTGACCCACGAGCGCCCCGGAAACTGAGCTTGGGAACTAGTGTATAATGTTTGTGATTGTGTTAATTTTGTTGAATTAGATTACAGTGAAATGACAGTAGGCTACTTCTCAAGTTGCTGAGGACGCGCTTCAAGCCCCCCCACCACCGCCCACCCCTCACTGACCCCCGCAGGTCCCGGGACCCGCTCCGGGACCCCCTGCACTAATGAACAACGATAACACATATAACTGGTGGCCGCCAAAAGACAGCAGCATGCAGGCTGTTGTCATAGCTGGCTATGCACACAGAAATCGGCCAACCTTATGAGAGGACAAATCTTCACGGAGGGTCTCAGCAGAAGAAAAAAAAGTGAAGGAATATCTGGCCGCAACAGCGAGATGGCGCTGTTCTGCACGTTTAACCTCAACTGTGCTCCGGTGCACCGACTGGCTATTATGTGTTACATGTCTAACTGGGTTTCTTTCTTCTTCTTCTTCTTTTTTTTCCTGCGAAATAGTTCAATCAAAAAATGTTAAAAATGATTACAAACATGCATTGGCAGTGCGGCACTGCTGTGAGACAGTCTGAGTGGGGAATTACAAACATTTTATTGACAATTTTTAAATGGCATTGTTCAGAGGTATTCTCGAAGAAAATGACATATTATATCACTAATTTGATGCTTAATTAAACGAAGGAGGGGTTTTAGTAGAAAAAAAATAATAGATAGACAAAAATGAACACAAACACTGACAAAACACAGTGAGATAAAGTTCAGTTATAGTTTATGTGTTGTACAATAAGCTCAGGTCTCCAGATCCGTCATTATTGGTGATAGTTTTAATTTCTTTTTTAAATCAGATGTTTGATGAAACGTTTTGTGATAACAGTATGATCTGTCACACAAGGTTGTGTCTCAAGTATCGAATATTAATTTAGACATCAAATAGATCCGTTATTAAGACCATCGAACACTTTTATATTTTTCCCCCCACTGAGTTTCCGTATTGTCGCAGCTTTCTTCACGTTGTGCAACTAAATGCATGTTCTGCTTTCACCAGTTTCGTCTACTCTCTTAATTCACTTTATTTTTTTATTTTTTTTTATAAGGAAATCTTGTTTCTGTTTTCGTCTGTGACCATGTGTCTCTCTGTTGGGGGTGATAATGCCAACGGCGTGCTAACGACGGATATTCGCTGATAAAACAAAATGTAAAATCAGTACGACGTCGTTATTAATTCTTAATACTGATATTAATCCCTCTCATACAATAATAATTTAGTTCTGGGTTACTGAAAATAAAAATAAGATCATTCTGATATATTTTTCGATTTTAATTCGCTTTTTATTTCATGTTTTACTCTTCTGTAGACTTCAAATGTTGACATGCAATTAACATAATCGGATTTTATTTTCAGCGGATTATTATAGTTTTTTTTTACTACAGAAAAATGTATTGTAAATTAAAGCTTCAAACTCCCCTAAACTGGTTTAATTAACCATTGTGATAATAGTTTTTCTGAACTGAAGGATGCTAAAACAAATCTCCCCATGCAGACTCGATATATTTAGTAAAACAGATTTAATAATAATTAACAATATTAGGTATAATTACTATAGCTACTGTATAACATATACACAAACTTTCTACTGTAATTTTACTACTACTACTGGGTATTTTCCACTACATAAATACTTTTTGAAATTAAATAAAATGAACAAAATCACGTGATGACCTTCTTGATTTCCTTTAAAAACTTTCCCTTTTCTAAATATAACTTCTGCACAGAGGGTTAGGAATATATGAAGGACTTAACTGGAGCCATGTCATGATGCTCACATGTTGTGGACTCAGTGATCAAGCTCCCTGAAGCCTTGGCCAGTCCTCTGAACTTTTACAACTATATGTAAACAAGTTGTCAGTTCGGCAATAATCTTCTTTACTTTTTATTGGAATGAAAATTCAATCTCCCAAGCTTAGATTAGGCAGACGAGTTTTTTCTCTCTTCTTCTTCTTCTCTTTTTTTCGTCCCTTGTCACTGGTGGGGCCGGACTTTGGTGGACAATAATGCGGCAATTGTTGATGCTTTGTGACCCATAAAATTTGAGGGTGGCTATTCTGGCTTTGGTATGTAATTATGCAAAACACTTTGCATAAAGACTTGCCATCCGATCTAATGATAGAGCCTGCAGTCTCATTTCCAGGGAGGGAGGCACCAGCAAACCCTGCACTCGGAGTGATGGAGGAAAAAGCTGCCATAATAAAAAACCAAGACAAACTGCACATGAGAACACATGCTATTGTTCAGGTAATTTTGTTGTGGTGTGGATATTTATAACCTAACAAAATAGTGTGCATTTAAATTCAACTGCTACTTACAGTATGTATGTATTTTTGCAGATCATCTGTTTGGAACCATGTTATCATAAAATGATGCACATTTAGATTTTTTTTCTTCTTTGGACTCCACTATCAGGTGTTTTTTTTTCTGGAGTTGTAGTGACTTAAAGTGTAAAATCTGTTGGTTCTGACTGTGAAATAACTTCAGATTTTGAAAAAAAAGAAGAAGAAATGCAAACATGAGGGCAGGCGAGTCAAATCATTTTACCTGATGTTTCTGCACTGAGGAGCAGATAAGCCAGAGGACACAGTTCAGGTTCGTCGCTGGTATTAAGGAAACATATTTCATGGATCACACTGTGGTTTCTTGACTCCATGGCTCTGGAAGGAATATAAATACCAACCATGTTTCTATGACAATATTTATTTGCTTTTAGTTGTTAAAGATTTTTGTGCAATAAATATGAGGGAAAAAAGCAAAAAAAAAAGCAACATAAATGACTAACATGTATGTTTTTTGTCAGAATTTCCAGGATGTTTTTTAAAAGACTGTACACTGCATGCCTTTGAGGTGTGCACTATATATCCTGTGTGTATGCACATAATAAACACTTGTGCTGCCTGATAGAGGTGTGAATCTGAGAGCTTTTCTACCAAATGAAGTGCCAGCAGAAAGAGAAATAAAGAGATCTGCAGCTGTCAGGGGTCAGTCAGGCAGAGATTGCTTCTAGAGATCTTTTGAAAAAATCACACGTTTGAAGGCTTAGTGCTTTGCTGTCTTCGCATTTCAAGCTCAGATCAGTGGAAGCAGGGGGGGAAAAAAGGAGAACATGGGTTGGAGAATTGTGATGTTGGTATGGACACGGACGAGTGCTTTTTGGAAGGCAGGAGATGAGCCTTTTACCTGATCTTTTAGAGGAAGGAGGAGAGCCCACGTTTTTGTTCTTACATTAAAACATGTATCACACAATTAAAGCAACAGTGTCTCTAATGTCTCTGTGCATGTGAGGAAATTCAATGTACAAAACCTGCTCTACACTCTCCTCTAATTTGCTGTGTGTGTGTGTGTGTGTGTCGACAGAAAGAAGGAGTGAAGGAAAACAACTGTGAAGTGTTTCATGACTCTGATGGATTCAGTTTGTTGCTGTTGGAGAAGCTTTATAGTTAAAACGTGGAACCCCCTTTTCAACGTACAACGCTTCTGAATAATTCTGGCACCGTTTAGACACAAGGAAACAGAAATAAGGAATTAAATTAAGACAGTTTCACACTTCATTAGTAGTAATTATTTTCAGGACGTAACTCACCACTTTAACTGTTACTTTGCTGTGGTTTTGAGCAAATTTTGATCCTTTTCTGGTGCCTGAGCCAAACAGGATGTCTTGCTGTAGCCAGGTTGATATTTTGTGGTGATCACATGCTAATTCTGGGTCTTATCTGAATGATCAAACTATTATATTATCCCAGTATTCTCAGATGATTCCATTGATTGTGAAGTTGCTTTTTTTTTTTTTTTAGTTTCGAGTGTTGAAGTGAAGCAGTAGAGGAAAGGACATGAGTGGACAAGTTATCACCAGGTCATTAACCCAATGGATATGAGTATTTTATATTTATTTGTTAGCCTATGGTGCCTGAAGGAAGTCATGGAGGCACAGCCTGATAATGACCAAGAATTCAAAAAATCTAATGTCCACAATTCAATTTAAGGATGAAATCAGATGAAGTTGGTGAGCTGCATCTTGCAAATTAAATTACATTAAAAAAAAATATATATGAAAAGGTTATTGATTGTAACTTAAGACAACAGAAATGTATCTTTTCACATAACCCCGGTACACACACCTTCCTGTCTCTCTCTCTCTCTCTCTCACGCACACACACACACACACACACACACACACACACACACAGAGTCTGCTGCAAAGCAAAAAGCCCCAGTAGGCAGCTGTAGTAAGTTGTTAAATCGAGATGTTTCAGCCAATCACAGCTCAGGACAAAAAACAACAGTGTGAAGTCTCCTTCGAAGTTGGGAAATAGACATTAAATTAAATAAGGAGGAAGCTTTTATTCTTACACATAAGCTTTTTCATTACAGTCCAGGAATGTTTTTTTTTTTTAAACTTTTGTTTTTGGGACAAATTCTGAAAAATCCTGAACTAATATTATTCTAGTTAGTCTTTTAAGGTTTTCTGGCTTCCTCCTCTACATAACAGCAGCAACAATATACTTACTAACAGCATGATTAACGTCAATACACTGACTAATTTAGATTGACAAAATTTGACATTTTTTTCTTTAAACAAGTAACAATCCAATCCTTAACCTACTCTTTAAACTCCCACCACAGCAGGAGAGACAAGATTTGACACTTTGATTCGAAGTTGTCTGACAGTGCTCCCTAAACAAGGATTAACATTATTTGACAGCCACGGTTTCAGAGGCTCTTGAAGCATGTTTTCATGGTGTAATAAAGTAAAGCTGATGAAATAAGAGAGAAGTGAACTTAAGAGAAACTGTTGTACTCAAACAGGAAAGGAACAAAGGTCAAATAAGCACATTATGACTGATTATTTGATTAATAATCTTCTTGACTTTGAGTCTTTCAGATACAAGAATAAAAAAATCTTCAAGAAGCTTTTACCTTGAAATCCTCATGTTTTCAATCACAAATGAGTTCTGGAGAAACATATCCTTCTTAATGTGAACCCTAACTTCTGAGTGTGTTTTGTAACCACTTCTTTTTTTTCTTGTTTTTTTTTTTTTTCATATGCCATGTGATTTCTTTTGCCTGCTTCTTGCTTGGGAGGCAAAATATGCAAATCCCATCAGATTTATAACACTTGGTGCCTTTCAGTTGTTCATGTGCTTCTGCTGTGGCGTATTATTATTTTCAAGGGTTCTCAGCAGGACATAAAAGGATCATAAGTTATTCTTCCACCTGAAATATTTCATTCTCCCTCTGTTTCAAAGATGGACCCAAGTAAAAGTGATAATGACGTGATTTATTATCATCTGAATGGATGACGGCGAGCTGATTGCCTTTGACGGAGCGTCATGCAATGCTGCATATGAAACAAAATATAAATTGACAGGGAATGCTTTCGATGAAGTGAAAATTCTTTCATGTGACAGCGTCATGTGCTCATTAAATCATCCGCAAAACAGGTGATACAAACATTTTCATTCAAACGACCACAAAGGAAAACCAGTGGACTTCATTCATCTGAAACTGGAAATGAGAGCTGGATCCTGTCTGAGAGAAAAGCCCTTCAGTGAAATCTGAAGCTTTTGTTTTTGCTGTTAATAGTATTCCTCAAGTTTTTTTCAGACAACTTACTAAAACTTTATCTTTCTGGTTAATTACATTTGTTGATCATTGCATCAATCTCTTATATAATCTAGTATTTGTCTGGCTGTCCAGACTCTATGTTTCCAGTACCTGATTAATAATATTTTCTTTTCCTGGTCAAGATTTTATTTTTCGTATGTACTGGCCCTGTTAAGGGATCCAGTGGCTTCAACAGAAAGACCTCTGATAGGCCTGGTGTTAAAGAGCTCTGATCTGGGTCATGACAGCTTAGTCCAATCAGCCTGTTCAACATGCCGGTTTGACTGTCACTTTCAATTTTCACATGACCCCTTGGTCCTAGAATGGGGGATAAGTGGCAGAAAGTAGGACTGAAAGCTCATATTATTGGTCTGACAGCTTCACTCATCTGAAAGTAATGCAAAATGCAGTTCGTATTTATACTCTGACCTTATGCTCAAACGGGGGAATCTACTGTATCTACATGTTAGGTGCTGAGACAAAGGCCAAAATGGTGGATTCCTGCAGCATAATTTGTCAAAATGCGTGTTATTTTCTTTCTAATTATTCAGCAGATGCAACTGAAAGAACAAGAGAGCAACTCCTTTATCAGCTGCTTCGGAACAAAGACTTTGACGAAATGTTGTTTAGACAAAACAACATATGGAGCATTTTCTGGTGCAGAAAGCAAAACCACATAGTTTCACTTCATGGATCAAGTGACCAGCAGGTACATATGCAACATGTGGCTTTTTTTTCCATTTAACATTATAAAATTATAACATGAAAAAAAAACACAGTTTCTGCTGCTACACATGCACAGCTGATCATATTCTCAACACCCTTCCTGAAATGTTTTATCTGAGTCGTATTTATTCTCATGTAGGTCATAAAAGAAGAGCGCTATCAGTGGTGGTGGATGTGGTCATTATCAGACATGGTGCTAGACAGGAGGGAGGGGTTCATTGTTCACTGTGAGCTGCCTGCCCAATGACTGAATAAGGTGTGTTCATTGTTCATTCTCTCTGTGTGAAAGCCACGGGCTCCAGTTTTTCGCCAGTGTTGTTACTGTGCTTAACTGCAGCATCGTATATAATGTGGTCACTAGGAAATACTGCCATTTGTTAAAAGGGAGGTAAAATGAGACAAAGTGAAATTGCTGGATCACCTCCCACCATGAAAACATCCGCAATATTACAGTCATTTACCGAAAGACTGTAAATGAACGATGGTGTTTGGTTTAAAAGCATGTTCTCTCGTCACACTGAGGGCATTAAAAATGTTAAATATTACAAAGGACATTCAAGTTTGGACATGATGGACATGAATAAATAAATAAATAACAATTCAATTATGTCTTTTATCCTTTTATTTGGCAATGTTGTCCCCTTCGCTGTCAGCCACTTGTCACAATTCAGTGATATCTCCATGTATCTGTCATAACTCCAGCAGTAAACATGAAGAGTTGGGTGATGGAGCAGTAAAGGTTGTTGTCCCCCCCCCCCCCTCCCCCCTGTATAATCCACACTTCTTGTCCCCTGCCTGCCCTCCTAATCCCTTGGCATGTGTTGGTGACATCACATGGCTACTGGCTCCAAGTTCTCGTCCCCCTGCAACTGTCATTAACTCTGTGAACAAATGAATAATGACTGGGAGACTCGCTGGCTCCCACCACTGACCTTGGGTATTATTAGAGTGACCTTTCTTTGGCTTGACCAAAAAACCTTTTTGATATCATTGCTGGAAGTACACTAGGAATGATGGCCTGTCTGCCGGGGGAAAGCCGAGAGCATTACACATGGGGGGGTGCCGTCGTAACCACCAGTGTCGTGTAAATCTATACTTTGCTCCCACTGCTGCTTCATGAATACTTAATTAGAGAACACAGCCTGAAATACCCGACTCACAAGTTGCCTGACCTCTCTTTACCAACAATGCACAATATTTGGGTTTAGCTGGGTGACATGGTCAGATGACATGTTTCACTGTAAAGGAGAGCCATTTGGGAATCTTGTCGCAGTTAGCTGTGTGATATCATCTGTGCAGAGAGAGGAGAGGATCAGTCAGGTGTGGCTGTGGGAGGAAGCATCTCCATATGTCACAGAGATGGTTCTCATAAGAACATGCTGGAAATCACATGCTGATAGTGATCACAACCTGCAGACACATGAGTGTGATTTATTGTCAGCTGCAGTGGTAGAAAGTAACTGTACATTTACTCAGGTACTGTATTCAAGTCCAATTTTGAGGTACTTGTTTACTTGAGGATTGAATATCATTATAGGCTACTTTATACTTTTATTCCATTACATTTATTTAACAACTATAGCTACTCACAGATGAAGATTTCACATGCAAAATAAATGAGTTTATATCATGTGCTGCACTGTTATAGATTAGACCTGAAAACTACAACATGAAAATGCTGCATCAGTATCAATGTATCAATAATAATAATAATCCAATAACATATTTGATAAAGCTGTTATGGAATGTAACTAAATACATTTAAGTACTTTGTGTAACTTAACTTTGTGTAAGTGCAATCGTACTACTTTATACTCCATTTCAGAGAGAAATATTACTTTTGACTCCACTGCATTTATTTGACAGCTATAGTTACTTTACAGATTAGGAATCTACATTCAAAACTTATGCTGGTTTTATAAAATAATGATGCACTCATAGATAAAACTATCCAACAGTATATAAATAATTAAAATTACATAGCTTCACCTCCACCAACTACAACGGTGTAATACTACTTACACATGTGTAATAATCAGTAATCAGTAATAATAATCCAATAATATAATATATCCTATAATAATAGAACGTTCACAGCGGTCTTTTTTTCCGAATTATGAGTGTTTTTACTTTTGATACTTTAAGAACATGTATGCACTTAAGTGACATTTTCAATGCAGGACTTCTACTTGTAGTATTTTTATACTGCAGTATTGCTACTTTTACTCAAGTTAAGGATCTGAATCCTTCCTCCACCACTGGTAACTCTGCATGGAAACATCATTTAGTAACGGGTGGGGAGGAGACTCCTGCCCTTTAGTTCCACTCAGAAAAAAAGTGTAGGCCTACTTGGTGCATATCTAATTACAAAGGTCTGCAGCAGCCAATAGGAAATGAGAAATGTATTTTAACGCATAAACATCTTGATAATGTTTTAACGCCAACTTTGCCTTCTCATTACGCGCTGAGATCAATAAATGAATGAATGAGTGGAATGAAAGTGTCAGACTGTTGTCGTCTGTAATGGAGAGTCCGTCCCTATATGAACAATGACAAAGACGTATAGAAGCTGTAGCTATTTGTGGCTCGCACAGAACGAATAAATAGGCTACCTGAGATGAAAGGTGGACACAGAGACTGGCTGATGTAATCAGTGCTGCCACATCGAGGGCTCTCCATCATTACAATCTGTGGATTGCAATAAAAGTTCCCAGAATTGCACTGAGCAACCCAATCTAAACCAATAGACAATCACAGCCTCTGATCTCAGTCCCAATTGAGACATATCCCAACTGAATGTGTCAGAAATTAGACCTACTTGGTGTGTCCATGATCCTCTCTCACTCTCTCTCTCTCTCTCACACACACACACACACACACACATATCAATCAATAAGCTTCACAAAAGGTTTGTTATTTACAACAATTTATGTTAGTACAATTTTACACAGCGTTGTGTGAGCCTGAGGGGGCAAATTAAGTCATTATTAAAGGGTTACAATTAGTCGTTTGGCTATGTTGAAGTCACTGAAGCCGCGCGACAGAACTGGACGACCTCTGGCAGCGGGGAAAAAAAAGCGGAGTGGGAAATGAAGAGAGGAGAAAACCCTCCTCGTTCATGCCGATGTCGTCGGATACAGAGCGGCAAAGCCTGTATAATACACAGGGTTTGTAAAAGTTCCCTGTCTTATCCGTTATACAAGCGACATGATGAGAAATATCTAAAAGAAATACACCAATTAACAGATTGGGAGAATGTTTAAAGGATTTATTGCAGTGGATCATGAAATAATTCAAGGCTCAAATAGGCACGGTGATCCAAATATGAAAAAAATAAATAGTTTGAGCTGCATGAAGGGGAAAAGAAAAAAACGTAGACAAATCAGCATCTCTGTCTTTCTCCTCAGTGGTTACCTTGTGGTTAATCAAAATCCGGAGGTGTCACAGTTTAGAGATGTGATGAGCTTGCGCACGTGGCCAGCACGTAAATAATTTGTCCAGGTGTAACAGCTTCATGCAAGGAAGCATTGTTTTTAAAAAAAAAAAAAATATATATATATATATATATATATTTATTTATTTTCTAATCACATTTAGAAGTCTGCAACTTGCATGTAACAGATATTAGCCTCACACAACCAATTTATATTCCAAAATATTTAAATTTTACTACAAATATAATAATAATAATAATAATAATAATATTCCATTATTATTATTATCATTATTATCTCAATTTTCAGTATTGCAGTGCCACGAGCCCGTTTAAGAGTGCACGCGTATCTGGGTGCAACAGCAGGGAGAGCTGAAATAATTCCCAGCGCAGAGAGACATTTCCTCAGGCAGAGTTCCTCGGAGCCAGATTCTGCCTGGAAATGACTCGTGAAACACGGCGTACTTGGAAACAGAAAACAGCAGGTTTAATGTCCGCCCAGCACCTGTCATAACTTGGATGTTGTTGACGAGCACGATGTAGAGGGAGGAGGAAGAGGAGGAGGAGGAAGAAGAAGAAGACCCGCGCAACGCAAAAGGATGAGGATGTAAAGGAGTGGGCGATAAATGTGTATGGGTTTGACCTTTCACAGAAAGTTTAAATGTGCTGGGCAAAGACCACATGTGACCAAGGTGATAGAAATCATCAGCAGAGCGGTAATTACAGTATAGTTTATGGCTGGCTGCCTTTGCCAAAAACAGTAATTGGAGCACATCTCTTCTTTTAACCAGAGAAAGCGTTCAGCTTGGAGGATGGAAGCAGTTGTGAAAGCAATGATGGATACTATTGTCCAAAATTTGACCCTCTATTAACATCTCTTGGCAGCATCTGGATCCTGTCACCATGGAAGAGGACAAAAGTCATTTTCTCAACATACCAAATCCCCTCTTTTTATATGCCTCCCCCACCAATAAATGGGTGGAGGCCAGCCCAGAAGCCCAATCTCTTCCTTTATCACTCTCCACACTACCACCTCTCCATCCTCCCCTTTGTTTTGCAGGTGTCTCCAATTACCTGCTAATTTGCCTCTAATCTTGGCACAATTCTTAATAAACATGTTTATCCCACCCTAAAACCAAAGTCGCTGACAGTTAGAGCGAGAGCGAACACATAGCAGTGACATTCTCCTCCGCTGTGCCATTAAACAATGCGCTGATTTATTAATTTCAGCGTAAAAGTATTGCAACCCAAGAGGGAAGTGAGGAGTGTCTCTTGGTGATAGATGCAGGTTGTCGGGTGGCATTTCATTATGAATTTTCTAGGTGAAAGATGAGTGCCAAGGACCAGTCAATTCAACACAGACACCAAGAGAGAACGAGTGTTGCTAAGAGACAGGGATGCTGCACAACTTCCATCAGGAGCTTGACTCCGACCTTATGCAAATTAGCTTCTGCCAAATCTTTTGTGTGAAAGCAACCGCGATGTCACTAATACCTGGCCCCAAAAAATGCTTTAATATCTAGATTCCTCTCAGAATGCAAAATGCACTTTGGAAAGTGTAACAGCGCAACAAATCCAGACCCCGGCACACTTGTTAGGGTTTTAATTGAAATAAAGGCATGCCTGAATGTCTAAATGAAGTGTACAGATGAAGACTGGGGGTTACTGCTGGTCCTTTAATTGAATTTGTCTGTCTACTATGACAGCGGTTTTTTTTTTTACCCTGGCAACAAGGCTCTGAAAACTTTAGTGATATTTAGGAGCTGATATGTTTTCAAAAATTGTCCCTGTGTATGAAAATTCAACCACACCCACAGTGCTGCATCTTAAACTGTCTTTAATACACTGCCATTTACCTTCATGCTAAAAAACTACTTGATAAACCAGAAGCATGACATTTTGCAGGAGATGTCTTGCAGCAACATGGATTATTCACATGTGAGACATCAACACGGTGCAGTTTTCCTGACCTGCAAGTCATTTAACACAAGAATGATAATGATGGTTGGGGGCCGTAGGGGGCAGGAGGGCGGCTAGATGGCTGGAGAGGGCAGAGAGGTTGCGACCTGTGAAAAGGACTGTATCAGGTTGTAGCAGGTCATCTGAAGTGGACGCTGATAATGGCCTTTTAGACATGCCAGGTTTGATCCTTTCACCACTGAGGAGGGAGAGTTAATCAATAGTCTGAGTACATCAGTGATATGAGGTAACTGTATGAGCAACTAGTAAGCAGCCAAACAACAACATGGGCACACTGGTTAATTGGTTGGACATTTGACAGGGTCAACATGAGAAAGAGAAAAGATCCAGTTATCAATAGGAAAATGTTATGAGCACTATATCGCAGGGCGTTAAAAATATAATCAATTGTATATTGATTGTACATTATGTTATTGACTCTTTATGCAAAAAAAAACAATAAACAAAAAAAAAACATCTGGAAATTTAGAAATTATGATCACAGCATGCCCTTCACAGATTAACTTGTGGGTGCAATAAACACAACTTCAAGGCAGAGACATAAAATAGCCATTTTAATCAAAGCTAAGTGAAAAATACATCCCTTTCCTCCTGTGGTTCTTCACATTATGCAGAGAAAGAGAGAGAGAGAGAGAGGGAAAAAGAGAGGAAACAGAGAAAGAGAGAGAGACAGAGAGAGAGAGCAATACACTACCGTGTTCAAAGCCAACCTTGTCAATAGTACTCACAGTGGGCTAGGGGAGTGTAATAGCACTTCCCTGATTCTACATTGATATCATATAATCCAGTGTGCCCTGTTTCAGTATCATATTTATCTAACCTGCTGGGGGACAGGGTAAGGGGGACAGTGTCCCTGCTGCTAGGAGCAGACACATTACACACTGCCTCGTGTATTCTTATTGATTACTCCCACCCCACAGCCCAGGGACCATAATTTAACTCAGCAGGCACTACAGTTAATACTGGAATTCAAACATTCCAGCTACACTTCAAGAGACAAAAACAATTGACACTTTAAAAATGTGCAGGGCCTCTCTAAATGGGATCTGAAGGGAAAGGATCTCCATTTTCTGGTCTGTGTCTGTGCTTTTTATTTTCTTTATTCTGTCTCCTACTTCAGTCTCCTGCCTGTGCAGCCACCGTATTGTTTCAGAGAAGAACTGTGGACGAAGAGCTTTAAAAGAATTGCAATAAGGAATTTGTTCATTCTAAGGAGGACATCAAAATATTTGAACTATTCGTTTTACAACATTTTTTTTCTGTTAACTTCTCAAATACGTGGAGATTAAAAAAAATTGGCAATAAAAAGCAAATGTTTTACTGTCATTTATTTTATCAACTGGAATTTCCACTTCAGTTTTTTTGAACATCAGTAATGAAGACTTGCTCAGGAGTTGGCTAACACAATGACAGCTCGATTGGAGCTGTGTAGGCATGAGTCGCCTTGCTCAAGAGCACATAGGTAACAGTAGTGGCAGGAAAGGAAGATGTCTAGTTCTTCTGCATTAAGATAGTTTGAAACTTAAAGAGCAGTCACTGGACTCCTGTGAGATTATACAAAGTGGGAAATTGAATCAAGACGATTAAATACCATTTCTTTCCACCCTTTTCTTTAAGAAATGAGTACAAGTGATTAGAAATACCTCAAAGTTCCTGCAAGAGCCTTTCTGTGAAAATGTTACTATTAACTGGTGTGTTCTGGGAAATTACTACAATACATTTTGTCAGAGGGGCTTCAGATCAACTCAATTATTATAACTTCAGCAACCCTGGTTAACTGTGTGATCATGATGATTGGGTCGGTTAAAGTGTCATCCACTGACATTCATAAAGCTGTGTTGAGAGCTAACAGCAGGGAACATTCAAACTAAAATGAAGCCGCTCAGCATCAGTGGAACAGACGCTAGAGGGGGACGATATGGACAAAATTCATATTGCAATTATTATCACAGCATTATCTTGATTTTGGTGTATTACGTTTATTCAAAATCACATTGAAAGTTAAACTCATCTTCATCCCATTAAGGAAAATGTATTAAATTCGATCATTTTGAAAAAATATACTGTATGTTTCCCAATTTACTTAACAATAATTTAGACAGGAGAACTGTGAACCATAACATATCTGACAGTTTAATTAGCTATACGATTACACTGCGGGACGATAAACTATATCACTGAATTATCGTCTGGCCCTAATTGAAACCATCTAACATTAATAAAAATAAACACAAAAAAATTGGTCATCATGTCTACAGGTAATGAACTTACCTAAACTTTAGTTAATGAATCAAAAGAGTATGAAAAATCTGTATAATATGTAATATGTTGACGCAGAAAGTGATCAAACCTGGATTTCTTTATAATGGATGAAACTGAAGTCCACACTGCCATGCTTTTTTTTTTAAAGCTAAAATGAGCATCAGTGGGGATTAATATGCATTAATTTAATTGACTCTGTTTCCTTTAATGAGAGGGAAAGGATTTGATGTTAATGCTGTTGATCTCACAGAGGCTTCAATCCACCTAATTAACCAGTATTTCTGCAACACACTAAAATAATCAATAAAGAAAGATATTTCATCACTGCTGTGGACTGTACACTCAGATATTCAGATAATTAAAACACATCACATGCTAGCTCACCTTAGCAATGGCAGAAATAGGCTTTTTCAGTTTGGAAACATTTGTTTTTGTTTTTTGGTGGAATAATTAAACATGCCTGTTTTATCTCAGCTTTTAGTCATAGTGTGGCAACACTCACTGTTGCATCTGTGTGTTGTGCAGAGATAGAGCGTCTGCGGAGGGCCAAGGAGCAGACTCCAGAGATCCATCCATCTCAATCTGAGGCTACAGCTGACACCTTACAAAGAGGTACAATTAATAAGGGCATTATCCAGCAGTAGGCAACAATGGAGTCCTAACGCAGAGACACCAACCTCGGGAGGCCCAGAGAGGAGAGAAAGGGAGCGTGTGTGTTTATGGGTGGGGGAAGGGCGAGCCAAAGTGCTTCAAAATGGGATGCATTACAACCAATGTCTTCAGAACATGAATTACAATCTATTATAACTGAGCTTTATGATAGATGGTACCAGCTGCTTTGCGTGCTAAATGGGTCACTTCCAGCAGCACTCTTTAGGCAATATTTTTTTTAAAACTCTCCATTTAAAATCTTAAATATTCAAAATAAAATGTAAATGCTTAGAAGAATTCATATTTTTGGATGATATAAAGCACCTTAAGCTGGGTTCTACCAAATTTAAGGTTTGAAGAGTGGTATAAAAGAAAGTTAAAAAAAAAAAAAAGTGAAACACAGACCTCATTGCTGTTTGCTTGATGACAGTGGTTCAGTTTATAGAGGCATCATAAGGAGGAAATCTGAGATATCAAATACAGCACAACTGATAATGGAGCTCTCGTGAAAGTGTCCTATTAGTGCAGGTTGAGTGCAGCCCTATGGTTCACAGGGGAGAGGGCGGAGACGCCGCTGCACTGACATTTACAGCAATCCAGGAGTTGTTTGTGGTCACTGGACTGGAGACAAACGCTGAACCCAAAGGTCAGAGGTCGGGGCTAAATTTCATCCACAGTGGAGGTCCCTCTGTTGGAAAAGACAAACAGAGAAAGCAGCCGAGGTGTGAAGTGTTCCTGCTGTCGGGGAAATCAATCAATCGTCATGTATAAACACAACCCAGACCAAAGGAATACAGGGCAGAATAAATGTTCGTATAAAATTGTAAAAAAGAACAATAAACACATACAGATCAATACAAAATGAACCGACATGTGAAACAATAGTCTGGGAACGTATTCTTAAATAATGAACTCTAATCACTTCTAAGTCTGTTCCAGTTTTTATACGGAGTCAAGAGTCCTCCACGGTGATCGTTTTATATTTTCTGCTCGTTCCGTGGGGAAAGGATGAGCTTGGTTATGGATTAACGCTGTGATCAATAACAAGATAGGAGTCCGGCTCTCTAAGCTGAGGAAAATTAATTCGAAATTCAGTCAAACTCTTATCGACCCAGAGCCAGGGGTTGCTTTCATTGCAGGTAGTTGACAATCCACCAATATTGTGATGAGCGGCTAATCTCTCATTTTAAATGTGACCTCCACTGCTCATAATAAAAGTTAAGACTGGCCGTCCATTTGTTGTCCATATAGCGTATAGGGTCTCTGGTGGTCCTTTGTCAGCAGCGAGGTTTTGTGATCTATTCCTCTGCTTTGAGTGGTAATCTTCACTTCAGAGTCTGTTAAACAACTTAAATATCTTGATCAGCGATTGATCTTAACATTGTCAAACCCTTGCTGAACTTATTTTTAAAGCTACATTTGCTCTGTTTTACATTCTTTAACACAGAAAGATCTTCCATTATAAGCTTTAAAATCATGCCTTAAATGAAAACATGTCATAGAGAAACAACAGTGCAAAACAAAATGTGATGTTGTTAACTTTTGCACACTTTGCTGTTGCAAAAAGAAGTTTATGCAGCTAATATAAGAACAATGCCAATTACATTAGACAAATTAAAGGTTTACTCAACATTCAGGATTATCAATCTGAAATATTTTCCCCCACAAAATGCAAGATTACATCTTCTTGACTCAGAAATCAAATCAGAAACAAATTTAATCAACTGTAACATCATCTTGTTATAACAATTTCACTTTCCTCAAACAGCTTTTGCTTTTATTTTCAGTTTATTGAAGTAGAGATGAGCAAAATCAGCTACAAAAGAAAGGAAAAGAAGCAAATAGCTGTAATTTTCCTCCTATTTATACATTTTTACATAGTCTTGGAGAATAATAAGATCAACAACAGATGATGGTCTTGATGCAAGCCTAAAGATGTTTTCAGGCAAAAATTGCTTTATGTATTATGTGTATTATGTAGTAAGACCAGTTGTCCTTTTCAATCAACCAATGAAAAGTTGTCCCTCCATGACACACAAGGCAGCACTTATGCTGTGTCTCGGTCACCTCCAGCCAAACACTATGCACAAACCTTAATCACTGAAAAGCAGAGGAAAAGTGGTGTTACACAAGTTTAAAATCAGAAGCCAAACAAAGCAGGTTAATTGATGATCAACACAGTCTGACTCTAATGAGGCCCTGTTGCCCACGGCCAGGCCCGTTTCAGTATATACGGGACTTTCTCCTCACTGCTCCGCTTTCTTTGATCTTGTTTGCTTTTTCCACTGCTGGGACTGTCATTGTTGGTTTTAATTACTTCACCACCAAATGGTACAGATGAAAGATAGGTGTCTGTAATTAATAAAATTTCCATAAATTTGAATCACTAACCAGTCTCATTAGCTCGTGGCTTTTGTCTTGACTGAAGTTCCCATGTCATCTTTTTCCAACTCTAACTATACAGAATAATGTTACTTAGGGCAGGGAATCACTTGATATGCACCATATTTTCTGATAATCAAATTTCACTGGAGGTAATTAAATGCAGCACATACTGTAGTCCTACTCCAATGATTGAGGTCAACCTGAAGAAAATGGCAATCATTGTATTAAACCATTATAAAACTCTAAAGTCTATTCAATTAGTCATTTCAGAGGAACATAGGCATGTCGATTTTATTCAAGCTGAAATATGTAATCAAATTGTTGAGGAACTCATCTTTGATCATGTGTAATCAGGATCAGGGCTGCGTGGTACATCTCTGGGCCACAAACTAAATGAGTTGCAATGCTGCTGGCACTTACTGGGTTGGATGGTAGTCAGCTTGGCAGTAAGAGAGCTGTGGTGTATTCACATGACAAAAAAAGGACAGTTACATGGAGGGGTATTTCGAGGAGAAAACACCTGTTGTTTTGATGACTTCAAATATGTTTGCATTGGAAAGTGTGGACTCCAGTTCTGCTCAGAGATATGCTTTGAATGTGATCCTGACTGCTGAAGTTTTTTTTTTTTTAACATTAAGGCAAATATAACACTTATGTATAATACGCAGTATACACTTGAAATATATATAACAACATATCACTCTGAAAAATGTTTCAGATTTATGAGTTTAACAAGTTTCCAGTAAAACTCTTGAAGGTAAAATTGTGAATACATGCGCAATTTTTTATTCAGTCAAAAATATTAATAATTCATCGCATTACAGCATAAAGAAAATCACTATTTTAAATATAATAAAGGCATCCTTCCATCAACACTGTAATTTTTTTTCTGTTTACCTACAGAGTAAAAATGAAGCCATTCTCAATTATAGCAGACCAGGTCAGACACAGGGAAGCAAGTCTTTGTTGCTTTGTGACAGAGCTCTATAATCTTGTGGAGAACAGCCTATCATTACCAGGCAGTGTGGTAATAGACTGACATGGATGCTATGGGGAGCAATTGATTCCACACATCAATCAGTAGGGAAACTCATCTTAACGACTGCAGAGAAGTGGCTTGTTTGTCCTCAGTATCACGATAAATGCTAACATGGAAGCAGCGCACAATACCTGCAGTTGAATGAAGAGGTACTTACCCATCATAAGAAATTCATTAGTCCACTCCTACTTTGCCCGTGTCTTCCTTCTGATATTTTTCAAACATGTTAAATACCTGCAAATGTATATTGATGTTCTCCAGCTCAGACGAAATGGTATCAAGTAATTGCCTCTCAACAACGGGACTAAACTCTGTTTGCAATTCAGACCATTAATCTTGCACATCAGCAACATTTTTCAAACACTACAACGTTGGATTCAGTTATCCTTGTTAATGAATGGTGTCACAGAGGTGTTCATTAATGGGAAAAGTAAAGTATCAGAGAGAAGCATGCATTCTTTTTCTAAATTAATTTCTTGATGTCGAATTTTTATTACTGACTTTTCAAATGCTCAATCCACAGTTTTCTTTATGGACCTCTGAGGGTTTTTGTTTTCTATAAAAAGTACAGAGCAGCATCGCTCTCTTGGATCAAAATGTCTCTGCTACGTCTTTATCTGTGGACATCTGTGCCAGTTAGTATAAAAGACGCAGATGCAGAGAATATACTATCTACCACTCAAAATGGAAGGGTCCCACCTGATTAAGAAGGGCAGGGGAAAGACTTTGGCAGGCCAATGGGAGAGGTCAAGGATAGACCAGCCAGTTTCACTCCCCCACCACATCATTTTTGTATGACAGCACCACCCTAAGGTTGGAGTTCACCGAGACTTTTCATGAACAGAGCGCTTAACGTCAAACACAAGATTAAAGCGGGGGTGTCGCATCTTGGCAGGACCAAATGAAAATATCAACTGCTAAGCCCCCCTCTGAAAAGCCAGGGGACAGGTATCTAATATTAGAGAGTAAGCCTAGTTAGCAAAGGCGGCCTGCTGCTTTCCACGTTCTCAGTGGTGGTCAAAAGGCCAGGCTGGCTTTGGAATTGCTTTATTGGTGAAATATATTACAGTAGAGGCCTGCAGAACTGCCTTATTAAGAAGGCAGAGAAGAGATGCCCTCGTGACATATAGCAGGAACTGAGGACATTTCCATATTACTGAATAAAATACAATCTTAGATTCTATTTTATTTGCTGCGTATCAAAAGTCAAGCCAATAAAAATGTTGCGTGTACAAACATTTACTCTGTAGTTCATAATTTAGAAATAATACAAGGAAAGAAAGTTGTGCAATGATTATTTCATTATAATGAAAGCAGTTTGAAACATCCAAATAAGAGTTATAGTAAAAATAAATACTGAATGAAATTTTAATCGAGCATACTGTGTGAGTTTATTCAGTATTAGCGGATATTACTGTGTCATTTTTCACTGCAGTGAAAGTGAACCTCACTTTCTAAAATACATTTAAACAAATGAACTGTCACAGTGGTGAGCCGGAGCTTATAGTATATTTAGGATTTGAGGGAACACATTTTTGAGAGGAGCCATTTTGGAAGTACACAAATGACTTGTTTTCTTCCCTCGCAGTGTAGCAACAGAAGCTGGTGCTTCAACTCTTTAAGTGGCTTGGAAACATAAAAGAGGCTTATCTGCCCCTCTCATTTCTTCAGCCACATAATCAGATGACCTGAGGAGAGCTAAAGAGACAAAGACAGTCAACACTTACTCCACCATCTATCTATCTATTTTTAAATTTAGTTTCTCTGTTGATTTCATGGTAAACCTGGATCATTTCATCATGTCAGAGAGTCTGAAAACTCTGAATTTTGTATTCGATTTCCAAGAGGCAAACTGTTGTAAAGAAATGCAACTGGAAGTAACAGAATTCCCACCTCACATTTTAAAATAATAAGAGGCAAAGTTCACGACCTGAGTTCACCCAACTTGGAGTGCAGACTTAAATTAATACACAGGAGTCTGACCACATAGTAACTTTGTGAGTATAATGGCGGTATTATGGAACTTATTTCTGCTGGGCTCCTTTTTTCACAGTTTCACACTGCATTGTTCCTATTAAAAAAGAAAGTTTTTGGTGATTTATGGATTTATTTAAATCAAGAAACACACATTGTACACAAATAAAACTAGAAGAATTTTGAATCAAAGAGAATAAACTGATTTTTTAAGGAAATTTTGAAAAAGATACAAACGTCCCTCCCGCCACTCCTTCTTTTTAGTTTGACATTGTAGGTAAATAAATGGCTTAAAGATATTTTTTCCATATGATCCTTGGCAATGCCTAGTTTTTTTCTGTAACATAGCACTATTTATAATCAGAAACTCTAGTAAGACATGAAGCTGATCTCGAAGGCTTTTCTATAATCCCTCCCCTGGAAGTGGTCTTTATTGGAAGGCTAGTTTATGATGGGCTCACCGAGTAGCACAATGTTGCAGTGGGATACAGCATTCAGCTTAAGCCAACTTATCAACTACATTCAAAGCACATCCATTGAGCTATGTGGGGAGACTTTTTGCAGATCTATTAAAAATACTCTTATCTGTATTTAGCATATGCTGTGTATGTCAGTGCTGGCAGCTTTAGACGGATTTACACTCAAAACACCTCAAGCTATTCTTGAGCTGAAACTACTGATAACATTCTGAAACTTCTGCAGACAAGCAGGTTTTACAAATAGATAAATTCATTCAACATACTGTTATATCATTTTCTTTACTTATTGTCGTTTTTTTGTTGCACAGTGACTGTTTTTAAAGACCATTTTTTTGCCCTTTTTCTGCAGCGTTTGTTTTTGTTTTTCTCTTTCTTTTAGGAATTATTTTGTTTTCCACCTGCATATGGATAAAAGCTGATTTAAATATTTATTATTATTTGAAGGAGTTTGTTTATTGCTCGGCAGCAGAGAATAAAAAGTCACCCTGAAAGATTTGCCCTCATCACACATACATTAAATTACATCTCAAAATGTTGCCACAACATGGAAGATAATTTTTTGTAAGGTCACATTTTTACTGTTGAAGAGGGGAAATGATAATTCATGACATTTTTCTTTTTTTAAATTTTATTTCTTTTTAGTTTCATTTGTAAAACAAGATTGAAAAAAAAATGGTTTCCTGGTTATAAAACAAACAGTCAAACAAGACAGTCAGTATAAAAGAATTGTTGTTGCTAGTTAACAGGAACTTGTGGAATCCAGCATCAAATAATGTGGAAATAATCCACGCGTGAGGCTTTCAGTGCGTTTCAGTGGGAAGTCCTTCAGAGGAAACGCTGGGGCTGCAGAAAGCCTCACAGTCTCTTTCTTTCAGTTTTCCTTCTTTGCAACAGACAAGCCCTATTTGTACTGCGGAGTAATTACTATTAGACTGAGGCAAGCTCATATTTACTTTAACTAAAATGTAATTAAAGCAAAATTAGTTAAAATTTAAAAAATACACAAATTGATTTTGGGCTTTCTGGTGTCGTAAGAAGCATTTTAAAGATGATTTAATTTTCATGCTGCAAAAAAATAAAAATAAATAAAAAGGTGTGGAGAATTTATTTATTCACAATATTTTTATTAATAACTTACTGTTCTGCTACTTTTCCAGGATATTTGTTGTTGATCTGAAATTTGTTATGCTTGAAATATTTATCTATCTATATTTTTTCAATTGCAAGCAAACCTTTATTTAACTCTGCTCTCTGGGCTGTAGAGGATTGGCCTTTGAAGCGATTGAGAAAGAGCACCGTTATTCATGCTGCATTCAATGCTGAGAACTGAGACTCCAAAAACAGCAGTATCCTCTCATACCTGTTGAGAACACTTTCATCCTTAATGGGCTCATTAGCCACATTGTTAATTGAGTGCCATTCAGGCCAACATCAAAGCTAATAATAATTGTTTACTTACTTCCTTACTTCGCCAAAATAGACCCAACTGTGGCATAATGCTGCTCTCTTAGAGGGTATATGTTTATAAAAGGGACCTATGTTTCTGAATGAAGTGAAATACAAACCAAAAAACACTCATCACTAAAAGTCTCACTTCACACTTCACAGTCCTGCTGCAATTTGGCAGAAGAAAAAACTTCTCTCCCAATAAAAGTCAGTGAAAAAAACTAAACCAATACATTTTAAAATCACAGCTTTTTTATGTTTGAAACCTGTACGCTTTTAAAATGAATGTTCTCAAATTAAAATCATTTTTTTGTTACCACATGATATAAATATAAATCCAAAATGCGTTATGTTCATTTTCTGAATAAATGTAAACATATAATAATGATATTAATAATAATATAAATACACATCTAAAAACATTTATATTTATATGTAAAGACATATATTTTATTTTCTGAGTTCTTGTGCTGTAAGTTTTCTCCTCCCACACGCTGCTGCCACATTAGTGGATAATGGGATCCGAAAATGGAAGCTAACTCATTGGAATTAAATTTATCAGCATGTGCTCAGAGGTAATAAGCTGTCAGTTATAAAATGAAGATTTGTATTTAGATATATGATAGGAAGAAAAATGAATAGGCAAAATAAATGAAGCTGCTTTACAACTAAATTACTTATTTGGAGCCAACAGACCACGAAGAGAATCATGATGATGACAATGATTATTGCAGATAATATTTTCCCTATGGAGGTGAAGATAGCAAATATGAAATAATTATGTAACGCAGGCCCACAATGAGTTAACAGGAGGGAATATTTGCAGAACTGTTTCGATAGAAGGGACCCAACCTTGAGGCATTATCAAACATTACAATGTGGGGAATCTAATTAGGACAGAGGGGGGGATGTTACTCCGAGATGCACTGATCAGAACCAGACTTTGTAAACTGCTTAAACTGACACGTGAAGAATTGATGTTTATATACAGAAATATTATAAAACACAAAAATCTACACTGATATAAACCATCATAAAAATCAAGTCCTCACAGTGATAATTATGCAAATGTTGTAAATAAAAACTACAAAACTTATAAGTTTTGTTTACAATCACCCCCCCTAAATTGCTCTCACTTTAAATACAATTACAGCACAGTGGAGAAGCTGAATATCCATTTCAAACTGAGAATTTCATCATAGCAGGATTTCTGTTTTTAAAAAGGCTGAGCTGATGAAAGCTGGTCTATGTTACACCCAAGCTTGGGGCTAAGGCAGCTGAATTTCAATTGATTAGGTAGCCATGCATGATGAAAGTTTTTTAAAATGACACCATCGTCAAAACATTTCAAAGGAAACAATCCCTTCTGTATGCCAGAATACTGCAAATGTGCCAGAAACCACATGAGAGAATTTGATAAGAGGAAAGTGAATACAACTGGGTAAAACAAGAAGCAAATTCAAACACATAAAATCTAACAATATATGACAGTAACTGTCTTATTAGTGCTTATTTTCTTCTGGTTCCCCACTAACTCATTTGTACTTTGTGTAATATGTCATTTTGTCATTTACAACCGACTTGACGGCTGTGGATTGTCATTATTTACCTGTTTTGTGTATTAATGAAACCATTTCTGCAGGAACAAAGACTTATGGAGCACTCTGGATGAGATTTGTGTGTGTGTTGATGAAATGAAAACAGGCATGATGGCCAAGCTTTTAAAATGTTCCCTATAAAAACAAATGTACTTGAAGCTATAGAATTAAAAGTGTTCACTATTTTGACAACTGCAAAACCTTTTTTTTTTTTTTTTGTATGTTTCACCGGTGCACAACTGATATAATCGGGAAGCTGCTGTAGGTTTTAATATATATCACTTATTGAGCGAGAAAGAGATGGTAGATATGTTCTTTCATCTGAGCAGGTTGGTGTAAACAAGCAAAGAAAGGTGTATTAAAAATGCTGCGTCTATAGGGCTCATGTCTGATGCCTGTCAAATCATTAAAAAGGAGAGGTACCGTTATCAAATGCTTGGGATCAGCAATAGTGGTGGCACATCACTGAGATGAGGTATGTCTTCCATGGGGGCAACTTGAGGGCCTTTTGTGAATTTATAGAGTACGATAAAATCTGCTTCATATTTCTCCACAAAATCGGCTGATGAAAGCAGCCTGAGAGAGAATTACATGGCAAGAGTTTTGTCACCAGACCCATAGGCTTTATAGGCTGGGAATTGAAAAAGGTAATGAGAAAAGCCATGCTGCTGGTTGGCTGTGTTTAATAAGTCATCATGCCTCTATCTATTGTTAGTCGCACAGACCCCACCAAGATTGTGTTTTCACCATACTTAATACTCTGCAGCCAGCAGGCATTTCAATGGATATAATATATCCAGCACAGTGGCGCAGGCTAGCAGCTTATAGCACAGACACCATTACACAGAGTCGTGTGATAACAGTGAACAAAGAACAAAGTCGAAAAAATGAGACTGTTCTCCAGTTGCCTCTCTTCTTGAAGTATATGTGATTGCAATTAAGATAGATGGCTTTACCCAAAAAAAGAAAAAGCCAATTCTGGGACATGGTAATTATGTGCAGAACTTACAAGTAAAATTGTCCCTCCCTGCACGTTGCACACTACAAGTATGTGTCCGTGCATGCGTGCAAACACACAGCATTCAGGCAGCAGTCGACAGCCAGATAAAGAGTGACGTAAACGTTTTCAGTCCTCGGGATACTGAGGATGATACTTGGCAGATGTATTTTTCTCCTTTTTTAAATTGGTTCATCTCATAACTCATCAAACATATTCCCGCCATCCCAGTGATCTCTTTATTCTTCTCACAGATTTCCTGTCTCTGAGTAAACTCGGCACATGGGCGCACAAAAAAAAAAAAAAAAAGAAAAAGCAGCCTGAAGGAAAATGAATTTAAATGTGAGTTGATGATGAATGGTTGAACTGATTTTCTGACAAGAATTAAAGCTTTGTAACGACACTTGACACACATTTGATGAAAGGGAGAATAAAACAAAAAACCAAAAAAAATGAAAAGGACTACTTTTTACAGTTTGTGTAATTACTGTATGACACATACATAATGGGCCATATTTTCCATTTTGACAGCACACTCCAGAGATATCTTTTGTCTTTATGTCATTGCCTCTGGGTATGCATGAAAACAACACCATTACTACACTCAAACCTGGCCAGACTGTTTGTTGTACATTTGTACACTTCCATCTCCTTACATGAGCAGACCCGTTTTAAAAGACAGGCTTGTCACATACTCTGATCAACAAGAGTCAGTCAGATGGATTTCTGAACCATGTGGAGTTTTTAACATGGAAATTGGCTTTGAACCCCATCTGCACAGGTCGGCACATCTTTGGGCAAAGCTCTGTTACTGCTGACAGGGAAAATGAACCATCAATTCCTTATAATGTGGCCTGATTATTATCCTACTTACCCCCCACAAATTCAAACTTAGTGAATTTCAGACAGAGAAGGCCTAATATCTTTTTTTTTTTTTTTTTCAAATGACAGTCAAATAGAAGCACCACCAACATAGCAATTCCAAAGTGAAACCTATCAACAAAGCACTGTTAGAGCAGTGCATGGTGGTTTTACCAACACACTTCAATCATGCAATGCAATGTATGAGAAACCATCCTATCCATCTGATAATAATGTCCTGAATCTGAGATCAAATCATGGCTATATAAATCTTTAAGAGAATGAAAGTGATTGACAAATAATATGTTAAAAACAAAGATGACTTTGACTTAAAGTTGCTTTTTAGGTTCCCTTATTATGAAAATAAATATCTGAGTATTCTGGCACCATGAAATTATTAAAAAATATATCCTACCTGTGTAGAAATGTTGATTTCAGACCCAAAAACCAAATCAAAATAAAGAAAAACAAAACAAAAAACAAAATAAAGATTTATATATTAGACTCTTAACAAGTGAAATGGGACTCTGACTGTGACAGATGATACAAACCAGAGCAAAGTTTGAATGTGTGAAGTGTGTTCAGCAACTTCGGGAAGGGATCTGTCAACGTCCAATCTGGGATGTCTTTATTTGACACGATTGGTTTTGTTAGGTTTCTTGAGTCAGTCCAGCCCGCTGGTGTCCCTTTCACCCCTAAAAGCAGCTGGGCCCTGACCCTTGCAGCACTGGCCCTCAAAGCTGAGCTCTTTTCAGCTCAGGCGTACAGGGAACCTCCCTGTTCCCTCCCACCAGCAACATCCCATTCAGCTGCAGAGATAACTTTATTCATCTTGTGCATCATTGTATCCAGTTGAATGCAGAAACTATGCAGACACTCGAGTGAATTGAACTAGCGTGCGTGCATGTGTTAAGGACAGGAAAGAAGGGGAGGTGTTATGTCTTAATTTCTTCATTTTGACAGAAAATGCATGCGTGGCTTCACTTTGAAAAACCACCTTCAGCCTTTTCATTTCAATATGAGTACTTGCAGTTTACCTGAAGTATCAAATTTGAGGAAGATGGTGTTATGATTACATGTTCTGGCTTAAAATATTGTAATCATGCCAGAGAAATTCAATACATTTTGACAATTACACCAATGTCTGCAGACGATTTCTGCGTGTTACTGGTGCTAATTTACATAAGGGTGCTAAACAGCTATTCCCCCCCCCCCCCTTTATTTATTTGGTAAACTCTCTGCTCTCCTATTTCTGATTTAGCGATGGGCAGCTGGTGGGGACAGTTGAGCTTATTTTCACCTGCCTAACACCAAAACGGCACTAGGACCACCCTGCTCTTCTCTCATCATTCATATTCAAGCCAGGGCCTCTTGACAAGTCTGCTGATCTCACTCAATGTTTTGTGATTTGGACAATACGTTTTCACTGTGTGGGCAAAAATGCTGAGGCCATCACACTTCTTGAGGCGAGTCTTGTGAGACTCAACTGAGGCAGAAGCTCTGAATTATTCCTCCTCTGTGAGAGTTATGCTCATCAGTGGATGCGCCTGATCCCAGATAAGTCTAATGCTGCAGTCAAACAAAGTATGGGGTCCTGTGTTTCTATACTAATATGACCAAAACACTTTTATATAAAGCTCATACTGAAGCAGGAAAAGTAGTGTGATTGTACATAAAAGTTTTTTGTCATACAACCCTCACTTCAATTTATACATTATGTTGCACTTCTGAGGTTTTGTTTTTAAATATATTACTTTTTAATATATTTAACTACTTTATATTACTTTTACATTTAATCTCATTCTAAAGCAGTTTATTTTTATTTTGTTTTGAATAGACGGTCAGCAATAAAGTCAAGAAATAGAAAGTTCCCTACAGAATTTACATGATAGTATTCCTTATATTGAATTTTGTTATGAAATGTTGCAAAAATAGGGCAGTAATGATGGAAATTTGCAATGAACGTTTGCAAAAAATCACTAGTAATGTCAGTCATATTTGGTTTAACATTGGACCTAGTGGATACAAGACATAGTCCTTTTAACTTTTTAATCACATATGTGATTTAATGACATTTTAAGTCAACACACAAACATAGGAGGCTTGCATCACAGCTAATATAAATGTTAAAAAGTTCCACCCCAAACTTCAACTTATCTTTACCACTTTTAAAATGCCATGTGGTATTCTGCTACATGAAGTGCAATGATACTCAAAAATATGATTCTTCATAAAGAGAGCGCATATCTGCGATGTGGCCATTGGTAAAAATCCTTTTGGTGATTTCAATATCTAAAAGAGAGAGGTTTATACATTAGCGCTGTAGTTGCAAAACACTGTTGATATTCAAATGATTATTGTGCAAAATCTGGGATAAGCTTCTGTGTGAGAGCTCTTCTAAGTGCCTACAACTATTGCTAATTCCCCTCACCATTGTGGGCCGAACAAAGGCCTTAATCCCATTTCACTTTTGCAGAAGGCTGGGGCTATTTTCCCTCTCATAAACCAACAACACTCCCCCTAGCCAGAGCTGAGAGGTTCTGAGAAAGGGGCCAGTGTGTGTATACTTCAAGGCTTTTTTGTCCAACTTGGCTAGTGCTCTGCATAAACTTTTAAGTGGTCCCAGTAGGCCTCAAACACCTTTTGGCAGAAAAAATAAGCTACCACAAACTGTAAAAAGGAAACCAAACACTCTCTTAACCTGGACAATACAAAAAGAAAATATATGAAGTCTTTTATAACTCAGATTGGGTCTGGACTGCAAAGAGTTAACGTGTTTTTTTTTTCACTAGTAAAGGAACGTCCATTCTTCTGAAAGCAGCTCTCTTTCTCTGCATTGTAAATCCTTTAATACATTATTTATAACATGGTGGTCCACTATCAAAGCAAGTGAAGTAGGACAGGATTCAGTTCTTGTACTTTGTAGTTTAGCTTCAGCTTGCAGCGTAAAATAAAACCTCTTCTCCGACTTTGACATAATATTTTCCTTTGTTATTCAACCCACTTCATTTCTACCTTTCAAATTTA
Source organism: Macquaria australasica (assembly GCA_005408345.1). Taxonomy (NCBI): domain Eukaryota; kingdom Metazoa; phylum Chordata; class Actinopteri; order Centrarchiformes; family Percichthyidae; genus Macquaria; species Macquaria australasica. The sequence continues at coordinate 286,283 of SEMN01000262.1, forward strand.
TGGTTTAATTAAAACAAGTAACAGTTTCAGTGATTTTGTCCATTCAATTATAATTACATCACAGAGTCCTAACTGTAAATGTGAACATTGTTGAGAAATACAATTCATTTTACTTTTAAATGCTAAAACCCCCCCCCCAGATATGTCATTTAATTTGATGCACCACCTAAAGATTATTTCATCTCCGTTTATGATTGGATGTTCCTTTTAAATACAGGACTTAACTTAAGGATGAATATCAAACATTACACATATAAATATGGCCTTTACAAGCTGATTTATTTCCTATATAATTAAATTTAGTAAATAACAGTATGAGCAGAATATGTTCAATAGGAGGTCTTGAGTGTATACAGAAATGGTAAAGCTCCCTGGAACGGACAGCAACGCCACAAGCCCAGTTGTTTAGTGAGTAAGTGATGGCTTTATTCAGCTGCTGTGTCATGTGGTGCATGTGAACCAGCATGCAGACCAGCATGTGGCCTGTGTTGGCTCATGTTAGGTGTGTAGTTAGAGGGTCTACTTGCACTTAAAAAAGGAGGGGTAGAGCAAGTACAAACCAGCCAGGACTTTTCTTCAACAGCCAGACAAACCGTCCTCCTTTAATCTTAATCAATTAGACACCCATGAAGTGCAAACAAATCACAAACCTGTCAGTGTACACAATACAGTGTAAAGAATCTGCAAATTACATGCAGTGTAGACAAGCTGCACCCCTTCCTACAAAGCTGCTGGGTTGAGTCCTCTAAAAAGCTTCACATCACCCAGATCATATTTGTGCCATTGACTTACAGTGTAATAAAGAGGATCTCTGTGCTAAGATGCCCAGTGGAATCCAGAACTGTTAGCTTAATATCCACTGGGATCCACTGAGGTGAGTGTAGCCTTTCACATACAATACTCAGTCCTGGAAAGTGATATGTCTTTGCTTGATGTTAATGGTTTGTAACATCCCAAGATAGCAAAATTTATCTCTGGCAAACCTGGCCTAATGATATTTCCTTGCTCAAGTTGACAGAGAGAAAAGCCATGGTTCAAGTCTTATTGAATTTTTACACATGCATACAGGGAGTCATGTATCAAATTCTACCAACTCTTATCTGCACAGAGGACCACCTGAGGTATTTTTAGAGGGATGGGGTTTGGGGTGAGGATTACTTGCATTACCTGCTTTCCAGTGACTGGCTTTAACGTGAACATTAACGAAACAACAAAGTTTTAAAATCTAAAAAGTCAAACATAAATACAACTGTCACGCCTGATTTATAAATCAAAATATTATTTATAGTAGTGGTATACACCATAGAAACAGTTGCTGATCATCTCATTAATGATTTTAAATGGTGTTTACCATTGCATGTATTGGCCTTGTAAACCATTTAAGGTACGAGGCCTTTGGTGAACTAGTTGGTTAAACATAGCAAAAGCCATGTTTAAGGCTTATATGGCAAATTCTGCAACATTTTATTTATATACACAGTAGCAGTCTACAAGCAGCAGCTGTTGGATTGAAACATACAATCCAAAAATAAAGTATTCGAAGAAGGAGAGAACGGATGAATACTGGCAATATAAGACTGTAACTAACCTCATTCAAATCTACAGTATATTTAGTTCCTCTCAACTGCAACAGAATCATATTTGCTGTATGTGGGAAACAATTGAAACAATGATGACACTGCATTAAAACCCCCATGGTCCAAATGAGGTTAAATGATGACCATAACTATGTGTTTTTGTTGCCTAACCATAACCATATAATTTATTTGCCATGATCACCGTCTTTCCATTTGCTAAATCAAGTAGCTTTAGTTGCCTAAACCCTTACCAAACCTTAACCATTACTGTATTTGTCATGAGCAGATATTTTAGGAATAATCATTTTAAAAAAACATGGCAGTGAACGCTCAAAAATGTTGTCACCGAACGTAAATCTGGGTTTTTGAGAAATCGTCCAACATCAGCGGTCTGTCTGGTGAGTGGGTTGTGTAAAAATGATCTCTGCAACCAACATGTTGTGAGTTTCCCCACAGAAAATGTCCTGGCAGTAAAATCATCTGCAGGGTGTCCTGATTCAGTTTACTTATATCCATTCAGTTGAATACTGTCTGTTGTTGTAAAACCTAATTCTGCAAACTCATTCATCTGGCTTTGAATGTAATGATCACAGGACCCACTAAGACTCAGAAACACTGTGCAAGCTTTTGGTAAAATAGTAGTGGACACTTGTTTTGGTGGTTTGTGTTCTGCTTTGCAGTCAGCTACTTCTGATCCTCTTCTGTCTACAGAATTATAGTTTTTCAAGTTTTATGAGTTTCAAAGCGCATTTCTGGCACCTGTCCTAAAAGTCAGAAATGAGGAAACAGTCTTTCATGTCAGTTTCTTAGAGAAGCTTCATTTTTATTCCCCATTACAGCTATTTAGAAAGATGTATTAGTTGAACACAGAAAGGTTTGTATTTGTAAAAGATTACAAATTATTTTCCAATAATTTTTCAACTGACATAACGCTTTAAAACAGTGACATCTTATAGCGGTAATGTATGCTCAGAACAACTATGAACACTTGTAAACAGCTGTTTCTTTTCTGGGTAGTGTGTCTGGACAAACGACAAATTAATTAAAATAACATAAATAACATTTCAGGTGGGAAGCAGTAATAAAATGCTATATAATGCTACACATAATACTAGAATACCAGAATCACTGATGCTTGTGTATGTAATCATGTCATGTCATCCGAGTTTAAGGACATACCACTTGTAGACGGAAAGACACGGCTTCACTTTATTTTGCCATCTTTATTCACACAGACTTCTGCAAAAGTTGTATGAAATATAACTAGACTTTTAACTGTTAACTTCCAGGCTGTATATGATGTTATTCTCATCAGTTTAATGATTGCCGTCTCCCTGTACTGTGGTTCTTGTCACTGCTAACTTCACTGTTATCTGCCGCTTCTTTTCATCTGCCAGTTAAACAGTTGGGATCTGAAAACACATGCAGAGGTTATTACCCACCGATCTCACCCCCCAACTGTGAAGACACCCTTACCAACAGATAGGAGTCACTAATGCAAAGACATGATCCCTCACCGGCTTCCCACCTGTAAACATGGCCAAGTGTGTTTGTTGAAACTTGCACAACCAAGCTGGTAGAACTGTAGTCAGGAACTTAACCTGGTTATCTGTTTGTATGTATTGTATAATTTTGTATATTGGGTTTATTGGTATTACCAGTCCATTGAGACAGTTGTGACACAGTGTGACGAGCACCGAGTTTGGATTGCCTACATCAAGGACACCTCACTTAACTGTCACATTATGTTGAGGGTGTATCAACTAATGAATTGTACACTGACATGCTGATGATGACGTGATGTCAAAATGTATCTTTTTTAAATCTGTTAATATGATATCAGAAAATGTCAAATTGATCAAAAGTGAAGGTGTGATGGGTGGTAAATGGTGAACGCTACATAACAATAACTTTGTGGTTTTAGTTCACTTCCACTTTATTTAAATTTTTTGATCAAATTCTATAAAAATTGAGAGAACTTTTTTTTTTGTTACCGAACTACACTTTTGTACAAAAAACATTTGATAGTCTTGGGTTAGTTTCTTTGTTTTGTTGGTTAAGGTCAGATTTGGTTGAGATTTTACTCTTCATTTTCTTAATTAAAGAGTAACTTAATACCAGGCTGAAAAACAGTTTAACTACCCTCTCTGGTTGAAAGTTTCAAGTCTGTTGCACCTCTGACGACATCCAACAGTGATGTCATGGTGCACTGACACACCGTGGAGCCCATTTATCCATCAATGAGAAGTCAAACCACTGAGGTCAATAAAAATAAGATTTTCCACAGGTGTTAATTTGCTCTTTAACATCAAACAAGACTGCAACCATGCAAGCCTCTTTCTAAGGCTGAACTTGGGCACAGCTTTGCTTTAAACTAAATGCATGCACGTCAGCATGCTAAAATATGCACAATGACAATACCAACATTGATTGAGCTGATTTTAAGCAGGTGTAATGTTTACCACAACAGGTAATTGCTGGTAAAGCAAAGTATCGGACAAATTATAATTTTGACCTGATGATGGCGCTAGATGAAAAGTCAGGGGGATCACCAAAGTTATTACAATTCATCTTGAGGGGGACATGAATGTGTGAACCAAATTTCATGACAATTCATCCAGTAGTTGTTGAGACATTTCACTCAAAACCACAAATGTAAACCTCATGGTGGCGCTACAGGAAAGGTCAGGGGATAACCAAATTCATTAGGATTTGTCCTCTGGGGACCATGAATGTCTGTACAAAATTTATTGGCAATCCATCTATATGCCAGTCTGGTCCAAAGTGGATGACTGACCGACCAACAGACCAACAGACCGACATTGCAATCCCTAGAACCATGCTGCTAGTTAGCATGGCTAAAACATTACCGTTTGTGTCCACATGGCCAGATCTGGGCTATTTGCTATTTTGGCACATTTGATTGCAAAAAGCTGAATGGTGAATAAGCAAGTTACCACATCTTTGATACAATATGCTCATTGTACACTTTTCTGTATCTACATAGAGGAAAAAATTCAGGGTCAACTGCACAAGCAAAACCTTTCTAATCATATTAGCTGCTGCAATACATTTTGCTTTGTGTCGACTGTATGTGTTGGACTGGGATAGAGTAAAGCACATATTTTTCTATGGTTACCTGCAGTTTAATAAACCCTTTTTAATCTGCCAGCCAATCAGTATTCAAACACTGAAACATAGACATACTATGGTTATATCTATGTGTAAGAGTAGTGCTAATCAGCTTTATCTATGAGTCTATTGTTCAGTTGTTCGTATAATTGGATGATTTACATATATTTTGATTTTTTTTTTCTAACACCACAGTTCTGTTTTTGTTGACATTTAAAACTCAGCAAAATTAAAACCTTACTGTGATTTGATATCAATTATGGATGGTTGGAATTTAATATTAATAAAACAAAACTTATGAGTGGGTGAGTTTTGCCCTATTTTGCTTTCTGTGAAGTGTTAAACAAACAACACAGGTATGTTCCATCATACATTAACATAGCCTATTGAAAACTTTGTGCTACACTCTTAAACAGCCCACGCAGCATGGGGTGACTGTCACTTGTGATAGGTGGAAATTACTCCTGCTCTAGTTATAAACCCATTAAAATGCTTTTAACTTGTGAAAGCAACAAAACACCCACCCATGTGAGGGTAAATATTGGCAGAGGTTGAATTAATGAAATATAATTTGGACTGGACAGCACACCTCAAAAACTGAGCATCTGGCAACCTTAGGCAATCAAAATCATCTGTGTGTCTGTTACATAGTTCTGAATTTGCACTCTATATTCTGTACTCATTGACAATTAACACTATCTAGAGTATGAAGTGAGAAACGTCCAAAGTTAGCTTCAGTATTTTATTCTATTGCAGATTTATAAGTTCTGAATAAATCTGAAAAGTAATCAATGTTTAGCTCTATGTTGTGGAAAGTAATGGAGAAATAAAAACAATTGTGTTTGAAGTGTTTTATTACTCGTCAGCACCTCATATAGATAATACTGACTAGATATTGTATACTGTTTAAACTTGCATTAGTCAATTGTGTACATATTCACATTGAAAATATAATGCAGTGGTTGCTTCCAGTGATGCACCCACAGGAGAATTATCATCCACAGGTCTATTAGCCAGGCGTAGTTAGGCGTAGCCTCTTTGAGTTCATTGTTTTGATTTTACAGCCTACATTTACTTCATGTTTGAGTCTCACAGCTCTCATCAACTCCTTTGCAGCAGCTGCAGCAGGTATCTGTTGTTAGCAAACAAGCTCTGATAAAACCCACTGTCTAAAGTTAGCGACTATCTGTTGGAGACAATCAAACATCTTGCAAGACCCAGATATTTTTCTCAGGAGTTGGTGGCGACCAAAACAGAGCAAAGAGGAGATTGAATATTGGACGCACATTTGTTGGGTGGCCAGAAACACGACTGCGATGGGATGACAATGTTGCTCCATGCCTGCAAGATGTCTACATAGGCAAATGTTTGCTAACACGTAAGCCATAACAACTTACAAGGTGATTATATGTTAGAATTGTGCGTCTGTCTGCTTGTTTGAGAATTCTTCCTCCCCTTGGTGGCTATAACTTTGTTATTGCAACACTAAATAAACGTCTGTACTAGAGAATGAGTTGCATTTGTTTCCACTAAAACTACTGGGCGATTCAGGTAAGCAGCACATTACCAGCAGGTCAGCAACACTTGTCCGTCCTCCATGGTTCTGTTTAACATTTGTCATATATTCAGCAACTTCTGAACTAGAACTCAGCCTAATCCTCAACAACATGTTTGTGCATGTCATTAGAAGAAAACCTTTAAATGTAAAAGACATTTGAGATCACAGTAACATGGCTGTGATGAAGCAGAGGCCTGTATTCATTGTCTGTAAACAGCAGAGTTTCTGTTTTGAGAGACAGATGAATAGAACCTGAATAAGGCATTAGTTCAACATGAAAGAGGACTAAAACCTGGCAGAGAAGACACAAACAGGAAGTGGACCATATTGTCCTTGATGTATCTGTTTGCAGTGTTGAGGGACTTTTGTTTGGCCCCCAAAAATGCAGTTTGCCAGCTGTATTTATTAACTATTAACCAAACTTTCCATAAATATGGATCATTTCCATTATCTTCAGGGTGCATATACTGCACATCTAACAGATGTTATGCATGCATATACAATATACAACAGCTGCATCTGCAAGTATGAAGCTGTACTACCACATAAAGTAACAATAAATAAGCTATAGGAGTATTACTAACTTCCATGTTTAACCATGTTAAACTCACCCTCCTGAACTCTACACAGCTGGACTGTTTATGCAAAAACAAATAAATCTACAGATACAATAATATGTGCAGAAATTAGCTGCCATATGCTGTCAAGATCTCTGCTAAAGATTACAGAATATTACAGTTTCTTTCGCAGGGCTACTAATCATTTGCATTATGTTGTGTTTGGGGATTAGGGCAGAAGCAAAAAAAAAATCATCTTTACCTTTGCGGTATTGTAAAAAAAATGCATATTGTACAATGCAAAAGAACCACTTAGCCCCAGTAGCTTATTGGTCTTATTAAGGTCTTAACTGGTGTGATAAGTTGTAACATCCAGGTGGTCATTAAATAAAATCTCTTATCAGGTGTTCACTTGTGGAAGAATTAAACCGTAGTTTGGTAAAGAACATTTTCACCTCAGAGTTTAATTAATATTAAAGGAGTGGCAAAACAATAGCCCCACTGCATTTGAAATCTTAACCCCAGGTGCCCTCATTTGGAGTGCCTAGCATATCTCTACGCTGCACCAGTCTAATCTATGGCATGTCAGCGTGACCAGGTGAAAAGTGGCGTTAATTCTATATTGGAGCTGGGCATGTATTGAGAGCAGCAGAGACAGGTAGAGCATGCCATGGGAGTCAGCGTGTGACCTGACAGGGATTGGCAGGCAGGGTGTTAATTGGATAGGTGCGCCAGCCCATTTGTGTTGGCCATCCCATCGCAGGAGACACTGTACCTAGTTCTTGACTCCCAAGACAAGCTGCTGCGCTCTTCTTAGACATGCTCTGAATATAGCCAATGAAATTATTTGTTTCCCCAACAGCCACGTGACTTTCCCCAGACACAAAGACAGGGGGATGGGAAAGACAATGCATCGCAAGGTAGAGCCTCTCTTGGCTAAAATGGAGGTTATTTGGACTGGTAACAATTCAGTGTGTGTGTGCAATTAATTCTATACTGGTATCAACAAGAAAACATTGTATATGAAGTGATTCGTAGCAGCTAGACACAAGTTTGTTCATAAGTTAGGACATAAAAGTCAAAGATGTTTGCAAGGTACTAATTTATTATTAGTTGGTTAATAAATGTAGTTGTGCTGTAAGTAATTAGAACAAATTGAATATAAAGTTTACCAACTAGAATAGGAAGTGATACATTGGCATGGTTGTCATGCCCTTTTGTTGTCTTGGTAGCATGATTCACCTAAGTCAAAAGATTGGCTACTTTGCGATTATGATTGGAAGACATCGTGAAGTTCTTTTCGAATATAACCTGCTGTTTCACAAACTAAAACCAATCATATTAGCTACAAAATCAGAACATATACATTTATCTTTAATCAGATTAGATAGTGACACTTTGCGCCAAAAACATTTTAGATACTGGTTTCTCAAGATAACGTAGTTTTAGTTTCAGCTACTGGAACAAGTTCAAAAGATTTTCCACCATGACTTTTCATGTATTTTCATGCAAGTTTGCTATATTATCGTTTGCTGCTGAACTTTTTGGCAGAAGCTTCATAAGGCTCTGGTTGTAAAAAATGTACTTTGTATCTCTATTTTGTGTCAAATGTGTCATGTCTCTGCTAAGTAGATTTATTATAAACAGGAAAGGGTATAGTGCACCAGTCAGTGTTGCAGAGTAAACTGGTTTAGGCCAATCAACATACCTTCCTCGTGAGTATTTGCACTGGCACTCATTTTCTTTTGAAGCTGAAGTTGCATTGCTGGTTACCGGACTGATTTGCTCCCTGATCCTGTTGTTTGCATTGCACTGTACTGGTGAACGTATGATATCCACGAGAGTCCCAGACAACTTTAAATACCTGGTCTGACGAAATGCACGTTGGCATATGTTGCTTGCAACAATCAGATGTCAAAATGATCTTTTAACTTTGAAGTCTTTATTTTTCTCTCTAACTGAGAAAACTGATGAAAACACGAGATGAAAAATGTTTGATCCTCAATTTTGCTTTGCTCACTGGCTATAAACACTTCCTCCCTCTGCTGTCTGACGAGCAAACATGCTTGAAATTATAAAAGCTTTTGAGTTATCACTGTCAATAGTCACGGATTGCATTTGTTAACCATGATTAATGTTGACAGATTTTTTTCTACATTACTATGAAAATATATGTGTTGAAATTAATAAAATAAACGTTGGTTAAGTTGAATTTAGGAGCTTAAATTTAGCATGGTTTTGTAAAGCTAGCATGTCTTCTTATAACTACACGGTACATAGAATATTATTTAAAGTAACAACTATCAAGTCTTATCCAAATGTTAAAGATATTCTTGGCCCTCAAAAGAGTGCAGTTCCAGAAATTTTATCATGAATTGATATTTTGATGATGAAGGAGCGGTTTAAATAGAGGTTCTGCCTTGTGATTGATTTTCAACTTCCTCAGCTATCAGGTAACACATCTCGCACACATCAGGCTCTAATTCTACTGGACGATGGACCCCATGTTCAACCTAGACCCATGTTTTAACAAATGGTCTAAACCCCATAAACAAAATGTATGATGGAGGATTTCTCAGTGTCTGTTCTCCACTGGCCAGTTTGACAGGGCTGTGTGCTGTGGGGTGGTGTGGTTATGTTCTCAGAGAGCAATCAGATAGTGAGAAATGATATTTTCCACAGTATAGATATTTTTCTGTATGTACAGTACTAGATAGTAAAGTAGTATGACTTAGAGAGGCATTAAGTACTTAGAAATAAATAAATTATTGCTCGCACAATGTTTAAGCAAACTGCAAAATGAAAAATGGGTAAAGTATGTTGTTCATTTTTAATATCAGAAAACTAACTCTGCATTGCAGTTTTGCTTTGTGTGTACAAATGCACAATTGCACATTGCTATGCAACATGAACCTGTGATGACTGCTTTTATTTGAATATGAATGCTCTTCTAATACAGCAAAGGGTACACACAACCTTCAATTTAACCTTAGCCATTGTGTTCGATGCAGACTAGCCTTTCTATTGTTAAAGATGCTGCATCTTATTTTTTTAATAAGCAAAAGGATTAAATTAAACCCCATGCAATCCAAATGAAATGGGGATTTTTGGACGCATCCATACAAAATGTGTCTGGAAAAGATAATTCCACTTAATGGAGGTATTTAAAGAAGTTGGCTGATGCCTCCAATGCAACTTGGATTATATCATTCTTTTTTTTCTTTCTGCTGTCACAATTTATTTAAAAAAAATGGGAAAACTCAACATTAACATGAATGTTTAGCACAGCTTCTATATTAATGATTTGATTATTCTGATAGATGCAGTAAATAGTGAGATTTTCTACATTGTGCGAGGTATATAATGATTATTATTATTTATTATTATCATCAGTATTATTATAATAATCTGTCATTTAATCTTATTTGGCTTTTTTTCCTTTCCATTTCCCGTCACTATATAGATTTCCCTCAGCCTGAGTCAGGGGCTGGTGTGAGCTGTCAGATTTGCGGGTTGATATCTCAATTAAGCAAAATAGGAAAATCTATTGTTTATGGGGGTGTGAGAGGGTATTTCCAAGCCGCAGGCTTTAAAATGGGAACAAGAATGTGTTCGGTCAGCCTGAACAGCGCAGGAGGATTTTGGGGAGGACTCCTCCTTTGTGACACATGCAGCATAGACATAATGAATTATATTATAATTACAAAGCACAGTCTGTAGAAGTGGACAATATAGATATTTGGCCAGGGGGTGGAGTGTGCTGCTCCATAGAGACTGGGCCACTCCAGACTGCATTTCTATTCAGATCACTTTAACTTAGACAAATCTCAATATGAATGAATGGGGCTTTGTTCGGAAAATAAAAACATTTGAACAAGGACGCATCATCTTCTCATACGCTGTGGACACATAAGCAATTTTACACGTCTGAAAAAGACATTGAGCTGCCAAGGCTTTTCGGGTTTTGTTTTTGACTTTGTCAAAAAAATACTCACTACGTATCCATTTATAAATCCAAAATAACAGACAAAAAATACAAGCATGTACAATACTCATTCAAGAAATAAATGGTTGTAGGCAGGAATATGTTACACCAGAGAACATGGGTTTGTCTGGAAGAGCTTGCTGTGTGTGGTGATGGTGGAGGTACTGTATATTGTGGAGAGATTGGGCAAAGCAGAGCGAGCAGAGAGGCAGAGGGGAGTGAAGCTGGCAGTGACTGAGAAGATGAGGATTTGACGGCAAGGTGACAAAGAGTTCAAACAAAATGAGGCTTGTAGATTAGCAGCACTCCCCTCAGTGACAGGTGTCATCTCTTGGGGCAGTCTGTCACTCTGCCTGCTGCCACTCTTTATATAATATAAGGAGAGAGAGAGAGACGGAGAGAGAGGAGGAGAGACAGCACCACTTGCACCTCGCAAGGCACGGCCTAGCCTGCTCTACCTGCCAGTTAAAGCCTAAGTGGCAGAGAAAGAGCAGGATAAACAAAAGTCGAGCAAATGGTCCCTAATGATTTTTACTTTAATGATTTCATCATAACCAGAAGCTTCTCAATAAAAGTCAATGTAAAACCACTTAGTCAGGGATATTATCTTATAATAGAGAAACACTAATGTCCATGATTACTCTTTGACATTGCAGTTTGAAGGTATGCTATTCAGGCAATTTAAATTGCTCTCCATCTTTAATCTGCATCATATTAATAAATCACTTTCCTATTCCTGGATGTATTAGGCCATTGTAGGGATCGTTGAAAATCAGTATTTAGGACTGTTTTGTCACAATATTAGATTTTTATCTTTATGATTTTGCATCATATGATGAAATGAAATTCATGGTTCATGTATTTAATTAGCTGAATTAACAAAACCCCCCAGATATAACCATTTTGTTATTTTATCCATAAACAGTTTCTCAATTAAATTTACACAATATAAGATTTTATTAACACTCCCAAAATTCTATAAATACAGGTATGTCTTAACAATACTACCCAACCAGAATATATATATACACACACACACACACACACACATATTTTAAACATTTATTACCACCCAGGAGAGGCAACACAGGGAGAGCAAGCAAAACAGAGAGATGTAGTATTGTTCTTTTGTAAAGAGTCTGTGAGTTTTGCCCAGACCCTTAACAAGTCTGTGATACAGGAAGGTATTAACTAAAGCTCGGAGGGAGCCAGCTCACATCATCCTGGTGACATGCAGGCTGAGACCTGCTGCTCTCTGCCCAGGACTCCAGCCATCTGCTCCACAGATTGCACTGAAACACACACAGCAAGCGCTGCTGCCACCCCTCTGGGTGAGAGAGTCACCAGAGGGTCAGCTACTTCTTCAGGACTTTCTCTCTTATACGTTTTGACTGCTCTTACTTGCTTATGTTGATTAGGGTCACCAAGCAGCCCAACTAATAATCTCATAATATGCAGTGAGTGACAAACTGAGAATCTGCAGTACGTCTAACAGGCAGTGAGAGAGACTGCACAAAGAGAGGGAACGAGAAAAGAAGAAAAAAGCAGAAGTATTCTGATGTTTGTTTTTGACAGATGAGGGATGCCCCCTATTGACTTTGTCAGGGAAGCTAGAAACAGGGGTACAGAGTAAAACCAGAGAGCATCGGCGATTGCAAATTGTGAAGAACAATAACCCGAGTACCAGCGTTCTCAGTTGCAACCACAATAGTGGGAAACGGGTCCCTGAGATTATATGGACAAAGGAAAGGCTCGGGCTGAAAATTCAGATGGCCAATATACATTAAGGGTTTTAAAATATTCATTGCACAGGTTGGAAGGGATGGAAGGTTATGTGAGTATTTGGCACCCTCCCGAATGGAAAATTCTCTCTGAATAACAATCAGGTTGTATAGAATCAGACGCATAATGAAAGCGAAGATGAGTGGTAGCTGGTTATAGCTACATATGGCACTTTTCTGTAGCCTAGAAAAGAATCAACTATAAATTTATCAGCCCCAGTAATTCTAAGTTAGACACAAAATAAAGCATTAAAAAATACTGCTAACCCCATATTTTAATTTTTGTTTTAATGTGGTTGATTCTCTTTAATTCAGAAATGTTTTGATTAAATGAATTTCCTGATAAAACAATTTCGCACACATGCAGGAAGACGGCATCTGTGCCCTGTGCATTGAAAAACAAGTCATATGCCTCACAGTGCGCCTCTGGTCTGTGAACCAGTGTCCGTTGGGGAAATCGACCACCCTGGGCACAGTTGTGTTGGAGTGAGTAATGAGGCAGGCTTTCCACGATGGCTGATAGAGGTTCCCATTAACAGCCATGCTTCAGGGTATTCTCTGTCTGTGTTGTGGAATGGAAATGAGATCTGATAGAACCATGTATAATTTGTTGTCACATCAAAGTGACACTTATTAGCTTTATTTCTTTATCAGTTACATCTACAGTACCTCTGGGTAAATATGTCAGTAGAGGAGACTGCTGCTAGCATGCTTTTGTTATGTGCCTGTAAGTATAGCAGTACTTAGTATAACTTTCATTGATTGTAGTTCTGTAACAACTGGTTATAGAAACGTGTGTCTTCTATTGACGTGCTTTCAAATTGGATACAATGAACGTACTTTACCCTACAAATAGATTTCCTGAAAGCTTATATCCACCGCTCCTGTGGCTCTTAAGGAATAGTTTGCTGTCATTTTCCTTATTCCTCCGCGTGTCATTTCTTTTCATCGCCAAGGCTGATAATCTTATTAGTAATATCATCCTACAGTATGTAAAAGTTGTTGGCGCTGCACTGGTTTTTGATATATTTTATTCATCAGTCGTCATTCTCACATAGACACGCATTTTGCTCGTGCACACAGACACACAGGCAAACACACACGCACACATTTTTCCATTAATCTCACAGCTATCCTGAAGTGGATTATTTTGAATTTATCCAGCAGCCCTCTTCATATCTTTGTGACTTTGAATTGGGATATTGCTGGATGGACCACTATCAGAGCAGAATTATTTTCCCAACTCCAACAGAGAACCGAGCATTGAAGGGCTATATTTTACCATTGCATCTATAGATGTGCAGCATTATAACTCATGAGTGGCACCTCATTTCACACAGCCTAATGGCTTGACACTGAGAGCTCACTGGGGATCCAGGCAGGGGAGCTTCCCTTCATTTTTTTTTGGTCTAAGTTTTATGAGATACAAGGATTAGGGTTGATTGAAAGTCACAGTGAGCTGCTGCACAGCACTGCAGTATGTATAAGGTTTTACATTAAACGTTCCTCATTGATGACTTAATTCTATTAATGACACACAGGCAGCGTATGCTATATCACTTTGATTTATGTTTTTACAAATTCTGCAGGCTCAATTTGCTGTGCTGAATAAAAACCTGACAAGTCAAAGACAAGTTCAGATGTGGGTCTTTATACTCCCCCCCCCAAAAAAATCACCCCAGACTGCAGGAGCCGTGTGATATTTAACTGATTTAGATAGAGAGAAGCAGACTCTGAGGCACAGTCTACTCTTCAGTGAACTTATCTTACCCGCCTGGATGTGACAGACAGTGTAGCCCTCCAGCATAGTTGTCATACACCGGCGACCAGTCAGAGCTCGTCAGGTTGCATGATTGTATAATTGTGTTGTGACACCTTGAACCCACCGGTGGTATATAACCATGTTAATTTCCTGATAGCACACCGTGGGCTGTTAGAATCAGAGTTATGATGGGTGTAATTTGTGCCTCCAATGGCAGAGTGAAAGGAACGGGTCATCAGCAGGATAAATACAAATTAAAATTGATGCAGGTCTCATTTCTGCTTGACCAGTTTGTGTTGGGAGGCTGCAGAGAGCTAGGAATGATGCACTTGCCATTTGTGCCATTTGGTCTTCCATTTCAATTTAGGGCCTGAAGGCAAAAACTCCAAAAAAAATGTTCCTGCCCAAAGATGTGCTGCAGTATCACAGGCTTGATAATAAAGCTCAGCTGCGAATACAGCTGCTTTTAAATGTTCACAAACTCGAGTTATGCCTCTATGAAGACATTTCTCATATAAAGTTTGTAACCTCTAATTTCATGTCAAAGCTGTGGCCAAAATAAATAATATCAAGAGGAAAACAGAAAATAAAAGAACAGAAGCGCAGAGGTAGATTATTGATATTTTTACAATATCAGTAGGAAGATTGGACATTGGACACTTTAAATGAAAAGTTAGTGATTTGTGAAACAATACATGAGTGACAGCTTCATTTTGATTTCTGTATTAGCTGTTTGTTGCTGTCTCTGGGTGCATGTGTGCCTGAGTGTGTACCAGTGTGTGTGTGTGTGTGTGGGTGTCGTACGTCCAGCAGAGCCAAAGAGGCATCCTCCTGAACTCCTGTCACAGCTTCTCTGACTGGGAGTTCAAGAGCTCTTCATTACAGCCTCTGCGCATCTGAGGGAAAGAGAAACAATGCTTAGAGCCCAATGCACATAACCTTTCCATTCAATCAGCAGTTCAAACTGTCTCCCACTACTGCAAATCATTCTGTTTCTAGCTAGTCAAGTGCACCACTGAGTCAAAAAGCCTCCCATCAAAAATGGATAAAAATATCTTTCGATGTACTGACTGACAGACAGAAACCTAAATGATAATTTCGGGAATAAAATGGACACTTTTATGTGATCATAAGGCGATATAGAAACTCTGATTGAAAATGGTAATGACAACATTTTAACCAGCAGCTATGCATTACCCATCACTGTCTGTGAAATATGTATATTTATGAAAATAAAGCCAGCCTGACAGTACAATGCCGACGTCAAACAAAGACTCGCCAGTAATGTTTTATACAAATCCACTGATATAATAATTATACTATCCCCAGTCTTTAGTGGAGGTTGATTGTTCTTGCTGTGAGCTAACACACTTAATTGTAGTATGCAAATGAGAGCAATTACAAAGCTTTTAGGTGAAGAGATGACAGCTGAGGTTGGTTTTATCGGAGGCCTCAACCAGTTGTCATGGAAACCACATAGAATAACGCAACTGTCAAACGGATATAATCTAATGATGTCCAAAAATTGCCTCCACTCTACTTTTTGTTGCATGAACTGATCCATATGAAAAGGAGATCCTTTGATTACAGAACAAATTGTCAATTTGTGTTGTGCAGAGGAGAAGAGGGTTCGTTTGAGAGAAAGAAATGTTGGAATGGATTCAATTTCCAAACCAACGCTTCATGAGAATGTAAAATATAAAATATGTGCACACAGTCCAAAATGCTTTGAGCTTTTTGTAGTGTCAACAATTAGTCACATGTATCAAAAAGTAATTTACGACAATTATTTGAAGGGAAATTGTTTTTTTAGTACTCATTCAGCACACGTCTGTTTATACTGTGAAGTCTACAGCCTGAACAAACAGGCATCCATTTTATATTTGATTTACTGATACATGATAGGTTATAGGATATTGATATGTGACAATTTTAAAGCTAGTTAGGCCTATCTGTAAATCAAAGAGACTTACACACTGTCTACACTCAAACGAAACAGGGTTTATTTAGGTGAATGCTTACCGTCAGTGGAACCGCCCAAAGTCACCTTTTCAGAGAGCTGATCACACGACAATCCTAATAATGCCATTGATGATTGTGATTGCTTACAAAGTGACACAGGACACTAGCTTTCCAATTAAAATTTTTCACAATTTATCATTTTGTTAAAAAACAAAAAAAAAAAACAACCCTAACACCTTGCTCTTTAAAGTTACATGATTTTTAAATTATATACTTTAGATTTTTTTCATCAGTCCAAAATGAGACATTCACTGTTCTATCTTTGTTTATCCCAAATTACAGCAAATGACACAATCACTGCCGCTGGCATGCAAAACAAAAAGTTGCGGCCTGAATTTGGTCAAATTTTCTATAACAATCTATATTACAATTACTCTTGTGCAGGCTTTCATGAATTAAATATGAGTTGTGTCTGAGAATGAGATGTTATAGAGGTAAATGACAAGAGGCAGCCTGTAATTGAGGTGGTGGCAACATGGGCCTACTGAACTAATCCCTGACTCGGTCATGTGACGGGCTGCTCACCAATGGCGGGAGTTCTTTTTACCACAAAGCCAGGGCAGCTGGGAAAATTGATTTCTCATCTGAGCTGTATTTGATAGCTTTTGAAATCAAAAATTGAAATTAACTAACCTACGCCCCATCATTACAAAAGAGCAAATTAAACTGTGCAACAGCGGTTCCTCCGAGCTCTGGAAGCCTGTGAAGGAGACAAATTCGAAGACGCGAGCTCTTCTTGGCCCGTGACTCTCGCTCACACTTTCTGCCTAGAATAATATTAAAAACAAAGAAAATGTGTACTGTTGTCTTGTACTGATATATAAACCACTGAACTACTGCTATCTTTAAAATGAACATTTACAGTACGTTTTACAGAACATTTGCTTGATGTGAGTGAAAGATCTATTTTATTCAAATAATAGATTTTATTATGTGGTTTGCTTTGTGCCTGCCATCTTGTTTAAATGTAATTTTCTGCAAATATAATAATCTGCAATTATTTAGATTTATAATGCAGAATAACAGAATATTTAATCAAGAGTCCTGTATAAATAATCAACAGATAGAGTGAATGAGTGCAAAAACTAAACTTTATAGGTTCAGTAGATTAGGCAGCTTCTCCAAATGTACTGTCTGAATCGTGGTAAATAACAACTAATTTGTAATTAAATATTGATTTTTAAATAAATGTTTAAGTTACATTTAGTTGTAGTTGTACTTTAAAGATAAATATTAATTTCCCAGTACAAGTACTACACCCACTATTTGCTAAGATGCAATAACTATAAGTGACTAATTTACTATTCATTATTACAACAATGCAAACACCAATTTAACAAGCATTTAGGAGTAAAATCTCTTTGTGAGAGTGAGTGAAAGTGGACAAGACGTGAAGTGAAACAAGGTAGCTGGTTGCGTTGACAAACGACATGCCGAAACAGATGTTCCTGCAGGTGGACATGAAGATCAATAGGCGGTGGAGAGCAGCTAGATAGTTACCTGAGCTGCTGGAACTTGTAGCAGATGTTAAACAGACTGATGCCCTGGAAGGCTGATCAATGGACAGGAGGCAGATGGAGGAGAACATGGAGGAGTGCTGGGAGGCGCTGCTAGCAGGGAGAAACATAAAATAATGGGAGTCACATTTGATATGCAGATGGGCGCCTGTCCACAACGTTAACCCATCAACACAAAAATAATAGGCTTCAACTTTGGGGAAACTTCAACTTCAGCCAAAACTCCACTCCCTTCATCTACTTCCGTGTCATGCTAATTACTGGTGAATTTACCTCGTCAAAGTCAGGATCCTGTACAGCTGATTATTTGTCCCGTATCATAATTCCAAACAGGTAGGTTATGGCACCGTGATGACCATTATCAGGTGTGAGAAACAGGAGATTCAGCAGTTTTTCTGGGCTAAAAACTTGGCTAATTAGCAGTGGTAAGAGGTAGTGTCAGGCTGTGATCTAACAGACTATCACCTTTACCTCCCATTAGTGAATTAAATACACACTGAAAATCCCAAAGCATCTCTTGGCCCTCACTACTGGGTATATAACTAGTGCATTATCAATCTTATTTTACAAGCACATGTGATTTTAAAAAAAAAGGCTTATTTGCAATGTCTAGCGGAAAATATTCTTCAGGCATTTTACAAATGCAATAACCAAGAAATATAATTCAAAATACTCATTTGATAGCTTGAGCATATCACATAAATTACATTTAGTGTATGACACCATGTTCCTCATGCAGTGAAAAATTATTTTCTCTGAACTTTAATATGGCAAATTCAAAGCCAAGCTATAGGTTTGCAGTTAGTAGCGAGTGCCACGTCTTTCTCAGTTCTTTCCCCAAATACTGTGCACCTGCATGAGCACATACACAGAGCCACAGAGACACACGCTTACTGTACACACACATAAGCTCGCGCACACACGCACAGATCCTCTGACATCCAGCGTCCCAGTGGCCTTGCTGTCCGAGAAGCAACTTGAACTAGGCGATAACCTGATAGACTTTATCTTGTCTTCCCTGGGTCTCAGTGAAGCCTGAAGAAGACACTTCAACTGCACAGCATCCCCCCAGAGTCCTAACCTTCCCCTCATCTCTCCTCGCCGGCATCGGTGCCTGAGAGCTGTCAGCGGCCTGTTGCTTATTGATGTTTCTGCATGTTTTATGTCTTTCTGAGATATGACGGCCCTGACACAGTGCTGATTTCAATCAGCTTGCCACGTACCGCAGAGAGTGACAGCTGGGGAAAGTAAGGACAAAAAAAAAGGGAAAAAAAAGAAAGAAAGAAAGAATTGGTGGGGATGTCATTGGCTCAGATCAGCTTCGGCCTTGTCTCTGACCGGGGATTCTCCTCCCTTCTAATGAAAATGTTTCATTCACATCTCACATCTCATGCCTCCCTCGCTGATGAATTCAATAGAAGAAAAAAGAGAAACGAATAGTGAGGGAAAGAAATTCAGCTTTTGTCAGATTGGGGAGGCAAGAAGAGAGGATGACCCCTGAGCCAAAGGTTTTGACACTGCATCAATCCCTTTAGGGGTGAGGCCTGCTGGACCAGCTCTGGCTGAAGATTACTTCAGCACATCTGAGGGATGGCTGCTCTATCTATTTCACACATTCTATGCAGAGGAGAGCCTTGTATGCTTTGGATCCTGAGCTGCCCAGTAAATTAGGTCTGAGATCATTCCATGGAATGAGGGGAGCTATCCAGGGCAATTCAACTCCAAACCATTGACAGAGAGCTTACTGAATCCCCGGAAACAAAAAAAGGGAGACACATCTTGTCCCTCTTTCTCTTTATGATACAAACTAGAATGTACCGTGGGTAATCCCAATAAGGCTCTTTACTTGCAAATTCAAGTATATGCACACATGTACCGATAAGACGCTCCCACGCAGCTTTCTCACATACGTGTTATTGACAAGCATATCACATCTATTCAGCTCTCTGCGCTTTTGTCCCAATCTGAAGTAAAATCTCTGACTTATTAGGTGGCGTGATGCTAAATATGATGTGGTGATAATTGCAAATTCTCATCAACATTTCAGACTGCTTGGGGTGTTCGAATCCGTGTCAGAAAACCTCTGGGTCACACAGATTGTATTGTTTTATATTGCTATGTTACCCAGAACAACATATATTTTAAAATAATAAAATATATACTCCACATTTTTTCTTGAAATTATTCTACGTGTTCACTAACAGCACTTCTTGGTATACGTGTTTAATATTGAGCTTTCGTTGTCTCTATTTTCTACAGTGTTATCTCTGACTTTAACTTAATCTAAACTGGACTTTAAAGTAGAAAAAAAAAATCTCCAAGATCTCATAGTCTTTTCAAAACTTGTGTTTGTCTGAATCTGATAAAGCGCAATATATTCACTTCTGTTTTCACTGAGAGATATCAAATTAATAGCTCTAGTCGGGGTACTTTACCTTTGAGTGCGCAGTCATATTTCACTTTCAGTTTTTTATAGAACACAATTACTGCGGCCATAATGAGATTCAAAACAAAGACTAAATTAGCTGTCATTAAATTATTTCAATTTCCTTACCCTAATAGAAGATTGTGACAGGTGTCATAGTTGCCGTTATGTTTGGCTTCGCAACATGTTATAATGGATAATTGATCCATCAAAAAACATCAAGCCAAGGCAATAACTGGCTTGAGACTAGCGTACTGAACATGCAGAAAATCGAATTTAACCCCATGTTGACTAAGACACTCCCTTGCTCTGTCGATCAAGCATGTCTCTCCTTGACAGCTCTGTTCGCATGTTGTTAAATAATCTAAAGGGAAAAAAGAAACATGAAAGAAAAAGCAGTCTCAGAGGAACTGTCACAGAGAAAGGAAAATGCCATGGGGGGCGAGGAATGCCTTCAGTCGCACAGCTTTTCACATTTTAATTTCAGTCTGCGGGACTGACTCATGGTAGCGCCTGAGTGAGTGGGTCCTGGGAGTCAGGGCTCACGCTGACCCCTGAGCATAGACGAGCCCAGAGAGATGTCAGCTGAGAGCTCCTGAGGATCACCAGGCTGCCAAGCGCTTTGAAAGCTGCTGCCAATTCAGCCTAAGTTTCAGCTGAATGGTCGCCACAGAGAAGGGGAGCGACAGCAATAAAAACAGGTTGCAAAAGGAAGAGAATTTGCTTTCAAAATGTATTTGGCCTTTGGCCTTGCATCCAACCCCATGGCCTCTGTCTTTGAAGCTGAGCATATTTTTTGAGAGACACTGAAAGAGGGGAGGGTTTTAGGGGTGGACTTGGGGCCTGTCAGTATAAACATATTAATAATCTGACAGCTTCATCTGCTTTTGAGGGCTAGACTTGACAGCTTCACAATGGCCCGCGCTGTAGTCCTTCTCGTACATGTCTAGCTTTCCTGTCTGAACAACACAGAGAGTTTATTAAGACATCACACTCCTGTGAAGTATTGATTTTACACCAGTCTCTGTCACTTACTGTATTAGCCCAAGCAGGGTCTCCAAAATAAACTATGACAGCTGCATGTAACCTGCTGAATATGTTTGAGAGAACTGCTCAGTTCAGGTAAATTTGCTTTTTATTTTGTTGTACATCTTTAATCTAATATCGCCTGACCAAGTTCCGTGATCAAACATAAATACACCATACAAAAATGCTTTGATTTTTTTTTTTTTTTTTCAAAAGAGAAAATTCAAATTTTTTGACAGCGACAAATAAAGGAGAAAAAGCATTAGAGAGGAGATTGTTGCAATTAAGTTTCTGCAGCTCAGGAAAAGGAGTGAACGCTATCTTGAACAAAGGAGGGGGATGTGCATCTGCCTGTGGAAATGCGCCCCGCCTCTCAGACAGAGGGTCTGTCCGTGGAGAGACAGAGGGAGAGAGGGGTCAGAGGGAGCACAGGTAATTGAGGTGTCCCCTCCCCTCCCTTTTTTCCAGGGCTTCTCACCCCATCCTTTCACCCCCCACCCTATCCACACAGCGGGCACAATTACGCTCCCCATCACCCCACCAGCTGGCCCCCGTGATCCCACACTTCTTACTAAACGCGACTCCATCGGCCCTTTCCCTCTTAACCTCTCAGCACCCGCTCCGGGGGAATGGTAAGGCTGCACACAAAACTGGGGGGAAAGAACTCAGACAGTTCTACTACTTTTAACACTTTGCAAAAAAAAAAAAAAAAAAAAAAAAAGGAAAAAAATAGAGAAGTTGAGTTAAATGCAGGTTGTGCATTGAGAATTAAACTTGGTTTATGGCAGGTGTACTGAGGTATCTCAGTGGGAACCTACAGACATACAGCAGCTCTGAAAAATGATGCAACTGTTGAATTTAAACGGCAATAGGAAGGTGTGGATTAGTTACAGTAAAATATTGTCATACTAGGTAACAAGACACTGCTGATGTTGTGATAATTTAACTTTAAATCAGCAGAAATAAAACTCACTGAGATAGATTTGAAGAAAATGGATACATTCTACTTTCAATGAGGAATAACCTGTCCAACATCTAGCATGCTAACAATTTAAATCAAATTGTAATAGCTATCAGCATGTATGTTAATTGAGTGGCTCGAAATAGATTTCAACACCCGAGTGTCATTCTGATCATATTTCTCGAACACGCTCCGAGTGTCTCTTGATAGACAGTGTTTTCACTCCATCCCTTCACATTAATGAGTGGGAAGGCTCTCCTGTGCGTTATTACCTGAAATAATACCATATGGTAAAATGTAAACAACATCTGCATATTCATGTCATAACTTCATCTGTTTAATTAGTTCCAGCAAAGCAGTTTACCCTCTGAGGCCCTCCCTGTCAGAGCAGTGATGGTAGAGCCGTGCCCTGCTGTCGGTACCTGACAGTCCTCCATTGTTCAGTTGATGCTCCTGCCCTGTCTGTTTAATGCCAGGTGCATCTTTACAGGCCACGGATCAGGTGAAGTGAGTTAGGGAGCTTCTTTCACACTGATGCCAAACCTGACATATCCCTCTTTAGCAAGGAGACCTACCAATTATTTGAGGATATTCTGTTATATGTAAACACGGCTTGGTTAAAAGCCAAACTTTCACCAAATGACACCATCTCTGACATGCACCAGCCACTGTAAGCATACAGCCATCAATATGTGTGGTGAAATGCATCTGTTTTCACTCTAGACAACATACACACAGCTCAGGTCAATTACGTGTGTAAAATAATACCAGATATGTTTTTTCTTTTTTTAAATTTAAATGCTGGCCAAGACTAGACCAATTAAACAGACTCTTGCCATGAAATATAATTCATACAGACATACGCTTCATGAATAGGTGGTCTTTGATATGTAACACTGCTTCACAATATTTTTATGCAGGTTTCATTTGGCAATCACTATTTCTGTATATGATGAAAACAATGCTAGCAATGCCAGAAAATTCACAATATTTTTCAAATGCTGTTTTTCTTTTTGGACACTTGCGATAAAAAAGTCCAACAAACAAAGAAACAATAAAGAAAAACAGGGCAACGTGGTATGAGAAGCTTGAGTGGGCATTCTCTAATTAAATTCTCCTTCATCAGGCACTCGTTTGTGCACAAGCATTAATACTTTTGACCCCATGAAGCCTGAACACTAACATGCCTGAGGAAGGAAAACGAGGAGGGAAATGAAAGAGAAAAACATGAAGGAATATCTTATTAGGGGAGTCAGGCATGTTTTGGCCCTCGTTTCTTGATGGCTGCTCTTGGTGTCGCGACCTACTGGCGTCTAGCTAATACGACAGTGTACGCCATGCCATTGTTCTCAATCAATAACTAATTATCAAAGTACTGGCTCCGACTTGTATTGTCCTCTTTGTTTGGAGCCCCTTGTTGTGGACTGAAAGACAGAAAGGGGGAAGAAAGGGGAAAGGAGGGTGGCTTTTGGCTGCACAGTGATGCTGCCGCCACAACATCCTCGCGAGCCTTTCAAGATACACTGTGCCGTCAGTTTGAATTACCATCCCCTACTAATTGATATGAATTAGAACAGAAGAATTATTGTTGCTGCTGAATGTCATAACGATATCCTCAAAGTAATCATGGGAGACAAAAAAAAAAGAGAACAGCACAAAACACACAAGCAGACCAAATAAGAAAAGACAAATTAAGCCGACTCCTGCTAGGGACTTTGCAAACGAGGCTTTAGACAATGGGGAAAGAAAATTAGACTGCTAACAATCTGTATGTTTCATTATTTCAATCTTGTTTGCAAGTATAAACCATGATTTTAACTAAACAGAAAGGATTTCTTTTCCATAAAGTTGTGTTTTATTTGCGAGCCATCAACAGGTTCAAAGGCAGCACTCTAATCACTGATACAGTGTCCTTTTATCACCTTGTCATTGTTAGTTGGTTTTTACAAATGAGCTGACTGAAATAGAGGAACCCAGTAATTCGCGGCTGGCAACACAGCGTGGATTGTGTGCTGGTGCCTGCCTGTCTCTGCGCTTCCTAATGGAGTGGCGAGTCCTGTCATCCCACGTGGCAGCACAGTTCACTTCTCCGCAGTCCTGTCGGTGCCACTGGCACCAGGACTGGGGGCCGAAGCCCCGAGGAGCCCAGGGGGTGGCTGGTGCACCAGTGGCAGGCAGGGGTCAGCCTAGCAAAAGTGCTGCCCTCAGGACAGTGAGTCTACTCCCACAGCAAGAGCATGGCAGCTGGAGCGGCCCATCCGTTCAGCCTGTGTAATGATATCACTTGCACTGGATCTGATGTCTGACCTCATTACCAGAGTTTAATTGCGTTGCTAACAGAGTTTCTGTTCTTTTCTCTGGCCTCTTTCTGGTTTTGACAGCTCTCCAAAAGAATTTTTCTGTTGCTCACAAAACTAAATTTATTTCCTATACATATTGTCATGTCTACTATGTGGTCATTAAAATTAAAATGAATAATACTGAGTCTTGGCTAAACAGGTAAAATATGATATGAATTTTCTCTAATCAGCTAAACACTGTTAAATTAAATGTCTGAATATTATTAATTCATATTTACATTTTGTGACAGCTCCACATGAGTTGGAAAACTAATGTACACTTGGCATATTGTATACATTTCCCCCAAATTTTAATTTTCATTACAAAATCTGTTACACAACTGCCACTTCAAATAATAAATAACACACGCACACACACACACACACACACTCTAATAAATAAATATACATTGTTTTTCAAAAAAAACAAAGAAAAAAAACACGGTTATTGATAGGGGATTAATTTGAAATAGAAAGGAGAGTATTACATCAGCAGTTCATTAACACCTTTTAAATATACCTGGTCCTTATCACACTGTGTTTATTACAGATGAGTGTGAAAAAGCTTCACTACATGTGTAAATGATGATGGTGTTGTTCACACTTTAAATTAGAGAATTTTATTCATTGCACAGTTATAAGCAATCATTTAAAAGTGACCATTACCTTTTATTACCTCAATTTTGATATGGAGGTTTTCACTCATCAGGTTTATGTAAAGCTACATGTTCTGGATCACTACAAAGGACTAGGCATTACGTCTCAGGGGAAATATTTATTTTCCATTTGTGCAGGCTGTTTTGATGCTTTGAATCCAGAAAAGCCGTCCCCCCCCTGCCCTAACTTGTTGTGAGTAGTGCGACCTGATAGCCAGCCGTAACCTGCCCTCCACCATGAAGGAAATAACTCCCTTTCATGCCTTGATTCCACATGAAATATGAATAATGAAAACAGACAGAGTTGTGGTGTAAATAGGAAGCATGACTGGGGCTTGGTGCTGCAGATAGCGGCTCTGTTGCCTCGCTATCACCAGCTTTCTCCCTCCCACACAGCTCAAGAGCTAGTGTCATCTTAGTTTCCTACTCGGCGCCCAAGCTACAGCCCTCCATAACCCGCACACCCTTAGAAAGCTACCACTAGGTCGTGGGGAACGGGCCACCACTGTTAATGGGGTTGCTCTTTGAAAACATCACAACACAAGTAAACAGGGCACTCTATTGTGTATTAAGTGCAGTGAAACTTTGAGTGAAAGTATCATGGTGGGTAAAGGTTACAGGCAGAAGGTATCCGAGTGTGTGTGTGTGTGTGCAAACAGCGGTCTGTATACAGGTGCTGTGCTGTATAGAAAATGCCTCATTACCACCCTTCCCATTTTCTTGGGCTCATATAGTGTAGCAATGTGCCCTTGAAAACAGACCCCAATTAATTCTTTGCATTGTGCATGTGGATAGATTTTCTAATATTCTCATCATGAAAGAGCAATTATAATTCCATGATTCATATGCACACTCCATTTGAAGCAGCTATCCTCGTCCATTGTCAGTTGTCAGAGTAGAGGATAAACCATGAAAAAGGCCTAATCCTGCTACGGGCAGCAGGCTTTAATGAGCAGCCTGTCTCAGGCAGAGCCATGTGATACCCTGGCTGGGGCCAGACCAGTGCAACGTGGAGGTCAGCTCCTAATGGAGGGCTCCATGGCTTCCCCTCTGGAGAAGGGCGGAGCCCACTTACGTTGACCTGTTAAGTCAAGTTGCTCTCCTCTGACCCTCCAAAAGATGCCTGGATGTGGGAGATTGTCAGGAAAGTTACAGCACAAACAGCCATGCTGCCTGCAGGCAATGAGACTCGCTAGAAATGAAAGGAGGAGGAAAAAAAAAAAACGCCAGCTCAGAACAAGAGGCTGGAGCCTGTGAAAGATGTAAATTCAAAGCAAAAGCAGCAGAACTTTAACCTATGGGCTATTATGCAGCAAGTGAAACAGAGCTGCCGCTTGGAATTAGGGGACAATAGGGAGTTCAGGCCAGGGGCATTTAACCAATGGACATCTAGTGTATCAGATCCCAATCTTAATGACATCAGTGACCGAAGCTTTGCAGAAACTCTGATCTCTGGTGGCATAAAGAAAGGGTCACAGCCAGTGGGGATTAGTAAAATATATGGAAAAAAAATGGAATGAAAAGAAAAATATGAAAAAAGAAAGGATAATGAAAAGAGGTTATGAGAAACCAGGGAGAATATTATTGCTGGACTTCACCAAGATGCAGAGGGGAGGAAAAAGCTGTGCAAATAGTCATGGGATTGCAAAGTCAATAATACGTGCAATCTTCACAGACAGAAAGCTATAATCAACAAAAATCCATATTGAGGGTGAATGCCAGAGTTTTTCAAAATGTCAGTGGAGTGTGTTTGCAGAAGGGCAGGAATGACAGATGAAGAGCAGGGAGGTGAGTGGCAGGGACACAAGGACAGGTGGACTCTGTGCTGATGAGGTCCTGGACACAGAGACCAGGCAAAGTGCAGTGCCGGGCCAGCAGAGCACTCTGCCTCAGCCTGCTCCCTACAGAAAAGCCAAGAGGAGTCAGCAGTGCTACTGCAATCTAATGGGAACCGTCCACTTAAAATTCATAGGTTAACAAGACAGTAGGCAGCCTGGATTGCAAAAAGAGCGATTTGTGGAGACACTTCTAAATCGACAATTTTAGCAATGATAAAAATACTTTTTCCTTCCTGCCACTGTCCTATAAAATACAATGCTTTGTACTACCGGGCAAAACAGAGCAACTGAAAACTGGGTGATTGTGGAGGAAGTGCAGTTTTTGTGAATATAAGCACTTAAGTTGAGTCATTTTAGGGATATAGATATTTTCCATTTTCAACTCTGACAAAAATGCAGTGAAATGGAGGGGCCATTTTTTTCTTTTCGATTTCTGTCTCATAAATCCTTTTCAAACGCAATTCCTATTCTTCTTTTGAGGTCTTTTAAGTCATTATAAATGTTTTCTCTCTCCCTCTCTCTCTCTGTCTGTCTCTTGCTCTCCCTCTCCCTAGCTTTAGTCTTCTTGAATAAAATAAGTGCAGATTTGCTGGAAATCAGTGGCTTTTGTGTGTGGCTGCAGGAGCATGGTGAAATGTTTGGACACTAATACCCATTCATTTCGGTAGCGCCATAAATAAAAGCTGCCAGCTATGCGGCTGCCGTGAAGTGGTATTCTTTAGTGCCCAGCAGGATGTCCTGTTCACATTAGCGCAGCAGGGAAAACTGGCCGGAACAGCCAGACAACTAAATCAAGACATTGTCAACTTCTGACAAAATTGCTATAGGGGGGAGAACTGGTTTTAAGAGGGGTTGTGCATGTCTGGTTGTGTGCATGTCGCAGTGTGTGTGTGTGTGTGTGTGTGTTTGTATGACACAGAGAGAAACAGAGAGGGAGAGCAAGAGAATGAGAGGACAAGAGAGGCATGGGGGAGATATATCTTTTGAAAATGCAGTATATTCTGAAAAAAATAATTCCTAACAGAGTAACACCATGGGGCTGACATGAATGAGGAAGTGTTGCTAGAATGGAGACAACAGTTCTTAGATCAAGAAATAAAAACTAAGCCTCAACAAACACTCATCTCCTGTTGTGTTTCTTTCCTCAATCCATGCCAAAATGCTTCTAAAGATCAATTTTCCAATATGTAGCAATGTTGTGCAAGTTTTAAAATATAATAGAAAATACCACAGAAATGAATACACCTGTGATGTGTTCAGTTTGAGCTCGAATCCAGATACGGGATTTTGACTTGTTTTTGGATGACAGGGCTTCCAGTCATTTTGAGCCACCTAATTAACAAGTGAACACAAGTCTCCTGTCTGTACATATAAACTTTACTAATCCACCCCCGCCCCCTCAAAAAAAGATCAGAGGTAAATCTGTGCTAAACTTACACCAGGTTAGGGCAAACAGCACACATGTGACATAATGTCATAAAGCATACTCCTTTAAACACAGTCCCAGCCCTGGGCTAGATTTGCAGGTGGTCGATTGCCTGGTCTTTGCAGAGGTTAGCTCTTAGGGAGTGCTAAAAGCTGCAGGTCTGAAAGGGAGTCCTATCATCAGAGGAGGCCTTAGTGCCAACAAGACCCAGATAATGACAACTCTGACCTCAGTTAAGTACATAACACAGCAAGAGCTCTTGGATGTGCTGCCCAGAACAATGTACGGGGAGAAGGGAAATGCTGCGCCAGGGCCACAGCTGGGACATACCATGCCAGTGGGCTTGCCATTTTGATTAGGGGTAAGTAAGCCTTTTAACTAGGGTGGAGTTTCTATTCATATCTTTTTGCCTTATAAAGCGTATACTTGACAACACAGTGGTTCAACACTTCCCTACAATGGGGAAATGAACCATTGCGGTGGATGTCAGCAGCCTAATGTGTACTGCTGATTATACGTGGAGGAAAATAATGAAATGAGGTTTGGCAGTGCCACCGTGAGGTTGCGGCTGGGTTTCATGTATCTCGAGGCATCCTGGAGCCCGTCCAGACGGCCCCTCTTTTGGAGTTCTGTGAACTGGAGATGAGGAGTGCTCCCTCTTTCTGCAGGCTCTAAGTTGGAGTCTTTGCTGTAGGGTTCAGTGGACCATGAGAAAACACCAGTGAATCCGTCACCATCATCCCTCCTGGGACAAAGCTGGCTGGTCACTTCTGAAGCTCCAGTGACCCAAGGCTTGAACCCTGCTGCTCTCCATTCCCTGCCCTACGCAGCCACTGGGAATCTATGACCTGAAGTTCATCAGGAATCACACACTTGCATGGCAGCTTGAAAAGCAGTGGCTGGCTCTGTCATGTTTTTAAACTGTGTTGTGCCCTCCACTGGCTCTGCGCAAATGCACAAAATATTGATAAGCACATTATTTCTGTTTAATAATTATTTATTTTCAAGGTAGTGAAGACATATCATGGAAACAAAGCTGTTTTTTTTTTTTTAACGTTTGAGTCTCCGCATCAAAAACATATCATGAAAATATGAAAATAGTTATGATTTTGTAATAGCTTTCTTACTGCATCGAAGCCCAGATGGCTCTTAATTGGTTGGCAAAGGGAGCAAGAGGTCTTTTTTGAGGCGTGAGTGTGTGATTGTTGCTGCTGAATTGCTGCCGTGAAAGGCTGGCTGCGTGATGTGGAGATGGAACAGTGTGAGAACAGGTCACACAATGGAGCCACCAGCCCTGCACGCGGGGGGATGTTGAGGGTGCGTGGTGTGCGTCTGTTGGGGGGGAAACGAAAGACAGCTAAGCGACATGTAAGCAAAGGTGGACATATAGGAAATCTGTTAAGAGTAACAAAATTAAGACTTTTTTGTCCAAGGACAATTCTCATGTTGTATGATGCTGCTCATGCACAGTATTTATATTCCACACTTCATCTAAGAAAAAGTGCATGAACTAAATCCACAATTTATTATAACTTAATTGTTAATGTAATTCATTAACCGACCGATCTGTTCTGGGGACCAACACTAATATATATTAACAATAATACTCATGTAGTTTTCTGCTACCACTAAAAATTAATGTCTAATTACTACTTATATGCATTAATATCCATATATTATTACCACTTACTGCCAATAATTGATATTATTGCCAGCAAAAAATTAATCTGTACTATACATAAAATGTTCCACAAAGAAATTATTACTATCAGGGGTGTAATGGTACACATATTCATCACAAACCATTTGGTATAGGAAGTTCTTTCAGTAAAGAACTTTTTATGGTTCACTACACCCTATCAACCAAATAATTACAACACTGTTAGTGTCTAATAACAGTCTTCATCTTAAAACATGCAGATCATCAATATAGAAAAGTTCCACCTGGACATGTTTGGCAGTGAGCCAGTTGTTGACTGTTACAGTAACTACACCAACGCTAGTCAGGTTAGCTTACAGGTTAAACTAGGTAGCATCATACGGTGAATGCAAGTGAGAAGCCAGAGCTCGAAAAGCCTCCCATATCATTAAAACCCCCCGTTTAAGAACACTTTGAATTCCCAGTAAATTCTAACAATACCGGACAAGTAGTTGTTGATCAGAGGAACACTGTCTGGGAATACTGTACCAAAAACATACCAAATCTTGACCCCAAAACTGTACACAGTGAATCACTGTCCATATTGTTATAATGTATTCCCCGGGGTGGAAGTAACACATTACATTTACTCTCATTACCATAACAAAGTCATTTTTTGTGTACTTGTACTTTGAGCATCTTTACAAATTTTACTTTAACTTAAAAATGTTTTATTTCAAGTATTGCACTTGTCCTGATAAACTGTGTGAAAATGGAACAAAAGGCCGCAGGAGGGCAGAGCTCCATGTCGAGGGAGGTGACACTCACAGATGTCCAATGTGTACGTTCACTGATTCACACTTGGGCTGGGCAGTTTGTGAACAGTACAAAAAAATGCACAACAATGCAATAAAATTAAGGATGATGTCATTATGGGTTATGGTTAAGGTTAGCATTGTTGTTGTTGAACGCTTTCACTTTCCAACAAGTGCATGCCGAGTCTGGCTAAACGCTAAAAATGCTCACGGTGGATCCTCCAGCAGTGACTTCCACGTCCACTTAGGAACTTTTACCTTCAAAATGTTTGAAAACTGTTTGAGGAGCGCAGTGGGACAAGAGAGGTTGAGTGGACTGGTCACATTATGCATTGAGAATGAATGAGAAGTTGAACCTAGATTGTGGAGGACTTTGCGGTGCTCAAGACTCACACGACTCAAACGCAGGTACAAACAGGTGAGTACAACAACAAACTAACTGATGGATGTGCTCTCCAGAGAATGTCAACAATACGGTGTTTGTGTGTATGGGTGAATTATGCAGTGTGTAAAAACTGTGCAGCTCTCTCTTTGCTTTAAAATGTGTGTTTGTGGGCTGCAGTCGTTATGGAGTTTGTATTGTCTATACATCTGTGTTGTCTGCCCTAGTGATGTTTTATTCTATAGCTGATTGATACTGACTGAGTTTCATCTTCTTTTGAGGTTAATTCTAGTAAGAGTACAATGAGGAGGTGGTTTTGTATTTATAATTGATAATCAGTTGTACACACATGCTGTAGAAATGAAATTTATTGTTGGTTTGGACATCAGAGCTCGGTGGCGTGATGTTGTTCCACTAGACATACGTTGACATGTTAATGCAATTTATTTTGTAGCATAAAGGTGTTTTTAAATTTAATTGTTCTATCATATATCATCACATAGCATTTTGTCTTAACCCCCCCCCCCTTTACAAATTCAAAATGAAATGCAGTAACATTTACAGTACATTTTTACTGACCTAGTTTTTACTTTTATCAAAGTACATTTTTACACATGTAATTTTACTTTCACTTTAGTAAAATATTCTAGTACTCTTTCCATCCCTGTGTATTCCATAAACTCAGAACTTCACCTTATTTCAACACACTGCTGCCTCCCACACCTGCATTATTACACATGTACCTTGTGGGTAAAATAAATTTAACTGAGCGGTCTTTGCTTAATAAAACATTGCTAGGTCTACAGGCTCTGAGAGGGGAGCTATAACCAGGAAAGATGGAGACCTAACACTTGCGCAACACCATCTAACAGGATGTCTTTATGAGCAAGGGGCAGAATTAAGCTGTGTCAAAATGGCAGGCCATGGGAGAGGTTGCGGTAGACATCAAATCAACAGCAGTCCAATACAGGATCCCATTATCAATGACACTATATGGGTGCCCCCGGCCAAAAGTCCCCTGCACTGCAGAAGTTAAGGTGTTGCTTGATTCATTAGTGCCTGTGTCTGAGCCGAGGTGATGGCTCCCTCATTGTCCTGAGAGGGGTGAAAACTGGAATGTCTTTTCTTCCTGTCAACACTATGTCACTTTAATTTCTTTTTCTGACGCCCAGTCTTGACACCTGGAAAGGTTTGACCGAGCATGGTAGCAAGGGATCATAGGAGAGTCCTATTTAAAGGGAGTGGTTGACACTGTTGACATTTCACTCTCCTTCTTCCTTGCAGCCTCACCTTTTCTTGTAAGAATAGAAAAACGCATCGCATTAAAAAAGGTAGATACGTTGTTCATTGTTTAAAAGACCAGATAATGATCAGTCATAACTCAGATGTTCTCTAAAAATTTGGCCAGACACTGACACTATCATCTGCACGTTTGAAACTGATCACAGATGGCCAGGGGAGGGATTCTAGATATTAAAATATCTTGCAGTAATTTAAATTAAAGATGCAATCTCACTCACAGTATTATTAACACAACTCAGAAGCAGACGTATTCAGGCGATTTCATTGATTAAAATATACTTAACTCTAAACTAAAGAAAATTGTTAAAAGAATGATTTTAATGCACATTATTGTCTATTATTTGTGTTCAAGTATTTACAGTATGAAGTCACCTATAATACACTGTTAGAATATAATAGCTGTCAATGGATGCACGGTGCTAATAATGTAATGTGCCCCTCCCTAAGGGAGCTGATCTCCTCATCTGGGTCATGGTGAGTATTAAAAGGGTTAAGGGTGCACAGTAAATTTATTGTGGGTCTTCCAGCACCAATGGGCCAGAGCACTAATGGATGACCTTGGGGTTTGGCTGTTCCAGACTTGAGGAGATCATGTCTCACCACCTCCCAACCACCAGGATGACCCCGGCCCTCTCTGCCCCTGGCCTCAACCTTTAACTCACTGATCTTTGACCAAATTATTAAGCAGACACCTGCTTTCCGGTGTATGGTCAGAGTCGGGGGAGGACTCACTCTGGGTACTCTAATTTGATGTAGATGTGTGGTGCGACAGTATCCATCTCGCTAAGGATAAACCCATCTGTTAGACTTCCCAGCAGTGTGACTTTCACCGATGCCTGCAAGCAGTGTAATCATTTTTCTGTTTACACTGGCGTAATATAACTTTATAATTTAATTAGCCTTGATAATCTATTTTGAATCTAACCTTATTATTTGAAATCATACAAATACTATTGATTTATGACCACATTATAACCACACAATGCTGCATATAATTTATAAGGACAGGTCCCTGAGAGAGGGGACAAGTATTTGTAGGAGATAAACTTGAGCCCTACGGCAGTTGGCTCCAGTAAAATTATGTCCCGTTTCATGTGATATTTGTATAATGTACCATAACTTTCAGATACAGTTCTCCAGGGCAGGTGTATCCAGTGTGGTAACCTGCTGTAGTTACCAGTTTTTGATAACAAATGAGCAGCTAAATCCAACTAATTTTTCATTCATGTATTTCAACCTCATAGCTCATTAATATCAAGGTAAGTTAGCCACTTTTATATATCATTTGTACATTTGAAAAAGAAAGAAAAAGACAAACGCATAAAAAACAGATTCTTTCATTTAAATTGTTACCATTTAATTTTCATAATAATTTTTTCCTCTGTGGCCAACAGATTCACACAGTCACATATTATTGCCACACAAATGCACACACTAACCCTGAAAGTGGAGGTGGGACAGAGAATTTTGCGATTACGTCAACTATGAAATATAGTCCTCCGTCAAGGGCACTAAGGTACAGGGACCAGCCCCAAAGACTGCTATGGACCTCGGGGACTAGTACGTGTCAAACTTGAGGAAAAAAAGGGGGGGGGGAGAGAGAGAGAGCGCTGCTATTAAAGGTATAGCTTGGAAATGACACTGACCTAGGTCTGCCATCTTGCATTGTCCCACCATCTGCACAAATGTGAACTTTGCCTTTAAATCGTGGCTTCTCAATTAACATGTCCAGCTGGGCGGAGAATTTCGTCAGCTCCCTAATAACATTACTGCCACACCAGAGTGTGATATAAATATTAAAAAAGTGCCCAGAGCTCTTTGCTTGCTATGTGAGAGCTTCTGCTTCTTGGGTTATAATGAAGTGCACCCACATAGAAGGGTAACTGTAGAAAGCCTGGTCTTATTAAGGCTCGTGCAGACCGTAAGACAGAAAGGATAAATGTCTTAGGCCATCTTTCTTAGTGAGTTCTTATTCTCTTCTACTCCTGGGGAATCTTAGACACAAGGCAGCACCTACATGGCAAAACAACACATTCTCCAATGCTCTACGATGGCAGAGGCTCAAGACTCTTTGAGATATTCTAGTGGTCTCAGACAAAGAGGGTTTAGAAAGCATCAAGTCTTCTTCCAAAATGCAAGCTGTGTGGTCTTTGTGATAGCCCCATTACAGCATGAAGGACTCTTACTTTAGGCTGTATGTCTGTGTCTGTGTTTGCTTGTATGGATAACTGTACTTTCCAGGAAAAGAGATCTTAAGAGGAAGTCTTTGAATGTAGGACATTGGCACTGTAGCGGTTAATCTCACCCCCACGGCTTTACAGACGGCTGTGGATTTAGGAGTTGGCATCATAACTGACCAGTGCTGTTTGATTAGATAACAGGGGATCTACTGTAGGCATCAATGGTCCACCGTGCTGAAATGAAACAGTTTGCTCTCCGCCCATTCTGCTTAGAACCCAATGGGGGTGATTCTTCAACAGTCTGATGCCACAAGCTGCCAAGCAGCGTCCACCACAGCGATACCACGATCATGGCGATACTACGGACAGCACCAGCTTGTACCAGATGTTGGGAATTAGCTGTCCCTGTGGCTGTCATGGGTTGTGCCCTGCAGCTCTCCTTGAGACTCACTGTGAAGGATTGCAGGTGTTGATGAGTTGCCAAAAAGGCCATGGAAAGACACTTAGGTTTAAAAGAAATGGTAACTGTAGTATACTGTTACAACTAACACTGCATTTTGCAATGACCATGTTTTGGCTTTTAGGGCAGTCACAGTGTAGCCAAAGATGTAGACTGGCTCATTATGCATAGCGAACACGCTGACCAGATAAATACCCTTTTGTCTACATTTGAAACTAAGAGAAGTCGAGCTCCACATGGATGAGGACTCTGAGGGGACAGACTGAGGAACAGGAGGCTCCACATTTGCTGCAAACACTGCAAACCCAGCAATCTAGTGTATAAACTCTACAACAAATTGGAACCCATTATTTTCCACTTCCATTTCTATCGTACAGCAATGTTGCAAATAAACCCCAAAGACACAACATTTCTGGTGTATACTATATGTTCATTGATCTACTCTGCTATTGTGAATGAATTTGTTGTTGTAGATCACGACAATGCCTTTTTCTTTGGCATAGGATTTCTCTTCAATTTCAGTTGCTGAACAAAACTGCATCCTGTTATTCTGATATGGACTATAATTTAGAAATTCTACTTTCTTCCCCGAGTTGGAAAACTTTGGTAAGTTGGCTTCTATTTTATTTAGACACAAGACCTCTCTCTATTTTATGCTCCATATTTGGTGTAATAATTTGAATTATACTAACTGTATTAAATGTTTTACTGTTAACACACTGCAAATGAATCATACTGAATGTTTACACTATGCTTACCAATGTTTAATACACGTTCTCTGAAGGCTTGTATGGCAGCAGCAGCAGCACTGACTGGTTAAGCTTGGCCCTCGCTGTACTGTGGCGGAGGGCCTTTGTCCCCGAAATATACTCTTAGTGTGTGGGGGTGGATGTCACTTCAGATACAGATGCATTTGGGGTCTGCATGGGGGGAAATAATGTGCAGCAATGATATCTTTGATCATTGCTAGAACTCCCCAACACAGGAACTATGTCGAGTGTGGTTATCATCAACCCATTTCTATTCCCCCAGCACAAATCATTTCATGGCTCCTTCATCCCATGTGCCAGAACTGGGTTTCAAAAGCAATTTCAGCTGAAAAATAAGGTGCTTTTCTTCAATTTTCAAGCCATTTGTATCAGGGTTAGTGTTGTTTACCTAGCTAGTACACTGGTATTTACATACCTCTTTAAAGAAAAAAACAGCCTGGTATGATTTATGGACTGCAGCAAGAGTGCAATTTTCTGTTGTACACCTAATCTGAGAGGGTATGGAGAAAGGTCACATTGACCATACAAATACCATGGCCCTTCCACAGAGAGTGGGTGGATATTCATTCTCTTTAAAAAAAATGTCAGTTAGGTCTGATTTATGATATGCAGAGCACACCGGGCTCGACAACACCTTTGCTTTCAGCCTTACGTCTGGGTCGATGTAATATAGAGAATAAGAAAAGAGTATAATTTGTCCTAAACTACCGTCTTTGATAACACAATGGATATACAATACATCTAGATAACAAGAACATTATTGTTATTTTGTCGTGGTTTCTTAGTTTGTTTTATATCACAATGAAAATATCAATAACAAATGGCATGTGTTATAATTACAAAGAACAAAAAGAGACAGTGGGAACCAGAGAGAGAGAGAGATGCTGTCAGGTGTTAGGATCAATGCCATGTTTCAGAGTTGTAACCTTTAGCCTCCCCCTTGACTCCAGTGTGATATGATACCATGAGACTGATAGAAATGGAAAATACATTTTCACGTACTTAGCGAACACGATACTGCTATGAGGCCTTCTTTCTTCCCCTTAATTTCCCAAACATGTCTTTCCTTTATGGTGTCTGGCATGAATTTGATCTGCACGACAGGAAAGAATAAACCATTTTCAATCCCTCTTATGATTTATTCAAATTTCATTGCTTACAAAGATGGCATCCTGCCTAGGGTGATGTTTATTGCCCACACATAGTTAACCATCAATGAGAATCCTTTAATTTATTATCCATTAAAACCTGACATTGTCTGTGTATGTTCATTAATATTTATACCAACTCTGTCTTCCATGGTATAGCTGTGTGGCAAGGACGCTTGTTTCTGCTGGAGAGAATAAAGGGAAGACTCCCAAAAAGGTCAGCCAATTCACAGAACTGCTGAAAAACTAAGCAAAATAATAAAGGGCATCACAATCAAGATATCATCCTGGGACTAACCAGTGAGTTGAAATGACAGCACCCAAAACATTGTGAGGCTGACACGACGTACGCTTTATTTCAGGTGAGTTACATTTCAAGCAGCTACAATTACTTGATGAGAACAGTGACAACAAGGATAACTGTTGTGCATGTGTATGCTTTTTTTTTTGTCAGGTTTAACTATTCATATCAAAAAAGGTCAGGTGAGATCAAATGTAGGCTTCTTTTGTTTCAAATACAATTGTTACACCAAAAAACACTGTCTGCCTTGGAAGCTACATTTCTGCTCTACATGTGTTTGTGGTTTTGTAGTTTAACTCCATGACACATTTGACTGGGAAGAAATGGATCTATATAATATAAAAAGGAAAAGTGTAGAGTGTCAGTTTTGAGATTCTGTTTCATGTTCAGCATTATACGCTCATTATTTACAGTGTGCTCACTCCTCGCATGGACCGACCAATTTATGGGGAAGCAGAGGATCAAGTTCAGTCCTAATGACAACCCCTCACTGACCTCTCCAGAGAAAACAAATGGAGCCCCAAGGTGATGTTTCAATATCACTAACTACTTGGGTGTCCTAGGGAAAGGAACAGATGTAGCCCTGAGGATGAGGAAGGGGTGAGGTGCAGGTCAAGGTCACCATACGCCAAGGTTAGGGTCAGATAAGCACGGCTGGCTCGGGGTCTTCACATGCCCACAGGCCATAAAAGGGAGGCGTGGACAGAGACTCAAGAGCTATGGATCAAGTGTTATTCCACTGAGGGCCTGAGGGGCGGGTGAGGTTCAGCACTGTCATATGCCCGGGTTATACAGTTGCTCCAAATCTCATCGCCTGCTTTGGGCTGTTGCTGGGAGAACACTTGGTAAATTACTAATGTGTTTATCAGTGAAGAAAGTGGCAAATCCTCTCCCGAGTACTGCAAACGTATGGTATGCAACCATGTAATAACTATTCAGCTTGTTATAGAATTAGCTGCTATTTCAGTGTAATACTTTGATGCAGTTACAGGCAAAACTATTTTATACGCAAGGTAAGATTTCTTTAAATAGTCTCAGTTCATAATTAAGACTGCTAGTAGGATTTCAAAAGAGAACAACAAAAGTCTGACGCCATTTGTGCTCAGCCTACGATGCAAATTCGTATGTATATATACAACGTTATAGCCACAAGAAATTATCTCTAATTGGAAAAATCTAAATGAATTACTTCAGGTTATTTGTTAAGACTATGAAATGTCAGACTATGCCATTAGTTGCAGTGGGAGATCCCATGGTATTTGGAGAGAATAAATTGGCTCTAGCACATTTATTTTGACTTAATTAATAAGATAACCTAAGTGATTTATTTGATTCCCCAGACTGTATGGCACAATAATAACCTACAGTACGAGGTAAATTTGCTAAATGTGTTCAACTAGAGAAGGACAACAGGAACAGAGTGAGCCTGCAATTACTGTCATATTCATGGGGAGGAGGATGCTAATAGGGAGATTTTCTGCTCAGGATCAAATCAAATGTAAATGTATCCTGGTGGGTTGTGCTTCCTTTAATTAGAAGGTGCAAGTAGTTTGATAAACTCTTAAAGATTGTGGTTGCTCTGGTTGTCAGCTCATTACATGCCTGCTCATTCTTCTGCAGCACTTTGCAGTGCATAAAGCTTTTCCATATATTATACTGCACTGTATTAACAATACTGTGCAGTACATAGTAATAATAAGTGAACTATCCTCTCACGTAGACAATATAAAGACATCCAATGTTTCTATTCATCAATTATGACTCAAATAAGAATTCATAAGTAATGAAGAGTGCTGATCCTCCATTTATTATTCATTCTTCAGGTGAAAAACAAAGGCTGACCTTTCATATAACGAGGATATTAAAGGAGGTTCCAAACAGGAGGAAACTAAACAAAATCAATTACATTCTTCAGAAGCTTCAGAAAAAATATATTTAGCACATTTTAGATGGAAGTGAAGTTTATTATTCATTAATATATGAAAGTCCTCTCTTCCTTGATGCCATCTCTGCACTAGAAGTACACACAATGCCACTAAACTGTACTGTGTACAGTATGCCTGACCATGGAGTTTCCACACTCAGAAAAAAAAACTTTTACACACACGCACACAAAAAACAAACTTTCAAAGTATCTCATTACGAGAGAAAAGTTCTCTCATTATAACTAGAAAGTATATGTCGCCAAAGCAAGAAGGGTTTCTGACTTTAACAAGTATGTTTTCTCGATATAATAAGATGCATTTTTTGTAAGACTTTATCCATTGTTAAAAGAACAGAATTTCAGAAATTACTCTGATGGCTGAAGGTTAGGCAGATGATAGCACAGGCTGTCCAATGAGTAATAATGCAACATCCTGAATATCACAACTGAAAAGGCTCTAATGGAGAAGGAATTCTCTCTCAGAAGAGCTGCAGAGTAGATATAATGCACATTGCATACTGTCTGTATAAAAATCACTTTTATGTCCAAAATGACTCTTTTTTATGACTAAACAGGAACCAAATTTAACAGATTTGTCTACGTCCTAAAAGGAATTTTATGCATTATCAGTTCTTTCTAATGCTCTCACTCATCGGTTCGCTCGTACATTTTTGCTACAACAATAAAATCTATCATTATAACAAGAATTTTGTCATTATAAGAAGATATTTTTCTGGTTATAAAAACATATTTGAGATGGCTGGTAGTAATACTGAGATTTTTTTGTGGTTAAAATAAAAAAAAGTTTGTACAAGAACATTTGTTCCGTGTACGGCACCATCCAATATGTCGTTTGATATTCCAAAATAATATATAGAAAATCCATGTGAATTACCTTGATGACAAATATGACGCCAAAATACAGCACATAATGCAAAGTATTATACATATTCAGTACAAAACATGCGAACAGTAAGAATGGTATTCAAAATTAGGTCTATTAATCCATCACTGTAATTGATCACCTTTATTTATTAATGACTGGATGACAGCAATGCCATGGTGCATGGATCCACTATATTACTAAAATATATATCAAATACTAGTAAAGCTGGTACCAAGTTCATCACTCATCACTGATGATGTGTTGCATTGTGTCATTGTTTCTGACGCCTTCTTTATTATAGCTGTTGTTGTAATGAGATCTTCAGAAAAGCTGTTGATAGTGAGTATATTAACATTATTAACAGCATGCATGTCAACTGAATGTTGTCATAAAATGTGATAAGCTATGCTAGTAAACATATAGCTAGCATAACAGTGTGAGTACCCAAATAAGACACAGATAAGACCATGGTCTTATCTATACCTTGTGAGAGAGAGGGGAAGAGTGAACAGGGGACGTAGGGGAGGGAGAGAGGGAGAGAGAGAGAGAGAGAGAGAGAGAGAGAGAGAGAGAGAGAGAGAGAGAGATTACTCCAAGAAGGTCACTCCTTTTTTGTAGTCAATAATTGACATTTAAACACACGTTTCAAACGTCACTGATAAAATTACGCGAGATAATGGAGCGCGAGCTGCTTACACTGGCATGCAATTATAACCATAATGAGATGCAAAAATGCAAATGTCTTTGTGCATGCTCCAGCCTCCTTTTGTGGGGTGCCGCGGCGTCTGTGGTGGATGATAGATGCCACGCTGGTGGTGGTAGACAGAATGGTGACATGTGGGAGTGGGAGCAAGCAGCGAACAGAACTGGGGCAAATATGCCACACACCCTCACAAAAGTAAATCCCATAACTGCCTTAGCTAATGCTTCCCTGAATGCTCTCCAAAGTTATACAGTTAATTAATTGCTACAGATATGTTTTTTTTCAATGAATGGGGAAATACATGCTTTACAGGATGTTTGGCTGTTTTGAAATAGAAGGATATTAAGAT
Organism: Macquaria australasica; assembly: GCA_005408345.1. NCBI lineage: Eukaryota > Metazoa > Chordata > Actinopteri > Centrarchiformes > Percichthyidae > Macquaria > Macquaria australasica. The sequence continues at coordinate 327,704 of SEMN01000262.1, forward strand.
AAACATTGCTTAAGATATAGGAGGAAAATTATCTTCATACCCACAAACACACATTTTTTCTGATGAAAGGAAAGCGATGATTCTTGAACATTTAACCTTCAAACAAAGTTTTTGTCCTGATGCAGTGAATAAAATGAAACTTTAAACCTTGTTAGGCTAAGAGAAGGTCACTCAGTCTTGTCAAAATATCCAGTTTCTTGTCTATAAGACAACATATAGCCAAGCACAGGCCTTTTTCTATTTTAGGCACACTGTGTGGATATTTAAATACGTGTATATAGCAGCATGTACTCATTAGGTCTCTAATGTCAACAGTTTGTTCTGATTGCTTGTGTTGCTTCCCTGCTCTCAAATTTAATGCTTATTTCAGATGCAACAACTTAGAGCATTATACGCTCTACATGACACATACCTACACAGCATAAAACCTTTCCTGATATCTATCCTTAAATAACGTTAAAATAATGTAAGTACAAATTCCTTTAGCCTACTTCCCTCGTTTGTAGGTTCACCCTTTCCAGACCTGTCGCCCACCCCACTACCTCTGCAGGCTGATAAGAATGGGACACAAAACATGCTAGTAGTCATGCTGTTTGTTAGAAGCAATTAATTTCTCCGAGGCCTTCATTCCATTCAGGGTAAGCTTTTGTGCTCTAAATCCCACTATTCTGAGCTTCTCTTGTGCCACATAGGAGGCTATGAGAGAGAGTGGAGGATCGGAAAAGAGAGGGAGAGCCCGAGACAGAAGCTTTGGATGACAGATTATCTTGGGCCAGTTAAGCATGTAATTGCTCAAATGAGTTAAAATCCCTTCAAATATCTGTCTCTGCACCTCATCACACCACTTCATACACTCAAATATTTGACAATTGACAAAGATAAACCTAAAAGGGGTCTTCAATGGCCAGCTGCCAAGACATTTTTTTTCCAGCTAAAGGAATATTATTCACTAGATTTCTATACGTGTTGAGAAAACTAAAAAAAAAAAAAGGGGGGGGGGGGCTTCATTGACTGACTTTCCAAAAACGGTAGTTGCAAGAGCTACTGTGGGTGGCTTACCACTGCAAAACAGTGTAAGCGCCTTTGAAGACCTTCTATCACCTTTTACTGTGATGCGGAGATCAACATGGAGTTTTGCCATCAATGGTGCTACAACACATCTGAACAATAACGCTAAAGATCAAGTGGCAGAATGGATATGTCTTACACAGCGAGACAGAGGGATTGTTATACAGAGTAACAGACACAGCAGTCCACAGATTCAGATCTGGAGAATGAGTGTCTTCCTCTTGCCAAGCCTTTTTCACATAGCCACTGTTGCTCCAGACTAAGGCTGATGGATCCATGCCTTAGAGGGAGAGACTGCTGCATGCCAGACTTCTAAGGGTCACTGAATGGACAGTTCTCTTGTGCTTTCATTTTTTAATTTAATCAGCAGTCTAATCGCAGCTTTACAGAGTTTCCCCACTGCATCACATCAAAGACTTTGATATGAATTGTATTGTCTATGGCGTTTTGATGCAATTTGACAGTGTTAAGATGCAAGTGTTGCTCACTATAGCACAATATAAATAAATGTGTTCTCTTTATGTCAAGTAATCTGCTTCTATAAAAGATGTTTTGGATAAAACAAAGACTGTTTTTGTGTGCATGATGGAAAACTAAATGTGATGAACATGATGGGCTGGAGAAAGATGGAGACTTTTTGCCAGGTGTATTTGGCCCTTGCCAAATGCCACCCTCAGAGCAGAGAGGGTGTCCTGCATTGCTTTCCTGAATGAATGCTAATGAGGGCGTGTGTGTATGTCTGAATGTTATTCACACCACATCAAACTGGGCCTGCAAAGAGGTGCAAAACTGGGGCTGGCAGCCTCCCAAACCAAAACAACCTGGAAGAATGTCAGACATTACATGTGCCTAGGACACAGTACACGCATGGATTATTGTAGAGAAAAAAAATTATAAAGCCTATATTAACAGTGGCTCAGCTGTCACAAAAAGGTGGAGCTGACTCCTGGAAAACTGTTTGTGTTTATGTTAATAGAAAATGCTTAGCTCTTTAATTTTGAAAGCCAAATACTAAAAGAAAAATCATTTATTGAAATAAGCACGAATGTGGTAATAATATTCAATTTGGTGGCTTTAATACACATAACTAGACGTGTTGCTATTTTTTGGATTCCTGACAAAGAAAATAGGGCTTGCCTTTTTTAGTGGAAAGTAGCTTCATTCTTATTTACATCATTTGACATGAATTTAGAGAAATTACATAATAAGAGGACACCCTGCTGTGATGGGTTTCCAGGATTCAAAGCGCATCTTTGAACATTTCCTCAAGCACATGAAAACACAAACTGGTCAAAAGGGTGATAGAAACTAGATTGAAAGAGAGAGGTTTTAACTGGGATTATAATGATAAATGCATGCTTTAGATTTACATTCAACACAAAGAGTTTAAACAAAACTTTAACCAGCTTTTCCCATGCACAACACAGTGCAACACGAGAGATTCACAAACCAATTACAATCATTTAGGACGGTCTACTTTGCTAAGGTGAGACATTCTCTGGATTGGCTTCACATTCACTGACAGTTGATGGGCAGACGAGGTCACTGGATGTACAAGCTCTCATTTAAAACATAGACATGAGAGCAGAACTGGGGTTAGTTGGGTCTATCAGAGCTGTCAATCAATTAATGACAATTATTGAGCAAGGACGCCCGTGGGAGGTGAGAGAGGGAATGAGAATGACCATGGGGGAACAACATGGGGAACGGGACGAATTATGGAGATTGGAAAATAATAACCAAAACTGAATGATATTACTAGCCCACACATGCAGATCGCTTACATCCCAGCATGTGTAAAGCACGTCAATTGAGCACCATGACAGGGATTTGGACCTTGTTTTACTAATCAAACTACCGAAGAAGAAGACATTCAATAACTTATTAGAATTCCCATAAAATACCAATGAGTTTTATGAGCTTAACTAAATTATGTGAGGTGTCAAATGAGCCGTAAATTATTTCATTAGGTGTGGATGTGGTTGGTGAAACTGGCAGTTTCCAGAACACATATAGAAACTTAGCAAACACTACTCTAAATAAGGATTAACTCAGAAGTGGCACCACACACTGTCCCACACTGAGAAGGTGCTGGTGCTACTGCTGTGCTCACACAAATGAATACAGGACAGAGTCATGCTCAGTCTAACCTAGGAGAGAAGAGGGAGAGAGAAAAAGGAGGGAGGGAAAGCGTTTTGAAATTCTCCAGCTGGCAGGCTTTAATTTTCCACCATTCTAATTAAAATGCAAATTAAATTTATAATTAGCAACCACAGTATCCGAGAAACCACCTTGTGTGCAGCCCAAACATATGGGGCAACCAGCGGTGGGCAGCACTGTCTCTAGGAGACAACAGAGGTGGGTGGCAGGACTGGGGAGTGTTTGTCGAGGACGGAGCTACTGATTGCGGGCTGGGCTGGTGACACGGGAGCAGAACTGTGCTTTAACCTGCTCCTCTCAGCTGCAAGCCCTCTAAGCTCTCCAGGCGCGGTGAGGCAGGGGAGCGCGGCTCAGTTTACTCTGCTGTCACTGCCCATGTCACAGGTCATTGCATGTGTCACCTCAGCTAGGCACAAGTGCGGCGACCAGCACTGCTGGGGTCAGCTCCTCCAGATCGAAAGGTTTATGACCAAAATTAACCTTTGCTGACTCTCAGATAATTAATTTTTCATTGATGGCAATTCTTTGTAAACACAGCACCCTGACATTTCCTTACTCAGTGTCTTTCAGCCACTGCAACTTCTCATGGTGCAGGTGTTTTTCTAGCAAGTGTAAAACTGATCCGAGTCTTACTAAAATAGTTGGTGAGCTGAATAGCAACAAGTAGGATTTTAAAACAATGAAGTCGTATAAGACTGCAAAGAGTAAACTGAACTTGGAAATGTAAAACAGCCACTGTTTCAGTTTGCTTTGATATTGATAATGGAGAAAAAACCCAAACAATAATAATCAGGTAGGGAAATGATGATAGGCACAAACTCTAGTTGACTATCTTTAGTTGTCCAACAAGTTAATGCCAGGTCACTGTGGGTCAGAGAGACGCTTTCTCCGAGGTGCCTGGCTTTGCCACTTACACTGCTGAAACGGCACCATCAATCATCCATCAGTTGTCACAGCCTGAAGCTAAGGTCAGAACAAATCCATGTCAAAAGAAAAGGCCACATCTTACCATGCGCTTTTGCTCAGCTGGACAGTCTGCCGGTGACACTGTGTCAAGAGACTGCTATCCCACTCTATAGTCCTTCTCTTTGACTGACTTAGTCGATGAGAAGGTCTCATATGACCTCTTCAGCACCCCCATCCCCTTGTCACCTGAGTTGGACCACCAACTTCCATTACGCAGTTAAGTGTCTCCACTACAAGACAGACTTATCTAGGAAGCTGTCAGGTGAGTTAACTCGCAAAGCTTTGGGTAGACAATTGGACGTGGCCCTGTGTCACGACTGACACTGTTTCCTCTTACATGCTGTTCTCTAAATGACACTCATTGCTGTGCAGAGTCCAGCATTAACACACTGTCATCAGTGACCACATGCAATAAGAACCATTCATAGATACAGTATAGACAGCAACTTGAAAAAGATTTCTTTGTATTTAGGAAATACAAACCAACCTACTTTCTTTTGCTGGGTTTTTAGACTTCCATTCTTCATAGGCCAAAGCAAAACTTGGACTAAAAATATGGCAAGTTGGTAATCACAACACTGGATAAGCTTTTTTACTTAACCACATTGTTGGGACGTGACATCTTCTCGTGCGTCTGACTGGGCTGACAAGTTAGACACAAAAGAAACCTTTCTGTGAAGATATCCTAACTGCAGTGGTAGACAAAAAAGTCAAAATGATATATGGCTTAACCAAATTGATAGTCACTGTTGAACAAAACATGGTTTCTAAATATAATCCTCCATTGTTTTCTCCTCTCTAAGAAATGTTCTTGCTAGCTGTTTGGTTGTACCACCTGTTGCCTTGTTAATCATGCTGAGAAGATACTCATAAATCATAACATTCTTCAATTAATCAAGCTGTCAGCTTCTAGGTGAGAGGTCATGCATGGAGGAGACAGAGGTCATCGGTGTGGTGTGAAAGGGTCATGGTTGTGTGGCATCTCTTATTCTTGGGAAGTGTCAGTAGAGGAGCCAATGGAACAAAGGAGAAATCAAAGTCCAAGGGACACGAGAAAGGGGGGTGGGGGAGGCGGCTGGGGCAGCCACACCAGAGCCAGAGAAAAGAACCTGGGTGCAAAGCATAAAGCCAGTCAAATTGACCTGTCATTACATCAAGAGAGCCATGCCAGGCCGCTACATTATCACACTCACCATACCCTTTTAGATGACAGAGTTCCCGCAACTTACCAGGTTCCTGCAGCACTCTATTTGCATAATTAACAAGTCATTCATGTGTCATTCATTTGACTTCTATTCATTTGTAGGATACTTCAGATTAAATAGCATGCACTGTATCTGGTAATATCAAATGATTATTACTCTAAAAACACAAATTAAAGTCTATTACTAATGTGTCTTGCCATTTCAAGATAAAGGATAAAGAAACACATGCAATCATTTGCACCAAACACTGCATTGTTGGCGCTCGCATGTTTGGCATGAGCCTCTTTAGAAATGCTTCAGGTTGAAACAGATATGGGAATGCCAGTTCAACAATGGTGGCTTTACTGTAGCAGTCAGTGGACTTCCAAAATGCCCACTGGCAGAATTGGCCCTTTCCGTGCTTCAGTGAAATTGTTGGCTCGGTATAGTACAGTACAGAAAGAGACAGTTTGATGTACTGGTACTCAGTGGTGGAAGAAGTATTCAGATCCATCTCTTAAGTAGCAATACCACACGGGAAAAGTCCTGCATTCAACTACAGTCAGCAAAACATACTTCAACTATCAAAAATAAAAGTGCTAATTATGGAGGCAGAATGGCCCCCACACCGTTTTATTTTGAAACATTAAACAATTGGATTTTTATTCCTGATGCATTAACATGTAAGCACTATTTTAATGCTATAACTGGTTGAAGTAGAGCTAATTTTAAATGCTTTATATACAGATGGGGAGTTTTATGTAAAGCAATACGTCATATTTAAAAGCTCATTTTATATTTTGGATAAAGAATCTTAATCTGTAAAGTAACCATTAAGTAGAGCTGTGAGACAAATGTAGTGGAGTAAAAAGTACAATATTTCTCCCTGAAATGTAGTGGAGTCGAAGTATACAATAGCATAAAATGGAAATATTTCAGTAAACTACAAATATGTCAAAATGTATAAAAAGTACAGTACTTGCGTGAATGTACTCATTACAGTTTAGTGTACCCAGTGTTAATTTCCACCACTGCTGGTACTTTCTTTGCTTGGATTTTTTTTTTTAAGTGACAGGACAGACAGAATCAATGACAATGTTGTGAGCTGGATTCAAACCCATGATACTGTGTGTGCATGATTTCCACAAGCTATTTCGCCTATAGGCTGTCCCCCTACAATACACTCTTGCCACAGACTCCTGTAACAAACTCTGGTATTTTACCTTTTTCACATTGTTGTTGTAGTTGTAGGCCATTATTGAAAAAAGCTCAAACGAGCCTCAAAGATGAGACATAGTAAACGAAGGTTTCAGGTCTATAAATAGGCAAATTGTTATACGATAGTTCAGTTTTTCTGTGTTTTTTCATTTTCAAAATATAATGCCTACTTTGGTCAGAAACAGTGCATTCATGTGAATTTACTGAATATAGTGAATGTGAACTGATTATATTCCAACTATGAATATAACAAGCAGGATAAATGCATCCTTTTTCCAACTCTGCAGCTCATGAAGGTGAATGAGCATCATACATTTCTTCTGACTGTGGAAATTATTCTTAACATTACTTTCTCTCATTTTGCCCCATTTATTTCAATAAGAGCATGCCATTTGCAGATACATGCCAATCTTTTCTTGTGCTACACATCTTAAAAGCAAAGTACAAGTACTCCCAACACCCTTAAAGCACATGAGGTCACTCACTGCTGATAATTACAACATCTGTAATTTCCTAGCTTGATGTGCTATACATCAAGGTTGAACTTTAACGAGCCCGACGTGTCAATCTGCTCTATGTATTTTCCTTTGCATTAGTGAATTTGAATGACATTTAAGTCTCATAAACATTACCAGCCTGTCACTGCCCACTCATCCACCACCTTAGAATTTGCAAGTGATTTTAGTCATTGATTACAAAGTGTTTTGAAGTCTCTAATGTAAGTGTATCCGGGCATATTTAAAACGTCTTTAATGAGCCCATGTTACCTCTTAAGTCAATCACTGCTCTTTTGTTTAAATGGGAAAAAAATGTTCCAAGATTTGAGAGAGCCACAATGTCTACATATCAGGGCACACTTATGATTAATTATGTAAAAATGTGAGAGCACAGATTTTGTCACCTAAAAACACAATTAAAATGTTTCAGATGAGCATAGGTTTGTAATATTAGAGAGAAAAAACAATGGTTATGTAGCGTTTTATACATTTAAACCATGCAGGGCATTTATGCACCATTGCCATTAGTGCTTTTTAACAGTTTGATTAAATGCTTTAATCAATCACAATCCCAGCCTGTTTATTAATCACTTTATCAAGCAGTTGATGCATTGCTGCTTTTAATGGACTCCATTTATTTTGATTTCTCCTCTCTTCATCTTATCGAAAGGGCTTTCCCAATCTGGACAGATAAAAAGAGGGATGCGAGAATGGCTGGCTGTACTGGCGAGAGCTCAGGCAAGCCAGTCCCTTAACTTCATTACAATCACTCTGCTCAGACTTAACCAATTTATTAGTGGCAATATGTGCCCTGAGCAATGGCTAGGTAAACCACATCGCTTAGCTCAGATAAACAGGCGCCCATTCATTTGTCTCCTCACCTGACACCATGGTGATGTATAATCCTAGTAAGATTAATATCCCCGGGATTTATTCCCTTTTAGTCCCCGCAGGCATCTTTTAATGTTACTCCTCAATGATCTAAGAATGTGTCTCAACTTCTATGTTGTAAGAATTGAGAGTAGAAATATAGCAGTTTGGATAAATACTTCAATCCAGCTGGATATAACACTTCACATATAACTGTTAGTGCTAACAACCATTTATTGCACAGAGACAAGGCAGCCTATTCTTACACTTGAACTATGAATGATCATTCTTCCCGCCCATGGAGGGGCTGAAACAAATTTCTAAAACAGAAGCTTCTTTCACAATTGCATTTCAAGTTTCTGTTGTATTCAATAACGCATTAAAAGTCGTCATTGAACCTGTCATGTTCTGGTCAGAAATGACCATAATTAGCAAACAATCCATCTCCTTTTAAGCCCCCTCCCAGCCAACCCAGCCATCACCCAACCAGCACAGCCTCTGGTTTAGATTCACGCACAGACTTTCTGTCTCATCCACATTTCCCCCTGTCTGCCCTTCAGCTTCTCCTCTTCTCTCCATTGTGCACTAAAAAGCTATTGTCTGCATCATCTGAAACTCTGTTCGCTGTTACGAAGCAGCGGTGAAAAACATGAGAGTGCACAGGTTTGGAACACTGAATAGAAAATTGTACTTAAGTGGTCTTCTCTTGCCCATCACCTCTACCCTCTACCCTCCTCCACATGAGAAGGGCTGTTGGGGTGGGCTGGAAGGGGAAGCCAGCAGGGCAATAGCAAACTTGAAAGCAGCCAACATTTGCAGCACTCTTGAAAAACAAGCATTTCACACCTGAAGCCTTTCATGCAGGGCCTCGAGGCATCCCCTTCAAGGCATTTAATTGGCTATTGCTTCAGAGCTCGTTCAACGTGCCCATTATGGTGAGGCGACAAGCAGCAGTATGTCGAATGAAAAGGGTCCTTCTCCCAGATGGGCCTAGTGGTATTAAAAACTGCCCGATCACTTCTTGCTGTTGACTGGCAGCGGTAATTCAGATGTATGCACATCTACAAATACTTACAATGACAAGAGTGAACTGGATAAGATAGAGAAAAAAGACTGGCCTTCACAATTTCTTTCAAAGATGGTACTCAGTCACAAAGATTATAAGATGTAGGGATCATGATGTGATACTGATGTACATATGATATACAAAAAAACACATACAGCATAGCGCTTCTTCATTCTACAACAGATAGCCATTGTAATAAATGACACTCAACTTCAGCAGTCCTGTTTATCAATGATGACATTTGAACAAGCTGTAAAACATTTCCTTGGTTATTGTTAACTGGTGAAAACATAAAAATACCCTGCAGCATGCCTCCACACATCAGACACTTTGATCACTTACAGTTTTTGAAATGAAGACATTTGTGGATCCTCTAAACATATATTTCATGCTTTAATCTCAGCCCAGGGACGTAAGGCTCTAGGATATGATGTTCCACTTTTGTTTGGCAGTTTTACCTTAAAGATATGGGTCTTTTCCCTTCCCTGTGCCATCTGCCATCTGAAGTTTCACCCATATCAGCCTGAGGCATTGGAGCCCTCATTGGCAATGTTTTTGAGGGCACCCTGACTCCCCATGGATGGACAGCCTTGGGGGAACCAGATAAAGTAGGTGTTTAGTCTCTGGGCTGCTGATGAGGAAGGGATTGGCTTTGAGCTGGGTTCGGACTCATGGGAAATCTGGCGTGCAAACTAATTACGTTGCGCTGCCAAACTGCCTGTGATTACAAAATGGAGAGGCGGCGAAGGTGGAGCTTAGACTTTATCAATTGCCCTACTATTTTTTTTTTTTTTAAAGAAAACAGCTAAAGCTAATGAGATTATTTAACGAGATGTTCTTTTTGTAGAATGACTTGTCTTAATTTTATAACAATTGTAAGAGACGGATGGATGGATAGATGGATTCTAAACAAATAAATAAATAAATCCCATAAAGAAAATAGACCAACATCATAATCCTTTGATTTAAAAGTTGTGTTACCTAAAAAATCTTAATTCTCAGGATGGTTCAATAACAGCAAATACCTAATTACTTCTATCATGTTTCCCCACCTGCCTGTCACACTTTTGGAGAAAGCCACTTAAAAACAGGTTAGTTCACAAATTATCTGCTATATTTGTATTAACGCCTCAGCTGGTGGCACAGACAGCCCCTGAAGATACGCACCAGGCAAATCATTAAAGGTACAATGGGCTACTAGTTCACTTCTGTCATCATGGACTAAATAAAATTTCAGGCTCAATATAGGTATATTTGTACAAAAAAGTCTCTTGATTAATACTTTTTAGTCTGTTTTAATTGAAAAATATTGAAAAATATTTTTACAGCATAAAGTATTTTATTCTAGATTAATTACAGAGGTAAATTTAACAGAGGAAAATTAAACATTTGTAGTGCTAATAGAAATAATCTTGCAGAAACATGTATTTATATATGTGGACAACACCTTTTTTTGAAAACACTAGTTATCAAAACCATCATGAGGAAAGTCAGGAAATAATTTCAAATGTTAAGGGTACCAAGTGAGCAGACCCTCGATGGTGTGGATAAGAATTCTGCAGCTAAGAGAAGCTCTCCATTTTCAAAAATCCTCGTGTTTTCAGGGCGCAGGTGGAAGGTTGCAATAAAGCAGAGCAAGGATGCTTATAATGGGAGATAAATCTTCTTATGTTGCCTCCATTATTTTTATTACATTACGTTTCATTACATGTGAATGCGCTTAGCAGATGTCTCTAAGCATTGTGACTTACATAACTTATATTCTAGCTCATAACCCATTTATACAGTGGAGCATGCCACCAACTCAGATGAAGAACATTTGTCAAGGATGGAATGACAGCACACAATGAAGCAATATCATCCTTTAAAATAACTTCACTTATTCTTTCACCCTCACTCATTCACTCGCTTGCTCTTCCCTCTCTGATAGAGGACTCAGCGTCTTGTGGGTTAAAAGAAAGGAACTGATTTTATAAGGGAACTGTAGGCGCAGTCATGGATCTAGTCATCATGGGAGGATGCAGGTAACATCAGTCAGTGACATGGAGCAACATGATATCAGACACAGAATAGATCACTGTCTGTGTGATATACATAGCACCACTCTTCCTGAGACCTCATCCTTCAAAAAGGGGCAAACTGGTTGTGGTTAGGGAACTGAACTTGGAACAAGAGGGCTGCAGGTTCAATATCTCCAGTCAGACACTGAGCAAGATACTTAACCTGAGCTGCCTCAATGAACATCCCAACTAATAAATAGATGGCATATAAAATGTCAGCACAGCGCCGGTAGATAGTAGCACTGCAATAATAATACACAGTGTATGCTAGGACTCTGCATATCGCAACATACGCAATCTAGATTATATACAGCAAGACATTATGTGCAAAACATCTAAAGTATTACAAGTGCTACTGGAATTTATACCGATTGATAAATAAAGACATTTTGTTTTCTAGGGTTATTTATTCTTATCTCAGTTTGTTATTTATGTTGTCTAAATTGTTTCACGTTACATCGTTAATCTTAATAGATTTTATTCCTCCTTTGTTACTGAAACCATTTAGGGATTATAAACTAGCTTTTTTATTTGATTATTTTGTCATATTTTGGGATATCTGTCTTGTTTTATTCTGTGAAGCACTTTGAGCTGCATTCATGTACAAAAAGATCTCTATAAATAAATTGTATTATTATCTGTTATTGTTATTATCATGTAAACTACCTGTCTGGTGGATAAACCCTTGAGTAAGGTATAGTCTCTCTTCTGCACCTTGGTTCTCAAGTTTCTGTCCAATGTTCACAGAGCAAAGGAAGAAAATCAATAAACCAACAGGACAGCTAGTCTCAGAGGATTTCACTTTGGATTAAGAATCGAGTAAAAAAGAGCAGAATGCAATACTGAGATTGCATTATGACATTATCAAAATCCTCATTGATTACTGATGTGTAAAAATAAAAGGTAATCCTACAAGTAGTAATTGAAACGAAATCCAGCAGCTCACTGTTCGACTGGGAATGATAGCCAATGACATGACATTAAGCAACGTGAGACAAGGGGCAGTGGTTTAAGTGATCTGGCAGGCGGTACGATGCCCTCCTGTCAGGATCGATCAGTCCTGCTGAAATTTAGAGCAACACTCTAAATTGGTCTTAATGGTGTGTTTCATCCTCGAGTCTCCTCCACACATTGACAGGGAGCCAGTGTCCTTCATCACGCCAGGTTCCTGCCCTCCCTTTCAATCTGGGCATACCACTGATCTCTGCTCTCTGAGGAGAGGGAGCAATTCGGGCCAGGGGCACCCACAGCATCGAGTGGCTTACGTCCCACCTCAGATAGTCAGGGAGGTTCCCCTTTTAAGGCGTTAAAATAGCCTGCAAAACAAGCCCCAAGCCCCTACTGTGTGCCAAGCACTTTTCTGATCTGATCAAAATCCACTTCTTGAGTATGGGAATTATCAAATGGCATGGAAGAGCATCCATAGAGTCACCAATATGAACAAACTGTGTATATGGCAGTGGCTTCTCTCTCGATCTTTAATGGGGCAGACCCATAAGGGGCACAAAAAAAGAAAAGAGAAAGAAAAAAAAGCCCCCTATGCCCCTTTCCCACTCTGTTGGAAAGTAATCTGCTTACATCATTAGGCTAAGCTTGCTGAAACAAATTACCAGATGTTGTGTTCCTTTTTCTCTCGTCTTTTTGTCAGCATTTTAAAATACTCTCCGCCATTTTTCCTCACTAGCGCCCCCTCCTCTCCAACACCTCTACACAATAAAGCCATTTGCAAATAACAACAATTGGAAAAAGAAAAGTCCCGCCTGCTATTCACAACCCCTATCTGGTTCTGTTCACGTCCTTCCATTTTCAGGCGATCCAGTCATGAAGCGGCTAATAACCTGAACAGAGAAGAAGAAAATACCAGGAAAAAAGAAGAATGAACTGAAGCAATTGAGGTTCCCCACCCGTGGTTGCACTTGGTAGGGATTTTGGAGGGTCTAGTTTAGCTTATCACATTATAACCCATTTAGAGATAAAGACATGTCCCAGTGCTTATTATAACTCTGTAGCATGCTGAGCATGCAAACACATATTTCAATCCGCCTCCCTTTTAGATATTTCTAAGAGCAGATGTAACATTAACTCCAAAGTCAATAGAGAAGAATTAGGCAATGTGTGCAATGTCCTTGAAACACTTTTAAAACTATAATATGAATATTTACACTTGCAATTCTGCATTATTTCTTGAAATTATCAAGAAATAAATAAGGTTGTTATTGTAAATTACTAATACAATTTGGATTAAACATTCAGAATATTACAAAAACTTAACAGTGCTATGTTCCTCAAATAATAGATGAAAGATCAAAGTGGCCATATTTATGAAGATATGGTTTGTATTGATTCAGTTCATAAGAATAATCATACAGTAACCTTCTGTTACAATTATTCACTAATTGTATAATAATTTTGAGGAGGCTATTATTATTATTATTATTATCATTATTGTCACTACACTTTAATAATATAATCCCTTTTATTGATACCATTCTGTTTAGATTTTAATTTTGTATTGCTTCAAGTCTTTCTTGTGGATAAAAAAGAAATACTACAAACTGTGTATATTTGCAATTCTTAAATGAAATGCAAGCTCGTCATTTCTTTTCAACTTCTTCCTTTTCAGTGTGGTGGCAATAGTGGTAAACTGGAGAATTCAGTCTTGACAGTACAACCTGGCCTTACACTGTATGGGACTTTTAAAGAAAACGGTGTGCAACAAAGCCGAAAATCCCGGCCGCCTGGCCCTGACCTTATTTTCTTGACACATAAAAGAATACATAAGCAGATATACTTTAAAATCAAATTGCTTGTGTATTTACCTCTTATCAACCGCCTGGCAGCAATTGTGATTCATAGCAGTCATTTAAGTGATAATGCACTCATTCACTACACTAAAAAACACATACCTCCTGGTTATCTGTGCGTCAGCGTCGTTGCAATGCTGGTCGCTAAACAGGAGGCAGAAACCTCAAGATGGTGTTGATTGATAAATTGACAGGTTAATTTTCGGATGGATAATGAGAGTAAGACCCTGAAAGATGGTAGAGAGAAGTCTCTGGCCCTTTGCTCTACCTTGGATGCAGTGCCATCTATCTATTACTGGCAGAACCGCAACTAGGAGCAGGTACACTCAGGCCCTGCCAAATGTTTGTACCATTTAGGTTAAATCAGGTCTCAAGCTTTATATCTATATGTCCTTGTTATATTCCTTGAGAGCACATTAACCATAGCTTCACAGAAATTAGACCATATTCAATTTGCACCATGGCTTCTAGATCAAACTATTAAAAAGAAACAAACCTACGATGGATAAGACTTCAGGAAACATTTTAACATCTGCATAAAAATATCATTGTATATGATGAACAAATAGTTGTTATCAATCCTAATTTTAAAGACAAAATCTATTGTTAGTTTTACATGTTCCTAACCTTTAGGGTACATTCACAAAATGTGCAACTTTTCCACAAATTTATAGTTGATCATTTCTGAGACTTCTTTTTGACATATGTTAGAGAAAAACATAGATTATGATTTTGGACAATACTGTCATTTTCTATGGTTGCAATTAGCAAAACTGCATGTGAATGGTTTAAAAAAAAAAAAAAACTAGACAATCCAACTCTGGAGCTTAATTAGAGGGCAAACTGTTAGAACGGAAGAGAAGGTTTAACAAGAGGTTAGAAAGGTTTCTATATCTTACACATTTCTACTGCTTGTCACTGCAATGTGCCAAGTCTGCAAGCACTCTAATTAAGTCCCCAGCATCGTTACTCTATAGCTATTCCCCATGAATCAGCATACAATGTAATGCTAATCAAATGCCACTATTTTACTTTCAGACCAAATGCCCATTATTTCTATCTTGTCTACAGTACCTATTAGTAAATGTGTGTGCATCTTTATCTAATAAGGCAGAGATGTGTGGAAGTGATTTGACATGGTAAGTTCAGGGAAATCATTCACCAACATGTCAGGATGACAATGACAAAAGAACCAGAATTACATTTTCTGAATATGACCACGTCTCAATGAATTTAAAGAAAAACTGTACAAAAACTGCAAATCCTTGATAAAATTACAAAAGTAGTTAAGTTAACTTCAGATAAATTGTTACTGTGGTGACTGAATGCAATTATTTTTCTATATTGTAGTACAACAGGATAGAAAGATGACCCAATTTAATTTTTTTTTTCATTGAGGCTTCAAGAGACCCTGGTCTCTTTTGGATATGCCTCGATTTAATTTTCTGGCAACTTGTTCTCTTTTCTGTCTCCCCATAGTGAGGCAGTGGGATGGGAAAACATTTTAAAATGTATAATTTATCTAATAATGAATCTGAAAACATAACGTTTTCACACAGAATTTGACTATTTTATGTATTTTATTATCTGGTTTTTTGGGTAGAGTTGTCACTATTCAGGCTGGGGGGTTTTTTCTGTCAAAATGTGACGTTCCTCTTTTTATTTTACCCAAATAAGTTTAATATTTTGTCCGGCCTTGAAAAGAACACACGAGGAGGAACAATTTACATGTAGCACAATAACAAAGTCTCGCTCTCTGTGTAAGTGCTTCAGTGAAGCAGGAGCGGCTCTGTTTAGTACAATGTTTGATGATATGACCACGACCATGAAAGAGGACAACGCTCTGTGTTGCCATGGATGCAAAATGTGAAAAAACTACAACTTTATTTTCTGTAAGCTATACTATATTTGGTAAATATAACATAATACATTCTCCTTTTGATAACAATACATAATAAATAAATAATAATAATAATAATAACAATAATAACAATAATAACAACAACAAGCTAATCCTTAGATTTAGGGTCCAAACTCAATTACACTGCAGAGTTTTTCATGTATTCAAACATATAAACAGGTTGCTGCTCTACGAAAACACAGATCCACTGTTTTAAAAAGATGACAGTGTGAAAACCCCTGGTAACACCTCACACTTTCCTCAATCTAATTTATAATGCAAGGGCTCAACGCAAATCACATCAAAACTAATTAAAGTATGAAAAGACCGCAGAACAATTTAAAATTCTGGTATGCACATCTACAATACTGTTCCACAACCATTTTCTTAAGGTGTGTTTTGTCCCGTATTGTTGAAATCGAGAGCAATTGTGGTGAGAAGAATTATGGCTTAGGGTGTCATTGTATTGCCGCAAATGCTGTTGATTACCAATAACCACATGGTCACAACTCAGGGTGCCTCTCTCCTCCCATTCATTTGAACAGTGTTCTGAGCTCTGACAGACACCACAAGAACGAAAGGAAGGGTGCAGAGGACAAATCTTGGGGGATTCACCCGATCTGAGGCTCCAAAGCACCCAGCAGCTTGATCCTGTGTCACTCTGAGGGCACGGCTTGGCTCTCCCTTGATTTGCCTTTGAAATCTAAACGTTTAATTGTGGTCAATGAAAAGGGTTCAAGCAAATGAATGGTTGAAGAATATGAGCGGAGGGAGGGGCTATTTCATAGTGTCAGGCTGTAAAATGAGTATACATAAAAAGCAGGAGGGAGAAAAAAAAAATCAAGAGGGAATAATGAAATTAGGGATGGGGCGAGAGAGAAAGAGAAAGCAAGGGCTGCAGAACTTGAAGCACTGACCCCTATCGTCCATGGTGAAAAGCAAGAGATTAGAAAGTGTTTCATGCTAATTTCCATGGAGATTTCTGTAATTTCTCAAAAATTACTTCTTCCCGCTTTGATTTGTCCATACTGCCGGGCCCCCTGCTAGTGTTGTCGGGGTGGTCTGCTCTATCATGCCTCTGCTCTCGTGGGCCCCTCGATGGCCCCTTGCTGCGGCCAGCCGTCGTGAGATTACTGAAGCGGCGCTGACGTCTCTATCAGCTCGCGCCACCGTCATGCCCTCTCCCAACCCCCCACCATCACCCGATCCCTTTCCCTCAGCCTAGCTTCCCTTCTGCCCACCCACCACCAACCCGCCCTCAGTGCAAACTCTCACAGATCTGTCAGATGATGGCTTCATTGGTTCGCGCTGCTCCCTGCAAACTCATACCGGCTTTTTTACACTCCCTCATCCCGTCCTCTCATCCCTCCTAGAAACCTGCACCACAAGAAAAATCTCTGCCCCCCTCCCATTGTAGACTGTTTCACCTTTTGCTATCCCTCAGCCTTCTCTCTCTCTGCCTCATCCTGGTTTGTGCTTCTGCCTGCCACATCAAAGGAGAACCAGGGGTCACAGAGCCACAGGCATGGAATATAAATGCAGCCAACTGCGTGGCAGTATGGGAAATCAATCCTCTAAAGATAGCTCCATACACTTCATGAACCCATCATCAGTCTCTGATACATATAGTAATATATAGAAATTTTTGCAGCCTTTGTTGCATTGTATACTCCAAGGTATGTTTAGTCTCAAGACAACTATTGTTTGCTGTTATTTATTGTCAACTATTTTTTAACATAATTCACAATCATGTACATGATGTATATGTGAATTCCAAGAAAAAAAGAATTCTTTAAAGATGTCTTCAAGTGTTAAAATATGTAAGCTGATTCTACATATATTTTCCCCAACACAAGCTTGAATCTCCCCTTCTAAAGAGGGCCAGTCTGGGTGCGTGTGTGAAAGGGGCTGTGAAGAGAATCTGCAAGAAATGTCTGGGAATAACACTGCGGCAGAAATATGTAAACAACTTTTGTTGGAGGCCCTGAGCTGAAGATTCATGCCAGCATACACAGGTGATGCTTCCTGCAATATGTCATAAATTTACTCAACTTTGTCTTAAGCACCTGTGAGGCAGTTGGGCTGCCTGGTGGATGGTGGCAAGAAATATCTGGTTGAATGATAAAAAACAGACATGACACGGAGCAGTAGCAAAGCCATTGTTATGAATTCTATAAGTCTTGAGGGATGAATGGGAAAACTAGTGTGATTGCCAGACACAGAGGTCTGCGGTGGGGTTCGATGGCTCCATGTGGGGGCGACTGGCTCTGGTTGCTTAGCATTAGTATTAGATAAACACTCTGTCGGAAGATGTCAACGTCTCCATTAATGCCAGAGCTGCCACACAGGCTGTGCTTGAGTGACACAGTGTTTTGTGGAGTGTGACAGGGCTTGTAAATGCTAACTCTCTCTGGCTGCATCTCCGAGCCTGGTGGAGCCAAACCCTGGCGACACCTGGGAGCGCAGAGGCGCTACACTCTGACACTCTGTGGAGATGACACATGTTGTCCCCTCGTCCTCATCTCGGGGACAGCACAGCATTTACTGTACTAAACAAATTTAATTCAGACTCATTAAAGTTAACTGTCAATATAATGATGAATTCAGTGTATAATTGCTATTATTTAAAGGCATAAGCAGAAGAGACAAGGCTTATGTATCACTCTGTACCAATAACCATGAGCAGATCAGCCTCATCTGAAAGAGTGGCTACCCCAAAAGGCTTTTCCATAGTCTTTACAAACCACAATATGGAAGCTGTGTGTTCAGCACAAGTATAATGCACTTAAAGCCTGCCACAAGTACACATATCCAGCCACACAATGAGCAGGATATGGGTTTTTCCATGCTTTCTCGAAGTGGACAGAGGAGTTTTCCAGTCAGTAATTATGCAGACAGGAGTATTCCAGTCAAAAATATTATTTAATTATTTTATAAAAAGCTTCAACATTTACATGGAGCATGTTTATCTTCAAATTGTTGAATTAGGAGAGCCGCTTGTCACCAGTTAAAAAAGTAATATGAAAATGTCCACGACTACATATATAAATAGGAACCCAATGACCTTACAAGAATGACCACGCTACAGTGGAGTGCTCAGACAGAGGCCATTTTAAAATGTATTTATTCTCTAAACATGTAAAGACTTCCTCAGGATTACGACTACAACAGAAGTTGATGTGTGTCAAGAAAAAAAGAGTGGCTGCAGAGCAAAATGAAACAAACTAGCTGGAGAAAAAGATGAAATATACAATGAACTCTATATACAATACATTTTGCAGCCGGAAAGGTTGAAATTTATCAGTCTGAGAAAACAGCATGGAGAATTAAACTGCCTTGAGCTCAATAATACTGGCCATCTAGGAGCTGCTGAGTTGTTCTGTAGGCTGGAGGGCTGGACAGTGTAGTGTACTCTTCCCCCTAATGCCCTGTCCATTGATCTTTCCCGTAACTACAGCTCCCCACAGAAACCCACACAATCTGTGCAGAGGAGTGCTCCTAGGCACCCCCCACTTCAAAGGTGCATATTTACTCTTAGAAATTTAGAGAAAGTGCAGCTGTGGATGCATCCTCCAACCTCAATCAATGATAGGGCTGGTCCTCCTGACCCCCCCCTGCTGGCTAATAAAGTGCTTCTTAGGCTTGGTGGTTTCCCCTGGAAGCCTTATGGGGTTGGTTCAAACTAGCACTTAGGTTTGTTTCCATTGTCTCTTCTCGAAAATTGATTTTTAGAGAAATACTTATCTTGTTGCTCAACAAAGTTCCAGAGTGAATTACTGTAGAAAGTTATTTTTTTGTCCCTGACTTTTTATTTTATTTGTGGCATTTAATAACTGAAATAAACAAATTAGAAGTAAATCACCAACCTCTGCAGAGCCCAATTGTAGAATGAGCCTGAACAACATGATGCTCTGGACACACTTAAAAGTAATTGACATTTTTCCTACTTGCAGAAAACGTTTACCTTAGCTATAACCTCAAGCTAGGAAGATGAATACCTGACTGTGAGTATTCTGAACTCACATTCTGGCAGGGTGATTAAGAAACAGAACTGAACAATGGTTGATTTAGATGAAAAAATATTTTGGTTTTTTTTTAATCCTCAATGTGTACCCTGTCACACTACTCTCCAAAAAATCTTAGAATAAAATAGCTTCATTTTTTACAAAAAACAACAATGTCTTTAATTAGCATTTTTCACAGAATCTACATATGCATTTTGTCTACTTAACATGTCCTGTTTTCCTGTCTTTGACAAAAATATTTCATGCTGGGATGCACATTATCATAATTGTCATTTCCAATATTCAAAAACAAATGTGTATTAAGACAGTAGCTAAAATTCTGCTGAAAATCAGACAATCAAAATCTTTTGTAATTAAGCACAGCGATATTCTAATTACCGATAATTCCAGCTACTCCATGCTGCTTCCTGTCCCCCCTCTGCAACAATTAGAAAAATATATGTCAGCTGTGATTTTTCCTTTATTTCACTTAAAAGTGGCGCAGTGGGGGATTTATTCAAAAACAATGACATTTATAACTCTTCTCTGGAACAGCGGCATTCATTCTTTACCCAGCAGGAAAACCTAAGTTTCAAGTGACTGGAGTAAAGGTCTAAAGCGATTTGCATATCTGCACAACACTGTAAAAACTTTCAAGTAGAAACTCTTGACAATGTAGCATTCACTGTGCACAAATTATAATTGTTATAGTAAAAAAAAGTAAAACTTCTACCCGAGAAATCCCTTCTCTTACAGCCGCATTCATGACTGCACATGGATGTACATAACTTTGCATGATGAGCTACAGAAGCATGAAAACTAGTGGCCTTGTGACTACATAGTCTGACATTCATTATTTGATCATCACTCTGTAGGTGAGAGTCTGCCTAACCAGGCTTTTCCATATAGCGTTGATTGCATTCTTCAAGTCTGCCACAATAGTGTTAGCTCTGAAAACAGCGGGAAAAAACTTGTCATTAATCCTAACTTGTTTGGACTCCTCACGTTGACTCTCCCACACATCTCTTTTTCTCCCTTTTTTCTCTCACAGCACATACTATTGCTCTCACTCTCCCTGCTTCGCTAACATGTTGACAGCAGTTTGTTAGTAGGTATCAGTTTTCAGTGAGCAGGCTGAGAGGGAGAGAGGGATGTGGTAATCATCTCTATCTCCGGCTGCTTGGCAGCGTTCCCCTCAGCATGCTGGCAGACACTTGCCATTGAGCAGCTGTCAGGCAGAAAGGGTGTGGGATGTGGGCTCAAGCTACACAGGTCACGGTCATTTCTTTCCAAAAGCCACTGAAGCTAAAACCTTAAGTGGCATTTGAGCTACCTGCACTGTCAGTTCTGACACTCACAACACTAACAAGGAGACCACCGGTAGAGAGTCAAACTCGATTATGCCTCCCTGGTGGATTTCCTTAATATAGCTAAGCTACTGCCAGGCTTGTTTTTCTAACAGTTAGAAAGCACATGCTTTCAACATTATTATCTAAAGAACGTAAAAGATATATATTTGACTAGTTCATTAATACAACAAGCAAATCCAATTATATATAACTCCTTTACAATAAGAAAAAAATGTCAGTTAATCAATTTTAATATATTTCATAAATTCTCAGCATAATGTAGATAGTTTATATTGTGAAAGGAGAGCTAATTATGCTGACCTTTCTGAACTGTTTACTGCCTGACTTTAAAAAAAAAAAAAAAAAAAAGAAAACAGGTAAGAGGTGCAGAAAGGTTGTTCAATTAAGAGACAGCCAGGTATTTAGTTTCAGTCAAGAGAAGAGGTAAGAGTTGTTAAGCAGTGAGTGCATGTCATTCAATTTCTAGCTATTATTTTTTGTGGTTTTGTGTAGTAGTAATTCTGGTTGATTTGTTATTTATTGTGAGGCACAGTGGTGTTGAGTTCATGGTTCACAGTCCTGTAATGCCATAATTGTTTTTTTTTGTTGTTGTTGTTCTCTGCACTGTTATAAATACAACTGTATGTAACGTATATTTATGGTAAAAAGTGGTGTGCTGATTCATTACCAAGTGAAAACAAGAGTAAAATTACACTTCAAAAATCTATGCGATTTCTCAAAGATGTACTTTGTGTACTACTGTTTTTCTTACATGCCAGAATAACAGTCATGCCCTTTATCATAACAATTATTCTGCATTAATTCAAGGCTGTCTTTAGGTCACAAACCAGAGCCCCTTAGTTTATGCTGAATTATTTGGAAACATAACTAATCAGCAAAAAAAAACAAAAAAAAAAAAAACATCAAGTTCCACAGAAGGTTAAAACTTTAAACAAAACTGTATGGAAAAGTAGTCTGACTTCCACGGCTGCAAACTGAATTGTGCTTGATAAGTTGCAGGCTCTCACAACCTGGACTTGTGATCTTTAGAGTGATACCCTCAAGTTCATAGCAACAAATACACTCAATCACTCAGGGAGATCCTAAGTCTCTCTGTTGGCCAATTACTGCTTTTAAAAAGCCTGGGGCACCCAGGAAACTTTGACTCCTGGAAATAAAGACCAATCTGAGAGAGAAACATTGCAGCTATTAAAATCTTTATAATTCTGTAAATCACAAGTGATTTGTTTTGCCCCATGGCTTGTTCCGATACATCCTTGCTGCTATTGCAAAGGGCATGGGGTGACAGCAATTGAGGAGAGCAAGCTTATTTTTACAACTAAGCTTGGAAAAAAGGGATGTCTTTTTTCTTCTTCTTTCTGAGTGCAGAAGGCAAAGATCTCCTCTGTGTCATAATTGCCTGAAGTTAGAGAGTAAAGGCTCTGGACTACTGATGTTAGTGTGGGCCTTTCATCTGGGGGGTTGGAGTCAGAGCTGCTTTAAAAGATCAGGCACTCTGGAGGATCAGACTGTTTTTATTTATGTAATACAGGCATTTTAAAAGAGAGAAAAATGATCACCACTTATCTACTTTTGCATTAGATGTTTCCCGGACTGGTGCCGTCATTGTCGGGTTTGCTGTTTTTGTTGATGGTTAAGGCTCCCGTTATCCAAAGCATATTTACATTTTCTCAATTATTTCAGTTTTGAACTTCAATATTAAGTATGCTATACTGATTAATTTTGAGGATGGATGCCGAAATTAGCCTGCTTATTCAAACAAAGTGGAAGCCAAAAGTGGTAGAGAGGATCATGCAATTATGAGTAAAATCACTCCAATTAAACACTGCCATGTTACGTTTTAGAGAGCACACACTTCACATAATATAATTACAAATTGGGATGAAAAATGGAAAAAGAAAACACCAACATTATAGAATGAAGCATTTACAGTTGATGGATTCTCAAAAAGCTCTTCTATCGTCTGGTGCTCAGGGTTAAGAATGGCACTCTTCTGCTGCTGCAATGCTCTCCCTCCCAACTGCATCACTCCCCATTCAGTAGCGCAAGGCCCTCTGGTACTAGACAAGGGCCCTGACTGAGGACGCTTTGATACTTCAGCCTCTAATCACCAGAGTATCCTTATAGTGCCGAGCTGATGGACGAATGGGTCATAGGAAGGATGTCCCAACCATAAATCAGACCACAGGGGTGACAGCACACAAAATAGGTGAATTGTCCTTGGGTTCGCGATGCTGGCGGCATCCCTTGTGTCACCGAGTCACACCACCCTTTTTATTATTTGGGAGCGAGTCAAACGGATGCCCTACCAGCCATTCTGCCCCCCCTCCCCCTTGTGTTTTTCCCCTAGACTTCGAGCCTGGACCCTGCTATGAACTGTTTCCAGAGTCAGTTACTGGTGTAATTGAAAGTGCTTTGTCATCGCTTTCAGCCAAATACTGATGGATGTGAAGTTGAATGAGGTTTGGGTTTTAGTTATACGAGTGAGCCTGTGTGAGATTTATCACCAGAGGCTTAAGAGGCTACAAGGGACCATTAAAGCACCACCGCCGTCTACATCACAGTGAACTGTTCATTATTATTCATTAAAACAGAAGGCCTTTAATATGTCTAGTTTCCCCATGTGAAAAAAATAAAATAAATTGTACATACATGGTTTTGATGACTGTTGGAAAACAAAAAACTGTTCAGCTGCCCAGTTTTTACAGTAAACTCAGTCTGGTGCAATTAAATATAGATTTTAAACACAAACGTAGCCTGGTCTAGAAATGCATAAGCAATGACACTTTTGACACACTTTTTAAAGTTTCAGCAAAATCAAAAGCTCCAGAAAGCCTCTTTTTATACCTTCATGTGTATTGTATAAATCTTTGTTCTTTAAAGCTTTTCACTTTCAAAACTCACTGTAGTGAACTGAATAATACAATAATAATTTGAGGTCTATTATGTTAAACATATTAACTTAAACATAAACTTATCGTACATATGGACTCCAAATCACCTCTAGATCACCACCGGTTTTCATATCTTTTCATAATTAGCGTGATCTGTGGAAAACCAATGAAACCATTTAATTTCAATTCTGGATCGACATCCACATGCAAAGCGTGGGAGGTGTGCTAGTTCTCATTGTCTTCCACTTATTATAGGCTGCCCCCAGCTGCATGGGCTGTGAGGGCCTGGATCCTGGCTCACGTCCAGCTCGGCTCTGATCTGGGCCTCTTTGTGATTTGAGGAGTATAGAGCTTTGCTGGGCTGCTGTCCTAGAGCCATGTTGGAATGCAAGTGCAGTGGTGGAGGTGCAGAGGGAAGTGACCTCACCGTGTGATGCGAGCAAGAGAACGGGGCAAGAGTTACACACCGAGGTTGGTTGGATTATAAATAAAGTAGCGTGTGGTTTCTGTGCTGCAGCCGGGAAATAGGAAAAGGTGAATACCAGTGCTCACAGCACAGTTGTAAATGGTGCCCTATCCTAACACTGGTTCAAGGCTGCCAAGTTAGCACGGGCAAATAAAGTAGATTTAATAGAAAAACATTTCCCAATTTCTACATGTTCTCAAAGATTTTGCCGCTCCATTGCGCATTTATGAGTTTTCTAAACATTCTATTGATTAATGATTGCTATTGTTAATTTGTGCCATCTCATTACAGTAAATTGTGTTCCTTATTTCTGGGGGTAGGTGGGTCTCGAGCAAAGGGAAGTAGATCTTTTCTAATGTTAATGTTCTTGTGTTGTCCAATAAAGAAGAAAAAAATAGGTCATTTTTTTCTATCTACCAAAATGTAAAAGTAGTCTTTACTTCAAACACAGATAAAAACAATATTTTTGCCAGCTTTTTCTGATAATAAAATTTGTGAATGTGCTGACATTGTGCAAGAGCCAGTCGTGTGGACTGCCGACTGCATGTTGAGGGATACTTGTGACTGACCTGGCTGAGGCATGTATGCGTGCGGGTCGTCTTGTAGAGGAGGAGCAGAAGGGAACAAAAGACCAAGACCCTGCCACAGGCACAAATACCTGGGAGGAGAGACAAAGGCAACTTCACTTTAACAGGAAGCACAGTGTCCAGGATAAACAGTGCTTACCTAGATGCACCATCAGTGTGTGAAACTAAATATGACTTCCAGGACATCCCCCCTGGAAGAAGGAAATGTAGTTTTGTGCTTGTTTTGGCACCATGTGTACAAGTTTATCAGCACCAGCTGAATTCAGTTATGCCTGAACATTTTATTCCTTACAAACTGAATTAAACACTGCCATATTTTCAGTGTAGGTGTCATTTTCTATATTAAACATCTCATAATGCTAAGTGTGGATAAATCTCTCAAGAAGAAATCAATAGATATGCTGTTGCCTATGGGAAAATTAGCATGGTAAATGAACATTAACTTGCAGATGGTTGGATATGGGGCATCGCTGTGGCTCCTAACAAACAATTGATTAACTTGTAAATTCCCATTGCCCAGCTGTTATTCAGGCTGTTTACCATAAATAAAAAGAGGGGGAGTAGAGAAAGGATCCAGATGCTTTGAGTGCTGCAGAAAGGCAATCTGTCATTGTTCTCAACTAACACTGATGGATGCTGCTTTAAATGGGGATTGGTTTTAGTTAAACATGACAAAGTGAGGGATGACACGCCATTGGTCACAAAGGTCTGGAGGTCCAGCAACGCCTCAGCAGTTGCTTTTTTCAGCCAAGACAACCTCTTGTTCGTGTATCAGCTGCCAATAAAAGGGGAGAAGTTGTTGGGGCAGCCTTTCAGGTTTGTTTGTTTTGCTGTGTGTTCATGCTGAAGTTGAGAAATGGGAAAATGAACAAAACTTCCTCGCAGACTATACCAAGATGGCAGCCAGTATGATTAGAGCATGATCTACTTTCTGTCCACTCTCCAACAAGACTCATTTCTGAACATTTATAATATTTGGAAAGCAGTATGATTCCACTGGGGTCACCATGGCTCACATTTGAAGTATGAGAAATACTCTTTACATTTGACTTTATGCTTTGGTCAAAGTTGTTGAGTACAGCTCATTACACAGAAGTATTGTGGATTTCTATATCTAGTAATTACTGTAAATATTCTAACCTGTGGATATCTAACAAAGTTACTGTTACAGTATGTACATAAACTAGGGAAACCATTTAGACATTTGCAAAATGACTTAAACATAACTACTTTTTATAGCTATGTAATGAACCATATATATTGGCAGAAAACCAAACCAAAAGTTTCAACATCAGGGTAAAACATTAAATGCAGACATCTAAGTTTAGTCATAAAGCATAATATAAAAATTTGAAAGACATGATGTGTTTTGAGGATATTGCAGTCAGTGGACAGGAGCATGGAAAGAAAAATCCCGTCTCAACCAGACTTCAGTGTGATGTCAGATTGTGAATGGTCCAGTAAACCCTGCTTCTCACTGACCCAAAAATAACCAAGGGTGATGTAAAATGCATATGGGCCGCTCTACCAGCTGCAGAAGATCACATACATGTTCTCAGTAAAGGATGACATCAGAGATCTGGAAGGAACAAGACAAGCCTTTCTTTGGACTGGAGACTTCAGGCCGCTAGTTTCCCAGATGCGGGGGGGGGTTTACAGAGCACCACTGAGGGATAGTTTAAGTAAAGACTTCTGCAAAACTCATCATTCATTGTCAAATATGGTTGAGGTAAAAATCCACCCTAAAACATACACTCCTTTCATCTCCTATCATTGACCGTTCACTTTGCCGCACATAAAACAGCTATCCCATAAGCTTGCAAAAAGACAGGCAAGATTTTAAGATTACATGATTCTCATTTTAAAACCAGTCATCAGGAGCCAGCCCCCTAGACAGACACATAACCACCCCCAACATACAGTCACATACAATTATACAGATGTTTTTTGCTTGCTAGATGCTTGACTTCACCAGCCATTTGTTTACCTTGGTTCTATGATGTTTTACTCTGAGCAGGTAGTGTGCAGTTGCTTTATCTAAACCTGTCTGCTGCCAGAAACAGCTGAGTATGGTTTCATATGGGGGAGCTGGTGAGAGCCATTGAGAGGCAACCATAGAGTAGACAATAAACAATTAGCTAAGACACCTAATAATGCAGGGAGCTGCAGAGTTAGGTGATGATTCTCAGTGGGTTTGGCAGTAGTAGCAACCCTTTCACAATACATTTAGTCAGTGGATTTAATGTCAAAAATATGGAGCTTCACTTTGTTTGGAAAACATCAAAAACAAATAGGCAAGCTAGCTAACAAAGTACAAGCTGCTTCACTGAGGACAGTGTCAATCTAAAAATGTTAAAATGATCATGTGCCAGCGGAAAGACCATAGAGTCATTAAAACGCCTTTAAGAGCATGAATGTGCATAAAATTTCATGGCATTCTCTGCACTGCATTATGATACTGTATTTTGGGCACAATATATGATTTGGCACATTTTGACCTGAAGCTGCTGCTAGATGAAAGCTCATGGAGTGTCAAAAATAGAAAAGGTTCATCCTCTGGGGAGCCCAACATTAAAAAAAATATCAAAATCTAATCACTGATAGTCAAATAATTGAATGATTTATGATCATCTATACCAAATTGCATGGCAATCCAGCCAGTAGTTGTTGTGACATCTGCTCTGGACTAGTGTTGGATGTGATGTCCCCATGTCTCTTCTGTGTTGTCTAATGTGTTTAATGTGATGTCTACTGCACTTAGTTTTTTTCCTTTTCTTTTTTTTAAAAATTGCATTTATGTGATAACCTAGGGAAGACAAAGAATTTAATGATCTACTTGGAAAAGTTTAATATCATCATAGTCTCCATTTATGTTCACCTTAATGCATCTTGTATTTATTTAAGCATTCAAAATGTCACATTTAATAAAAAATATAAAATACGACAGAGGCAACACAAAAATATAAATCAGAGAACAATCCCTGTCACAGACTGTGTTTTAAGTGCGGAGAACCAATATGATTCCAGTCATCAGTAAGTGTCAGATCAGCATGTTTTTTGTGATGTTGCTGTTAGTTCTCTAATGTGAGTCCATGCGGCCAGACTGCTCACAGACTTGGCCGCTGGCTGAAGCCAATTGTCTGAGTTAGGCAGCAGAACACAAGACTCCCCACTTGGAAAAAAGGAGGAGAAAACAGTGGAGGAGTTTTTAGCAGTCAGCCCTCAGACAGGAAGACTCTAGAGGAAACACCAGAAAGCCATTAACTAACCACAGTATTATCGTGATCTATTTGCTGGAATGGGCTACAGACAGCTAATGAACAAGCCTTAACCCCCCCCCTTCTCCCAACCCACCACCCATCATGCGCGCACGCACACACACACACACCGAGGAGCAACACACACTGAGAAGCAATGCTGAAAGAGCTCTTGCTTGTACAAAACAGCGTGACAGATCAATGCCTGATTCCTAAATCAAGGGAAAAGGTTATTCTCTGTCTCACTGGGATTCCACTTACTATCCCCCTATATCTAAGACACTCCCATACCCATTTAAACCAAACATGTCCCCCCCCCCCACCAAACAACACACACATCTCCTAATTAAGAGCGAGGCGGTGGGGCTTTTTTGTGTCTGTGGTTATGCTTGCAATGTTAGTGTCTGGAGTGTGAAAACAGATCTGATGGACCGGTGCCCTCAGCTCTCCCTGATCAGGCTCCAGCAGGTATCGCCCATGATTGACAGCTCACAGGTCAGCCGCCCATCTCTCAGTCTGTTAGAGGGTGGGCGGTAAAGAGATTTGGAATGCCTGGGACCCTGATTGCTTTATTGCTCGCCTGTCAGAACCATTGTACAGCTCTGTATTATTAGGGCTTGCCATCTCTCACCGTCTGGAAGGTGTCGCGTCTCAGCTCTGCATAAAGAATCGCCACTCCATTCAAAATCCTCTTTCTTTTTTGGCTGAAAGGAAGAAAGCACAGATTTTTCCACAGAATCTCCTGTATTGGTTTGTCAGATAATGCAACACAAGTGTCTCCAGGGAATGCTTTGGATGGCGCTGCTTTACACTCGAATGAAGAAGATTTGAGATCCCATTTGGCAATAATTTATCACAGTGATACCAACAATAGTCTATAACATTATACAGAAATTACTGGGATGTTCCTGATTATGTATCCAATCATGATGAAATTTTTACTACTGTGGTGTCCACGCCCCTTAAACATAAGAAGACAGCAAGCTTCTTTATTTTGCATTTCATTTTTCTGCTGTTTGTTTTACTTTACAAGCCAAAATCTAGTGTAGCTGAGACAGAGTTGCATGAGTACAATAACGTATACAAGGTATAACAATGCACATATTTTTAAATGATGGTGACTTAAACATTAAAACATTTGTTTTGTGTATTTTAAAGACATACAAAACTGCTATTTAAAAGCAGCCTGTGCTTGATGTGGTTAGCATTGTGAGCTGATGGTGTCCACTAGACCTGAAACAATTAGTTGATCAACGGAAAATTAATCAGCAACTGTTGTGATAATCGATTAGTAATGTTTCAAGTAAAAATGCCAAACATTTCCAAATTCCAGCTGTTCAATTGTGAGGATGTGCTTCTTTTCCCTGTTTTATATCATTTAATTTGGAATATTATTGGATTTAAGACTGTTGGTTGGACGAAGCAAGAAATCAAAAGATAACAACTTAGGCTTTAGAAAATGGTGATCAACAAACAATCAACAAATCAATCAATTAATAAAAATAATCATTAGTTGCAGCCCTATAGTGTCCACCAGAACACACCAATTTATTTTTCCACATTTGAGATGTTACCGTTTTGCCCTAGTAGTTGTTTTAGCATTTTATGATGGAGACCTATATTGTCTATAATCACAACAGGTGCAACAGTTTTAAATTCAAGAAATTTCTTTTACAATAAAAATGTTGCAGACTAAAGTGGTGAGTTGGAGGATGTCCAAACAGTGATTTCATTGTATTGTCACTTGCTGAGGAAAGAATGAGTCTGAAGTACAATAATCAGTATGATAATATTGCAATCTAATTATGTTAATTTACTTTTACCCTTTAACTTCTCAGCCAGATGTTTCTATTTGACTAACCAATCAGAAAACAACAAAGTACAACAGTATAGTCTAAAATCCCCCATATTGTCTTAACATGAAAGGGTAATACAGGCAAAGGAAATTTTACAATATCAAGTGAGGCAATGTTGTGAAAAGTATGTCCTTCTCTATAGCTCATTCCCAATGGAACCAAGAGCATCCTCCAAAGATACAATGGCCCAGTAAACAATGTCTCTACACAAATCCCTAGCTGGGTTTTTTCTTGTTATTCCCCAAGCCCAGATGACAGACTGGCAGGTTGTTGAAGGTCATCAGAGCAGTGCCTCCTGGTCCCCTGGAGCCCAGGTGATGGCCAGGCCACATCCCCAAGTGCTCTTGCTGCTCTGGGCCACAGCAGAGACAAGCCCACTGGGGTGCCACGTCGCTGTCTCCATGGAGATGAGGCGACAGGCTGGCCACGGCTCAGACTCACACCTTTATGGTCAGCTACTCAGAGTCTCGGAGGAGACTTCCCTGCCTAACAGCAGTTGCACGCTAGTTGTGATTGCTCCACTCCCACCCCAAAACCGTTCACCCTCTCTCTCTTTTTGTTGTCTTCTTTAAAGCCAGTGAAAGCACAACGCAGGACACCACCACCCCCCAAAAACAGTCCAACCCTCCTTGCCCTGGCAGTGCTACCCTTGTGAAGCCTGCTGGGAACAGTGGCGAGATGTTAGATTAGACCTTCAAGTCTGGGCAGGACCTAAGAGGGGATGCAACGCAAAGGGACTGCCCACTCTGTCTATGGCTCATGCTCCATTATGGTTTATCTGGGGGTGTGAAAGTATCATTCCCAAATGCTGTCTCCTTTAAGATCCTCTCACAATTGGCTGCTGAAGAAAACTGGCTTGACTGGCTCAGTTCAGTATCCCTGTTGATCTATGTTATCATGTCTCATTAGACCGACAATGTTTGACAGATAGTTGAGTAACAGATGCATACTTTCAAATGTATACATCACTGACAAGCAGCTAGTGATCATATTGATTTTTTAAAGCGTTACTGTTCCTCATTGTGTATGTGTGTCCTAATCTGAGAAATGAATGATAACCTCTTCATCACTCTACCCCCTGAGTGTTCTTACTGGAAGCCATATTGATTTTGTTAGTCTGAGAGTCCTTGCATTGCCTGGCCTTTACCTCAGGGACAAATCTAATTGTTTATCTCTGGACAGACTTCTGCCTTTACTCCCTTCTGTCTCATTATGTGCCAAGATTTGTCAAGTCAAGTCTCTCCACACTCTCAAATCTCGCTTTACAACATGTCGTTCGGCAGAACACTACAGATGGCTTACTTATCAACAGACCCTCCCACATGGAATGTTACAGACATGACAGCACAACACACTTGCAAAAATATACACAAACTGACATACAATGTAATCACACTCTGGAGACACGATTACACATACTGACACACAAAACATGAATCACTTTTTTTTTTTAAGAAACACGGATTTCTGATATCTTTGTGTGCGCTTTCTTGGAGAAAATCACAAGTAACTGTTGATTGTGTGAGATCTACAAAACACTGCACAACAACAGTATTACAATAGTTACTATTCTGTACTTCTTCATTAAAGACAATGCTGTTATTTTGTTCCTTATTTCTATTCAATCTTATTACATATAGCTTATAGCAGAATAACACATTGATCACAATGAAAATCCTCACTAGTTCAGATGCAAATGGTATTTTATTCTTTGTATAGATACCAGCTGGGTCCAATTTGACTGACAATATTCCACTAGTTTGATATAGCAAACATTGTAGTTTGCAAATTAGGTTGTGTAACTCAGTAGATACAGTGCATTATGTCAGACCAACTCAACTGCAATTATACATGAATGAATAACCAAGGCTACTTTATAGTCACTGCCATCCCAATTTTCATCAATATACTCATCATTTCACAATATAAGCCCCGTCTGTCTATGATGAGGCCTCTGACAACTGAAAAGTAAAAATGCTTTGTGAAGCTCCAAAATATGTACAGGATGGACTAACTGAGTGACTCAAAGCTTTCTAGACTGTAGTCTTAACTACAGTACAATGGCATACAGTAGGTGGATTCAAGCACATGACTGGAGATGCCATACTCATAACTAGATGTATTCTTAAAAATCTAATCATCTTCCAACACAACCATGTATACAAAATACAAATACCAAGTGAGTGAACAAAAGACAATGGGAAAATGGTTTCTATACATATATTTGATCAACATTTCCAAATTTGTGTATGGTTTGAACCACAACCTAAAACATGCAATTTTAAAATTAATTTATTCATTTCTTTAGGTCAAAGTCCCACAAGCATTCAATATTTTTAAGGTTCTAACCAGTCTAGGTGGTTTTACAACACAAATCAAAGTCCAAATCAGCAGGTTATTAGCTGCTTAGGAACTATAAAGCTGTAATCAGATAAGGGTTAATATTTTCAGTTGAGCAACTGAGACCAGATAGTTTGCCTACAGTAAAAACCTCATTACATGGCCAGACAATAACACATTCAAAATGTCAAAACTAGTGTCTGCACATTTAATGAACTTAACAGTTGACTAACTTAATATTATGACAACATTTTGATGAACTTAGCAACCAGTTTTTTTATTTTATTTTATTATCACCTTGCCTTCTCACCAGCTCTCCAAACTCTTTCAGGCCGTTGGAAGCCCTTGGTCAGGTTTTATCAGCGAGTTAACTCCAACGAAATAGGCCAGATCGATAAGCACATTCTCAGAAAGGAGCCAGAGCACAGAGAGTTAGAGGCACGGGGGAGAGAGGCGCAAGAGGCAGAGAGCAATCAGAGAGCTATGGATGTGTGTGCCTTCAGGAGTGGATCGATGCACTGACAGGAGCCCTGCTTTGTTCTCACACAGTGCTCAGATGTTAGGCGTGCTTAACATGATTGCTTAAAGGTTTTTGTTTGCCTACTTGTGTTTTTGTTTGTCATTTTGCTCTACTTATAGCATATCCTGCTGTCCCTTTTGTTAGTATGCTAGACGACAGGTGGTTAGGTTGGCTATCTTAAGTCTCATTGTTTCTTACACAGTGATTTAAAAAAAAAAATAAATAAATAAAAAATCAGCAGGGATTTTAAGTAGCATTTTGCTCTTTCAAATTTTGTCAAATCTCTGGGCATGGATAATGGCCAAAGTCCATAACTAAGGGCAACAAAACAAAAAATAAAAAAATGTTCTGAATAAACAATTTCTTAAAAAATGATGATTAACAATAACCTAAAGCATGCTTTTTAACATTTTTAAAAAGTCAAGCATGGAAGTAAGCATTAAGAAAGGCTTTGGTGCCCTTCGTTCTATATATTAAAAAAAAAAAATATGAGGACTTTTTGCTTTTGAAAAATTGGTCTTTGACATCCCTCGTCATTTCTCTAGTTCCAAGGAATGTTTCATCATGACAAAACTGCATTCTTTATCCTTACGCCACATGTCCACCCAAACCGAGTTAAGCACTTGTTCCTCGCTAAATACTCTCACAAGAATTACTTCTAACAAGACCTTGGGTGTGCCTGCTTCCTCACAAAAAAGGTGCTGACCGCAAAGGACAAGTAGGTGTCAATAGATCTGCTCTCAGCGCCTATGGGACGTTGAGACGCGTGAGCTCTTTTCCAAGACTTAATAAGATAGCACAGATGCGGCCTTGTCTGAGCAAAGCCCTGCGTCTCATTGTACTTTGGCCTCCCAACCCTGCCACTGCAAGACCTCTATTGCATTGGCTGCATGAAAGGGTCTCATTAGGACAGACAAACGAAAACCGGGGTCAAGGTATATAAAAGGTAGCCACAGCTAAGGAGCATGCCTCTAAGATGAGTTGGGAGCTCTACCACGTCCTAGGGCCACCGCGGCAGACCTCTGGCCCTCCCCATCATGACCTTCAATATCTACCATTATTTGATGAAGCAGAGCTTGATAATTATTTTGCGTGGTTGAAGAAGGGGGCACAGTTTGAAAGGAGTGTCTCTAAGAGAAAGGATAGTAGGGGATGACAGAAAGAAAGAAAAAAAAAAACTAAAAAAAAAAGATCAAAAGCAAGCCTTTCGCTTTTCATGCCTCAGAGGCTCCAAAGAGGATAAGGAACAATTGGGCCCTGGGTATCCTGTCCTCTCTGGCAATTAGACTCAGCTGATGAAGTGAAAGGGATGAATGGCAGGGTTCAAGGCCTTCTCTAGGATTCACACAACAGGGTGTGTTTTTACCTTCTTCTTCTTCTTTATCTTCATCTCGCTTTAGAGTGGCAGAAATGCAGCTGAAATATTTCCAGATGAAGACAATGTGATTCAAGGTGCCAAATCTTTAGCATGGGGGCTGATGAGATTGAAGAGGTGTGAGAGGAGCTAAGAGGCACAAACAGACTTGCATGCAAGCATATGTGCGCGTGCGTGCACAAGCACACGCACACACACACAAGACAGTGCACAAAGAGATGGTCCTATGTGTTCACAAGACATTTAGTCTAGAACGCTGTAATGTTTAAGTATGTATTCGTCAGTATCATCAACAACTATTACACATTGCACTGCAGGTAGTGCATAGTGTTCAATGGGATGAAGCAGATGCACCTGACATATGGACAATTGTTCATCCAGACAGTGCGTTCAGAAACATACCTGATTGGTCAGTGTTTTGTTTTTCTTTTACCAGCGAAGCAAAAATTCTCAATTTAGTTTAGACAAAGAGCATGATCATCAATAAAACAATATAGAATATGTCCATTTACATTTTGAAATAAAAGATTGTAAAAAGTCAGACTGCGCTTACAAATCATTTAAAACATTTTATATTTATGCGTAGTATTTTTGTTGGGGTGTCTTTTTCACATTTTATACCACAGCTATGGGTTGTTGTTGTAACAGTGTGGCAACAAAAACATTCATCTACTGCTTCTATTGAGACAAACAGTAAACTATCAATTCAGAAAAGACATAGTTCTGCAAAAATAAAAAATAAAATCAGCTTGACTGATCAACATAGTTTAAAGTGTTAGTAAGCATTGATTATACAACACTTCAAGCAGGTTCTTTAAAGAAATCTGATCCCTTCATATTTCTACTTTGTAAAATCATTATATATGCATGTGCTGTATCACCCTTTCAAAATGAATGCAGTCCATGCCAATTTCTTGACAGTATCACATTAATTATTTATTAAACTGTAGCATTAACAATTAACATTACACTTCAAGCCAAGTCATCTGAGGTGTAGGAGGAAGTTTTAACCTGACACACAAAGTAAGCTACATTTTCCAAGCTAAATAAGTAACATTAAAGTAAATAAATACTGGGCCTGTGCTAAGATGCAACAATGAGGATGCTACAAGCTGTCAAGTCATATTCGAAAAAAATCACACTTCTTTCAAGTGTCGTATTTTCCACAAAACTGCACCTACCCTGGTATAACTCCAAAATGCTGTTGTAAATTTCATAAAATACGTCACTTTTACAGTGAATTGTTGCAGCAGTGTAGATTTAAGCTTCTAATATAAAATGCATAAACTTACAAAACTCCATTAAGTCACCATATATATTTCACAGGAAATTTCTTACAGTGACCATGCCAGTAAATGGGCCCCGAGGCTTGAACGATACTGCCACACTGCACTAAAACCTTAAGATGATTAGTGATATTCTTAAAACCTAGCCCACTGATAATGTGTTTAAAGAAGCGATACGGCTTTTCCAAGCTTTGAGTTCAAAGTCTGAGAAGCATGGGGTCAGAATGCCAATGGGCTAAACAAAGAGTAGCCAAAATGGGCTTTGGGGGATTTGAAACTTAGGCCCCTGAACCCCTTTGATCAAAACAGAGCTATGGCCATAGAAATACTAAGTATCAAGTGCCTGGGACTGTGTCGCTGCCAAAGAATGGTGAGTTTGGCATGTAGGATGAGACACTATGTTCAATAACAGATAAAAAATAATAGTATAGTTTAGCAGGAAGCTAAGAAGTATGAAAATACTATTTTACAGGGTTCCAACCAATGACCAACATCCAGGACAACTTAAGGGGCTTTTCAATGCTCATGATGGAGCCAGATGGTCCTCTGCACCGATGGGTGATGATACTAACCTTAACACTCCTAAACCAAAATTCTGACTATATTTTGACATTTCTACATCAAGTTAGCAGTAGCAATGCCTCTTTATTCTAAAACAAGAAAGACACAGAAGGATGCTGAGTGAGCCTATAGTTGTGTAGGTGTTTAGCTAAAGGTTTGGATAATTCCTTTTTTCAATTTCAAACTAATGACAAAGATTAAATCAGGTGGTAAAAGCATTTTTCTTCACCATCTGTTTTAAGAGGGTTATGTGCTAACTCTGGAAATACTCAACTGGCTAATTAGTTCTGCTTTGACTCTCGGCAAGTGTCCTGTTTTAGTCAGTGTGCTTGATGAAACAAACAACAAAAATGTTTCAAACTCAAACTTGAACAGATTTTCCCATCTTGAGCAGCATTGAGCAATTAAGAAGGCATGTTTTCATCTTATTCTAATGATAAATGCAATCCAAGAAAATCCAACTGTGTTCAAAGTTATTATTATTACCAAATTGACGATAAGGCTAACAATATAACCTGACCAAATGTACAGTGGGATTAATAAATGTTCTTTCCTTAATGTCAAGATACCTGAAGTCGTTAAATGAAAATGGGCAAATAATCTAAAATCATAATCAATCAAAAACTCAATTAAGCACGTTTATTATCATCCTGTCAGTTATAGTGTAACACCTCTAGGCAGCTACATCAACAACTGATTAGTGCTGGAGACAGCCATAATGGCAACTAGAACACATGATGGAGAAGACGATTAAATTGAGATAATTTCAGTTAGCCTATGTGAGGTCTTTGAATATTTCCTCATGGCACTGCTGGTTAGCTCATATTTAAACAGTTATCACCATGTTTCAAGTCCACATTAAAAGTATTCAAATGGTGCATGGTGAGTCATACAACAACAACACACAATGTAGTCAAGTTGGACCATCTGCAACTACAATTGCAGAATATGGTACAACATGTACTGTGTGTTTGGGAGTAACATGCATAGTGTGTCATTCTTTTGTTAAAGAGAATAACATCACAGTCTGGATAAAAATGAATCTATACCTTGCTCTATTTCTATTAGTAAGTGTCGAATGAGACATATTACTATGTGGTATGTACCTGCACGCAGCACCACTATTCTGTAAAGCCTGTCAGCTGTGGTTTTCACGAGTTTCAACACTTACCTCTAATGCCTTCTCTAGCTGTTCATGTTTATTCTGACTGCCTCTTTGACTATGTAGCCACCAAGCAACCTAAGCTGTAGAATAACACAACTTATTAGAAGAACTATAATGGGGCTAAAACGCAATATGATACAATACGTTTGTTGCCGATAGGAGGGAAGGCAAATAGGGCTGCAAATAATGATTATTTTCATTATCGATTAATCTCACGATTATTTTATTGATTAATCATTTGGTGTATGAAACATCAGAAACTAGTGAAAAATCACAACTCCCTAGAACCCAAGGTGATGTCATAAAATGTCTTGTTTTGTGCGATCAACAATCCAAAAACCCAAAGAGATTCAATTTACTATAAAGAAAGACAAGGAAAAGCAGCACATTTTCAGATTTTGAGAAGCTGAAACCATCAAATCTTGGGCATTTTGCTTGAAAATGGACTTAAACGATGAACCTATTATCAAAATAGTTGCATATGATTTTTCTGCCGATCGATTAATCGACCAATCGTTGCAGCTCTAGACGCAAAATTAACTTTCATTCAGTATTAATATGCATGATACTGAAATATTACATACACAAGTTTACCCAAAGTATATTAGAATCACCAAAAGGGAAACAGTTTGAGGATTGTGATAAACAGCTTGTAACACAAGTCGAGCAGCCTTGAACGTTTGTTATCGCCTTCACTATACAAATCTTCATTGTTTCTCTTTCTGCTATGACCTATCCAGTAAAGCCAAATCAGAATAAAAATTGACATATATTGGAAGTTATTTTTTTATATTTTCCCTCTCCTGACCAAGTCATCCCTCCTGCTGCCTGTAAGTATTTAAACTGATATGTTTTTGTATGGAGGACATCCTCCTTAATATTCATAATCAACAAACATTCATTCCATTATTTAGTCTATTACCACTGACAGATCTTTCCCGATGACACAAAGAGATGGGATGCACAAAATATAATGGGCATCTTGTTTTAATTGTTAAAATTCCCTCTTTTTTTAAGGTGACAGGGCCATTACTCCAAAGTCACCACTTATCAGCAGTATCAGTGAG
This sequence comes from Macquaria australasica, assembly GCA_005408345.1. Lineage (NCBI taxonomy): Eukaryota > Metazoa > Chordata > Actinopteri > Centrarchiformes > Percichthyidae > Macquaria > Macquaria australasica. The sequence continues at coordinate 366,245 of SEMN01000262.1, forward strand.
GATTAATGGTTTCACTTGTGCTAGTAAGAAATGTTTAAGTTGTCCCGATTATCAGTGCAAGAAAAAGAATCATGGTTATTTGTCATTGTGTTAAGCAGTGTGAGAGACTAATCTAACAAAACACTCAGTTAAGAATGTGATTAACCCTTTCTGGTGAGACTGAATGGGATGTGTGTTGGACTGTGCACAGCAGTCAAGCCACTGTCTAAAATGAATGCTTGGCTTTAGGAGAGCTGTGTCAAACTGAACTATCAGCAGCTGTACTATTGTGTAGAAGAGGTTTTGTGTATAAGACAAAACTATGCTCAAATGAAGGTAGTAAAAGGCAAAAAAAAAAGAACAGTGTATCTGCACTAACAAAAGGGGAAATCTAACCTTGCACATAGTTTCTATCCCTTCAAACTTCAATGTAATATTCTATATATTATTCACATTAGTTGGGTGCATAATTCAGACTGCAACTGGGTAAAATGACAGTGACCTATGAGCCAGAACATGAAAAAGGTTTTCTCTTCACATACTACATAGGAACAAACTGAATACATTCAATGATCTCAGGGCTAAGCATTTACTAAATGTGACAATAAATGAAAGAAAAAAATAGTGACTTACAATGGCAAATTAAAGATTTAGGTTTTAAATTTAAATTCAGACTTATAGTTTGTTTATAAAAAGAGCAATTACCACCACCAATAGCTGCCATACTATCCATTTAACACATTTGTCTTGTGAAGGATTTTTTTTCCAGCGGCACAGTCCCTGAAGCTTTTGTACTGGTTGTGCAGGCTTGTTCCTGCTCCAGTAATCTCCTACATTATTTTCCTTGTCTGTCACCTTTATAGTATCTATTAGCCACTCTCTACTATCTGTTTGTGGGGCATTTTCTCTTCCTTTTCCCCATGAATGTTTTATATATTGGAGGGAGAATGATTGTTCTTTGCAATGAGGCCAGCGCGTGGCCTCAGTAAGACAAATTGCTCCAGAACGTCTAAATGGCAGTCAATGATAACTCATTGTAAGGAGAGTAAGTGACTTCCAATGGAGTGGATAGGGGACAGAGAATAATGGCAGAGCACAGGTGAAAAATAGATGTTTGGCTCGGTGTAATTACTCCATTAGGGGGCTCTCTGTTAATCTACCAAACCACAGCAAGTGTTTTTACAGCAATGAGGAGGTGACGGGCGAAAATGACTGCAACTGGACAGAGAGGAGCCCCGCTACCTCCCCAATCACAACACACACTATGAAGTGTTTACTAATGGACAAATGTACTCTCAGTCTGCGCTCTCTGCAGCATCCCACGAGCTACTCCAGTTACAAGTAAGTGTGGTGATAGATGTATTGACGAAGTTCATCATTGAGCTGACATATTAATTACCTGCAATATGGTCCCATGCGTTCAGAGTGCTTTAACCTCCTCTGTCTCAATTGTGTACTGGGAGATGGATCAGCTGTGGGCCTGTTAAACACAAAAATCTGGGTTAGAACAAAAAAAAAAAAAAGGGGGGGGGGGACAAAGGAAAACCCACCCACTGTAAAATCAACACCCCCATTCCGCTGATTTCCAGACAAACATAATGATAACAATTTTTTGACCATTTGGTGTCTGCTGCTTCCGCCTGTGGCAATCTAGACAAAAGAAGCCTGGAAAAAAAATGCTCCAATATGGTCTTAAGAGTTTATTCTGACCACACAATCTGTTTTCTTAAGTCAACTTTTAAAACACTGCTATGAGCAGTGCCCACAGCTTTATCACTGAAGCTCAGATTGACCTTGTATTCACCTTTATACTATTTCCCATCTGTTTAGGTTCCACCCTAGAATCCATCCCAGTTGGCTGTAGGCCCACTTTGCATTGGGCTTTCTCAGTGGAACCCTGAACAAAACCCTGTAGGAGGAAAAGACTCTCTGTTCGGCCTCTATTTCAGAGAAATTTCTGCTTGCATCTCAGCATTTCTTTCGACACCCGGCATGCCTACTTGGACTTTTCAGGCTGTTTCCCCATGTGCAACACAAAGAAACCCCAGCAAGTGTAAGATATTTTACCCTTCTTTTACTGCAGCTTCTCACTTGACTTGAATCAGTGCAGTCCTCCAGCGTACGGCAGAGTTAACAAGAGGGTCAGAATAATGTGGTCAATTCTGCAGTTTAGTGTTTAAAAAAGGCATAAACCGTGACCACCACAGAGTGAGGCTGATATGGGAAAACACCCACCAATATAAACAAAAGTGATTACATTTGCAGAAAATGAGTCCATTCTTGTTACTTTCAATTGCAGTACACTTTAATTTAACTTGCATTAGAGTTACAAGAGAATCAAGGCTGTACACATGTATCTACATCCTTGGTTATAGCTCTGCTGAGACAAATCCTCACAGCAGCTCATTAGAGGGCTAAACTGACCTTCAACTAGATAAAAAAAAAAACGTTGAAAGCTATCAGCAGGCAGGTGTAGCCTACATGGCTCAAAACACATACAAAGGCACCAATTGGGGAAAATACAAGGCGTCCAGCTGGACAATTTTCACTGCCCCAAAAGCTACAGGTTGCGGTAAGGGGACTTCAAATGCTAAGGACAGTGAGAGGTGCCATTATCACTCAGTGCTGAAAACGAGCACGGTGACCCGATTAAAGCGAGAATTTCTGGGTCACGGTCTTGTTTTTCAATGCTTAATTTGTCTATCGATAGTGACACGGTCCGTGGCTTGCACCTACCTGTAATATTATCTTTCTAAAAGTCGTGGTTCAGACAGGGCCCTTGTCATTGTAACCCAACACGGAGGGAGTGAGCGGACAGGCCTGCAGCGTGTCGCAGGGAGGAAGCGCCGGCTGGCTGGCTGTGGAAGTTGCGGGCTGCGGCGCCGCTCAGTGGACGCTCCGGTTTCAGGAGCTCCTTCTTCCCTTTGTAGCTCTTCAGTCACGGCAGGCTTCCGGGCATGCAAGAAATATACAAAGTTTATATTCAAGTTTTTTTTTTTTTTTTTAGAATCTATTTTGTTATTAAGGTAATTCAATTTTTATTTTTTATTTTGAAAGACCAAGTTTGATAGTAAGAGCGCACAAAATTAGGACATTTTTTGAAGGTAGGGTATAATAATGTTATCGAAAAACATAGTATTTATATATAATGTTCCTTACTGTGCAGTGGTCTGTGCATTTGAAACATTTTTCACCCACACTGCTTTAGATGAGTATCATTTGATAGATAGATAGATAGATAGATAGATAGATAGATAGATAGATAGATAGATAGATAGATAGATAGATAGATAGATAGATAGATAGATAGATAGATAGGCCTAACAGTATTCTCTACATGATATCCTTGACCTCTGAGTGGGGCTGTCTAATGTTAAAAGCTGTTGTAATCTACTACTGTGTAATGCTGATGGCAAAAATGTTATGTTTATAGCTTTGTTAGATGAATCAATTAGAGACAAGCGAGCATGTATACTGAGATGCATTGAGGGTTTTATGTCTGTTGGGTGTCCTCCTCACTTGTAAAAGAGAGCAGATGAGAGCAGTTTGTCATACGTTCGCACACCGACACAGCCAAAACTTTGGTCCATACAGTGTGCTCTATATTGTGAATATTGTGTGATTACAAATTATAACAGTTGGACCTGTGTGCATGGAAAGCCAATCTAAATTTGACTTTAGTCTGTGAGGTATGAAACATATATACTTAAAATAAAAGCACTAGTTTTGTCTTAAGTTGCACTACGAGTGCCAATGAATGTGCAGGAATACTATGGACTTACACATTTTACTTCACCTGAGCTGAAACTGGTTAGCTCGTTTCGGTGGCCTTTGGTGTACAGCGACAAACAAGTTCATAGTGTCTGTGGTCCAGCCTTCTCAGGGCTTCCTTTGCATCAGACGCACTGCCCTTCATCTCATGCTAATGTAGTACAAAAAAGATATCTAGCTTTAAAGACATGGCAGTCAGTTAAAAAAGGCTGTGCTTAGTGTTTGAAGCCATAAATGTGACAGAAGACTTCAAGAGGAAGACCCAAGACTGGCAGTCTAAAGATGAGTGAGAGGCGGACAGGCAACATGTTTTTTTCCCATCCAGAGGGATATTCTGTGGCCAAGCTTGATTATTAGAGATGAAGGACAGACTGAGAGGATGTGGGATTGTTAAATCCTTGAATCCTTTCACCAAAGCCCCCCCTATAACATTTTCCTGCACTCCATCTCTGTGCATTTATGGTGCACCCTTGATTTTCCTCTCTGTTCTTTTTAAGACTGAATGAAATTCAGATTCCCTGATGATATGCAAAAAGCAGGAGATAATATAATTTGGCACTCTACAGTATCCAAACTTAGGTATTTAGAAATAATATTGTGATATACATTTGTATTATATATTCCCAAATCAAATAGACCTTTTACAGTATGACAGAGTTTCAGATGTTGGCAAGAATTCATAGGCTCATCCCAACAATAACTAATCACTACGCTGTGTAGACAGAACTTCAACTGTCTATGGTGTTATGTGAAACCCTGGCTGTGGATTCAAAACCTCTGCTCCCCTTGCTATGAGAGGCTGTGCTTCATTTGATGCCCTGTCCATTATTGCCAGCATATTTGAAAAGTGCTAAGCCTTGAAACGAGTCCCATATTATTTCAGGCCGGACAGAATATTTCACGGCAGGAGGCAGAAAATGAGACCTTCCCTCAAGAGACTGCCTGCAGTGCATTCTACTTGGTGCAGCAATCGGAAGGTCTCATACTGTGCAAAACACACTTGAACAAACAATTATATATTTATCTGCCACACTTGTGAGATTTTTCTTTATTTCCCGTGTGTGTGGTTGTACAGGAAAATGGGAAAGAAATGCAAAATTGAAGGATACTGTAAATATGGAGAGTCCTCTAGTTTTGTGCTTGCTAAGATTGGTATCAGCACACACATCAGGCTACAGTGAGTAATCAGCGACCCATAAAATAAGGTGTTTTATCACCACCTCAGGAGCAGGAACACATTCCAGGGAAACTGGAGATCCCTTTGAGTTACACCCAGAGTATAACAGCAGCAGGGTAAAAACAGGAAGCTAACCAGATTGATTCTTGAATCACCCGTGCCTGCTTGAAATTGGATCCCGGTCTTGTGAGATTAGCCAACGACATTGTCTGTGTTCTGGTGCATGATTCCATAAATGTGTAACAGAGTAGACGGTGGACTCTGGTAACAATGCCGTCTTTCAGCTGATTCAGGAGCGTGCTGCTGCTGTAGCTACAGTGGCAACGTGGCAACGTCTGAAATGCTTGCAGGCACAGTAGTCATGGGTTCACGAGTGGCAGGAAAGGAAAGTTCCTGAGAAAGCTAACACCCCTATACAAAAAAAAATAAACTTACAGAACGTACTGTATGTAGGTGTGTTATAGTCTTGTTATAGTCACCCACTCAAACTGCCCTCTGCATTTTTATACATTTTTACTGTTTGAATCATTGTTGCAGTACAACAAAAATACTACTTATACAGATATGCATTATGGCCATGAAAGGCAATCTCTGTGCAGGTGATGATGGGTTCTTTTTTCTGACAGAATGTATTTTTCCCTCATTGACATTTGATTTAGATTATCCACCTATAAATTATAAAATTGTCATTAAACAAAAATGAGCACCCATTACAATTTAAAGTTGACATATAAAATGCGGTTCAATATTATTTCATAATATAGAACAAACTACTCAATTTGCACCTAAAAGTAGATTTTGCTACAGGAAAAAAGTCAAACAACAAAGCTTTGCTTAATCATTGAAACTTCAGCTGGCAGTGACCTTTGGGAAGGATCTATATCTCTGTTCCTGGACGAAATGATGTGGATGGCAAGCAGTTGTGTCCTTTGTGTTTTGTGAAGATATTGAGTGTTTGAAGTGTTAACACTGACACTAAGCCTTTGGGGCGAGCAGGCGAAGGAAACATGTCACACAATAGGATGGGACTTGGATCTTTGCTTCCCCTTTTCTGACCTCTGACCATTATTGGTTTTCAGGGTTGCTGCAGCTCTGGCTCCTTGGGGGGCAGTGTCTGCCTTGATCATATCATCACGATGTGCAGAAATAGGAGTATTACTTAGCTAATGATTGGACCCTTGAATAAAATATTCTGACTCAATTCAAACAGTAATTGCCATTTTATTTGAAGTGCTCTCTTTTTATTTCTTTTGTTTAGAGGGTTTACATGTATCATAAATCCTAAATGTTGTTGTGATGTGAGGCTTTGGGTAAAGCACTTCATTTGAAAATTGTTATTTAAAGTGACTTGCCATTAAATTATATAAATTAAATAAAATCTCATGTAAATGAGACCCTGTTGACAAAAGCACGTATGAATGCTTCATAATTTACTGTACAAACCTTTTGTGAGATTGTAAAATTACAATTTCAAGGCTTCTTTATCCAACTTGCTTTTATCCTCATGGTGCCTTCAAGACTCTTGGCCATCTATTAGGCATTTGCTGTCATGGAAATGACCTTTGTTAATGAATCTTTGAATTTTGGTTGACAATGTTTTTGTGTGATCTCTCCATATTATATGCCCCCAGTAGCTTGGCTGACATAATCCATTGAGGCCACACATAAAACAGTGTGCCATCTGCACCTGGAGCATGGCTATCAGCTCTGTTTTTTTCCCCCTCACACTGCCTTTGCTTGAGCTTTCTCCTGCCTGTGTGTAGCCTGACCCTGCTCTTCCCGTTCCAGGCTACAGAAGCCAAACCAAAGGCAGCTTTCAAGGGGGACTGTCTGCTCAAATCAAGTCAGAGGCCTTTTTAGAATCGGTTCAGAGATCATAGCAAGTAGAAGTCAGGGAAGAGGATGACCCTCTCCTCGAGGCTTGATCGGATCTTGGCCCAGTCAAACCCAGCAGGGCTCAGTCTCTGGACAGCTTCGTCTCTGCAGGCTTTGACTCTGTGATAGTGCGCATGAAAGAGGGCACCAAGAGAGCAGCAGTTCTGATGTGTCAGGCTCAATGTCCTGGCAGTCTCGCAAAGAGCAAAGTGGGCAAAGAAAAGGACACCGCCAGCAGGCACGGGGCCAGAACAAGACCCCTATATTGTGTGACATGTTATCTAATGGCTGTCCTTTTGTTTTAAATTTATGCATCTGAGACAAGTTGGGGCCAATGACATAGGTCACAATGTATAAGACAAATAAGCAAATGTAAGCAGGCTCTTTAATAGCAAAAACAGATATAATGTTTAATATTTAATTGTTTTAATGTTTAATTGTCTCAAATTATAAGTTGAACACCCTATTGTTAGAAGCTAGAAACATAATTACCTTCCCTTATTAGTTTCCATTAGCATAATGTTGATTCATCATAACCCTCTCTTATCTCCATCAGTAATTAGAATTAGGTATAAATGTTCAACCTCTATATAAGACCAGGTATTCAACAACACTTTCTTACATGAAAAAAAAAGTACATTGTGAGATTCTTTCTGGAGACTCTTGCTTATTTTGCAGTAGAACAACAATGTCAGATGTCAGAAAACTTTTGAATTCTGTTCACTGTAAACATGGCTACATATTGGGCTAGAGAGAGCTAGTTGTGTCTTGTTGACACACAGGATTATTCACCCTGTGTTTCTGACCCTTCTCTACTTGACTTGGGCTCCCCTCACTCCCACCTCCACAGATCTCAGCATTCATTAAGATTACGTATTTACTTTAAGCCCGCCGCCTCTTTGCATAATGGCAAGCAGGTTCCCCGGCTGGCACAGTGTGTTTCAAGTGCTCGGTGAGGATAGGACTGAATTTTAAACACGATGTGTCTTGCCTCGAAGTTGACCTTGCACAAAAAGCCCAGTGATCTCATTCTTTGCTTCAGTAGAAAGCTGCTGATTCTCTCTGTTAGAGTGTTGCTCCTGTAAGAAAGGAGCCCTGTATAGCCTGCATATCACTGCAGGCTACTTCTACAGACTCCTTCCACTCTCTCTTTTCACCAGAACGGGAGGGCAGGGGAAATGGCTCAATTCATAATGCTTTGATATGGAAATCTGGGTTAATTTCCCTCTCCAAAGGGAGTAATTTACCAACAGAGAATATAATCCAGCTAAATGCAAGGAAGGAGAGCAGCCATTTTTAACTTCAGCATGGCGTGACTTATCTCCAGTTATTATTTTACAAAGATGGCAAACGTGATAAAGCTATCTTTTACATTTGGAGGCAGCTGATCATGTATCGTTAATATTGTATAGTGTTCCTTGTGTCAACCACAGTAGTTTCCTACAAGGCGATGGCAGTAAGTGGATATCACCCAGCTCCCATTGGATGTAACTTTATCTCAGACTTACTTAAGACCAGTGGACTTTTAGGTCAGCAGAGGTCACAGGAGTAGCCTCTATACATTGAGGCCACATTGCTCTGTCCACTCATATGGATCATAACGGTTAGATTAAATAGCCTTGGCAGAACTATCTATTAGAGCACAAAGGACAAGCAGTGTATGAGACAAAAGTTAGTCATTGTTTTAAAATATCCTCACAAAAAAATAGTACTTAAATTTTATGTTTGTAGAGTCCACACAGAGTTGCCAAAGCCTTAGTGTAAAGCAGTTAGGATAAGACTTTTATGAAGAGCTCTTCAAGTGCCTATCATCATGCTGGTACCATTTCATCCATGGCTTTATGTGACTGAAAGCATTTATTACAGTGACACCCAACAGTTACTTTGATACTGTGCCTGTCAGTCTTAGGCACTGCCAAGCTGTCCTATGCGACTTGGGGTTATGAAGGTTAATATTGCCTGGTGCTCAAAATTCAAATGATGACAGGATGGGTTCATTGATGAATGACTGATAGTTGACCCCATATTTCACTTGTCATTTCGTCCACTAAAGCTTTCTCAGACAAGGTTTGTCAGAAGAGGTTTGCAGCTTAACCCTCAGTTGTCTCCGTCTTTCCTCGCTGTCTACACCGCAGCTGATGACTCAGCTCCTTATCACGATTCGTCAAATCTGATTCAAACTGGATTTGCTATAAAATCAGTGCTCATAAACGCAGCGTCTTAATTTAGTAAGTGTATGTAAGTGTATGTCTGTGCACTTACAGTTTATTGCTATTTATAAATGTGTCTGTTTATAACATACATACATATATCCATGTACATGTATGTATATACAGTATGTGCATGTTTGGCAACTCAGTAATGAGGCAAATACTGAATTGCAAGACCGACACATTGGATGCCAGTCAAATTCCTAATTCAGTGTATTCTAATGCTTTTCCCTTCATTTTGTAAACATTTGCAGCAACACTAAATGTCAGGAAAGATAACAAAAAGACATTAACATAACATTAATCCAACCAATCCAGTATGCGTTATTTTAAGGACAAATTTAAAGAAACTTTTCACATAACACAGTGGAGTAATTGAAGTAAGTGTGAATGCATCCTGACATCAGGTTATGCAAATACAGGATTGTGTCAGAAGTGTCAACAAACATTACTCAAGCATACGAATATGTTGAAACCACAAAGAAAAAGAACACTTTTATAAATAAATAAATGCAGTGTTTTATTCAATCACTTTTTATACCAACATTGGATGAAATTGTATTTGAAAGGGGCAGTCTGTAGCGATGAACCCACACTGAATTATCACCCAACTCTGCTTTTTCCCTCAGCTCCACGATGTTGTGTAGTGTCTTTCAGATCATTGTTTTGGTTTAACAGCCCACACCTTTACTGTTTTGATTCACCCTTACTGCTCTCAGTAAGAGCAGTAAGGGTGAATCAAAACATTTACGGCCGCAGCAGACAGCTGTATTCAGCAAATAAGCTCTAAAAACCCACTGTAGACCTGCCCAGCATCAAACAGCAGACAGACAAAGATAGCTTAGCAATTAGCTGGTGAACATATTCGAGCATCTAGCAGCTAATAGCTAGAAGGAGAGCGAATGTTAGACTTTACCCCAAGTGTCCACAAAAATCATTTATTGCAGGTTTTTAATAGCACAGTCAACCATTTCATTGCTGATCAAATGCCACCATAATAAGTCAAATCATTAGATGTTTCAAAAGAAGGTACTGTACTGAAGTTTTGAATTAAAGCTTTCATCAGTTCATTTAGGTTTCTTGTATTTTCCTTTTCCTCAAATCTAAATTTGTTATTTACTTCGAAAATAATCAAAAACCATATTATTAAGTACGTTAAAAAAGCATCCATCTATCAAAGGCAAGTAATGTCTTGTCTCTTAATAATGACCTTTAGAGAGTGACACTTTTAGGCTATAATACATGCATTACCTCTGTCCTGTCACATGCTATATTGCCAGATGGCTTTCAAATAGTAACCTCATCTGGCCATGGTCGGCCCATGATATGCCACTGCTTTGTAGAGGTCTTGATACCCACATCTTGCCCCTGGGTTTTGCTCTTTCAGGATTTCAGCTGGAGGACACATTGGTGAAACCTTCCAGTGATGAGGGCAATATGTCAGCAGTCACAGGCCCTTCATGTCATAGCATAGCTGGACACAAGTAATGAGTTGCATTAACTGTAGTTCAGTTGTCAAAGAGTCAAAGGACAAAGGGTAAAATATATGCTCTAATCTGAAAAGGTCAGCTGAATCAAACTTAATCTCATGCAAGTGAACACAGAAGTTTGTGGTCAGTGTTAGTTATTTATAATAATGTCGATTCTTTTTAAAAGATACTGGCAAATATGTAACTATAAATAATGTGTATGTCTTTCATTTAACATGAACTCAAATTAAGTGATTAAAATGATAACTCACATTTCTCCATCGTATCTGCAGATATCAATCATGGACACACGGTGTTGGTACTGTTTGCTTGGCTTGGTTTATCCTTTAAATGAGTCAAATTAACCTAAAAAATTACCAATTATGATAGTAAATCCTAATGGTAGTGTTCTTTTACATGTTAATGTCTTGGACACGGGAAGGCTCATTTAATAATGAATTTGATAAATTTTAACCTGCACCAGTGCTTCAGGATGCAAAGTATATGGTGCTTATTTTTATTCTAAATGATTCACATTTTTCTTTTATACAGCATGGTTTCACCATGTCTTTATTTGTGGAAAAAATTCCGTACTATTTGTTGTTTCTCACTTTCGGACCCAACAAATATCCCTTCTTTTTACTGATGCTCTAAATTTACCCATCACACATAGAGTCTCCTGACTACAGCACAGTGACATTTATAATTTCAAGCAAAACATCACTACTATCCCAACCTTCCCCTTTTCCTTCATTGGATGGGGCGTACTGGAGCAGGCAGGATGCCCCTATTAGGTCTCCCTCCTGCCTAGCCTCAGCACCACTGCACCATACAGCCATTAACCACCATTACCGGGTAGGGCCATTTCATGGTCAAAGAGCATTTTAGTGTTAGCTCTCCCTGGGGCGACGGAATCAGCCAAGTGAGTTTCAGTCCTGCTCAACTACATATGCTATGTTTTACATTTTCCCTTTTTTCAGCTTATTTTTTCCCTTAACATCTCCCTGTTGTGCACTTTGACTTGGCAAGTGTGACTCAGCGTAACTCAACTATACATGACTGATGGCATGTATGTCTGCAGTGAATTATGAACTGTACAAACAATAAAAAAATGTGCAACACATACTTAATGCATTTTACAGTAATACCATGACATAATGTTGAGAGCATTCAGAGAATGAGCTTTACAACCCCATCACCAAAGAAAGGATTGAAGACCTTACTGTATTTATAAGATGATTGACAGACATTATGTGATGGCCAAATGCATTCTAATGTTGTGAAACACAGTTATCTATTGTAACTGTAGTTTTATGATTATTGGCTGAGACCACTAATGGGGCTCTATAGACTTACTCCTCTTTGCATCACGGCACATTAAAATTTTCATGCTCTGGCTATCAGGATGAACCTTTTCAACTCTGTTAAACTCTTTATCCACTAAGTATTCAGCAGTGGGTGGAAAGACAGGGCAACTCATTAGGGGGCTGTGAGATGGGAAGTTAGTAGGTTACTGTCTACAAAAGGTGTTCGGACTGTCAGGATGTGAGGGTTCAGGTTCCTCATGGCTAATTTAAAATGGTAACAAGTAGCATTTTGGGATGCCTAAGCCCCTATCATAGCCCTGTCCTCTCTGTAACATCTCATGTGCAGAAGTCCGAGCTTAACAACCAGGTACAGTAATAAAAACTGTAATGGCAGGGCGGCTACATAATGAGGTGAGTGGCAGTATAGCCCTGCAATATACTCCCACCTCACCCATTAGCTGCAAAGGTTAGCCACCACCTCCAAGTCATAGTAGTGGTCCTTGTTTTGGATCACACAGCAAGTTGTGAGCTTGGATGCTGACCTCAGCCACTTTACTTTCCTTGCACCTCATATCATACAGATTCTTATGGCTGTGCTCATCTATCACACATCAGTGCTAACACACCACTGTGCAACGAGAGCCAGGCATGCACTTCAATTTCTAAGAGCAGTCCCTTGGACAAGTCCTCGGGGCAGGCGAGCCGGTGACTGGACTCTTCAGACCTCAGTGGTTGAGCCGAGGGTTCATGTAGAGCGTTTCAACTAAGCTAGCAAAGAGTCTAGACACCAGAGGAAGATACAGTATGTAGTCAGCTGAGCTCTCTCTTCTTCATGACTCTGGATTCACTGGGTTGCCAACACTGATGCTTCCCTCTGGAGACAGAGGAGCACCCAGGAGGTCTTCCCTGTCCCTACACTAGAAGGTGGTCACGTAGCCAAACATTCCTGACTCATACTGTGGGTAGACCCATGACATGAGGACATTGCTATTCCCTTTACAGAGTTTGTTCATCCACCCTGTGATGCGGAATCCCTAATAGCTAGCAGAGTCAGGGATAAAATGGGGAGCCAATGGTTCCTTGACTTGGAGAATATCATGGTGCACCACATCACTCTTCCCCTCTGAAAATGTCTAAAAAAACAGGAGACAGGAGACATCCGTGCTCTGATCACGGTGAGGGGCAATGGATGTGGAATTTTACACTGTATGCAGTTTGTTGAATCCCTCCAGGAGACAATGTCATGGCACAGACACTCGGGCGGTGGCAGACTACATCATGTTGGAAGTCCTTTCTCATTAAAAGGGGAGGCCAGAAAGACACTTTTTCGGCAGTGAAGGAAACAGCTTGACTCCAGTTCTATCAAACAGCATAAAATGTGCATCATCAAAAAACAGCAGCGATGGGTCGAGTGCAGGACACACTTCCGCTTGTCTTCTATGTCAGCAGCAGCATACTCTGCACCAAGGCACTCGAATCATGTATCCTACCAAACCAGAGAAGTTCATGTGTAGTTGTGTAGTGGCATATAGAACTCTTTCAAAGCGATGATCATCCTTATTGGTTGATCTGTTTTAAGCACTGCAGGTGTCGGACATATTTCAACATGCATAAACATGCAAGCTTTTCTCTTTCTCGCTGCCTTTTCACAGCACCAACATATTCTGAATATAAAATACAATTTAGCATAGGCATTTTGCTTTGTAAAGGGATGCACACCACATTCTATGATCTTATTATCATGATCCATTTTGAAAGGAAATCTATTTTGTAAATAATATTTCAGGACTCTGAAATATTCATCAATCAATCAAGTGAACAGGGATCAGATACTCTCACAGTGAAAACATTTAAAAGAAATTCCCTGTCAAACATCAATCATTGGAGCCAGATTTCTTTTTCTCTGGACAAACAAGTAACAAGTAATTATTATAAAACAGCAATTAATCAATAAAATCAAACATCTTTCTAATGTTGCCCTAAGTGAATATTTACTCTACCTTGCAACAGCACATGGGTCCAAATGCTGTCAGTGCAGGGACCGGCAATCCCCTCGAGTGAAGACTCAAACATCTGGAATTCTTCAGAAATGAAGTAATCAAAATTGACGTCAAGCTGGTCTATAAAGTTTGTTCCCAAGATCCAGCAATCTGGCTCAACATCGGTATGGAGTTTAAAGAAGCATTTTTATTAACAAATAGCAGTGACTTGTGTTATATAGTCATGTAGAGCAGTGGAACATAGTGCGCAGCTGTTGCTAGCAGACCCCACTTATAAGTGTTGTGTGCGGACTGTCGCTGCCATCTGGCTATTACCAGTGAAGGTGAGGTGATCTAAAATGCAAACATTAAGGCTCAACCTTAATGCCTGAACACGTTTATGATCAAACTGATTCTAACTACTAACCTATCCTTGACACCGAAAGGCATTTTCTGGGGCACAGAAACCTTGAATTCAGTAGAGGTCAACCTACTGCGACGCTTTAGCTTGACGTTACAGACCATAAAGGTGGGAAAAGGGTGTAAGTATAGAATGGCAGATATAGCTTGATTCCCTTGTGTTTTAAAAGCAACCTGCTGATTGATGTTGGCAGAAGATGGCACTGCCACTGGATGATTCTTAGGATGAGAGCGAGAGACACCACCCACTGTCAAGTTGTACACCAGCTCAATAGTCCACCGAGCACTGACAGTCACCACAGCTGTACATTTTACGCTACCTGAAGCCCAATAATTAGCATTTCTTTTTGAGCAATGGAAAAAAAATAACAAACAGAACATGCACCCCCAGACTTGCATAAGCAACTGTGCACACACACACACACACATTTACACACATGGACGCACCACGCACACATAGATTACTGCACTCAGCACATTCATAGAATTTCCTGCTAATTTATTTGTTTTTTTTCGTAAGCTGGAGCTCAGGAAGAAATTAATTGTGCAGGTTTTGTATTAATTTGTGTCAATGTTACACTTGTCAGCTTGAAGTTGACAAGAGGAGCCATATTTTTGTTGTACAGTAGGAATCCAAACATGCTGGTTCTGCCTCATGCTGCTGGCGGATGACACTCAGGGAGAGATCATTCTTGCTCAGTAGGCAGTTTCCTCTCAGTTGAACTAGCCAGCTGTTAGTTTATCAAAACTTGACTGTTTGACATATGTTGTATCCATGTTGTAGAAAATCACTCCAATAACAAATTAGTTTTTCCCCAAACTAGAATGTGCTGTGTTTCATTTGTATATTAATGGTTATTTTTAAGGATTAAAAGGGATTATAATTATTATTATATGGAATTCGGTTTCTGTTTCCAGTTAGAACTACTCTAGAAAACCTATATTTAAAGTACATTTTCAGCATTTCACTCATTTAGAAAATGATATGATGTTGGGGTATTGCTGGAGGAAAAGGCTGCCTGTGTTATGTATTTTGTCCTAGAGGCAGACATAGCAGGACGAATCAGCGGGCCTCAGGACAAACCTCCCTGTCACCAGAGATGGAGAGCCTGGCCAACTGTGTTGACTGATTGTTAGCATTAGTGGCTGTGAGTGTGATTAATATGCCTGCCCCTCACATAGCACTCTGGAAAAAGAGAGGTGTAGCTTAAAACCAAACAGGGGTGGCCACATTTCACGCTTTTAAAGAAGATAATGCATAACCTGAGCGTGGCCGGCTGTATATGGCAGGATGGATGGCTCTAAGAGACCAGGTGCTGTTGCATTAATTCCTCCACCCTAAATCAGAGGGAGGATGTGCTGGCCTAATGAGCTTGTTGTGTGGGATGCTGTGAGTGCTGCTGAGACGCTGTGAGAACACACTGTGCTCCAGCATAGTGAATTTGAGACTGCCATAATTGCTGCATTGTGATGGTGATTTTCTTCTTCCGCATCTAAAGCAGCCCCTTAGCATCTGCTTGTTTGACTGGGCCTCCTGTCTGCGGCGGTCATAGCACTCCCTCTGCTTCCACGCACTGGGCCTGTAGCACTCACCAAACATTTGGGCTCTAATTTGAGAAGATTAGGTCCCCATGCTGATAAGTCAAACATTGCATCACAGCCTTTCTGCTGTGATATGAAAGGGTGTCACTATGCTCTGGCACTGCTGACAAAAGGATGTGCACGTTTGCAGCATGAGTGCCAGCATGCAATCCTGCTTATTTTAAGAGTTGTTGCCTCAGCAGAAAGGTTTAATGAAATATATACTATATATATATATATATCTTGGTAACTGAGGCTAAAATTACCAGTGCCAACATGTTGGACTGATGCCTTACGACAAGCTTTAACAGGCGCCCACATTCCTATGTTTCTTTTATTAAGTTTCTTATTTTGCAGTAAGTATGACATTGCTTAGAATACCAATAAACCAAATATATACCACGTCCAGCCAGTCTCGCATTCAGCAGTAGACATGACATGATAAAATGCCACCTTCAGTTTTCCATTTTTGTGCGTATGTGAAGGCCATAAGATGGCTAAGCGATTAACCGCGCTGCTCACTCAACATCTGTAAGAGGTTCATCTGTGCAGCAGAGATCCATGGCTCGGGCACTCCCTCTGTGCCCCTATGGAAAAAGAGGCCTGCCAGAATGAGGAATGACGGCTAAGGCCCTGATTATTAGGATTAATTGTCTTTTAGTCATGCAGTGGAGCAGGAGTGCCAGGGTAAAGCAAGGTGGAAATAATGAGGGGTGTTTTTCTTTATAAGCACCCTTCACAAAACAGTTGCTATAAGGTGCTTCACTCTATCAACACTATTTAGATTGGTGATAAGCATGAAGTCATAATAACGTGAAATGCTTCTGAATGGAGGATAGTTTAAGAAATGCACTGACAAACCGCTCACTTGTTTTAAATAAAACACTGCATTGGTAATAATACTGGTGCTGTGAGGCCTATGAAAACACACCTGCCAGGTTAAGGGTGTCTTACATAATTTGCTTCCTGTTCATTTTGGTCTCATAAATCTCTACTATTGATTTTCACACCTAGATAGTCCCCCTATGAGCCTCTAGGTACTGAGTTTTACAACAAACATTTATAACAAAAGTTTTAAGTCTGTGGCCTCTGTCAAAGCACCTGAAGAAAGAGATTTTTTAAGTAAGACTTTGGTAAAATGTTTTGAGCAAATAGTCATTTAGGCACCAAAACTGAAACAGTTTTAACAGACACCCTCATCTAATAAATATGTTCTCATGCTTGGCCAAGACTCTTTGGACATCTTGGGGTGCTCTTGAGTCTTGAGATATAAAGCTACAGTATTTCCTGAAACAGACAGAGAACTAAAGTTGCTGCACGTCCTCAAAGTGAACACTGATTTCCAGAAAAGTTACAAATAGATGCCTTTCCAACGACAAAATGTCTAAACACCTGTCACTTCCCGGCATATTCATTCATCATTATTAGATAATAAGTGGGGAATAGCCCCTGAAAACCTCTATTACCTTTATGTACTCTGCAAAAGTGTGCCACAGATAACAGATGAGGCTGGACTTAAATTACTTTTTTCATATTGTGCACAATTAATGGGTTTTAGAAGCAGCGGAGCTCATAGCATTTAGGGATGTGTCCTATCAACGAGTCCTGGGGATTAACCTATCTACTTTGCATTGGCCTCTGACTGCACGCAAGCAATGCTAATCTGTGCAAAACCAGACAAGCCCCCTTCAATAACTTTCAAAAACTTCTGCATTGATGATGGAATATCTGTCAGCTGGTTGTCATTAATTTTATACATGATTAAGCATGCATTTACGATACTTGTCAACTGGAAGTTTTGAGCTGTCGCTGGTTTGAGCACAGGCAGCATTTTTTTTTGTACAACCTTGTGGAGCCTTTATGTTTTGTTTACTACCTCGTGTAGCAAAACCGAGGTCAAAAATAATGAATCCATGACTGACTTTGTATGATTGTTCATTGATATTCCTAATTATTTATTATTATTTAACATTTCTGTAACTGTAACTATATCATCTTATTCTCTGTATGGTTTATATTTCACCTCCTGGAAATGGATTCTGTATTTCCCACTGAGAAGGTAAATTTTTTGCTTTTGTATAGTCAGAATTGTGCTGTTTTGTGTTTGAAAGCACCGCTGGGTCACCACTAGCTTCCTTGTGGCCTTGACTGTGACAAAACAGCAGCTGAATAAAAGTCATAGGAGAAATGCCTTTGATTGTGGAATACCCTTCCAAATCTTGCATAGCCTTAGGTAAAAACATGGAACAACAACGCAGAGGTACAGTACAGCACAATGGAGGCGCTCAACATGAACTAATCAGTGTTTTGGGAATATATAAGTCTCTTTGACTTTCAAGGCAGTCAAGGGAGAGAAAGAGTTTCCAAGTTGTTTGTCATCTAAACAAATCTTCCCTGCAGCATTTCTTCATACTTCCAATAATAGTGACTGGTTCAAATGCCAAATTATGCTTTGCTCTGACATATTGCCCACACCATGTGGTGTATGTGTGTGTTTGTATATGTGCTTGTGTATATGTCTGTGTGTGTGTGTGTGTGCCAGTATGTGTGTCGCAATGATTGTGTGTGTTCGAGACAGTGTGTGTATGTGTGCCCGCTGTTTGTATGCATTACTGTACGTGTTAGTGGAGGTGGCTGGTGGCGGTGTACCAACTAGTCACGGACCTGGAGGATTAGATTTACCATTTCAAAGATGCCTGTGTTTCTAAAGTTTACACACATACATGCACACACACACACTCATACAATCACCCACCCACACACTGCTTCCCCAGCTTGTCAACGTGCAACGTGGGCTGTGGAGGCTTGTGCGAACAGATGGGAGGAACCAGCATAAAATAAAGTTAAACTAGAACAGAATGACTATGCAAGTGGCGTGGCCGCCCTTTGTTTGCTAGGAAGGTGATCCTCAGCAGCTGGGGATGATGGAACGCATGATTAAAATTACCAGAGGGAATGATTAATATCTCCTTAAAGCACACACTTCCAGCATATCAATCATCTCATTACACTGGAAAAGTTAATTGTGTGAGGGGAGGGTTGGGGCCCCTGAACCATGAAAAAGTAGCCCACCCCTCGACATGTTTACTTAAACAACAGAACAGACCCAATAACTCCATGTGTTCTGTACTGTGTTTTCAAAGTTTCAACTGTTTCCACAGAAACAGGCCCCAGTCAGCAGGGGACACTGTACTTAACAGTAACTGGAATCTTTAGTGACTGACAAAACTTTGTCTGTTGAGTAACAATTGAGAGGTGTAGGCTGATACATGAGTGGTTGCAAAGCTATATAAAAAAAAGCGGACATTGGCCTTATGTTTTTTTTGGGGGGGGGGTACATTTGCATTGAGAAAGTGCAGCAGGCTCTGCAGTACATCGCCACATGCTGCTCTCACCCCTGTGCACACTCATGTTAATAACACTCGTGAAAATGGTTGAGTGCCATATATTAGTGGGACATTTCGTTATATTCCGGATGTCATAAATGGCAAGGTTATGAACTGTTGGGTTGTTTAATTGAATTGAGATGAATTTCCACGTAGCCTTGATTTCCTGTAAGATTTGTATAATTAAAGGTTACAGGCTTCAACTTTTATGGGAGCGATACAGAAACAAAGAGATGCCATTGAAGTCCTGCATGTGTGCATGTGTTTATGTATACAAACACCAACAGTAAGCGAGTAGCTGGAGATTATTTAAGTGCTAAACCATGACGAAAAAAGGCAAAAAAAGAAATAAAGCTGCATACACAGGGAGATGAGGGGAGGTAGGGGTCCCTGTGCCTATGGTGGCCTGGATTGCCCTTGCCTTACCTTCCTTTCCCCTAGCTGCCAGTGTGTCCTACTCTTTGCCCTCTCTGCTCCACTGCGCTCGCTCCCGTACCCCCTCCCACCTCTCCCTGCGTGCCTACGCTGCCTGAGCCAGCTGCTCCCACTTCATCTTCAGCAGCGTCACCAGGCGGGGTATTAATCATGTTTTTCGAGAGGGACACTCTGCTATTTATCTCTCTGACACTTCCAGCATTCAGAGGCCCGTTGCTGGGCACAGTCCATTGAGTAGTAAGATTACACATTACTTCGCTCCATTGCTTCTCCCTGCCCTCTCCATTGACTAGCTGTTCGACGGTGGCATGAAGCTTGCACGATCGGACATAATTTATGCCCTACATGTATAAAAAACACTACTCTGTTTCTCTGTTTTCACCCTCTATACTTCAATTTGGCTAATGTGCGGCACATGTAATAGCAATCATCTATTGGTTTCCATAAACAGCATATACAGTAAGGGATGTATGACATAATAACACTACTGCAAAATCAATTTAATATGAAACATTCTCACAGAACTTTTCAAACTGAGTTTGCTTTTTTTGCTGAGTTGTGCCATTCATTTCTAGTGTAAAATGTGACTAAATGCAAATGGTTAAGACTTTTTCCTGTTAATAAGACATGGTAGCATTTTTACACGCGTGATATTTTACTCATAGCTACTAGAAATAGTCCAGAATAAGAAGAGAATTACTAATATTCCTGTATATCATAAAGAAGGTGTCTACTTTCAGTCAGTGATGCACTCACACGGTACTTGGTTTTCAAAGAGACAGTCGGTGGAAATGGTTGCAACTGTGAAATCCAATTACACGTGTTGACCCTTTACTTTTTCACTTACACTGCATATTGAGGCACTTTTGCAACAACTCCAGTGTAGCTCATGGCATAGATTCAAATCTCAATCCAATCCTCATGCTTTTGATAGGTGATGAATTGCAGGAATAAATGCACCACCATTCTCCTGATATTTGGTTCAGTTTCAGTTTGTTAAATGTGTGAGATCCTCCGGCTAAAGTAATCTACTACCTCTTCCCATTGGAAGATTCTCAAACAACTGAATTATAGTGAGGATGAAAAAGGTGTCTTAGAGAAACAGGAAGCAGTTATGTTGGCTGATGGCCAGTCTAATGGGCTGATGGGAATGCTGAATGAATGAGTGATTCTCCAGGGATCCCCTCAGCTTTGGGTAGAGTTCTGAATTGAGAGTGTCAACTAACTCCTCCTCTGCTGAAAATGGAGGGTAAAAGTGCATTGAAATCCTGCCAAATAGTAAATCAAATATGTGTTCAAAAAGGAAGTGAACATTTTTAGAACAATAGAGTTAAGTACACCCTCAACCCCCACCCTGTCCTCTCTCTCTCCCTCTCTCTCTTTGCCTTTATCGCTCCATTTTTCTGTCTCTATCATTTTCTCTTTCTTTCATACGCATATTGATGAGCTGCGTACAAAAGGTAAGTTACCATATTAATAGCTGTTATTGCAGGATGTTAGCTGGTGTCTAAAGGAACGTTGAGAAAACAGTTGTGGGTCTTGCTACCTCTTCCCCTTTGTATGCTTTCCTTCACATAACGTTCAGAGGTCAGCAGGTATCCTTATAATGGTGGGAGGAATCCTACAGCCCACTGGATGATGTAAACTAGGTCATTTAGAAGACAGCAGAGATCTGGCACAGACGATCTATATTTCTTCATGTTGAGAAAGGTTTGCCTTCAAGGGAGGGAATGGGCCTCTCCAAATTCAAACAGCCAAAGAATTGTTCTGTTATCTTGTGAGCTTGCTAGTAGCTGAAACGATCTTGTCACAGAGAGAGGTATAAAGGTGTAAACTGCTGGCTTTAGCTTTGGGGCCCGGCAACATTTCAAGAAAAAATAAATACATCTCAATACAACTGTCGCAATCAGTGGATTAGCTTGCCAAGATGAAGTAAATTTGCATGGGGTTCAACTTCAACACAAATTCACTGTTTACTAATTGCACAGCGTCTTGACAGGGCTCACTGGAGGGAATGGAGAGCCAGAGAGTCCAAAATGGAGAAAGCTATCATATTAGCTGTATCTCACAATCCAGTTTTACATAAACCTCCTCTGCAAGTGTAAAACTGCCCCACAGAAGAGACGTAACATTGTTTGCAGTTGTTAGACAGGAGTGGATGGTACAAATATGTTCCCTGTTGAATTGACTGTCTTAACAAACAGCCTGATTAGAGACATAGAGTGCAAGTATTCACTATTCACCAAGCTTCCAATGTTTTTATTATTATTATTATTTTAATTCAAATTCAGGTTCCTTGACTCAATTCAAGCATTCAAAAATATTTCTGCTTATGTTCGGTTTCAGTCTCAAACTGGTTATAAGCAAAATATATTTAATTGTCTTAGCAAATATATCAGCTGTATTTGAAACAGTTTTTGCCTTTTTAAATACATATAGTGTTCAAAGTTCACTCAACACCCACAGTACTGATGGTGATATTGCTCTTTAATTTTAAATTTAAAAAATCTATGAGCTTAAAATAGCAGCAATTCTTTTTCTTTACTTCTTCCAGTGGAAACAGAATTACAGAATTGCAACAGCCAATTTACACCATTTGTTGGTTGCATCATTTTATTTGGTTAGTCATTCTGTGGCTCCTTTTTTCTTCTACGTGGTCTAAATGCAGAGCTCCGAAAGGGCCCCTCACTGAAGTGAAAAATTAAAAACATTCAGGGTCTGGAAAATGCTTGAATGTGAAGCCCACTTCCACACCCCAGATGTTTTATTCAAGTGCAACCGTCATCCTCATCAAGCCCCTGCTGCTCAAAGTCCAAGCTTCTGCTCATATGAGACAGGAAATGGCAGCAACAAGGCTTAATGGCTAATGTCTACCTATTCCGTCTGTAAGTGGTTCTCTACAGAGATACAAGGAGTGGGTGTTAGTGCGGTGAGGAGAAGGGTGCTGTTGGTTGAGGTGTGCTGTAGAGGTGCAGAAAGACTTAATATAGTGATATATGACATCTAAAAGGTAAATATAGCTAACGACTGAAGACAGGGGTGATCAGATTTGCATAGGTCTTTATGTCCTTGTGTCTTTGTCTGTTTCTGAGTGCCTGTGTGTGGTTTCCACTCACCTGGTATTTTGGTTATACCTGTCATGTATTAATATAAAGCAAGGGTTTGGGAATGTTAACCATCAGTCAGTGTGTCACTGGTTCTAAGACTGTTGGCTTCTGTATAGATGATGGCTCTCAGATGAAAGTCCTGGACTCTCCTCAAAAACCTTGGAAATGGAGCGTGGTATATAGCTAGCAGTGATAACAAGAATTTGGCTTCAAACAGGGAGAACATCAAATACCTCTGTGTATATGTGTGCCAGTGTCCACTGGGTGTGTGTTTTTGTGTGTTTTTGTGCATGTAGGTGTGTGTGAAGATGCCTGTTTCTCTATACGTGCTGTACATTTTTGTGTTTCTATCCGCCACCATGATATGTTTGAGTCTTGCGTGTGTGTGTGTGTGTGAGTGCGTGCATGGTTTTTTTTTTTTAGCAAAACCCTCCCATTTCAGCTCTAATGACACAGTATGTTGTGGCTGAGGCCACAGGATTTGGACATATGTTCACCTTTCTTTTGATGAACAGAAATTGAGACCAGAAGAAAGGGGACAACATTTGGACCAGGGATTCACCAAAGGGAATAAGATGAAAAGGGAAAGACTAGATGGCTAGTGAAACCCTGTCATGACCAGGAGAGTGGCCCATTCATCTGCTCTAATTCAGGGCATTAGTGCCTCACAGGATCAACATTGTCAAGGCTACAAACAAGAATTGTTATAGACTTCACTGCTGTAGATTCTTTCATGTGTCTCACAGCATTCTTTTATTCAGTAAATTTCATAACAGTGTGTGATAGTAGGGTCATTATGGTGGCATCAAAGTGAAGTGCAACACTTTAAAGAAACAACATATGAAAATAGTTTAGTGTACACAACACTTTATTTCAATATTTGTTTTTGCTGAGAAACTGTCCTGTGCACATATGCTGTGACCTTAAGAGTAAAAGCAGTAATAATAAAGTGTTAGCATGATTAATCACCCTCTCTGCCTCTGATTCCTGCAGGACTGCTGATATTCTATCTCCAAATTTTTGTATTGATTCTGATTAGACTGTGTAAAGTTGTGGCATGACCTTTCTTTACAATTCCCTTGCTTGGGTCTCTCTCAGCATCTGTGTCTCTCAGCACTAGAAAAGGCTCATTAATGGTTTTGCAGGTGCCTTTATTGCTATGTCCCATCTTTGGACCTATGATTGATTGTTGGCATCGAGTGAAATTGGAAATGCTCTTTGCTGGGATTGTTTTGTTAAACACCTGCACAGTATTTATTACAAAGGTCAGATCACCTTGGTTCCCCCATCTAAGAATATATGATCCCAATCTACCTCAGAAACAGTTTCATTTAGACATACCTTTATACTTCGCTGCTACTATATAGACGGCATTCAACTGCAGCATTCAGCTTTAGAAATGGTATCGTATCTTTTTATTTTCTGCAGATATCAACAGCGGTGATTTTCAGATGTCTCGCTATCATAGCTCAATGTCATTTCACTTTGTAATCAGCGCACTTATTTAATTAGGTTGTCATATTTCATATTTTGCATATCCTCTTTAATAACTGCACTATTTGATTATTTGTCTTTCACAGCCACATCTGTATGGTTGGGATCAATAGCTGATTATCAGCGACGCAAAATGTGTGTCAAAGCTTGTAAGCATCCAGCTGGAGCTTAAAACACATGAAGCTCTGTGAACAAACTGTGTTTTCATTTCCACAGTCAGACCTTCAGACAAACATATGATGACAAAGTTGTGTACCTTGCACAGGAACACACAGATTTACAACATGAGTGTGCCTATTGCTTCTGATCAGAAACTTGTATATTAATGTACTGCATGTAGTAATGTAATAATTATATTTACTGTATTTTATTATCATAATGTATCATCAAAATGTAACATACAATGTGGCTGGCCATACATATATGTCATATTTGCTATCTATCTGTCTATCTATCTATCTATCTATCTATCTATCTATCTATCTATCTATCTATCTATCTATCTATCTATCTATCTATCTATCTATCTATCTATCTATCTATCTATCTATCTATCTATCTATCTATCTATCTATCTATCTATCTATCTGTACTACTTAGCATGAACAAGTTTAAAAACTCCTGCTTTTAATGATGTAACATTCATGTTACAATATATACAACAAAGTTAAATGCCTGCCTCAGGTTCTCAGAAAATTATGAAATGATGAAATGGTTTCAACCATTTTTTATGTGATCGTACACAAGTCTATAATTAATTGAAATATTAAAAGTAAGTACATCTGCTGCAGTAATCAGTATAATTGAAGTGCGGTATGCTTAATGAGTTGCTCATTAAGGGCTCTGAAATAAAGTGCCCCATACCACTTCAAATTTTGTATTTTCATATTTAGTTAGTGTCCATTTACCTTAATCATATTGAAATGAGATTAAAAATATGCATCTTTATTATCTACTGGTATGTTTGCACTATTATATCTCATTTATATTGTATTGATCAAATCAAGGAGAAGATTATCATAGTAAGTGTGATGGCCCTCTGGTCTCTCATTTAACTGCAGTAAATTATGTTTTATTTTCATGATTCACAGGATTTTCAAGCTTCAAAGTAACACCAGTTCTTTTACAAGTGTTGTGAAATGACAAAGCCATCGTTAGTACACATTACAGGCCATTAATTTGAACTTCACAGTTGAAATAGGATTTCCAAGCAAGCTATGTGTATGCAAAAAGAGGAAAATCATTGATCCTTTAATGCTGTCCCAAAGGGTCCACTGGTGGGGTAAAATAAAGAAGCCCTTAAACTCTGCAATTGCCAATAATGAGCCATCATTACTCAAATTACAGCAAGCACTGATTGGGTTTAAAGTAATGAAGAAAACAACATGATCAATCATCATCAAGGCCTGGTGTCCTCATGTCAGAGCCCGGGCCTTGTGCTGTGTGACTGGCGGGGCAGGGCTCCATCTACAGGGGCCAGGACTGGGCCATGTCCTTGGGGCAACCATCCATCCTCCAACATCAACATCTGAGAAGCAGCAGCACCTGAAGCCTTCACTTTGATTTTAAAATATTGCTATGACCAGCATCTAATGATAAAATTAGAGCTACACCAACCAGATGACGTGGCAGATGTTTTTATCAAAAGGTAATTGTTGGTACTGTATATGATTATAACGGAGTATATCCAATACAGGCTTATTATCCATGGGCACCGCTGTCCAGATGCTGACTTTTGTCTGTCTTTTGGCAGTAATTTCCACCAGAGTTGAAATTTGTAAAGAGCTGAATATAATAGTTACTTTTCATAATCTCCACCACGGATGGCTTGTCAAGCACCCACACGCTCTATTATCATTTTAATACCCTGCTTGGACTTATTTCACCAGGGTGCTGACAGAATGGTTTCTGAGAGTAAGTCGTCTTATGGAAAGGGAAATTATTTTCCCCTGGTTCATCACAGATAGCTCAATTAAGATAAGAAGGAACAAATCTAAGTCGCATTATGAGGAATATGTAAATGGAAAGAAGAAAACTCCAGGCAGCATGGAGGAGCGTTATTGCCTAATGAGGATATTGCTGTTCTTGTTTTGCATGGTTTCTTATTGACAAAATTATAAGTGAGAATAGTCAACCCATTCAACATATCATAGCCCTGTAGTAGGTCCACAGTATAGTATGCAGTTTATTCTCATTCTCTATGTGCACTCTGTCAACTCATCTTCTCCCACTTATTTGCCATTCAACAGTTCATCCAGCCTGTCTGCCCTCAATCTCAAGCAGGAGATGCAGGAGGCACAAAGCAAAGTTTTATTGCTGATCCAATCCCTGTTTAGATTCAGCGTGCATGAAAGCTCCTAAAGTTGCCTACCATCAATAATGAGGTCTCATTTACACAAATTACTCTGAACGCTGATTAGGTATTATCTAACAGCAAGGGCCACCTCGATCAATCATCATCAGCCTGTGGAGCGTCAATGGACATCGAAAGGTTAACCCAGATCTTGGAGGCCCTGCCAGAGTCAGCAGAATCAGAGTGGGAGGCCTCTATGCTGTCGATTGAGCAGCCAGACAATTAGGTAATGATTAAAAAAGCGGCACCTGGGACTCAATAAGAAAATGAGCCATCCCGGCATAATTTGAGAATGATTTGTTTACCAATCCATATAGCTGTAGACGAAAGTCACTGAAGTGCAATGTATTAAATGTACTAAGTCCTTTTTCTGCCACTACAAACTTTCTTAAGTAGTGTATGGACTACAGTGTTGTTTGACATGCATAGTAAAGGTAAAACCAGAGTCTGGAGTGAAACAGTTGCACCATAAGTATACTTATTGTGTGAGTGCCTGGAGGTGTTTATTTTTTTATTACTTTCCATTCACATATTACTGAAAACCATCAGCCATGGGAGAGAATCACAGCCTCAGATTTGGTGATGCATCCTTTATCCTGCAGAGAACACTGGAACTCATCATGCAAGGAAAACCTTATGCGTATAAGAGCAGATATGCTACTCTTAACAATAGGCCTTTTTCCACAGAAGACATTTTGACATGCCACAGCAAGAAAAGCACAGGTGTAAATAATAAAATTAAAGATGGCTGAATTCTATTTAGCTGCTTCAGTTTCAGGGTCCTAGTATTGTACATGCTGACTCACTGCTACACTGTCGTGGCTTAGTGAGACACTTGAATAGATCGGAGCCATTGTTAATTTTATAAGTAACATTAGAAGACTGACTCATGTAATGGCAAACGTCTTTTCACTGGTCGTACCAGACCAAGTAAGATTGTATCAGCAAAACTAAATTTCTGTTTAGGGTGGTTGCCTTGTTTTATGTGAACATCTTAAAAATTATTTTTAGAAGAACATTCTTCAACAAGACCTTGAAAAGTACATTAACACAAGACAAAGGTCTTGTTCCAATGACAGATTCAATAGGACTTACAGCAATGGGCCCCTCCTGTATCCCCCATCACTGAAATCCTCTCTTACATTACATCAAGCGATTTCAGAATAAAAATGTGATATTTACATTGAAACATTGATTCTTTTAGACTCATAGTTTTCAAAGAAATACAATGAAGATTGTGCAAATTCTGCCTCGACAGCATGCATGTGTGAGATGAAAATTAAAAAGTCTCAGACTGTAAATGTCGGAACAGGAAGATTCAAAACAGTTGTGTGGAGATGAATATGTTGTTGACAGTAAGGATGGATCAGCTGCTTGTGATCTAGGAATATGCATTAAAAATGTCAGTTAGGCTTTCAACACTGTAAATTAGCATTCCAAGCACCCAAGATTATTCAGACACAAAATGGCCCACATACAGACCACAGGCATAATTCCTGCTCATGTGTGGGCTTCAAAGCATTACTCTATCCTCTCAGGCCATTTAGACCTCACTCGTGCAGTTCAGCTGAGCAGGAGATACAGCATAACATTCAAAAGTTTGCCGGCCCTCGGTATCGGCTCTGTGGTAAGTTATCTGCCACTCCGTGTGAAAATTAAACCCTCAAGACACAAGTGAAAATGTGACCTAACAGATACTCTATGTATGATGGGCTAGAGGGCTAAATGACATCCAGGGGGCAGACATCATATCTGTGGCTGGTGTTCTACATTATAGCACAGTTCATTCCTGACATTTGCTCAAGCAATTCAGTCTTCTCTCTGTAAATACAGCAGGGCAATACACATTGGGCTAATTTTCTATCTGCTTTTGAAGAAATATTCAAACGAAAGCTGTTTTGTATTTAGACTCCATGTGCGGGTGTTCCTAGCACTCTCAGTAATGATTGCTCCTTAAGACAGAAGAGGGTTTTCACTGCAGCTTTCTGATTTGAATAATGAAATTAAATCCCACATCTCTGTCTTTGTTCCCCATTGTTTGTCTAGTATTTAGTCAGGGACAGAATATGATGGCAATAATTGGAATAATTTGACCTCTAATTTTAGAAAGTATTTGTACTGCATTTCCAAGGAACAGATGGCAAATGAGAGTAAATAATCAAGGGAGTGGTACCTTGATCAGAAAAAAAACATAATTACACTCTTTATAATCTTCACTTATTATATATTATCATAAAAAAAAGAATAAGGAGCAATGATTTACAGTAGTTACATGTTCTATCTTTAGCTGAAAATATTCTGGGTATCATTGGATATATTACAATGTTTGACATTATCTGGACAAGTAGGATTTGCCACTAGGAGTAGCATGACACAAAGCCAAAATCCAATACCATACTAGTCATTACATACTTCTTATTCAGCACCACTTGGAAGCTACCTCAAGCCAAGTATTTGCTCTTTGGAAAACCTTGTTACCCAAATCAGCTGGTGGCCCTCAGTATACATCCATCCCATAAGGAATGAGTGCCAGAGCATGCTGTGTGCATCCACTAATACAAATGAACTTCCTCAGATAGGTCTGACACTTACAGCAGTGAACAAACAGTGCAGCCTCTTTACGTAATGGGTAG
The DNA here is from genome assembly GCA_005408345.1 of Macquaria australasica. Taxonomy (NCBI): domain Eukaryota; kingdom Metazoa; phylum Chordata; class Actinopteri; order Centrarchiformes; family Percichthyidae; genus Macquaria; species Macquaria australasica. The sequence continues at coordinate 395,421 of SEMN01000262.1, forward strand.
CAGTGGGGCACGGCAAAGAAATGATGAGACATGAAGGGCCATTGCATCTGGATAGAGGCGAATTCTATCGTGCCGCTAGGATTAACACACGTCCCCCACAGCCAAGTCACATGCATTCCCTGCTCTCTGCCAAACAAGTAGGGTTACAAGTGTTATTACTCTCACCTTTCAGAGGGGGTTTTGGATAGAGAGATCATTAAATTAACCGCAGGGCACTGCATTTGTGACCAGAAGTACATAAGCCACTCAAGGGCGGTGGCCTACACTCTGTGTTTCTTGAGATGCACGTATAGCTGTCCTCAGAGAGCCAATATGACACTAAGGTGAGTCTAGGTCTGTAATGGTGTTAGCCTTTTGATCATTATGTGCTTAATACAGTAGATCTTCATTATTGAGGCTATTTTTCAGTGAATTCACTTAGTTGAACATTATTTTTCTGTGACCCAGTTCAATACTTCACATTGACTTGACTGGGAGCTCTTTCCTCTCAGAGGATGGTGAAAGGTAATGAACGAGTGCCTCAAAGAATTTTTCAGCCATCAGTCTATAGCCTTTCAAAGAGGAGGTGATTGACAACATCCTATCAGTGTAAGTGTGCAGTGTATTATCATAGTTGTCCATCCTGTCTAACAGGAGAGGATGTCCCTGTCTTCAGACGATGCTTTTCATGAAGTGGTTCTGCCCGATCGTTGTCAATAAATAAATCTGATAATTGTCAGCGCAGACAGCTGTTTGTGACAGCTTTGTTGTCTTGACTCACTGCATCCTGTCATTCTCACAGAGGGAAAAGTGAGTTTTATATACTCTGACTGCCATCCGGGGAGCGGAGACATTTGCACATGAATCAATTGTCAGCATCACTGTACTCTGACAACTCAGTGACAGCTCAAATACACTAAGAATGGTATTGCGCACATTTTTCTCAGTGGCATCCAAAGTTTGTGCAGATATTTTTCCCAGTGTGATTCAAGGAATCTGGAATATCAAGGTTATATCTATCATTATGAAAACAGAAGTGCAGAAAATCTTCAGAATTATGGACTCGAGCAGAACAGGAAAGTAGATGAAACATCTTTTTTTTTTTTTAAATATCTCCTCTTTCAACAGCTACTTGAAAGTGAGCCTCTCCGATTATGATTGTGGCTCTTGTTGCTCAAGATAACTGCTTGACATTTGCTAAATCAGTCAGTGTCAGTCTTGCATACTCAATTTCTCTCCACTTGAAAGCTCTCTCCAACTTTGGCATTTTGCAATGTCCTGTCACTCAAACAGAATTTGCTACGGGTATCGATAAACAAAAAGTCTGACAGCACAGCAAACAAAAAGCTGTTTTTTATTTTTTTATTACAGAAATAACTCACAGTGTCTTCCATCAGAGCATCTGGACTTAAAACGATAGGTGCAGTAAAAGCAATGTGTTACATGCATCAACATATAGTATTTTAGATTCACTTTGCAATAGTATGTGTTTGACCGTGGTGATATCCTACACTGTAAAGAAAATGATCTTACTTTAAGGACGGACAACTGTAGAAATCTGCACTTAATTTTTTGCCTTTAGGTAACGTTCTTATCTGGACTGCCTTCAATGAGTGAGTAGATAGGAGTTCAGCATTTAAATAAAGGATACAACATATCAGAAGGCTGATTGGACATGCTATATGTGCAGGGATTGAACTGGTGAACCTTCTGTTACAGGACTTTTTTATTTTATTTTAACACTTGGAGCTTGCCTGGTAGCAGAAATAAAAGCAGAGAATTATTGTTACTTCGTTTAGGCACGTGTATTGTAATGCTGTTGGCCTACAGTAGGCATTACAGCCCATGGGTTAATAAGTTTAGGAAAATGAAGATGACCTTCTGTCAACAGCAAACCACTTACCCCTGGTAGGCCGTGGCACATTGATCCGTGTTGGTGAGAGGAATCCTCTCCAGTTGCACTTCATCCTGGACATCTCTTAAATGTTTTGCCAGTGTCAATGCACTTTGAGTGCTCCCGGTGAAAAGATAATCACTGCGATCAGTGTTCTTTAAGGCTTGACCAGCCACAATAATCTGTTCACATCAACGATTGTGCACTCACTTGTGCCTAATGGCTCTTAAGTTCCCCTGCCCTACAGATCCCCTGCACCCTCTGACTCCCAGCCTGCAAGCTCCGGGGCTGATCAATTAAAACGACTTGAACGTTTAAAGGCCTGTCAATAAACAGTCCCCTATGACTCAACACTACCTGTTGAAGTGTGCAGATTTGGCTCATGTGCAGAGTCACTTGCTTCCAGTCAATGCGCCTCAATGTCAGAAACACAACTAATTATTAGCCAGTGTAAACAAACCACATTTGTACTGTATAAGTTTAAAATGTAAACGTGGTGTTATATTACTTTATATATTATCACAATATTAGAAATTGTACATGGGTAATGTCAATTTAAATAATTTAAACAGAATAATAATAAGAAGAATAAATAATTGTTTTTAAGTGTGTTTTGTAGCCATTTCGCTAGATTGTCCAGTGATGCAGATAACGACCAGAAATTCAAACAAACTGCTGTATATATTCATTGCATTGCATTTCAAGGATGATCTACTGTAGATCAGCATGTAAAGGACTATACTTTAAGGCTGTCACACTACACGTTGTGCATACTGTCTGTACACCAACAAGTCATCTCCTTCTACCTTTCTGTACTGACTTGTCCTCTTTTATAAGAAACTGAAGCCAAAACTCGTATGGTGGGAACAGAACAAGACATCCTCTGTTCCTGGAATATCCAGCAAAATATGATGCTATAGAGATATATGTCATATAATGAAGAATGTACATTTCCATACATATGGTACAAAAGATTCATTCATCGAAATTAAGAGTGTATAATATGAAATAACAGTTGCATTAAAGTTAAGAAAAAAAAAAAAGAAACGTTGCATTTGCATGGGAAGCGCAAGCTGTAGTCACTTCTCTGTTGTTACAGACGAGATTGAAGTTGATGCTATAAATGGGCTGGGTAACTCCCTTAAGGGGGCCTCAGTTGACATGTGTTACTAAATCTTATGGAGATGCCATCTGCCACTGTGTTAACTGTTGGGAATGCTGACCTCTGCAGACACTGAAGTCATCCAAAACTGATCAGATCAGATGTTTGTTTTTTAGTTGTTTTTTTGTTTTTTAAAGAAATCTTCATTTTCCTGTAGACACAAATCTTATCTTATCTTTTTGGAGTAAAATGCTGAAGTTATTTGCAAGAAACATGAACATGTACACTGCAAGTACATTATATATGTTTATTTAGTTCAGAGTCCCAAAGTAGAAAAGTTGGATTGAGTATGGTGATCAAGTCCAGACTGTGTAACTGACACTACGGAGTTGGTTGTGGGTGGATACACTTGCCTGGAGCGTGGGGTCAAGACATTGACGTACCGGGCTCTCTGTCCTTAGCAGTGAGTGACAGGAGGAGGCAGCTCGCCGATGCCTTTCACGTGGGAATCACAGCTTGCAGCAATATTGAAACAAAAAACGTCTGCAAGACTTTGTGGGAAAATTCAATTGTGAGTTTTTCGGTCCCTTAATGTTTCTCTTAAAGTAAACTGCTGTCCAAAGTTTATTAGTTCAGATAACATTTTTGTCCAAAGAAACGAGCAGCTGTGTTTTCAGTCCTACCCACAAGGTCACTCAATAGACACCAACTAAAAATAACTCCATCTAAAAATTTCTTGTTGCAACAATTGTTGTAGTTTCAGATGCAGAGACGGTGCTTATTTCACGTATAGTTATTTGTTATCAAAGACATCAGTCTTTGTTTTCACCAGGGAGATTATTTTACTAATGAAGCTAATTTAATGAGTGGATTCTTAATTTATTCTGACAATTGGATAGGACAGAAGCAGCATATTAGTGTTGACATTTAGCTAAAAGGAAAGCTTGAAAGTATGTTCTTCTTAGCGGTGTTTGACAGTGAAGGCATCAGTTGTGTCAAAGTATCCGCTTTGCTGTCTTGAACCGTTGTGCAGCGCTAATCAGTCAGTGAGCATTTGGAACTTCTCCTGACTACTGAGCCATACAATCTGCACACCTCAAAGACACCTTTCCTATGGAACAGTGGGGGGCTGCTCGCTTTACAGTTTGTAAGTTCTTCACTGAGTCTTGTGTAGAAGTTTGCAGGCTTATTACTCAAGGGGGGGTCTTCACTGTTTTCCTTGCATGTCCCATGGGTGTCTTTTTCAGCTGTAATGAGGCCTCCTGGACCAGAAAGCTCTCTTTAAAACAGGGAGTAATGAGTCCTTGTTGGCAGAGTGAATGGGGATTTGCACTACTCAGTGGAAAGGGAAGGTCACTGAGAGGAGTTTTATTTTGGGAAACTGTCTTGTTTCTGAACCAAACAAAGCTTAAAGGGAAACACTACAAAGTCCTAGTCCAGGAATTGACTATCATGGTCTAAAGGCAATTCAACGCTTTCGAAGTTCCAACGTAGACTTGACAGCTCATGTCCTATATCCTCGCCCTGATGGCAAGAATTAGAGCTGGCAATATAGTTTCGCAACAGAATTTTCTTAAAGCGCAATACCTTTTTGAAATGCATGCATTACACTTGATGTATTTAGATATTTTCCAGTGACCAACTAATAAAAGCCAAGGGCAAATGTTGCATACTGGTGTAACTTCAATCAAATATGATATAAAAGAGAACATTTCAGTCATGTCAAATATGGTTTCATCCATGTTATTATTGAGCTTTTCAAGGTCTGAAGCTTTTCCAATGAGAATGTGCAAGTAGCCTATACAATTGTATACAAAAGCTTACTGGAAATTCTTTGCTTTTACAAAAGATTATTCATACGCTTTAAATAACCAATTTTGCTTTTTTTTAATGTCTGTTTATTTTTCTTTCATATCTTTATATTGGAGGCAAGGCCATGTGGACCAACAGCAGCCAACAGATCAAACACCGATGTTTACAGTTGTCAAGAATATAACCAATTACATGGAGAATAGGCACATTATTTTTTTTACCCATTCAACCTTCCATGCTAACTTCAACCTGAAAATGGGTGCTCGCCCTACATCGACCTACAGTAGGGAAGATTGAGCGCAGCACCTACTAACCTGGCGTTGGGTGGAGAGGCCAGGCAGTTTGTGACTGCCTCACGTCATCCCTCTGCACCAGTAATAGCAGTCGCACAGCCTGCCACCATGACACATCCAAGCATAATTGGCCCTGACAAGAGGGCAAATCATCAACACAGGCCTGATAAGCATTACAGCCAGATGACAGCGTACAGAAGTGTATTAGCAACAGTGTGACATATCACATTACCACTGTGAATACAATAAAGGAGATACTAAACACTATGGCAGCTTCAATGACCATCCATTTCTTCTTTCTTCTCCCAGGCCATTATGCCCCATTTGCTATAGCTAATTTGCTGCACACAACTGTCACCTTAGACAAAGCAGATAGGTATTATACATATGCTGATAGTGTAGATATGCAGTTAATTTATGGCAGGGCTTAAGCTATTTGTATTGACACAAGCTCCCTGTTACCCCACTGTGGGATAGGTTAAATGCTGCAATGAACACGGTGCTTTTCACCATTTATCATAAATGTTTGTGCTACATTTATCTTACACTTGTGCTACAAGGGACACTGTAGATGTAATGTGTCTGCATGGATGACCCCGAGTCACACACCTTTCTATAATGCATGTGGTAAATCTACAAGAAAACATGATTTCTCTACCATGACCCACAAGGTATAGAAAATGCTTAAGATCAAAAGTGAATACGTTTTTATGACTTGTGCTCTATGACTACCTTTACCTACTCTGATTGGAGCTTTTATGACAGACTTGGGAGGCTGATTTCTGACATGCAGACAGTGGAAAATCCATTTCCCTTAATTGTTTTACCACTTGTATTAAAGGCAGTGCCATGTGTAACAGGAGCCTTCAGATACTGGGACAGGTCTTGAACCTGATAACTTGTACATGTTTTATAGCTGTTACATTATAAATTATTTCCACAGACTGAGGCCTTGAGGGATCATATTCTCTCAGCTTCAGTTACTGGTAACATCTTTTAATGATATTAACAAATTTGCAGCTCTAGTGTTTCAGCTTTATCTGGGAAATCTTAAACGGCTCCATGGTAAATACTTGGTTATGATATTATCAGGCACAGCCCATTGTGTGCTGGGTGGATCATATGGCTATTAAAAGTGGGCCAGCAGTGGTAATAACTAAGCTCATAAAGGCCTGTGTTGCTGTCTAACAGCCTGTCTGCATTTCCTGTTGTAACAGTGAGATACTGGCTGGAAAAGCAGGAAAGAACAACGATTTTAATGGTTGCGAAAGCAGCTTTTTATGGTTTGTTTTTCATGGCTCTATGGTGCTTTGTTAAACCTCTCATTAACCTCGTTTTTAACTTCCTCTGCCATATTTGATACAGTATTGTATTTCTGCTCAGCTTCAATAGTGCCATTACTAATGAGGCCCTCAGAAAAGTGTATGCCCAAATAAATGTGTTTTAGGGTTCACACACTTCCAGCCTTTTGTAATGCTCAATTAGCCTCACATTGTTTGTACGTATGGATTCCTTGGGCAAATTGAGTCCATTCGTTATTAGCTGTACATTTACCTTGCTACATCTTCTCATTAGTTCCATGTGGGCTATTATGTTTCCAGAACTGGTGCCAATAAACTGAGGTGTTACTATCAAAGGATAAACAGTACAATATAGCATGGCATTTATTCAGGCATATGATTACAAATCATGCCGTTAAACGTATGTGGGCTATGTTCTTTCATAGAGTAATAAAATCCCAGCATTGGCCTTATCAAAATATTTCCATTTGTCATTTGAGGAGTGGAAGCAAAAAGTACTGGTACGATAAGGAATGGGAAATTGGAAAAAAATCTTTTTTTAAAATGTATCATGTTTAAGTTTTTATGACATTGTAATCCAGAAAAATATAAAATTAGTTCATTCTTATCTCTTTTATATCTGATACTGATGGAAATGTGCATGAAATAATGAGCTGCCAGATAACATCCTAAAGAGCCATGAAAAACTTACTCTGTGGCCACACAAGACATGACAACTTTTAATCTCAGCATGGAACTATGCCAAAGCCCATTTTATCCCAAAGACAGGGAGAGGGATTTGCTTCCACTAATGGAGTTCAAAGATTGCAGCATGTCAGATAAGGAGTCATGGGAAGTGAGTGACAGCACTAGGTATGAAGTGAGGAAGGGTATGTACATAGCCATGTGAGTGCTTGTGTGTTGTTTAAAAGGGTTTTTGCTCCATCACTCGTCAGCCACTGTCAATGCTTTTTTGCAGCAGTTCTGACTTTTAATAGACTTACCGGCGAAGATGTGGAAATGGTGCACCAAAGCTTCTCAGAATCAGAGTTGGAGGGGCAACGGCAGCATCAGACCAGACAGCTATTTATAGGAGATGACAGTTTGCAAATATCTCAATCTGGGGAAAGGCACTCGGTGTGACAATGAGGAGTGCCATGAAATTGGAGGAGTCAGCAGCCAGCATTTGTTTCATCAGGCTTTTTCCAATGAGGTGCAATTGCCTGACAGCATGAGGTTATTGGTGGATATGTCATAACACCCACAAACTCATTCTGCATAAATACGTGTTTTCTAATGAAAATGTACTCCAAAAAGACAAAACAATGTCAGGGAAATAAGCTGATAAAAAAAAATCTGATTCCATGTGTAAGTGGCATTGTGGTCTAAATGATACAGTATATTGCACTGCAGCCTCATCTCACTGGAAATGTGTACTTCTTTGTATGAAATTAAATTCATTTTCTTCTTATATGAAAGAAAAGAAACACACTATATGGTCTAGACTAGAGTTGTTTTTTAACTTAAACTTATCAAAATAATGTACTATAACCTCCACCCCAAATATCTTTATGTCCTATCCTTTATCTTTTATTTCGAAGATTTCGGGGTTGGCTTGTTTACTGTCTTACCAGATGTTTAATGGAGGGTTTGGTGTCTCTGAATTCAGTTGACAGACTGGTCCGGTAGGCTTCATGTTAGCTTGGCGCAGGGGCGGGAGGTGCTTGTCATTGTCGTAAATATGTTGCGCATTCCTAGCTGGCTCGCTAACGTGGTCACTGGTAAGCCTACATTCAGAAATCAGGTGGTTTAGTTCGGAGATGGAAGGTGTGGGAAACATTCCAGCTTCACTGTGAGCACGGGACTTCTGTAGAGCTGCGCACAGTCACCAAGGCTATCGTTAAGCCAGCTGTTGAAAGTCAGTAAATACCTAATATTCTATATCTACATATGTTAAATACAATATGTGACGTGGGTGTGGAGGATTTGAAGTTGTTTAAAGGCAACTTTGGTTGAGCTGTGCTGAGTAATGTGACTTACAACTGTTAGTAATTAGTGAGTAATTAGTAATGTAATTACTTTTTCAGTGAGTAATATGCAATGAGTAATTAATAACATTTTTTAAATATTTGCCCAACATTGTTAAAAATAATTTAACCTTACTTAAAATCCTAAATCTGGACACTAAAATTTTAAATATAAATGACTTTTTTTTGCACTAATCAGAATTGAATTAATTAGACTGTAAATAATGCAGTTAGACCTTATGTGACTGTATTCTCACCAAATTATGAATTTATTTTTGTTATAACAACCATCACGTTGACCACTGAGTGTCTACTGTATATACTCAGCACACATCCACCCATAAACCACACCAACCACATTCTACCCTCTGAATGTGTGCACGAATCAGTCCTACGTTTTGGATCAAAGCTGTGTCACAGCCAATGACCTCCAGGAGACACTGGATTAGAGGAGATGGGGAAATCAGTTTGCCAGCAGGTATGTAGCCGAGCATTACAGCTGTACAAACAATATTAAACAAACTGGGAAAATATTTTCAAAAGGAAGCCAGTAATTCACTCAAAAATCAAGGGCAAGGTGGGGATGGAGACACAAGGAGTGAATTGCTTGCAACTGACCTTAATCATTTCCAACATGCTCTCATAGTTTTAAACAGCCATTTGGTACTTTGGACTGCGCTCAAGTGACACTCTCAAAAGTAAATATGAACTAAAAGCCACCTTCAAAATGTAATTATATTAAGTGCAGGCATATGTTGAATCACAGGCCTATGCTATGCAATTGTCATTTTGGTCAACTCTGACCTTTAAATGAGGTCTGGAACCAACTGATTTCATCAGCAACAGCTGCATTTTTTCATGACTTCTAAAACGCTTACGTTCCTAAGAGGCTCATATTTCTGTCCACTTGCACAAGTCAAGACCTTTCTCGCTACTTTTAGTTTCAACTGGTATTATGTTGACCTGGATTTTATTGAGCGTGGCAGTGTGTCCGAGGCACGGTGTTTGGATGTCTGATGTCATGGTGGGGTATTGCGTTCAGGTTAGAAGACTTTCAGCTGTGATTACAAAAAGTATGGATATCTCCACAAAAAAAACTTTAAGATCTGCATCTACTCAGTGTCTGTGAATGAAACCTATTAAATGTGGCCCATCCACATTCATAGATTGGGTTCTCATGGGTCTGTGTTTCCAAATCCTCTGATCTTAACCTACAATATAACATCACAGCACTTAGACAGTTTAGTCAAGCTGTATGGCTTTGAGATAATAGTTGCTGGTTTGCGCAAGTTAGACTTTGGTTCGGGAAACTAATATAGAGAAAAGAGGAAAAACTACATAAAGCACAAACAATTCCCAAATAATAGACTTATTGACAAAAGGTTTCAGTCACGCACACACTCACTTCTGTGAGTCCAAAACATTACAGGAACTGACAGTAAAAGGCTTTCCAACATCCAAAATGCAAAAATATTCTCTAAAACTGGGGTAAAGGCATGTAGCTCACAGTTTTACAAACAATTCCCCAGTTTAACAATTTATTTAAACCACTTATTTGGAAGTAAAAACAAAAGTAAATATCAAAGTTAGTACACAAACCTACATTACATTTTTACAATTCACTGAATATTTATTTATGTTTTCTGTACAATATTGGTTGCAAGTTGCAATTAAAAGTTCCATTAATGAGTCTAGCTTTATATTGTAAAATATGTTTGCTCTATTCTAGAGCTGAAACCCACAGCGCCAATATAACTGCTGAAAATGATAAGACAATACACAATTAATTGATGTATACTAATCAAACCGTGGTTTTGAGCTTCACACATTTTCCATACGAAATCAAAGGCAAGCCTTTACTTTTAATCTATTCATGTCAGATATGCAGTTTAAAGTGAGGTTAAACATGTAGAGCTGCACATGTTTTTCAGACAGTGGGAGAAAAGCTGATGTAAAACATACCATTTAGGAGGGGCTGTTTGTGAGGTGATACTTTTTAATTGCTTCAGACAAATTTGTTTTGAGACAAGCGTCAAATTCAGAACATTAAAGTGGATTTCAGCGGATGAACACGTAAAAGGCGTGTCCTTGGGGAGCACTGTGATGTGCTGGTAATGAGTGGAGGTAATGAAAGACTTCACATAGACAGATGTATCCATTTAAAATAGTAATAACTACAGTTAAGATGGCAAAGAGCAAATTACACCAACTTTCACTAAAGCACATGTTTATTCAGACTCTGCAGGGACCTGTCATTTTTACTGAGTCCCTGGGAAGTTAAGGGAGCTCCTGACGACTCTCATTGCCCCTCAAACAAGGTCAAAACTGTGATAGAGCCAGCATGACAAGTGCTACTGGGTACTGTACCTCTGAGACCAGGCTTGGCTCACTGCGTTATGCACCATTCATCCACTGTTGTGTGTGGCAAATGTGTATCAGTTAAAGTGTAAGATAAAGTGCTTTTTCTAATATGAGCATGGTGGATTATTTTATACATCTCCTCTGTACATGATTTAATATGATTGTAGTACCAACCCATCACAAGGCAAAGTCAGTTTGAAGTTTCATATACATAATTTCTTCATTTAATTTCAACACAGGCCATATACTGTATAAAGATGTTGCTATAGAGGATGACAAACAAAAGATATCCATCACAGGAAGTGAACTTTGTCTTTTGCTATTCCGTCTGCAGGCAGAGCATGCGTGACCTAGAGATGATGCGTGTCCATCCATATGGATGGTGTATCTGCTGGCTGACAAGGTAAATGACACTTTATAGAGTCGTGTCGCTCATCAGGCTACATGTGTGTGCTGGTGTGTAGGTTAGGCCCAAACCCTTCACCCCTTGTCTGTTGTTTCAGGTACAACCTGCCAGTGAATCACTAAAGGTCAATAGACTCAAATGACAGAGCTGAACACTTCTTCATTCTGCTCTGATGGAGAGAGGAGAGCAAGTTAAAGACAAGACTGTTGTTCGACAGCAAGCCGCTTCTTACCTGAGCAGTCATTTGTGCCATGTAATTCCCCTGGCACTGTGTCACAGAGATGCTTCCCAGACAGCTGTGTGGTTTTCAGGGTCTTTGTTGTGGAGTCACATTAAGTGATGGATAGTTCACTATTGAATGAAGATGAACCTCTTCCTGCGCGTGAGAAGGTGTCTGCACTATGTGTGTTTGTGCACTCAGCAGTGCTGCCTCCCTGTCTTCTCCTGGAGGGTCCAGCCATTTATCCTGATTTAGTCTGGAGTGGTAACATCAGTACTTCCCCTTTTGTGCTGGACAGAGACTGATATTCAGCCTCTTAAAGCCTTAGTGGCTTTTGCTACAAATCTGTGGTGTAAAACTCTGAAGAATGGTGTTTGTTTAAAACTTTGAAGAACGGAGTGGTATTTGTGTGTTTGCATTGTGTGTGTGTGTATGTGTGTGAGAGAGAGAGAGAGACAGAGATGAAGAAAGGGAGAAACTGTGAGTACATGAGTGTCTTTGTTTGTGAAAACTGTTGCCTCTCACAGTCAGCATGCACAGAGCTCGCCTGTGCCAAAGCAGTGCTTCCCACGCAGCTAATGGCGAGGATGTGGAAATGAGTGGCTGGCCGGGGCGGTGGAGGCAGGGGATGTGTTAATTGAAAGTTAGGATCACTTTGTGGCCATTACAAGGAAACCTGAGACGTGTTAACGCAACAGAGTTAGGCAGCACCTGCTGTCACTAGCTAATTGTGTTGGGTTTGGTCATGTCTGTCAGGAGCGGGCTCCCATCACGCTCTGCCTCCAGTTACAGCTGTATTACTGCCAGAGTTGACATTACAGCAGCAGCCACAGGGGAGCTGGAGCCAACCTGCGACCTCACTGCCGTGGCTCAGGCTGATGGATCCTCAAAAGCCAATATAAATCTCAGTCATGTCATTATTTTGCCATTTGGGGGTTTTCTCTGATTTTAATTGCATTTTATTAATCTTTATTAGATAGTTATATTTTGTATACAGTATATAAGTAGTATGCCCTTTTTACAGTAACACATAATATTTTAGATTAGTGGTTTCCCTCTGAAATGACTGTACTGACTGACTGAAAGAGCCTCTGGTAGGGAAAGAAAAAAAATGAGCTGTGTGTTTCCAATTCATCCTCACTTACATATGCATCAGTCACAAACCAGGGTGCTGTGCAGATGACTCACTGAGGAGGCATACTGTGCTTTTGAGGACCTGCTAGGGGCAGCAATGTATAATCTGATTTAGACTAGAGCAACCTCCTATTTATTTTTAATTGTCCCACTTTAGCATTTAAGAGCTATTGATCCCCGGAAAAGCATTAAGTGACAGAATCACTATTACTGTTAGTGCTCCCTGCTTGGGGAAGGCACATCAAAGGACATTTTAATGTCACTGACTTTCTGAGGGAATTTGAAGCCTGGTTTTGAACAGGCCAGCCTATGAACGGAAAGGACACACAATAGACAAAAGCAGAAACAAATGTGAGGGCAATTTGCAGCTAATCAAAGAATAGCTGGGAATTGATTTTTCTGGGTGAATGTTTGTAGTGCAAGGATTTCACAAAACAACAACATTTAAAAGTCATGTTGGGTTCTTGTTAAATCCCAAACATCGATGGTCACACTTTATTATTCATAGAGAAAATATGGCAGAGCATAGATAGATAGATAGATAGATAGATTAGAGAACATGAAGGAAAACATTGTACCTATAATTCTGCAACTTTTCTTTCTTTTCTCTTTAAAATTATTCAGATCTCTGGTGCTTTCTTTGTCCACTATTTGTCTGCAGATATCACACCTGTAATCTACCCGGGGCTCTTTTTTGAACAGTCGCCTTGCATTGACTCCACTCACAAAATATGTCCCTTTCAAGTGAGACCTCCCCCCTTCTTCTGCCACCATCCCCAGATGTTTTGATTAGCAGCAACTCGTATGCTGGTCAGATCCCGGGATTAATGATGGATAATTTGCCTAAGGTTGGCACACCACACCGCCACGCTGCCAGCCTTTGGATGCCATATGGGCAGAAGCAGCTGTTTTCATTACTCTCCCTTGCCCAGATGTGTCAAACAGGATGCCGACTTCAATCCGCAGTCTTGCTGGCACTTGGTGGGGGGTGCTTTCTACTAGCTTGGCAGCTAATTACTTTAATGTAGCCGAGTATGGAGGCCCTGCGTGTTTTTTAAAGGCCTTTTACAAACAGCTGAATGCCAGCTGTCACCTCTGTGCACAATGAGGGAAGATGGATAGGTAGTAGTTGAGTGTCTGATGAGGTTGGCCGCGGGCACAGACCCAGCCCAGACCAGGGGCAGGGCAGCCTCAGCTCACGAACAATGGGAAGGTCATCCCAAATACATGCTGGCGAGCCACGTGGCCGCAGCACCACAGTGACACCTCTCACTTTACTAAAATCTGCACTTTCAGATCCGACCTTGTCCATGTCGTCCATGTCGCTGTGTTTGCCCTCTCTCCACCCAAAAAGCTACTGCGGAGCCCGTTCAATGAAACCAATGTGAATGTGGTAATCTGAGCTGTGGAGGTACAGTGCCAAGTCACAGCAAAGACCACACACAGGATTAGCTGGCACAGGAGCAGAGAACGGCAAGTGAAAACAGAAAGGAGGACGCTGCCAGAATGTCAGCTGGGTCTTTACATGAGATTGCACACACCATGGAACATGTGTTCAGTGTGTCCCATTTCCTGCTGAGCAGCTCTGTTTTATTGTTCAGTGATAAATCCTGAGATTTGTCCCAACTGCCACATTTTTCATTGTTCAGACGTGTATGCCACTGCTGTCTTCAAACTGTGTATAATGTGCTTTAAAGTGATTGACACCAGTCAGATAAAACCTTCCCTTTTATTCTGGGACATTGACACATGTCAAACGCCCTGAATAATACAAATAATAGCTCCGTGCATTCAGTCAATTTCATCATTACAACAGCACAGGGCATCAATAAGTTTTCATTATGTTGAGATGCTATGTCTATATTATCACTTAAACAGTGCCCAGCAGCAAGAGTTGAGCGCTGACATCATGAAGGGGTCAACAGCGCCTGTCTGTGGCTTTGATATTTCCATCAATAAGACTTTCCACACCTGTATGTCCTCACTCCTGTAATGATCAGCAAGGAGTAGCTATCAGTCAATAGAGTATGATAGTTTCTTCCCAGGGCAGGAGATGATGAAAGCATTGTCTTCATCCTGCGCCTCCAGTCATCAAGGTGCTGTAACGTGTCCAATGACCCCAATTTTTTTAATGTATTTATTTTCTTCTTTATAGTTCACCAGAGAAAGGCTGAATTCAAACATTTGAAAATTTGAGGCATTGCTCGTCTTATTGACAGGCCTAAGAACATGAGCGATGTGGGGATAGCAACAGCAGTAGCGCTCCCTTGCAGCTCGATCCAACAAAGTCACAAGGGTGTTGTTTTGTTGCTGTTGTTTTTGTTAAGTATTGATCTTAATGTTGCGCTTCATGTTCGGCCTCCATTGGGGAAAAGATGAGTAAAGAGAGCATTTAGTAAATCAAAAAAATCTTCTTTTAAGCAAGGGTACCGCATGCTTTCTTCTCCTTTTTCCCTTTCTTTGTATTTTGAGTGACATTTTGTTCAAATTACTGACAGTGCCTTAGGGAAGGTGATGCCGAACCTTTAAACTGTTGTTATTGTATATACAAGTGCTGCTTTATTTCCTCGATGTAGTTCATAATTCAAAGTGGTGTTTGTTCACCATGGCTCCGACACTTTCCCATGTAGTGTGCATCCCCTTCACAGCACTTTTATAGTCATGCTCACTTTTGGGCCTTAGCCTCTTCTCCCAAAGGAGCCTATTATCCTTCTTAACATATGCAAAAGCTTGCTGGATTGTGCATCATACTCACTTAGGGACTTGACACACTCGTATTATGAAGCTCGTACTTCTGTGCAGACTGCTCAGCATTATTGCAGGGGTGCTTCTCATTTAGAAAAGCTCTCCTCAGTCTGAGGGCCTTCACAAAGAAAGTCATTATAAGTTTTGAGCGAACATGAAGGGTCATACATCAGAGAGAAGGCATTAACATGTCTTGGTATGAGTTTGAGCATCTTGAAAAGTTTACAGTTTAATGACAAGATGGTAGACTGGACATGTCTATTAATTTTATTCATATTCAGTGTTTACCCATTTTATTTAATTCAATTCAATTCAGTTTTATTTATATAGCGCCATATCATAACAAAGTTATCTCAGGTTTAGTTCAAAGATATATGGTATAACCTTGCATTCTTTCTGCCTAGTACTGAGAAGACGTTTTTGGTATTTTATTCACCTACAGACCATTGCATTCTTTTTAGAGAAGCAAAATGTTATAAATATTTTTAATTAGATTCGAGGACACAGAAAAACTAGCAGTTTTTCTCATCATCACGTCTGTTCCGAAAGCATACACTCAATAGAGATGGGGGCACCTCAGCAACGCTTTGATTTCAACTATGAAATTTTAATTTGAAAAAAGAAAGGAGGGAACATATTGCGCTCATTCAAATCTAACTTTGTTCCCTCAAACTGGAAGATTGGATTTTCTTAATTAAATTATCCCCCTTGTTCACATACTCAAGGGGGCCATTGGCTCAAGGCAGTGAGAAAAATGTGTCTGGGTTTTTGGATGCACGGCTGGCATAATGCTGGTTTGTGAAGAGAATGAAATGTTTTGTTCTGGTTAGACTCCTTTTTTCCATTCCATTTGGACTCCTTTTTTCTAACTGGCCGTCCCTGCTTTCTTCTGTGCTCCTCTGTGTTGTGCCAGCATCAGCCCTGAGCCTCTCACCGAGAGAACGCTTTGATGTGTCCCCACTGTGCTGCCGCCCCCCTGTGCCCTGATTGGTGGATAGCAGGCGGGGCTGGCGGGGCAATGTGGGAGTGGATGGGGGATGAAAGCGAGCGGGGCAGCGAGGGGGCACCTGCACACAGAGCCTTGCCTGTGTGTCTGCTTCATCTTCAACTGCTTCCCTTGACCGCAGGCTGAACTTCTGTGTCAGCGACCATCACACGGTCGCTATGACCTCCCTCTCCCTCTCTCTCAATTTATTTCCTTTCTCTCTCCCTCCATATCCTCCTCTTTTCTTTCGTTCCCTTTTGTCTGTCTCTCTATAAATGTGTTATGAGAGAGTAGCAGATGACAGGTGACTCTTTCTGTGTGTGGAGTATTAAGCAGAATATGAATCAAATGAAATTCCTGCTTTATTCAGACTGACTCAGGCAGAGAAATAGATTCTCATTTTAGGAACCATAAGGTATAACTTAAATACATCAGTCTTGTGTTAATAATGATGAGTTTTTATAAATCTAACCAAAATACAGAATTTACATTTCATCAGTAAAGATTCAGTGTGAGGCAGATGAACAATATCCGACTTCATCTGTCAACTGTAAAACTGCTCTCCTGATTCTCTGTTCTGTGGGAATTTGATTAACCATAAAACGGTGCATTATGTCATTCCTATTAATGCCATTTAGAGCTGCCAGAAGGTCAGAGCTAAAGGACCCCTTTTTTACTTTTATTGAGATGTCCCAGCAATAAGGGTACTGTTTCAGCACAGCTGTATGCCAAGACAGGCCAGTCATCAACAATGAATGTCTCTGTGCCATCACATTTCAGACTTTACTGTGTCCAGAAGAAAAAGGCGTTTTGGTTCATGGCTGAAGTATGGTTAGCTCATGTTACTGACAAAATAGATTTACATATAGTTTTGCAAAATCTTTTCATACTGTGCTTTCTAATTTGACTGGCAGTAGTGTTAGTTTTTCCAGACCTGCACTGTGATTAAAACAAGGTTTCATCAGAGAGTTTGCATTTGTTTATAATAAGATCGAGACTTAATCTGTGTTTTTTAACACAGAAATTGTGTGATGTGGGGAAATACAAAGCTGGCTTCACTCTTAATGTTGTAATATAAACATGTGGCAATGTTTGACTGTTTTTCCTCATGCGGTTCAAATGTAAAATAAAAATTATGAGAATCAGTATTTAGCTTCTGTTTACAGCAACACCTTTTAAAATCAAATTAAATTCAACACCATAATCAGCACGATTGTAGGGTGTATGAATTTGTGCATGTTTCTCTAAAAAGAAAGGTGTTGATGTCTCCACTTGCAGTGTTGTATTTCTTTCGACACCAGGTCCAGCTGTGACCCTTTCCTCTTATGCTGCTGATGTGCAGTCGTGTCTCCATTCTTAGGCGACACTATATGATTAAGAGCGGTCTGCTTTTTAGGGCAGTTTGATGTATACAGAGATCTTAGCTGACCCTGCATAAATGCAGTTGTTGCAGAGGTGACCTGCTTGTAAATGAGGGTCATGGTTCAGGTGATAGAGGTCACAGGAGTTGGCCCTCTCTGTGCATGAGGGCATCTTAGTGGCTGCCACTGCTTCGACCCCCAAATGCTGAACGTGCATTTGATTGTGTTAGGGCCAATAACGTATGGAGCTCAGAGGCAACAGAGAGGTCACCTCTGGGCCCATTGAGATGTGAAAGGTGACAGGCAGCAGGATCTAAGCCAATAGAACTCAAAGAGCATCTGTCAGATGTCTTCGACAGGAGTGTTTGCTCAGCAATCAGACGGCATTCTTTTAAAGAGACACAAGTACTTGGTGGATGGAATGATATTCTTTAATGCCATTTGATGCTGTGCAATAGTTAAAAGACTGTTTATTGAGAGGCAAATTATTTAATCAGTAATAAAATAGTTGTTGAAATGAATATATTGTCTAATCAACCTTCTATTGACTTAAGCCTTGTTTTCACTCTAGATGTTTGAGAAAACATCTAGATGTTTAGATATTTGAGAGAAACTCGAAAGAATTGTTAAAGAAGGCTGCCTGTGCTTGAGAATTTCAGAGCAAAGCATCACAACGCACAGCACTTAGGCCAAATCCCAAAGGCTGTGACTGGCGCAGCGTGTCCCACATTAGCGCAACCACAGCTCACTGAAATGGACTCGCCTGAGTGGAATGAAACCCATAAGGCACCATGCACACCACGCCAGCGGCTTTATCAGACAAAGATCAATGGACGGCAGCATTCACTCTGAGCACCCAAGCTGCAAGGACAAATACAGTATCTTGGGGGGTTGTGAGAGTCATTGATAGGCTTAGGCTGTGTATGTGTATGTCTCGCCTCCTTTAATCAGGTTTCCCAACAGCAAACACTGGGCGTCAAGTGATGCGTTTCAGGCAGTGAGGCCTTTCAGGCAGGACAAAAGGTGGGAGAAGCTGTGGGACTCAGGGCCCAGCCCTCTCCTTCTGTGAATGTCTCTCAGTTTTCCAGTGGAGCTCAAAAGGCCTTTGCCCTTCCAGCTGTAAAATTGGCAGACAGGGAGCCTCTAAAATCCCCTACTACTGTGAGTCCACACAAAACTGCAGCATTTACTCTGAAGGAGCTAACCAGGCTTTAGCACAGCCCATATCAGACAGTGGTACACAACATATTTTCCTGGCTTTTACTGAGAGTGAGAGTAGCAGTACCCATATGAACACTGTTTTGTGTATTGCATTGTTTCCATAATAGTGAATTAATGGATGGAGTCATACTGAGAATTGTTTTTTTTTTAAATGGCGACACCCATATTACACCCACCTCAGATACATTTTATACTGAATGGGTTGTTATACAGATCTGAGGAAGAGGATGCTATTGTTGAAACTATCTGAAAAATATATCTGTGAGAGAATATTCAGTGGTGAAAACATTTTTGGAGGAGGTATTTTATACAAAGAAGATAGTAATCAGTCACAATATCATAGAGGGTTTAGTTTAGAATTTACTCTGAAGAAATGACAGTATTGTGTAGAGTTGTAGAACTATATAATTTAGATGATATTTACAATTGTTCAGTCATTAATACCACAGGGGAGAAGACAACTGACTCAGATTCATCAATCTTTTAAAATCAGTAATTACTCATAATAAAAAGCAAACTGAGAAATACTAAAATATGTATTTCTCAGTTATAGCTTTGATTAAAACAACCTACTATACATTATGATTCCAGTATCACAGACTGTATACAATCACTACACACTATTAGTTTTTAGTAAAAAATCAGTTAAATGTTTTAAAAACGATAGGCTTGAAATAAAACATAACCCTAGTGAACCTCGTGTTGTAAGTCTCTATACATTAGAGCACTAAGTGAAAGTGCTGCAGGTCTGCATTCATCATTTTTGCATCACAAGTTAGTAAACTGAACTAAAGCACCTCAGTGGAGAATATCATTTATTTATGAAGCGGCGCATGACTTAAGAGGATCATGGATCTTATGAGGGATTTTCAGTACACACTGTAACATAAAACAACTGATGTGCATTTAAACAAAGTAACAGGTCATCCTTACAAAGCTATAAAGCCGACACAAGCCCCTTTGGTGCTCTGCAATGCAATATTTTGACACTTTAACATGTCTTAAAAATAGAGCATGATAAGCAAGAATGCTAATGTTAATCACTTAAATGCTTAATAAGACACACACTTCACACTAGGATGTTTTAATGTTTTTAAAAAATTCTTACGGCCAGGTATGAAATTAAGTTGTCTGTGTGACAGCCATTTTCTATACACAGTTGGACAAAAGGTTGGGTATTATTTGACAAGTTAATTGTTGATGATGTTGAATGATTGTTTCAGCTCTAGTAATGGTTCTTTACTTCTGTTCTGCAGCTGAATATCTTCTACAGGCTCAAATCATCTCTGGTCATCGATGACCTATTGCTGTAATTGACCATCTCAAAGCGTCGTATTGGCTCTGAGAAAACATGCTGTAAGTGTTTGTTCATCTCTTTTACTATCATCTCCATTGTTAGAGAAAACACATGGCAAAGCAGCCTTTAAAACTGACACAGTGAAGAGAAAATACAGCAAAATGACTACTAATTATAATAGTAGGTGGTCTTTGCTAGCCTTTTGCAAATTTATGAAATTGGCTAACGAGAAGGTTACGACATAGGCACCAGGACATTTTGAAGGACGACAGTGGAGGAGATGTGCAGTTGACACAGACCACATCAGTCAGGGCCTGGCCATGTTGTTTACATGATTCATAGGACTCGCTGCTCATCACGGCCTGTGGAACTCTGTCAGGAAAAGAGAGAAAGGATTGTAACTTTGGCCCTATTGTTTAACAGCTCCCAAAGACGAAGGACACAGAAATTATTCTGAAGAGCAGGAGGCACACGGTGGAAAATGACCTTTAACTGCACTTCCTTAGCTGAATCTCATCCAATTAGAGCACTGTATATTTTCCCTAATAGCAGCTGATGAGGCAGGGCGTATGAGCGAGCACGCCCGACCGGCGTTGCTATGCAGCGAGATGGCTGCTTAGCACCAGAGGAGCGCTAGGGAATAAGTGAGCAGAGAGCTTTAATTTGATAGGGTTAGAATCCTGCAGGCTCCAGGGTCGTGGGTCACCAGGAGCTTGTCTCACACTGAATATGAAGGAATCAGAAGTAAATTGCTTGCATCTGCTGCCAGTGGCTGTGAAGGCTGTGATTGGCTCCCAGAGGTGTGCACTATCTAACGCAGGCAGCGGAAGGGGGCCTTGGTGCAAAGAAGGCTTGTAATTGGAGTAATTCTGCATTAATAGATGTTAAAAATCCTCCAAGCAGCTGGTTTGAAAAGCAGTGCCTTCATGAAACGCTGCAGGATCACGGGGGCATCTTTCCTTTTTTTTTTTTATCTCTTCCTTCTTCTCCTTCCTCTTTAAATGCCTGCACTACGTCGCAATCAAAGCAGCTGGCTGTAAATGCTTTGTCTCCCTGATGAAGGCACTGATGGTTATGTCAGACAGGAGAGCACATAAATAAGGTAAACAAAAGTGCCATGTGAAAATTACTATCCATCAACATTGTCCACAGTCTGGAATGAGAGGAAATAGCATGTAATATTACTGCCAATGAATAATGTTATATCAGGTCAAAGTTGGAGATGCTCCATATTGCATCCTCCATGTTTCCATCTATAGATTCCATACCAGCTCTCTGGTTTGTTTGTCTTGTGTTCATTGTGATTACTGCTGAGCTATTTCACCATGTTGCAAATACTGTACATTTTCTCCTGTCAGTGTGACACTTTCTAGTGGTTCATGCTTCTCATCACAGCCCCTACTTTGGGACTGTGTCCAACAGAAAATGGGACAGGCTGTGAATTATCACAAATGCTCTGGCAAATGACACTTCATTGGAAGGTCTTTGTCACCAATTATGTGTCTATTAAGAAACAGTCAATCAGTCAATGTGCAAATAGCTAACCCTCCAAGGGCTCAGCTATTGACAGGATGCTGTCAATAGTCCATCTCATATGATTTAGCTGTGGAAGAACTATGTGCTCACCACAGAAGCTTGACAATCCCGCCGACCATTTGGAGGCTAACTTCTACTCTCGCTAGTTTATTGACCAACAATTATTTTAATGAGCCTTTTTAATGGAAATGTATTATTCACATCGGATTTGCTGAGCAGCTTGCTGTGTGTGAACCTTTCGATTACAAGGTCTTCAGTACATCAAGTGTAGGTCATTTCTTTGCTTAGCAAAATAAAAGTTTCCATTTCACATCAAGAGCAGCACATTTCTGTGTTATGTAACACAAATGAGCCACTTTCCTCTTGTCTTGTGGCCTCCAGCATATTATGCAGCTACATTTGACTAAACCAAAACGCAAATTGGATGTCTGGCAGACTAATTTGATTTCCCAAAAACCCTGAAACTGAAACCCTGTTAGTTACCTCA
Organism: Macquaria australasica; assembly: GCA_005408345.1. Classification (NCBI taxonomy): domain Eukaryota; kingdom Metazoa; phylum Chordata; class Actinopteri; order Centrarchiformes; family Percichthyidae; genus Macquaria; species Macquaria australasica. Next base: position 417,561 of record SEMN01000262.1, read on the forward strand.
AATGATGGACACTAATATTGTGTTTTCAGCATGTAACTTCAGCTTGGCAGACTATCCCATCCCAATCAAAACAGTCGCTTCCCAAATGTTATTACATTATGTTGCCATTTTCAGATAAATGACTGTAAAACGGCTCTGCCTCACCATTGATGTCCATGCACAAACACATTACATTTACTGGCTTACTCTGGTTTCATAGAGTCCCACTGTCTCATTTAAGTAACTTATATACTTGAGATAATGTGCTACAATGTCATCACTGTGAATTAAAAAAAACATTGCTACTGCTTACTACATACAGCAATAGCATGGAAGCAGACATTTTTTGATCATTTCAAATCACAATGCAGAATCAATCCCTCTCCGACTACAGGCAAAAGTAAGTTAATAAAAGTTTTCTGTTTAGAGGGCATCATACAGCTCCGAAAGCTGTCACCAGACGTGCAGAAATGAGAAACAAACAGGCATGCCTGCTACATATGGGTGCTGGGAGATGTTGGCTGCTGCTTTCAGACACTCTTTCCTGTCAAAGACTGACTGGGTTGTCAGTAAGCAAATTATAAAATGAATGACGATTCTGTGACATTGCATTTGCCTTAACCTGTCAGCTGGTTACAGTAGCATTCACTCACATTCTGACACAGCCTGATGGATAATCAAACATAGCTGCTGAATATGGCCACAGGGCGCACACTGATACTATACCTCAAATACAGTTATTCCTTGCCGTAAAATGCATGTGATTTGCCTCAGCTATTGCCATTAGGTAGATAAGTGCATCTTTTCAATTTCCCCCAAGCTCACAGGAGACTCTTTATGTTCAGGATAGATCAGACTGGCGGTGAGCGAGCTGAGGACCTGATAGTCCTCAACTATCTGCCATAATTACCGTGACAGACTCACTTAAGCTTCTCCTCCATCTAGCAGTATTACTGACATGGATAGATCTCAGGATTCTTGTTGTGCATAATGGTCATACACAGCCAGAAAAAGCTGAGAGGTTACGGCATCTACAGTTTAGACCCTGTTCTTGTAATGAAAGGTGTCAGAGGAATGTAGGTGGACTGAATTTATTCCACCGGGATGCTGTTAAAAAGACTGACAGGGATTAGATTAATAGAGTGTATAGGGAGACAAGCATATATTGACATCTGTTATTTTACTGACTTCTTGCACATAAAAAAAACCCACTCATTTAAAATAGAAATTAAACCAAATGAGAAATTAACTTCAAAATAAACTTTTTTAAATATCTACCCTCCCCGGGGGAATTTCAAAATAAGTTCTCTTTTCTTACATTGTATTTTTACACTTCAGGTTTTTCTCAACAAGCAGAAGACTCCAATACTGTGATTCCTTTGATCCCCCCCCTCCCCCTCCCCCCCCTTTCCCCCCCCCCCCCTTTTTTGTGGCACATTTGAATAATACATCCTGTTTCCTTGTTTCTGATATGATTTGTGGGGGGAAAAATAAACAGATAATCATTAAAAGCAGAGTAGTCTCCAGCTCATAAATCAGTGGTGGGTGTTCCAGCTGAGGTAGCTCAATAAGCTTTCCCTTAAACATTGGCCCATGGTAATGGGAATATCTGAGGGTCAATCGGGGTTAGGCAGTCTTCCTCAACAGGAAATGAGCTTTTGGTGGGCTGTGTTCCCAAGGTAATGAGCAATGTGTGTGTGTTTAATCTTAGCTAATATTGTTATAATAACTGGATAAATTATTAAAAACAAACAAGTGGTAACATTCTAAAGACCACCAGTGCAACTTGAATTTGTTGCATTATTTGCTTCTCTGTAAAATATTGTAAATATGTTTATTGGGATCTCAGACTGATTTGGTTCCTTTACTGCCCGAATTTTCTTGGGTTAAAGGTCATTAGTACATTACTTATACAAACTCCTGCTTGTCTAGTAAACTTCCTCATCACATTCCTGTGTGCATATTTTTTCCTCCTTCAAGTCTTTACACATACTGCATTAATTTTACCCGCACAAGTAAGCCGTCAAATTGTTGTTCTTTTCATCTGTTGTAAGGTCATTATTGCCTCGACTCTGCCGGTAAAGCAGCAGCGGTGAGGGGGTTTGAAATTCATGTCCTAATATGCAAATGAATTCATGAATGCTCCATATTGTACAGCCACATGCATCTGGCATGATTGGGCAATGTGGGACAAATTGTCCTCAGCCAAGGCATTTTGCTACTCAGTAAAAGCTAATGTTGAGGAGTGGAACCGTGTTCACAGTTGATAAAGGTGAGCAGGGGAAGAATAAATTGTGAGATTAAGAACTTTTATGTGCACGGCAAAAAAGATGTCCCCTATATAAATACAATACAGACTCAGTCCTGAAATCACAGAACAAATGCATCAAATAAATACTTTATTCATGTGGAGCTAATTTCACCCCGCCATTTTGATCACGTCATTCCCTCTGGAAAATTGCAATTAAGTTTGGAGAGATAAAACATGCCAACTACTCTGCATTTCAAGGCTTGATTGGCCTATCAGCTAGTCAGTATGCCGCCATGGTTTTCATCACTGTTAATTGATCCTTTCTTTAATTAATCTGGAAAGGAAAGCCCATATCTCTATCCTGTCTGATCGTCCCCTCTGTCTGTCATAACACAATAAAGGCCCTATCCTACTGCTGGTAACTCTGCCTTAGCTTCTCCCTCTGGCTCTCGGCCAAATGGACTATTTATGGTGCACCTATCTAACGACAAGCCTGCTGTATGGAGTTCAATGGCTGGGTTCATTAACAGTGCTTTACCCGGCTACTTCTAATTTGCATGCAGTGACACCTTGCTTTTAATATGGATGTGAAGGTTAGTGGTAGGCCAAGCCACTTTCTTAACCACCATTGGTCTAAATATTGTTCCTCCAGCTCCTTGTCCCCCCGCTGTCACTAACACCGCCACATTTTCCCTCTGATTCAATTATACCCCCTCTTTTTTTTTTTTCATGCTTTGTTCCTCTGTTGGCATTCGTCATGTATGTTAGCATACATGATGTTAGCATACCCCACCGCCACGTGGAATAAAACTTTGATTCACATGAATGAAGATTGTATTGATTTGTTTGATTTTGAGCAATGTGATGGATAACCAGAACAGCATACAGCCGTAAACAGCTCAAACATTATAATAAATCATACAATATAATGAATACGACGCAATAAAGTTAAAAATATATGTTTGAAAAAGCCATACTAAGTTAAACAAGCTTCCCTAAGAAGAAAGAGAAAGAGTCAGCGTCTTGAACTCGTCATAAATTTAAGATTTATGAGTATTTCTGTCTTTGCAAATACAAATGTTTCTATAGGTCTTTGTTTGAGTAGCATGGGTGTGGTCTTCAGCCAGGAGGATACCTCAAGACTTTTTAAAAAATACTTTCTTTGTCCATGGAAAAAAAACAAGTCTCTGCCCTCTCTTTTGTGTATTTTAACAGTTGGCCTGTGATTCTGACAGCTCTACCTGCTGTAATGGTTGCCTCTAGGAGGTGTGAAACAAGGTCTTAACACTTGGCTTTTCACTATGAATGTGTGGTTCTTTCTGTGCTCACAGTTAAAGTTACAATTGGACCATAAAGCGTTTTTCCCCAACAGACTGTAAAGAAATGGATGGGAGGCAGCTGAGAAATGAACATGTGAGTATCTGTTTCTGTCTAATTAAATCCGCTGAACAGCCTCAAGCCTTCCTCTGCCAAGACTGGATTCAAACAACTTGCAGATACTGTCACTGCCTTCTGTGGTAGCACACTGCCACCTATTGTTCAAAGTCCTCCTGTCTTGCTCTGAAACCTTTGTCTGCCTTCTCTCTTGATTGCTGAAAAGACAAGTTAGCTGGTAAGAGATAACTGATGATAGTGACATCAGTCATGTGCCGGGATAAAACACTCTTTTAAGATCACATATCTCTTTTGAAGGCTTCTTTATTACTATTTGTACAACACATAGGCTACCTCTAATGGCACAAATCATCTGAGCAGGAGAGTAATGTAACCCCAGCTCTTATGTGTTATCATTGTGAAATGTGTTTTTCTTAGTGTGGGATTCTGCAAAGGCCCATTTGTTGTTGTTGCTCTTGAGAACAAAGCAAAAGAAGAAGTGGCAGCTGGAGGAGCAATTTTTGTCCATCAAGGGCTATTGAGAGTTCAATTATTTATCTTGTGAAGTGTTCCAAGGATGTGGTCAGCTCATCAGGGTTATAATGCACGGAGTGAGAGGACATGTGCATGGAGCATAGGGAGGAGGATGTTGTTGTAGTCTGAAAAAAGTCGGCTAAAGCTTGTTTCCAGATACCAGGACTCCCACGCTCTCTGCAGCTGATGAGGAAGTCTTTAGAAACCGACATTGTTCGCATCTCTGCTGGTGAGGAGGACAAAACTGTGAACGTCCAACACAAGACAAACTTAAACTGACAATAACATGCAGAGACAGGAGAGGATGAGTTCATTCCTCTTAATAATATTTATTTAGTGCAAATGTAGAAAGTGAAACTCAAGGTCAAGCCTGCTGGCCACTTGCACGCTGCAGCAAACGGTTTGTCCTTCGGAAAAATGCTGTGGGAGTCTTCAAGACGTGTATACAGTGAAGTGTAAGGAGTTTGTGTTGTTGTTCGGTTAGGTATTTGTAAGTTCTCTTTATCTTTTAAAGAAATGTTTTCTTTAATTAACACTATAATTTTTTTTTTTATAAAAAACAAAAAGAAATGTATCTTCTGATTTTTTAAATCAGCTGACACAGAATCAGTTATTTAACAGCAACTGGAGCACCTTGGTAGCTGAATGGTTACAGCACATGCCACATAACTGCAACGGTTCGACTCCAGCCAGCAACCTTGGTTGCATGTCATCCCTCTCTTTCTCCTGATTTCTCACTCCTTACAATAGAGGCAAAAAAAAAATGCCCCATAATATCTTGAAAAAAAAACATTTACAGAAACAGAACTGTGCAAACTATGCTGTGATGACAAAATGAATAGTTACATTAGATCCTATAGTATATAGTGGACTCAAATACTTCCACCAGACAATGTCTTATGAAGTTTATTTATATCAGTACATACATACACACACAAAAAAACTAATGCTAACTAGCCTAACGTCATGCATTGCATAAATATCGACATGCAGCCCTGTAGTGTGACAACAAGGTAAGTAACTGAATAATCTGAAAATGTATCTAAGTTTGACAATTTATACACTACATGACCAAAGTGTTTAAAACCATCCTACAAACATTTCAGTTCTTTGAAAGACTTGATCTGTCCAGCAGGACCAAAGCGAATATGTTTCTATCCTTGGGTTACAACTACTGCATGCAAAATACTTCTTCAAATATGAGTGGCAGGAGAAATGCTGCACTGATCACAGGAGAATTTATCATCTACGCTCAAAGCCAAGGAACCTTCGGCCATATTTTTTCTGGCAGAGATACATAACAACAGTTAATGGAGAAAGGTTGGCAGGGGGAAACAGAAAATGCATTATGTCCATAAAGAACGTCAAAGTCCTGGATGACATCATTGACTGTTTTCAGTCTATCTTGCTGTGTAGCAAGTATCATTGCATAGCATAGAAAATATAGCATATGCAATAGCATTCATATCATGAGTATCATGATTTACATTGTTTTTATATAGTGTGACCAATTTTGACCATCTTTTACAGAGATACCTACTCTCTGAGTTCTGATTTAACAAATGGTCTCTCACAAAGCTTACAATTTACCAGCTTTTCAAATGAAAAAAAGTTCAGATTTTCATTGGCCAGACCCACCAATGCATCAGACCTTCTGGCCCTTCACATCAAGGGAAGACAAAAGCGGCTTCAAGCCATCCAGCCCAACCCCCTGCTATAATGCATCTTTCAGACACTTCTTTTTCAACATATCAGAACTTGCATGATAACTTGTCCAAATATGACGTTACCCAAATGCATTTGAAGAAAGACAAAGTAGAAGCGAGATGCAGTGAATTTCAAGTGACTGTTAAAACAGTGCCTGAGGCGAAATCCATCACTAGTTTACCCCCCAAAAAATGGATCACTTTCAGAATTCCTGCTAATGTCCATCCATTTCTCCCAGTCAAATGGACTCTGGAGAAGTGACTGATTTTACACTGAACTCAATAATCCAAAGCCTGTGCAGCTTAAGTCATGGAGCTCCACTGTGCGTATGTTAACACCATTAAATCACCTCAAATGTCTACATGATTCAATCTTTTTCACAGTGGACGACAACTGAATTGAATTTCCCCAAAGTGGCTGTCCATTTCCTGTCTGTGTGTGACGAGTGGCTATGGTTGCTGGGGAATTCAGACCCACTCTCCCATTCACTTAACTCCCATATCACATTTAGCACAAAGCGAGTGGCTGCCCATTTTTCAAAAATAAAAATAAAGAAATGTTACATGAGAATCAAAGAGAATGTATAAGAGTCAAACATACTATTTCTGACTTTAAGTTTTCATTCACTGGGATGTTTTCTTTCTTTTATGAAACATTTATTCATTTTCAACAGTGTGCAAATATTCTGGATGGATATAGTTATTCTTTGTGCAAGGATATCTTTTCTATGTCTCAACAGTAGACCATATTCAGTGCCTAAATTTTTGCAATGTAGCCAGATGAGGCCCCGGCCTTGTACAAGCCTGTCAGTGGCACTCTATAGCACAGTGGCTCTTAGCGGCCGTGACTCCATGACCTGCTTTCATGCCTCGTTGTGAATAGCTGCTGGCACCTCTCTCCAGTCTGTCTACCAGATGAGGAGCAAGTTTAAAGAGATACAACGTTTTTTTCCACAACCATTACATTTTTGCCTTGATTATGTTATTATACACTATATAATATGTCCACATGTTTCTGCACAGTTTGACAATGCCCTCCAGGTCAGGTATAAGAATAACAAAAAGGAGTCTCCTTCTGTGTTCCTCAAAGAATCTTTGTATAGTTGTACTACTCTCTGTGCAAATGCTCAGCAGGAATTAAGAAACGCAGAGAAAATACAGGAACAGTGTTTGGCAATAGATGAGTAAAACCGAGGAGTTTATCTGCCGCTTCCCCCTTAACAACCTTTGCTAATGCACTGAAAATAAAAGAAATGAAAACTCCTTGTACTGCTATGTGACATCAATATTCCCAGTAGCTTTTATCAAAACTTTGTTGTGCTGTTTTTATTTTAGTGTAACAATTCCACTTTGCACAAGTATGAGCTCTCTAATCAATTGTAAGATAAAACCTTCCTCCGTGAGTGCAGCTGTAGACGGGCTGAGACAGACGATGTACACGTAGGCTAGGGAACACTGATTCCCTCCGACAGACTGGGCCTGTTTGCTACCTGCTTAATCCCCAGCATTTTAAAACTGTGTTTGGAATAAACGGACTAAAGGGAATAGAGCACCTAAGAGCTCAAGAAATGGAGAGCTCTACGGGCTTGATTGGCAGGTCTTGTCAGTAAGTCTCTTCCAGTAAGAGGCACCTGCCTCAGTCCTAGTGGGATCCCCGCTCCAAAGTGAAGCGCAAAGGCATTGTCTTAATTATCCCCCACCCCCACCACATCTCAAGAAGAAGAAGAAAAAAAAACACAATTAACGGTAAGCGTTTAGGGGAGAGAGATTATTTACTGGGGCCCATCCAGTGGAGACAGACGCTCAGTGGTCCTGAGAGACAAGCATGTCCATCAGCTTGGGGAAGCCAAGCAATCCAATTAAAGCAGAGATCTTTCAGGCGGTCAGTGCTAACCGATGGTGTTCATCTTCCAACAATTTTTTTATTTAAATCCAGACTGTTTTAAGGGCAAAACACTTATTTTTTGGTGTAAAATATGAAAGATCTTCAGTTGTTTGTATCAAGAACAGAAGAAGACCAAACCCAAAGAAGAACAGCTGTAGTGATGTTTGTGACAGTATGTATGTAGCCTAACAGCCTGGAGTCTGTAAGTATGTACTGTAGGTATCAACAGTCGCATGCGATCTACATGGAAGGCTGACCACTGCGATGAACAACGGGATTCTTATTAAGACAACAAAAGGCATGCGAGGATGTGACAGTAGAAAGATTCCAGTACTCTCTATAGTATGCAGACTTCACTACGGACCCTCCAGGCTGAGGCAAAAAAAAAAAAAGAGAAGATTGCTGCAATTCAAAGAACAGGACTTTACTTTGAGAGAGGCAAACCAAATGAGAGTCTGGGCCTTGGGTCCCCAGGTCAGCTAGCAGGTGGGAATGAGATGAAGCAGAGCGGGGAAAAAAACAAAAAAAAACAGGATGGCAGAGTGGGGACGTCACATCTGGGCTGAATTAGGAAAGTAATACGGCGGGCCCAGAAAAGTGTTTGAAGATCTGGGAGGCAGATCTCCTTTCCTTAGGAACAGCAGGTTAGTATGTCAGCGGGGAGTCCAGATGAGAATGATTAGAGCTGGCCTTTGAGGAGCAGGTGCCTCTTCTACCTCTGCTGCTTAGCACTGAATGGACTATCATTAATCTTACATTGTCATAAGGCATTTAAGCAGATGATACTTTACGAGCTTGTCAAATTCCACCTTGTATGTGGTTTGTTTCAAATGTAGAATTTTCTGCATATGGGCCATTATGGGGCAGTGCTTCATTACAGTCAACAAGCCTTGAAGTCGAAACTAGAATCTGCTGGGCACCGCGATGGAAGAAAGAAGAAAAACGGGGGCCTCTTAATAATTGTAAGTGGATTACCTCACCTAACATTACATCATGGGTGAAGTTGTGAACACATTATTTGACAATATCACGATATAAAATCATGTGGCCAGCAGATTTAACATCGCCTGACCAGTTGCTTGCCAACTACTAAAAAAATGGAGATACATCCACTGACAAAATCCTGTAAGAAGCCAAGAGTAACAACAGTGTCTCCTTAATAGTCTCATAATTTCCCCCATGGCTCTATCATACTCACTGTTTCACTCTGCTCCCCCAGCCCGCCTGCTCTGTATAGCAGGGACAGACACATTTGAGAATTGATTCGGCGCTACATTAGGTAATCTAGTAATCATTTACACCAACTGTTTTTGGAGAAACAGAAGCATATTAAACAGGCATTAATGTCACTATGAGGAGAATGGAGAGGTTTGGGTGCGATGTGAGTGCTATCTGACTTGGACGGCCCACGCTGGGGTTCTGCTCTCAGTTACCTCCTCGAGCTGTACAGCGAAGTGGAAGATCTCCTTTTTCACGCCACCATTTCCACCCCATTTCTTTGCATTTCATTGTCATCCCTATCTCCAAAACAATTCAGTCAGTCATGAGGCTCTCCCCGAAAAGAGCAAAGCATGCATCTGCTCGCAGGCGAGTGGGAAGACCAGCTGTGGACACAGACCACTGTATGAGAACTACAGTGTAGGTGTTTGTCAACATAAAAGGCTTCAGACAGACAGAGATACTCTTTCACAGTTTTATATCCGCAGTGGAGCACTGCTTTGTTATTCATTCCTCCTCATGATTGCATGCATTTTCACTACATTCAGCTCCACTTAGGCATTGTGAAACTGATACAAGTAGTGATGTAGGGGGCTAGATTATGGGGCTTTTATAGTTTGACGAGTTCTCCATAAAATATTGTTGTTCATTTCTCAAAAAGGATTTTAAAACACACCTTTCTGCATTGTGTCTGAAACCTGACATGCTTTAATAAGAATTGTATGGCGTGCAGCTGTGAGCTATCTTAAACCTTAAACCTTGGACAAAGACAGGGAGATGGAAAAGGAATCGAAGCCAAAGGCGGTCTAGTTTGAACAGCTTTATAGACTTGCCTCAAGTGCATTGTGCAGATTTTTGGGGTGCAAAAGAATGAAAATGGTTATTCTCACCTGACATAAAACAAAAAGAGTGATGGTCTTGCGGAATCTTTCAAATAAAAGAGATCTGAGACTGTTGCTTTCATTCCGTGTGAAACAAAGTGATGTCTGAGAAGACAGAAAGTCAACATTTAAATGTTACAAGGTTAGCAAAATGTTTGCATAATTTACAAACATGAATAAAAAGAACATAAAAAAGCAAAATATGTAGTCTATCTATGTTTTATTATAATTTAGATAATACATTTCATACAATAGAGACAACAGTGTACAATGTGACTCCAAAGTCCAAAGATATTAATATTTATTTTGGTCATTTTGTAAGCAGAAGAAATACACTTAACTTTTAAAAAATATATTTCTTCTGCTTCAGCTGCTCAAAACTTCGGCCTGAGTGAAGTGCATTCTCATCCTCTCGCGTAGGTTTAGGATGGGGGTGTGGGTGGCTGCAGATCAGTAATGATTTACAAATAATAAGTAGAGGAATGAACAAATCAATAAATCAGTAGATCTCTGGATATTTGTGAGGCAACCTTATTTCTTTATTTATCTGGGTGTTTTATTTGTTTTCAGCTCTCCAAGGCAGAAGCAGGAATCCCAAATTATCCAGGGGGTTAGGGGGCGCAGTGCCCCTGAGCCCCGAGCCCCATAGCGGAGGTAACGTATTCAATGGCCTGGGGCGAGTTGAGGAGAGGAGCGGCCCTGCTGCATACTGATGGCAGGGAGAGAAGCCAGTAATTGGAGCTGCAGAGGAGAGGGGAGAGGAGGGCAAGCACTAGGAGATGATGGCTTTGTTTTCTCTCTTCCTGTCTGTGCCGCTCAAACTCCTCCCCCCAGACCTTGCTCTCCCTCACACTCACTAAGTAGAGATATGGAGAAATTGAATAGAGATACTTGCTAATTGGTCTCTTGCTGCTTGCTTAAAGGACCGTAGACATTCTTTTTCATTTGCCTATTGAAACTAATAAACTATGTCTGTCGGTGTTTGTGCGTGTGTGTCTGTGTGTGTGTGTGTGTGTGTGTGTGTGTGTGTGTGTGTGTGTGTGTGTGTGTGTGTGTGTGTGCTTGTGAGCGTGTGTGTGTAGTAATTCAAGGATTACATGAAGCACTGTGTAGTTCTAATGGAAAAAAGAGGAAGGTGTGAAGGACTGCTATTACAGTAGTTTTAAGAATGGCTGTTATTGTTATCAAGACTGAAAGAGAGGCTGCTCGCTAAAATGAGCATGTCCTTTAAAAAAAGAAAATCTAAGAGTATTTACAATACCATATCAAAGCTCGACTAGATCATTTACTACTTTATTTCTCTCTCTTGTCGTAAAACATATGCATTAAACCCAGTGCTGCCTGATATGATGTAAATTGGTAAATACTATTTTAATCAGAGCACATCGCAGTTAATTAAGAAAATTACTTTGACAAACGGTTTGAAGCTGGTGTAAGAGCTCAAGCCAACATTGCAATCAAGCTCATTCTTTATGGTGGTGCTCCCTCATGTGGGTAAGGAACGCTGAGAAGGCTGTTACATACATTACAGAGCATCACCGTCAAATCAGCCAGGAGAAAGTGAATCTGTAGCCTAAATACTCCCAAAACTAGCACATTATCCCACAACGTCCTCTGTTGACACAGTTAAATGGTATGAAATATACTGGCAAATGGCCTGAAAGAAGGAAAGAGGTTGTGGTGGCATGTTCATGTCATTGCTGTTGGCCAGTCTGCCCTTAACAGGTTGAAGCCCGCAGGTCACCAGAAATACATAAGCAAGTGGAGCTTTCATTTCCTGTCAAAGAGGAGCGGAGAGATGCTTTCCAAGGCATCAGTCGCAGGCTAATTGGGCCCTGGTGGGTGACACTGCAGCATCATAAATAAAACAAACACAGTTGTGGTGTTTCTGCCACTGGACTCTTTAAACCTTCATCACAGAGCAAGCGGTTTCGATGAAACACCCAGCCTAATTGCTCTGGTACGGGGCTGTTATCTGTTCTGCCTCGCTGTAATTGATCCTCTTTTTTCTGCATGCATTTATGTTTTTAATCAGAAATGAGAGCATGCATTGCCTAAGAGCTTGAAGACCTTGTAGGAGCCGATAATTAGCCGCTCTGGTTAATGGGCCTAACTGTGCTCGTGTGGTACATGACTCTCTGGTGTCATAATGTGGCAGAGCTTGGAGGAGACAGTGCTCAGGGGTGATACACATGTGATTAGTCTCCTCACTTCACCACAGCCCTCTTCACACCTTAGCTTTGCAGTCAGCACCGCAAGCCTCTGGTATAGAAAATTACATATCCTAAAACTGCACTCACTAATCAAATCGGCTCTGTGAGAACCTCTGACCAGTGTTAAGGTTTAATCATTTTTTTAAATTCTCTTGAAAGGAACAGAAATACTAACTTACACAAGTAGTGTCTATGTGTTTTCCAAGTACGAGGAGTAATACTTCAGGTGTACCAGATAAAAGTAATGTGGCCTCTTTAAGAAATGTGCTGCATTTGTGCGTTTGTATAGCCGCATGTATGCTAATTTGGATAAATATACAACTTGCCCTTGGCTGTGAATTATAAATCGTGCTGATAATAATACACTTAGAGTCTCTTGCTTCTTTTAAATTCACATTGGATCAAAATACATCAGCTCCGCGATTGTCATGTTGTGCATTCTTCATTCTGCTGGGTTTGCTGGAGAATTCACTGTTATTCAGCCGGTGGCTCCTTCCTTGGGACCATATATCCATATTCATTCAGAACCTATAGAATGTGTCAAATAGAGGTGTCCTAATTGTGTCCTTGATGAAAAGCTATTAATATTGAACACATTCACCCATGTGCCAGCGCGGAGGAAACGTGTTTTCCCCTTCTTTCACCGAAACAAAAAGCAGATCTGTTCATATCTCTAATGATACCTGATTCCCCAGGGGTTAGTGGCGAGACTAGCTGTGGCTTTAGCAGATTCATCAAACAAAATATGGTGCTCTTTCCTCAGGAGGCTGAGAGTCACATTGCGTTATATCACTGTTAATTAGAATGAAATATGCAGTTCAATTATTCTTTGTATTGTTTCCTGACGCATGTGCTCGTGCTAACTATAGAGCACTGATGTAACACCAAATGTTAGAAACACTTTATTTCTTCTCCTTTTTTTAAAGCCACAGTGGAGTTTTTTTTTCTCCTACAGTTTATCCAGTTTTCAACATAACAAAGTAAGTCCGTAACTATTCCATACAGTGGCGATAAAAACAAAGCATTTAATAGTTTGAAGGTTCTTGTAGTTCTCATAAGCAGGACTGTCATGATTGTGGCAGTAGTTGGCCTGATTGGCTGGGTGGCCGGGTGTCTGTTCCCATGTGACATTGTTTTTTGAGGCAGGCAGTAGCTGTCCTGTGGCCGGTGTCAGTACCCAACAACCTCTGATCCAAGAACAGCAACTGTCAGGCCTGCACCTGTAACACTGAGACCTCGCGTCCCCCCGTCCACAGCGCGGGGTTGCGCTCAGACATGCTTTGCATCTCGGCGGCACTCATTGGCCCAAGCAATACTCCTGAGACTGGGCATGATCCCAGCTGTTGTCTTCATTTTAATGCACTCTGAATAATATTAAAGCAGAATCAGTTGAATTTATTAATGCAGCTTGCCCCTTAGAGAGATGCTTTTAAAGGCCAATGATTTAATTTCAGCTCTTAAAGGCCATCTTCTATTCTTGATGCTATAAAGAATTATGGCTTTTGCCATGTCTTAACACCAGTGTGTACTGTGGGCCACAAAATGAATTATTAGTAAACTGGAGCTACTGAAAACAGCTGCTATTAGAGACCATTTTTCTCTCTGTTGTTATCTCAGTCATATTCCCACCCCTATTCCCAGAGACAACATCAATTCTGGTTACCATGATTTATATCTTCTATCATCAGGAGAGACTAAAGCAATGTGCTGTCTGGTTAACTTACAGTCTGGTACAAACAGCGAAAGCAGGCTACGGCATCATTTTAAAAGCTCCCCATGCAGCCTCCTCAGGTTGATATAGACAAAACAATCAGTAACTGTAGCAAACTTGGTCTGTTCTGTCATTTGGAGTTGATGCCCAGCAAATTCTGCTCTTTATTGGTGTCGGGGTTCTGTCTGGAGGCAAACCGTAACCTCTGCACCTTTAATTTAGGCCCGTTGGGACTTGGAGTGCAGCCACTGATCTCCATGACCTGCCTCTCAGGTGGCACAAGCAGACCAAATAACACGTGCATAAGAGCTTTAACACATGTAAGTCAACTATGAGTCGTGCTTTTCTTACTTTGTCCTACTGCGCGCATTATGTCTCTCAGAGAGGAGGTCAGAGAACCTTAACGGCATTGCACATGTAACAATTACTAAGGAGGTGCTGCGAATAGTGGCTTATTCAAATGAGGAGGTTCTTTTTTTTTTTTTTGCTATGCATATCCTTGTATAGCAGCGCAGAACTGCGACACAGAGAAAAGGTGCAGTGTTCTCTCTCTCTGCACTTGGTAGTTTGACGCCCGCTCCGGGGCTGAACATCAGAGGAGCGGCTGCTGAAAAAACAGGTTGTATGGGTCCTTGCACACAGCCTGCCTGTGGTGCTGCCTGAAGGACTGCCATGGAAACAAGGAGTGTGACAGGCTCTGGGGGGATCCGCCACAGCTGCAGGCACTTCCTTTTTGACAGCCTGATGAAGACATCACTGCCACACCATGCACAACAACAACAACTACTACTGGAGAAAAAATGTGATCAGACAATGTTAACTGCTGTGTGGCTCAAATGTTCATTAGCAAGCTTGTAAAACATCCAGGGATTTTCCCCACTGCATTCGGGGACCATATTGCACGGTGACTTCCTCTGCTGAGATTCGTAGCCTTCCCAGGAGAAAATACATTGATAAATAATTCCCTAAATATGATTACACCTCTTTGAAGAGGGGCTTATGTGTGCTTGTGTGTGTGCACTGTTTGTATGTATGAGTAGGTAGCATGAGTGTGCATTGGTGCATGCAGAGCCGACTCAACAATTGTTACAACCCTGTCAGACTCGTCTGTATGATCCATTGACTATGAATGATACAGGGAACATCCAAGTCCACAACCTCAGTGCCACAGATTCAAAGATTTGACAGCTTGGAGGCAGGCAACCGTATTCCCATATGACCTCTCGTAATGTCACTGACAGCAATTGCCTCAATAATATGTCTGTCCATGACACAATATTATTTCAACTTAAAAATTGCTCTTCAGGTATTTTTTGTTTTTTGGTTGTTGTTTTTTTTTGTTTGTTTTTTGTTAAATTGGGCTTTATGGCCCACTAATTGTCAGGTTCCTATTTTTATGTGTTCTGTCAGATTTAGATGTCCTGGTGCAGCAATTTGGTTGTTTGCTGAAATGTCGATTAAAAGTACCCTGGGAGTATTGCTTAATTGGTTTCACCTCTTGGGGACACTTCATCGGGTCTTGCCAGTGATCTGCTTGTACCCTCTACCCCTCCCTCCCCAGCTCTGCCTTCTCCCAGCACAGCCAAAACCAGCCCCAATAGAGCCAAGAATGTAGGAGGGTTTCAGCCAGTGTGTGGGATTTAGCTCGTCAGAAGCTCAGGGTCACCTCCACACCCTCTCACTTTGAAATGGACCCCTGGTGGCAGCTCCTGGGAGAGCCCAGTGATGTCTCTATCAGCCTGTCAAAAGAGATAGCCCGGGGCACCACCAGGTCCCCCTGAGCCAATCAAACTCTTCACAAAGCACAGATGGATGCTCTTTCACCAGCGTGCTACTGCTGAGGAGGGGGGCACACGGCCGCGATGCTCAGTCCCCCAATCAGTTAGAACAAACTCCCACTGGTGGGGTCCAAGCCTCAGTTCAGCCCAACTTCAGTTCTAACTATGTATATTTTAAAAAAGACTACTTGCCATTTGTCTACCATCAGAAAGACAAAGAGCAGGTAAAGGAGGAAACTCATTTTGTCATGCAAACGTGTATTAGCACGGTGAAAGTTTAACTCCCTCTTATGTAGCTCATATATTGAATAAGTGCAGTATGAATTGTAAATATTTTGAAGGAACTCTTTTCTTTTTTCTCAGTACTGCATTTATGTGACAAATCAAAATGGCAAAAGATTGTTTGTATGTAAACTGAATATGGATGAGAAAATTGATAGAGGATATACTACATCCCTCTACTTGGAAAAACTATTGTGGGAAGACAGATGGAAAAACCAGAGTATGTGTGTGTGCAACCATTAGATAGGCCAGGTGATTTTAGTGGAAATGTAAAGCACTAAGTGCTGAGGATGGAGAGAGTACTCTCTGTGAGATGAGCTCTTTCTGGACCCTGTTATTGTGAGAAAGCAACAAAGCAATGCATTAGGAAGCACACTGGAGCCACATAGCTTTGATGTGAGCTCGGTAACCAAGGCGCAGCGGTGGCCGGTGTGTGAGCTCTGTTCCAATGGCTGTGTTGTGTAATCAGATGTGTTTACTGTGTATTCAAGTAAAGAAGTGGTGTAATCCATCCTCACTAGAGTGCAGTTATTGAAAAAACATGGGCAAAAACAAGAGCTCAAACTGATCAAGATTCTTTATTCAGGATTCTTGTAAATTCATTTGATGATACAGACATGATACTGAGTAAAAATAAAACTCTCAAATTAATCAGTCAAACATAAAGTAACATAGAAACTTAAATAGTCAGCAGGATAAAGTACATAAATATATATTTGTAGCTGAGGTAAAATTAAGAAAGCAGACAACATTGTATTATATACAGTAAATCCTTACCACAAAAAGAATAGTAACATTCAGTACTCTGTCCTAATATTTTAAATGTGCAACAAAACATATTATTTCAATTATTATTTAAACATCTATTGCGATATACATGCGATATATATGACATTTGAACTGTCATTATATTAACACATGGATAAAGAAAAAACATTGCCATGATTTGTTTCCAAACTCTTAAGCTTGTATTAACTTAACCTTAAGGCAAATTTCTCAGTTTCACCAAAGTCAAAAACAAAGCAAAACAGTAGAGGTCTAAGGTAAGCCAAACCCGACGCTTTTCATTCCTTTTCTAAATTATATCCAAAGATGAAGGCTGAGCCTTGCAGCTCTCTTTACCTCCAGGCTTGTGATTGACAGGGCCATGTGCTGCCCTCCTAGCTGCTGCAGTTCACAGCCTCTGTCAGGGGGGTGGCAAACACACAAGCCAGAGAGCGGCTGGCTGCCCCTCAGCAGCAGGGGGCAGAGTTAGGGTGGTATGGTGGGGTGCACAGGGTCATGGGCTCTGCTGGCACTGGAGCATTGTTGTCAGGTGGACTGCGTCGTGCCATATTCAAAAGGAGACCAGCCTTTCATCTAGCGTGTCCGCGAAGCTTACCTTTTCTTCCTCGTCTGGCTTTGGCTGGTGGGCGCTTTTAGCGCGCTGTGCTGCACCTGTAAAAACAAACAGGAGTTTGGTCAGAGGCAGGTAATCCGAGCTCAGTGGAGCGCACGGTAATGGCTCCCCTGAGGAGAGCTGGTGCAGGGGAAAGCGAGGCGGGCTCGCCTGTAATGAATCATTTTTTAAACACAGGAGCAGAGGGGATTAATCACAGGGAGGAAGGATTTGAAGAGTCAAGGGTTCCGTACCAGTGTACGCCCCCCTCATTCTGCACCACAATCACAATATTAGAAACAGACATCAACTGTTGAGATGACCTGCCAGGCCAGTGAGGGAGTTGCAAACTGCATAATCACTCACTGTAAGTTATGTCCCCTAAAGAAAACTTTGTTAAAGCCTGAGAATAGTATAAAGTGAGTGTTGTTTAAGTTAGCAACATCAGTTGGCGTGTAACTTTCTTCACAGCTTTACAGACCCTTGGTGTGACTTTGATTTCTTCAGGGAAAAACAAGACCTGAAATGTGACATTTGAACTTACAACCTTGTTTTTTTCCCTGCTAGTTACATGTAGTTACGTGTGGAATTAAGCTCAAGATAGATTTCTTTTTACGGAAAATTCCTTGATGTTCAAATGGATTTCCAAAATAATTTATATTGTAGAATCATGTTCTCTTTGACATTCAAAACATTAGATTCAAATGTCCGTTTTTTGTGGGGAGTTTTAGTTTTGTTTTTTTCAAAACTGCCACCAAAATCTAAAGAGGACTGATCATAGGGTAAACTGAAAAGGAGAAGAGTTGGAATTTGAAAACTTGCTTTTGAAGTATGCTTGCTGAGCTCAAACAATACGGTGAATCTGTTGAATAAAGGTAAGAACTCTATGCTAATTAGCTGGTCTCCATTATTAGAATGGGAGATGGATTGTGGGAACAAAGTGACTGCCTCCTGCATCAGAACATGAAACTGTCCTCAGAACTGACAGATGCTTCTTATTTCAGGACAGACACAGAGTTGTCAGAAGTCCCTGTTTGAGGCAGACTTTGTAGATGTGCACAGGCACTAATTGCCAAGTCACATTTGCAAGAAAGACAGGAGTCAATTTTCAGCCTTTGTGGTGTTTTTGTGTCCACACCTATCTAAGGATTGAAGTTCTAAGTCAACAAAAACAAAATATGTGGTCTATTGTTTTGGGTCTCCTGTGTATATTATGTTAAGGTTATTTTTCACAGTACATAATGAAACATACTTATGATGAATCTTAAGGATGTTTTGTTTTTTATGATTGGAGCTATTTTCAAGATGTAGTTTCTCTTTTAAACCAGGCTAAAAAGTATTGTTTCCATGAGATTTGAAAGTGAGTCATTTTCAAAGCTCAAACATTGTATCCCAATGGGGAAGAAGACATACAAAGCATTCTGAATCAAAATGTATTCACCACCTTGTTTTGCCAACTCAGTCAGCCAAATCTCAAACAACACAGGCTCCCTCCAACATCACAGAGAAGTCAGGAATGGCTTGCTGCAGGAGGACATCAAGAGTGCAGCAGAGAAACAGACTGGGGTGAGAGTGTCTTTCCAGATCCAGACTGTCAGGATTTCTCGCTGAATTCTGTCTGGCGAGTTACCTGGGAGATGAAGGCGCTGTGTGGCACTTCATTTCCTGGCCGAGCAAAATTCTCAGTCAGAGAACGGCGAGCACCCAGCACCACTTACAACACCCTGACAGCTCTCCTCAGCTCTGTGATGTAAATGCAAATGGCATATCAGCCATGGCTAATATGTAATCACATATGGCACCCAGCAAGACGACTGGGGCTCACGACTACATTAATTGACTCTACCACCCTGAAGTGACTGAGGCCACATCAGAGTTTCTGTGCTGACACAACAGCCTGAGACGTCAGGAGCCCTCTGCCGGCCCTTGGCCAATCACCAACTTTAATGTCACAGCGCTTCAATCAGACAGACAAAATTGCTAATAACGGACGAGGCTGCAGCTATATGGCTGAGGACAGAACTGAGCATCTCCTCACTCAGGAGCTACGGCGACTACATGGAGCTGCACTGAGGAATAATTGGGCCAGGGCTGCTTTAAAGGCAAGAGTCCATTAATAATCAAACAAAGCCAGAGGATATATTTCTGCAACACTTGGGAATTCTGGTACAGCAAATAATGCAGACATCTTCAGGGAATTCCCTCCCTATCTGTATGTAAAATTGGACCCTTACCTTTTGAACATCAGAAGGCACCCTCTTGAGGAAATCCAGTATTTCATTATTGTCAATACTATATGGGTTGCGCAGCTTCTTGGTAAATTTGTTAACGCCTGTGAAAACAAGAACACATTAATAAATAAAGGTGTCATACCAACCAGCATATTTTTTAAAACTGTTTTGCAGTGTAAAAAAATAATAATAAAAAGAGTTGTGTAACGCTATCTATGTATAGTATAGAGTTCCCACCAGTGTATCAGTAACTGCATTATATGATGCTGTTTCAATTGATCCCTTTCAGCCAAACTGAATTCAAGCCAGACCAATACAATGGAGACAAGTATGGATAAAGCAATACTGCATCAATTAAAGCAGATAAATGATAACTGAAAAACAGGCACACGTTCATGTCAACTTTTCCTCACTTTTGTTTGCTTCAATCCGATCATTTTTAGCACATCTATATTTACTTTGCACATGGCGGCATACCACAGAGGAAAAAAAATATCTCTGGGGTCTTGTAATGGGACCATTATATTCACAGCTTGGTACTGCCTGTACCTCAACATGCAGACAAAGAACCTAAGGACTTAAATATGTGCAAGCAACTTGAAAGGCTTGCCTTGCAACCACAGAGATGGGGGTTAACTGGGGAGGCAGAGGAGTGTCTCAGACTGTGTGTTTTTTGTTTGATATGATGGTTTTTTGGTATTGATTGTGTTGAAGGCAGTGTGGAAGTACAGTGGTTGTGGGCTTACAGCTGGAGGAGGAGAGTCTGTTAAGGGCAGCATATCTCCCTGACCACTGAGATGACTGTCTATTCTGTATGACTACAGCAGATAATGAGAGGCTAGACCAGGAGCCTACAGACTGCCCAAGGACATCATGTATTATATACAGCTTGCTACTCTACCTCTGCTTTGTTTTCACACAAACCCTAGGCCTCTGCTACATCAGCCCACACTGAGCAGAGCGAACCTCTGTAGCTGTCTGATCTCTGTGTATCTGCAGAGGTGTAGGGATGGCAGAGTTCTTAAATTACTGTACTTCATTAAATCATGGATTTCCAGTTAGGAACACTAAACAAGAGTTGTGTTTTGCAACAATGGTATGGGTGTTGATTTTTATACAATTTGTTATGATGTTTTGGTCATAGTAATGAAGGATCTAGCAAGAAATAGACAGTGGGAGTGTGTAAGCTTTTGGTATTCGCCCAGTACACTTTGTGTAAGCTTATTTTACAATTTTATTAATTAAATTGTGTCTTTAGATGAAGAACTTACCCCATACTAGCACAATATATCGCAGTGGGATGTAATATAACAGCGCAGTTGCCACAAACAGCACCAAGCAGGCCAGGCACGACAAGAACGGGACAGACCAGTTGAATATGCTATAAAAGAATAATTGTGTCAGATTAATGTAAAGTTCTATAAAAGAAAAACTATTAATTTCAAATCAACATACTTTGTAGGATAAATATAAAACGGACAAATTACTTCTTGATTCGCTCTCCGATGTTTGCGATTTCCTCCAAAATGTTCTGGACAGCCAGCACTACTTCCTGCACCATATGTATTTTATCCATCAAACCCTTTTTTCCGGATTCCTACAAAGGAAACAAAAAAAATGCACAGACACTGATGAGGTACACTGTATGTCAATTGTTGGGCAGGGTAGACAAAGACCAGTTTAACTGCTGTGCTATTATGTGTGATTTATCTATTGAATGGCCCATAATGAGCAAACACTGTACATCTTCAGACTATGCTTTTGAAGATGAGACAGACTCAGTGCTCAGAAGCTGTTATGTGGATGGCTGAGAGATTTCAGCTTTTGTCCGCCACATACAATAGAGCTGTTGCACAAGTGCAGCACAATCAAGACTCTCTGGTAGATGAAAAGTACACAAAATGGTCATCTGCAATCAGGCAGACTAGACGACCTAGACAAGAAGTGCAGGGGCCTCACAACGTAGGAAAGATTCCATTCCAGCAGCCTGCACAGGACACGTTTGAACATGTTTTTACAAATCTGTCAGGCCAGGCTTGCTAACCTACTCTAATGCTTTCTCTGCACGAGAAAAACACTTTACCCCGCTTAGAACACCAGCTGGATGTCTACTTGTTCCCTCTTTCACTCATATGATTCTTGTCACAACTAACACCGCGCGTAGACTATTTCTTGCTTTTAATGCACTGACATAATAATGACTCTGGCAAAGTAATAAGTCAACATGTGATGGGATTGGAGGGTTTGTCCCAAAATGAAATAAATGTGATCACATCAAGGCTGGAAATAACAACGAGCGTGAAGCCTTCCAGAGGCAGGGGAGTGAGAGATAACACAAGTAACACAAGCTAAAGAGGGCTGAGAAGCCTCACATCAGAAGGAGGAAATAATGACAGGAATGATGACAGAGGGCGGGAGAGGACGAGTGAGAGGGAGAAGGGGAATGAGAGTGTTGGGGGAGGGCGCTCTGATGGACCCGAACAGGAGGCTTGAGGATGGCTATATGTTTATGTTACAAGTCAGCCGAAGCCGCAGCCTGTGTGCATTGACAGGATCCAGACAGAATGCCTTTATCAGAGCTTCATGAGGCAGCCCCTGGGAACACACTGTCTGCCAGCACAGAGAGACTCCCCACTGTCAGGCCCACTCTTCTCCACGAAAGGCGCAGGAAGAGAGCAATTCCCACACTAGCAGAGCCTCCCCCACTGGGCTCGTATCTGGAAGGACACTGGAGGCTCAGCACTGTCCAAAAAAGGAAGAACTATCACAAATATGCTTTCTTTGAGATTAACATCTCATGGTCTCATCGTGGGGGAAGAGTACTATCTGTGTTTCTGCATCATCTTACTCCACTCCACTGCATTGGGGCGCTGAGCAAACCTTCATGTGTGTCCTTTACTCCACATCAGGTGTTAATTGAGCTCTTTATCCTAAGTTTATTTTGAAAGCGGGGAACACTGTTAGAGTCTGCTAAAAGCCATTACAATCCGTGTCGGTGAGCTCCTGATGGACCCAGAGAGAAATGATAGCTCACTCGATGTGGAGCCTCATCAGTTAGGCTCACATTCCTTTTCATATTTTCGTTGAAACTTGTTTAAGCGACCAATTACATGATTTAGGATTCAAATCTAATGAGAGATATGAAGCATTATTTAACTGCAGTGGATACACATGCAAGGTAAATTTAGCTAGAAAATCAGCTCCGGCAGGAAAAAAGAAAAAACAGACAAATAGATGTACTCTGAAGTATGGATCAAGAGGCAGAGCTCTCATGATTATCATTATTCGTGTACTTTAATATTCTTGAAATCCTCCATCTCCTTAGCGACCAAAACTGAAGTCCTTCCCACATTAATCATTTGATGACATTCTTTATCTTTATTCAGTTCTCTTTTCAGCATGTACATGAGTGCAGAGAAAACAAAAATAAATAAAAGATCTCCTTCTGAAATGGAAAAGGATGGGTAAACTGGGGATGGACTAAATGAATCCTAAATGTCCACTGATTAGAAAACCTGTGTGAAATCATATTCTCATTTCAGATAAAATTGTAAATGCTTCCTTTTAAGGTGCAGTAATGGAGAACCAATTTGATCTCCTGCACAAAGGTAAACATACTCTCACAGACATGTGGGGTGTTATCAAAGGCTGGAAAAAGCTCATTTAGCATCATTTTAATTAGAATAAACGGTGCCAAATTTGAATTCTCAGACTGAATATTTTTCTAGTGACTTTTTTTGATAAACATAAGAAGTGCATCTAAATGAAAAACACCTGTGTTCCTGGCAAATTATCTCATATGGAGCTAAAATGAGCTAACAAACAATTTGCTGGGATGAAACACAAAAAAAGCTCTCAGAGGCTTTAATGTGTTGGTGGGTCTGTGTGCGGTAGCTCTCATAATGCACGCCACAGATCATGACATGGGCAGTCTGTCTGACTGGTGTGCTCAAGGAGACCCAGCGGTGACTGTGGACTATCGGGTGAGAGATGGAGTAACCCCCCAACCCAGTCTAGCACCCCCCCCTCAACCTCCTCCCCACCCTCCCCCCAACTCCCCTGGGCTAGGCTGTGGGAGTAAGTCAACCCCAGACCAGCACTGCCAGCTGAGGGGCAATGAAAGGGCTGTTTCATCTTCCCTGTTCATTTCTATTGGAGATCTATGGACTTGTTTTGCCTCTCTGTTTCTTTATGTTATGATTAAATATTGTCTATCTGCACAATTGATACCTAAGGCCAAAGGGAAGTCACTTTGCCCACACATAATTTGTAAGCTGTCTCTTTCCCTGAGGACAGATTTGTTCACAGGCAGAGAATCTGTTCTGTATTATCCTGCTGTAACACTGCCTTGCCTTTCGTCTCTCTTTAACGTCATGCATTCACATTCTTGCTGCTCTGTCTGAGGTTTGAATATTTCCTTCCTCAAGGGGGAAAAAGGGGGGATAAAAACATATTTGAGTGGTAATCATAACCTTCTCAGAGGGAAAAGCCTTTATTCACATGTAAGAGGAAAGACTAGGGAAAAAAAGCAAAGGCTTTGAAGTCATCAAATTTAACACTGATCACTCTTTAACCCCAAATATTTTTAAAGAAGACTTTGATAGGAGGTGTAAAGCTACACTGCTTGATCTAGCTGCATGATATCACATTCAAGTGACAGCAAGACCATAACAAGACTTTCAAATAAGCCACTTTAAATTAAAGCTGACAGCTTAAAACAAACATGGGTGACTGCTTAATTAGTAAATGAAAGGAGATATTTCATTTCCTCTGAGTGTGAAAGGGCTTAGGGAGGCTCATGGAAAACCTTTCAAAAAGCTTTAAGAGGCGAAGGCTGAGTTCAGAAACACATGCAACGTATTGAGAGAATCTTAAACCTTTCTAAAGACACTGCCATTTCTACAAACTAAAAAAGTAAACATTCCTCTATTATATATTGAGGTTTCAAGGTAATGACAAATGTAATAATCATTCTATGTAGCAATGATATTAAATCCAGTGCATGAAGGTAATCCTGCCCGATCCAATATTCATAAATACACAGAATTGTCAGTATCACTGCTGTTTGTTTAAGCACCAGTTTGCCTCTTCCTAGCAGTGATAGCAAGTGCCGCTTCCCACTTTGTGTGTGCAGACACATCATGCGAGTTTCATCTGTGAATTAGCCCATTCTTTCAGACAGGATTTGGTGGATGTGCCTGTGTTTTTAAAAGAATCTGGCTTTTTTTTGCAGCCCCAGGTCATCACAACAGAATATATTGAGCGCATTATGGATATGAATCCTGGGCCTAGACACGCAGCACAAGGGTCATTGCTTGGAGGCTTTGCGTTAGCTCCACACTTCATTGCCATAAAGCAATAATACACATCCCTGTTAACTCTTCCTTCTTTACAGAAAACTGTGGGATGAGAGTAATTGAATATTATGTGCTGTGGGGAAGTATAATTTTCAGGCTACTTTAAGATTTCCTGTTGTTTTGTTTTTCAAGAGACACTAGAGAGATATATTAATAAACATTATCATTTATGATTTCTCACAAACCAGCGAGTGAAAATGACTAATAACCTTTGGGGCAAAGTATAAGTTTACTGCTGTGTTATTGTACTTTGTTCATTTGTTCTAGTAGTAAAAGGTCATTCTCAACATAACTATCCCGTTTAGACAATGATGATACCAACAAAAAAAAAAATCTGCAGATTTTATCCTCAACAGCTGTGCAAAATCTAATTGACGGTGCTGTTTAAATTTGATTTATAGATTTTCAAAAGGCTGCAGTATCTTGAAGAGTGACACTGAATACCCAGAGGAACAGAATAAAGAGCTACATGCTGCAACTGTTTCATAGATGTTGCCCTCATTTGGGATGCATGAAAATATTGCTATTCTTAGTTAGAAAGGAGCTTCTGAGAAGTAACTGTCATTGTGACTATGCTAATATACCGACTAGAACCTGTATGGCTCTTTGGTAAAATATTTTCTATTTTCTTATAAGCAAGTGTTCATTTGTATAAGAATCACAGCTATTTGCTGAACCAGGAATTTGTTTTTTTGACATTGTTATGTGTTTGATTTAACCTTGGTTATTCAGACAGAAATATTAGCAGAAAATCATTTTTACACAAGCCACTGATTAATGTCACTATGACATGTTCAAACATTCAGTGTGAATAAACCTTAAAATATATATTTATATTTACAGTGAAAACTGTGATAACTCTCCACCAAAACATATTATCCCTTAATATGTTAGCAAGAGACAAGATAAAATACCTTCTCGTCTTCCTCTTCGTCGTCACCCATGCTCATGTTCACCTAAAAGAAAATAAAGGGTAGAGGGTGATTTCAAACGAACGGGACATGTGGGCACTGGAGCATTTTTAACAAACACCTAGTAATGAAATTTTCTTTGAGTACATTCACCCCTATTGGGAGAGGCTTGTTTCCATAGAGACTGCATCACAGGGGTGACCTCACACAAAAGGAGAGGTGAAAGAGGGCCTTCCTCACAAGAGCACTGTCACACCAAAGCAATCTCATTTCTCCACAACATAAGCACACAGAAAAACAGAAAGTGGAAAAAAAACCACATTTAATTTGGATGCTGTTGCCTAGATCACTTTATATCAAGTCATCCCTGACCCCAATGTGGTGCACACTGTGACATTGCCTGGGAACAGAGTTGTGTCATTGCCGTCCAGAGGGTCACAGAGGGGTGGCAGAGTCTCCACACTGGATATGAGGGTGAGCCTGGGCTTTAACATTGCCCAGGGACGGCATCTTTGCCAGCAGCCATAAACACAATCACCGGGCTGGGGATGTTGCTTTGGGGAGGGTGTGTGAGCAGGCCAAGCCCCTGGCTGGCCAGTGAGAAGGCTTACAACACAGTGAAATTGGGGGGCAGTCAGAAGTGTGAACAGCATTAACCTTCACAGACATGTGTAGGGCAAACATAATTTCCATAACAGTAGATAGAGAGGAGATAGTGGTATGTAGTGGGGAGAACTATAGTCCTGCATTTATAGATGTGGTGAGACTATATCAACAGACTATAGGCTATACATACATTTACAGTGATTTAATTTTAGTGGCTTCTTACTGCTTGGTGTTTTATTGGGCCTCTGGAGACAATGTAGAAACTAGTTTAACCAGCTATAAAATATGTGGAATGCTGCTACAACTGACTGTACTGCATTTTATAGAACAGCTCCTGTACAGTATACATCAGACTGTAAGAGTTGTTAATTGACATAACAGTAAAAGTGCAATTTGCCCAATGTATGCCAAAAGGATTTCATTCCATCAGGGTTTGACCAGAGTTGGGTTAACATATAGATTGAATTTGCACTGTAACAGCATGCATCTACAGACGTATATGAATGAATACTGAAGAGTTCGGAGTCCTTGTCACTCACTAGGTCCTGGTTGGAGCTGGCCTTCCCCGCAGTGAGTTGGAAGTAGTGCCAGCCAATGAGCAGAAGCAGGAAGAGGGGCAGCATGAAGAGCTCCCAGTGCCACACCGTCACAAGGAAGATCTGAGAAGACAGGACATGACAGTATAACGCAAAGCCCATCACACTCTGGCAATAGCAGGGACCCCGCTTTCATATCTCAGCAAGCCTTCTCCCAAAACAAAATATATAATGGATTTAACCACGTCCTAAATCTCATGAAAAGCACTGCAGACTGTAAAGCCTGTGAGATTTACAGTCGATGGCAACAGATTTTACTCTTAGTGGTTTGAAAGTAACAGACATTCAGGGACAACTTTTAATATCTTGAAATCCTATTTATATACACCAATAACACTGCGCTGGCAGAGTGCCTTACTGCAGAACAGAAAGTATGACATGGATAGGCATGGTATGCTGTCTTTTAACTAGCACATCAAATCCTCTTAGATTCAGAGGCAGCGAGGCTCTCTGACGAGCCGCATATGGCAACTGGAGAAGCATTTGCAACATTTACCCCCTCCGTGGCGATGATACTGAGAAAAGCCAAGACCCCTGGTAGAAATAAGATGGATCACACTGAATGAGTAATCCCTCATAATTCTGTAAAGGAGTGGTGCTAAGCACGTTGCACAACACCCACTGCATTTCACAGCAGAGCACTAATTGGACGGCTGCATTTAAACCCATTTAGTGACAGCCTAATGAGTCTGTCTCCAACTGAAATTATCAGGAATGTGTGAGGAGGATCACACCAGCAGGTTGACAGGGATGAAATAAAAATGTCCCCCACAACAAGTTCAATCTTAAAATCTATTATAATGTGATTATGCACCAATACACCCAACATATGGTCCACTTTTATTTACCACAGACATATTTCACAATGTATATTTTTCTCATTCTTTACTTTCAACATTTTTTATAATTAATGCATCCTTTCCAACAGTTAGATTTATCCTACTTTCTTAACAAGCTTTTTTTTAGAAAGTTTATTTCAAAACGTTGAGCATAACTGCTAAGTTGAACCCACACGATGGTAGCACTGTGCAGTTTAGGCTTGAAGAGCTGGAGGCTGCTTAGAGTATGAACAATATGTTCGAGTTAAGCCCGAGACAGGATGTGAAGCACTGGGGCCTTCGGGCCTCAATAGCAGGCCTGTAAAAAGCAGACTGCTCCTGTCATAGCAACCATACAGAGTCCGTGCATGTTGCTCTGGGGGCCAGTCTACCTACTGCCACACCAGGCCTAGGTTCAAACGGCCACCAGGGAAACGTGAACCATGAGTAATGCAGACAACACTGTGGCCCAACTGCCCTGGGCTTACCCACTCTACTGCTTATTATCCCTCAAAATAACCTGGGAGATGGTGGGTGAGCCGAAGCGTCACGCAGAAACACAGTGGGATAACCAAGATATAAAGAAATGAACAATATTACTCAATATGTTATTGTTATTTTTTATAAGAGCTCATTTAAATTACGTATACAGCAGCAAACTAGAGCTGGTGGGGGATAAAAAAAGGTAAACAATGAATATGCATGATGTGCAGAGGTAGCTGCAGTACATCTCCTCTCTGTTATGAATAACCTACGTCATGTGTTGTCACCTCAGTTCCCATGAGGCGATTCTAAAGCGACGCTTCCCTCACCCCAGAGGAATTCAGCTGGCTGGTGGACAGGTAGCTTGTCATATTCCCAGTATTCTCATAAAAAAGGAAAAAGAAAAGAGGGGAAAATGTGCCTGGAAACTGACATGAGCCCAGCAGGAATGTTGAACCTCCTTGCCCTCACTGCAAAAGCTGCTACATTAACCACTAAAGTCTAATTGCTTGGTCTCTGTCTTCCTGTGCAAGTCAACAGAGGGAGCCAATTCATTTCCACCCAGGGAGCCGGCAGAGAGAATCTGTCACAGGTATTCATAATCGCCCACTAATGCTAATTTCTGCTCACCGCGTTCTGGCTCAGTGGACAAGATAAAAGCCTACAGAAATACAATGCCTAGTGTCTAAACTGAGTGCTTAAATGAGGGTATAAACCAAAACTGTCAGAAATCTCTTCTCAATTCCTCCCTCATGGTATGTCAGCCCATGTGTTCAGGATTTACATGCTTTTTTAACACTAATAAAAACGATGGAGAGAAACATCTGGGAAAACCTCTCAGATTCCTTCACTCAGGTGCACAGACTGAGACTTTGCCGTCAGATATCCCACAGTAATGAGCAGAGGCAGGACTATACCTTCCCCTTGTCTCCTTGCATTCTCCTGAGTTTCTGTGAAATGGAGACAGAACTAATTCCGCACTAAGTGGTTTATGTTTTATTAGCAAGCAGCTGAGTGATTAAAGGACGTGTTGGACAAAGTGCAACCTTTCAGGCGGAAGTGTAAATTCGTATAAAAAATAATCCACATTTTAATTGCCGTCAAAGATGGGCTCCATTTCAGTCTTAAGGGCCTGACTGCGTATTTTCTCATCCGTCAACAAATTACGCATGACAAGTAAAACCTTGAACTTTTAAAAACACGACAATGCTAATATGTTGCACGAGCGGTACAACAGTCATTTATTTAACCAAAAAGGACATAAAGCAACAAACAAAGGCAAGGGAGGTAATAATTAATGATATACCTGAGCATTTAGGTTTACGCACAGCAGAATTGGATAACGAACGACTTGTAATTGAACAAGTGTTAGTATGTATGTCTGGGAGGAGTGTCTCTAATGTAGGAAACCTCCCTTGACAAACACCATTTAGCTGAAAAATGTCTGTATGATTATGCACAGGGTGCCTAGGGAGAAAAAAAGAATGAATTAATAAAACTATTAGCACACGTTGGAGTAGATGATGGAGATGCACTCTCCTTAGCCACCTGTAAGCGCTTGGAGAAGGGGGCAACCCTGGGCAGAGCAATTCTGCCAGCAGGGTTAAGAACAGCCTGACAGATTTGTTTTATAGTGCCATTAATATGATTCCACTAAATGCATTCTGCGCCTTCTCATGCAGATCCCCTGGCCAGCAGAATCCAGCACCTAATAATAAAGCACTCAGCGATTAAAAGTGTGAATAAAATAACTTAAAGCTGAGCAAGCATGGCAGCTCCCACCACCCACACTCTCCCAGGAGAGGGAGAAGGGATCGTAGCAGGAACAAAGGGACAAAGACACCCTCTATAAGAGTTTCTACCATCCTGTAAATTGATTAATAGAGGAGGGGGTGGCCCAGTCTACCAACCCAAACTACTGACTGGCAGACGTACCACCAGACTGCAAGGCTGCCAAATGCTCTCCTTATACACTACAGCAGACAACGGACTATAAATATGGGCGTCACATCAGTATAACACACATAATACTGTTGATGAGCCAAATTAATGTAATGTCACAGCACATGGGGTCACACAATATCATTACTGTTGCTGTAAAAAACAGCCTTTCCCATATTTTTTTAACGTGGTAGATTTTAAAAAATACCCTTATTTTTAAGACTATGTACCATCCAAAAACACGGAAGATTTAATCGTGGCTGTATCTTCACTACTCTCTTCAGTTGCACTCCACTTGGAAAGCTAAACAAAGCGAGAAGAGCTCCAGTCAGCATTATGAGGGTCAGTCATGGGGGCTGTGGACAGATGCCAGATTACGTGAACATATACTGAAAGACTGACTACAGGCTGTAGGGTTTGTGTATGTATGTGTGTGTGTGTTGTATCTGTGTGTGTATGCATGTTTTTTTGTGTATGCAAGACGGAAAAATGACCAAATCTGTGCGTGTGACTATGTGCAAGTAATGGGAAACAAAAATTAGGAAAATAAATTGAAATGATTATTATTTTTAAAAATAAATAGGAGCCTCTACAAAACCTTTATTAGTTTTCACTCTGATAGAGATGTTCTTTTTCAGGGTGAAATCAAGGGCAGTAAAATTAATCTGCATTACTTCCTCAATTAAAATACAAAAAAAAAAAAGAGATTAATAATGAATCAAAGGCACAAGTAGCAGCTCGGCTCACGCAGGTCCTTCTTTTTTTCAGCCGGGCTGAAACAGAGTCTGGCTGAGGGCTTAAGTTGGGGACAGGAGCGGCAGGCTTTAAAGTAGCTGTAAACGCAGAGCAATGAGACATGTAATTTGTGTTGAGCTTGGGCCAGTGTGGGGACAGGCTTTCAGGGGGTGTCGGAGGCAGAGGAAGCACAGATAAGATTTTTCTTCGGGGCAGGTAGAGTGTGTGGGCAGCTATGGTGCTCTGAGCTAACGCTGAATAAATATTTCACATATGCTCAGCTCAAGTCTTATCGACTGGGGAGAGAGAGAGAGACAGAGGAAGAGGGGGTGAAAAGAGAGAGAGAGGATACATTCGAGTGAGAGCAATAAAATGGGGAATCTCGTCCCTCTTCAGCATGGCGAAATCAGAACAGTTCTTAAGTGTGATGCAATTTACAATTCAATTTTTAAATCAAATACGGATATAGTAACATAGATATTTATTGTACTTAAGTTACTCAAGTTAAGTGGTTTTCCACTTTGTTTACAATTATTACTATTATTTTGCTTTATGATAGCTTAATTAAAAAAAGCAACAAAATAACACATTTTAGTAATAAACCCATAGCAAAATATAAGCATAAACAATTATATTCCTTGGGTAAATTCAAAAATAAAAATAAACCATAAAATGGTATTATACAGTCTAATTTCAGTTAATTCAGTGTTCACTCATTTTTCTAATTTGTAAACAAAAGGTTAGCCGTAGCAAAATGATAAGCAAATGCCACAGCTTGTAAGGACTCCTGCACAGTACAGTGCAATAGTGATAGCAGCTCTTTATCAAAGCACTGAGGAAGAGCAGCCGTGCGAGGCAAAAGCATTAGCATTTTCTCACAGGGCCAGCTCTGGCTGTTGTCTCCCCGACTGTCTGACACATGCCAGGGCCAGAGTAGCACCAGTATGAGGCTGGAGCGGGGCAGTCAGCGGGGGCCCCGTGGTGCCTGTCAGTGGTGGCTACACTGACCCCGCACTCCGGCACTGGCCACTAGTGTTTAATCCGTGTCGGGAGCGTTAACACTGAGCGACCTCCTGGGTGACAGATCTGCCATGCGAGCCTTTTCCCCTGAGGAGGTGGGGAGGGAGTGGCATGGACTCTCTCTCCCTGTCAGCTCAGCTCACACGCACGTTAACGCGCCGGGGCCAAGACCGGCCCCGGAACAGCCACGCACAAGGGCGGACAGGTCGCCGCCTCAGCTGCCTGGGGAGAGGTGTCCTCTGTGACTAGGAAGGTGGCAAGTATGTTAAAGGCAGTCATTATGATATGGCACACACAATGGGGTTAAACACAGAGCATACTTCATCTAAGCTGAAAACATGCATAATATAAAACAACTAAGTACAACAGATGCACAGATAAAACCTTGCCTCCTCAGGAGTCAAAACGTTTATCCACTGCAGTCAGCTATAATAAATGTGAAGACACTTTTGTACTTAATAGTTAACTTCATGCTGTTTAATAATGCTGAATAATAATGATGAATTTGGTTAGTTTAAATGGGATCAAATGTGTTCTCAAAACTGAAATCCATGTTCTAAAACATATAAAAATGGGAACAATTTCACAGCTCTAATGATGCGAATATTTGCAGAGAAAGCTTATTAATCCCGCTAATAAGGGGACATGTTTCAAGGTTACACACTGCATTCAGCCAACCTCAAGAGCTATCAACTGACACATAGCCATTCAGGGCAGCTAAATAATAATACTGTGTTAAATCAGGAGGCACTGCTGAGCAGTTTGCAAGTAGTCATAGCCCATCATTTAATAATTAATAGATCTCAGACTCAACACCATGAATACACACATCGCCATCACTGCCATCATTTTTTTTCCTACTAGACACATTCCCACTGCACAGTCTGTGAGAACTCCCACAGCCATGGAGAGGGAGAGTGTAACCCCCATGAGGCTGAAGAAACCCACTCCTCGAAGACCTCCAACTTTTTCCAACCGAGAGAAAACAGATGCAAAGCAGAAACAAGGAGACAATTCACAGGCGTCCTCTCGCTGTTCTCACAAAAGCTCGGCCACACTGCAATGCAGTAAACCACGAATAGGCAGATCCAAGACTCACAAAGCATCTCATTTTCAGGGACAGTGTTAACAAGAACAATTATGACAACTCTGATTATGGCTTTGATCTCGGCCGGGCTGGTGTTCTGGTTAATGGCCCCGACTGCTGTGGATCTACACAGGTGGTCTCCCAAGACCTCTGGAGCCAGATCTGACCCTGTCCTGCCCTCATCTAGGGAGACGATGATTCTATCAGCCCCTCAAAAAAGTGCCCGTTGCAGCTGCCAAGTGTGTTTACAGCTGCACCGCATCAAACATTCATCAAATGCCATCTTTACAGTGTGTGATGTGAGGCAATCAGCATTTCACAGGCTGTCAAATTATGTCTAAAGCGGTTGCTACCTGGCAGTGTCAAAAAGAAAACGGTTCAAAAACTCACATAAGGTATACAGGTTTCTTTCTAGTCTAACTCCTGACAGATGAGGTACCTCATATGTTAAAATATTAATTCTACTTAAATACTTAAAGCGGTCTAATGACAGCAAAGCTCAAAATCAGCTTTCAAGTGTAAATGATCCTCTTTCTTTTTTTAACTTTCATCCATTTCATCTAAATCAAAATTGTTCTCAACTTTAAACTTCTGAAGCAGATTAATTTGGCTAGTTAATACATGCTCATTTAGCTGCTTTTTTTTCATTCTTTTTTTTTTTTTGTGGAAGAAACTTGCGTCTCTTGGTCTAATGCACAGAATGGAGGATTTCACTCCAAGTTGTTCCCACAAATGGCTCCTGTTGGGAAAAGTAACTGATCTCCTCAGCACCTCCATGTACATTTCCAGCAGTGCTGTAGCTCCATCTACAGGTCCTATTCTTGTGTGCAGCAAAGAACTCTGGGTGACCCCTCTGCAGTCACTGCTGATGTATAGCACATTCATCTCGCTCAGTCTTAGTGAAAAGCACATCTAACGGCCGTTATTTTATGAAGATTTTAGCTGTCACATTTTCTCTCTCTCAGAGAAAGGAACATGCTGTTGTCAAACTCTTGAAAAGCGCAGATCCTAGGCTCATTACTGTAACATAAACAAGAAGAGGGGGAAAAAAATCCAAATTTCTTGTTTGTATTTCCGTTCACTGATGAAAATGTTTATGAGGATTTGCCAGAACTTTGTTTAAACGCATGAGAAAGATTTTTTTTTTGGGGAATTGTTACATTACCTAATTAGAGAGACTCTATTTTAAAACTGCTACACATTGGTGGGAAATCGAAGGCAACTTCAAACAGTATGGACTGCTGCTGATGAGGTTGCACAATCAAAACAAGTAACCTCCTGCACTCGCAAACAGTGACAATCCTGCAAGTATTTCCATTCCTTACAGAGTTTCCTCTCACACGATAACACTCAGCAGCAGCATAAAACCAAATAAACCATCATTCTGTAAATGCTACATTTATATGTTCCTGGATGTGCAGCTGTCTGATTGCCACTCACAAGAGAAAAGTTATCTTGATATGAACAAAGACTTCTCCAAAAAAAGAAAAAAAAAAAGAAAAAAGAAGACAAAACTCAATATTTTTTTCCCCATTCACTTGGTTAACGTGAAACAGAGCTGTGATCTCTCATGCAAAATTTGAATACCTTACATGCCGCACACCAACAACCACTTCATAATGCATACATGAATCTACATAAACAGGATACAAATGTAGACTGCATGCTGTGTGGAGGTCAGAAAATTGGCCTGTGGGACTGAGTGATATAATGGCTAAGTATTCCTGGTAAAGCACTACGCGAGCGTCCCGCAGTCCCAGTAGAAACCACAGCAGCGGTAATGCATTACAGGATGTATATGGTGTAAAAGGGTAGGACTGGTCTGCCTGCTTGATAAATAATGTATTGTAATGTATATTAAAGCTAGACCCACCACTGCAGCGTTTCCTACCGGCATACCCTGAGAAGCCCTGCGCTGCCTGCCACAGTGGAAAAGAGCAGACACTAGTGGTATAATTATGCACATCTGAGAGGCAAGCAGAGGCCATCTGTCAATGTCTGAATCAGTTACCTTATTACTACTGCCTAAAGATATAAAGATAGGAGTGGGAGCTGCTTTCATTAAGGCACATGGTGGCATGCTGCTTTAGACAGCTCCAAACACTAACTTAATTGCAAATGATGACTTGGAGGAGGAGGAGTGGCTGTACAGTGGGTAGCCTTGGAGTGGGCAGGGGCACTAGTGGGGATAGTGGCATGGCACTAGGCTTGTAATGACAGTCAGTGAAGACCTTCTTGTTGCCCTCACTAACTGTCAGACGGTAGTGTAAGTTCAGAGTTTTTCCTGTTACTATCAATTACATGCAATATTTACATGTGATTTGCATGTTCCACTGTGCTTGTTACTTGTTGAGAATATAATAAATCATTGAAAAAAAAGGGAACTTTTCACTCGTTGAACTCTCACTCTGCTGATGAGTGGGTGATGAATATACAGTGGCAGATTCACTCTGTTTGGGCAATTCTCACCGTGCACCTTCGACACTTAGCCTATTTGAAGCACACCCCGTCGCAGACAAAGGCGTACTCTGACTACTCTGCTACTGTCTGCTTTTAAAAATATCAACCAGTGAGCTGGTGTTAGTGTCTGAAAACAGAGCAGTTGCTTCAAATAAAAGGACAAAGCAGCTACAGTCAATGTCACAAGCATTACCAATCATCACTGACAGGGAGGAGACGACAAAAATAAGATTGGGAAGCACTACACTACAGTAACAATGATGAACATGATGAAAATAGTGAGTGTGTGAGTCTTTTTCCTTCATTCTAAGATCTATATTTGTGTGCTGGACTCCTAAACAGCAGGTGGAGTAGAAGTGGAAATGAAAGATTAGAGTGTGGCACCACACACTCCCATCGCCTGCGGAGGATCTAATTATAGGTGGAAGAAGATGGCCCCATCCCGCTGACCTGTCACCTGTCAGCCTGCCTATCCGCCTGCTCTCCTGCCCATATCCCTGCCTCCAAGTCTCTCTCGCTATCTGCCTTCGTGGACCGCACTCTTACCGAACTGTCTTCCTCTTTCTGTGCTCCAACTTTCTTTCCCAGATAGTAGCCTGCCTCCCACTCTATCCTTATACAATCGCCTGCATTGTTCTCTGTCTTCCTGTCTGTGTGTCTGCCTGCCTGTCTGTGTGCCTTGCTGTTCTAAAGGCTGTGATACATTGAGCCTGGCCATTGCCTGGGGGGATTTGCACCTCAGGATCAGTGAGAAGGGCTTACAGAATACACCAGGTATGAATTGCATGTCATTCTGAGACAGAGCAGACAGAAGAAAGGCGGTGAAAGGAGAGTTCTTCACACACCCTGTCTGTGACCGCTTCCTCACCCTGACACGGCGCTGGCAGGGCTTTCATGGCAAGTGTACACTCTTAATCATGACATTACATGTGCTGTACTGAGGGGGATTCACAGGGTGATTTAAGATTATTTAAGCTTAGGACCTTAGATCACATACCCTCATTAAAAACAGCTAAACAGAGACATTTAAACAAGGTTCAAATCTCGGAGGCAGACTGTCACTCCTCCACCCAAGGAAGCTGAGACTGTGATCCTCCTTACACCGTCCCCCGGGTTAGGAGGCTTTGCTAAGAAGTCAGATGTACAAACGCCCAAACTCCACCCCTTCAAATACACTCTAATGTCATCAGAACTGAAGGAAAGCCAAGTGGGGTTTGATTTAAAGGATAAAGCACATCCATCATACACGCATGGGATAAAAACAGAAGGCAGCCATTGTTTTTCATGGGAAAAAGACTAGCAGAGAGAGAGAATGACTAAACCAAAGATTCTCCTCAACATCTAATTCACATAAAATGAAAGAGTTAAAACTGGGCTGCAGTGAAATGGGACAAAACTTGTTCGCCCTAAGGCTTAAAGAGAGTTCATTAACGTGAGGCAATGACTTACCAGAAAGGCTATTAGACTCCGTTGCGTGCTCTCCCATTGAAAACAGCTTTTAATGTACTGTAACGTGTACAGAACTGCTGTGCTGATTTTTCGAACCCGATATATATTCTGGGCAAGAACCTAATGGGAAATAATTGGAACAAAACACTGGTTAGTATCATTTGATACTGGACATAATGTTTATGACTTTGCAATGAGGTTGAATCAACTTTACAATCCCTTATTTGCTACTTGTGAAGTTAGATGTTTACAGCCAATTAAACAAATTAGTTTGACTATGTCCGATCCAAACTATGACCGTGTGTGGCTTTGTTGTGGCTTCTTTAGTAGTGGAATGTGAGGGGAACATACTGACAAGCCTTTTTGTTCCATCTGCTAAATTCTGCTAAAAACGTCAATAGAGATAACCTTTTTTGAGAACTTCAGGTTTTCCTCCATTAATTTGGCCTCCTTCGGTTGGAAGGTTCTGATACCAGCTCTGACCTGGGACAAAAAAAAAAAATTGAACACAACAGTTTAACAACTTTTTGATTTCACATTACATGATACAGAACATTATCACCTTTCACACAAGCTTGAACATATTCAAACTGATCCTTACTTTGTTATAGATAACCTCCAGCACCAGTGTGATGGTTCCTTTTGATAAACTTCCCATGTTTTCTTTCTTCAAGAACAGACATATCTCCTGCCCATTCTGAACCTTTTAGAGTAAAAAAAACAAATATTTTGTATATCAGATATCAATATGTAAGACCTTTACAAACTAAATCCTGTCACAGTAGTAATATAGTGGCTGATCATAAACAAACTTACAGTCAGTAATGGAATGGCCACTTTCCCCAAAAAGTTTGGTTTGTCTCCATTTTCATCAAGGACAGTCAACTCTACCACATCATGAATGTCCTTAATTGGGCTGTAACATAAGAGTTAAGGAACATGTTATTCACGTTAAATTATGCAACTCAGAATAAGACAGATGTCCTGTTTTTTTTTTGTTTTTTTTGTTATTTTGTTTTTTTTTCAGATGTCTTACTTACAATGTAAGGGCTTTGCTCCACTCTGGATTGAGGGTCTTGTAGACTGTGTGAGTTTGAAGTTTGCTGTTACCGAGCTCCACAACACATGAGGGGTTGCTTTTTCCTGCAAATGACGTGTCATTATTTAATGTAAAGAAAAGGCCATGACCATGAGGACAGAACTTAAAACAGAGAAGTGAACTGTTGTTACAGATTACCATTGAGGTCTGTTGCAGGAAGGTCATTTGCCTTTATAACCTTGACCTGAAGGAAGCCAACCTCACTCACACACTTGTGTGAGTTCTTCAAGCTCTGAAAAAAATTCAAATATTTAAAAACACGTTATTCAAAACACGTTTTTTGAGCATGGTTAATAAATGTACCACATAAAATTCTAAACACCTGGCGTGTAATTATTATATTCATGTTATTGAAAATGTGTCCATCAGCGCTTCATAAAATCCACGACATATTTGTATTTCTTGCTGAATCAGCTGACATTAGGATCATAAACTATAAATGACAGTTGGATGTTATATCAATATTTGGGGACTCTCTATTTACATAAAAATAAACTAAAAGAAAAAAGAAAAACCTACAAATTTCTGCAGTACTGTGTCTCTCTCTTCAGCCTTCTCCAAGGTAGCTGTTTCAATGTCAGAGATGGAGACACCCCAGCAGGGTCTCAGGGTGACCAGAAACACCAGTCTGCCCTTTCCTGGGTCCAGCACATGAGTGTAGAGCTGCCTCTCATTAAGTGGAAGTCTCGATAGGTCAAGCTCAAACCTGAGACACAAAAGGAAAATAGTTCCATTGAAACACATGAGGCCAACTAGCTCTGTGGAGGAGCCAATGTGAGCAAAATTAACACTAGCCACCAGGAAATACTCACATCCCCCATGATTCCTCACCCTTCCTCCCTCTCTTTGAGCACACCTCCACCTGCAGAGATTCCTGGTTATCTTCAAACTGATTGAAGTCAAACTGCTCTCTCCACTGGGGATTGGCCTGAATGCAAAGGTTCTGAGGGCAGTAAAGACACAGATTCAGTACATACAGTACCATGGAAACACACACACACACACACACACACTTTGACACAATGTCAGGTTTAATGCATTATCAGACTGAGCAGCTCCTGCATGACAGGTGGATTAAGTCTTCATTCAGTCCAACCAGAACGAGGCAGGAGAGGAGAAAGAGAGGTGTGTTGTGTGTGTGTGCGTCTCTATTTGTGTGTGCTTGTATGTGTACACCTCAGTAGCCACTCTGGGATTGTAAACACTGACAGCTTCCAATTAGAATCAGCTTTGTCCAACAAACAAACAAGCAGAGAGGAAAGCAGAGAGGTTTACAAAGAAATAACACGACAACACCAGACAAGTGCACCATAGAATCATCAGGGGGGAGGCCAACAAGTACAGGTAGATGAACAGGGCATGCTGGGTATGCAAATGAAGGCAATGAAGCCCAGCACCCGAAGCACAGGGAGAAGTGAGTGGCAGCCTTGCC
This sequence comes from Macquaria australasica, assembly GCA_005408345.1. Classification (NCBI taxonomy): domain Eukaryota; kingdom Metazoa; phylum Chordata; class Actinopteri; order Centrarchiformes; family Percichthyidae; genus Macquaria; species Macquaria australasica. Next base: position 456,976 of record SEMN01000262.1, read on the forward strand.
CAGTCTAATGAGCTGCCTCTGCCATGGCCCAGTGAGCCAAGGTGGAGGTGAGCCACTGACAGGCACCTGCTGAGAGAGAGAAGCAGGGAAGTAAGAGATAGGGGCTGGGAAGAAAAACTTGAAGTATAAAGAGCAGACATTAAAAAGACAGAAGAGCATGAGAAAAGGGAGTACAGGAGAAGTGGGAAAAGAGAAAGACTTTTAAAAAAACAAGTCCAACCTTGCTCTTGTACTTCTGATCACCAAGGCGAAAGCGGACGTAAATGTCCCCATGGCCATGCTGTGGCAGGTCCTGTCCCTCCACCAAGGTGATACCAAGCACCCCAGTCCACATCTGGTTCTTTGACTGATTCTTCTGCATTTCAGCTGATCGCTGGGATGGTGTGGCCTGGTTCTGGTGCGGGACAAAGATACACACAGACAGTTAGAGTTTTTAAAAAATCACCATGTGTGTGTGGAAGCTCTGTGTGCTCCCCTCTGTTTACCTGCTCCTGCCTCAGCCTGGCACCTCATCATGTTCACAGAGTGCATAAAAGTAGGACAAAGGTTTACACTATACAGCACATCTCTGTTGGAGCACATTAGCACATCTCTACTGACAGGCAAGCCACACCATGGAGGCTCCTGGAGAGAGAGGAAGAGAGGGACGTCAGCGAGCAGCCAGATGTCCCTGGCTGTGACAGTCCCACTCATCACTGGCTCCCAGACTGAGTGTGGGGAGGCAGGACACTTGGCATACTGCACCAGAGACAGCAGGCAGCAGTGAGTAATGATGCAAACCGCACAGCTCTCTCATCAGCAAATTATGCATACATGCAGTATGTATGGTCAGCATCAGAGTTTACTGCATGTTGGCAAATTCATCCAATTCTAATTTAACCAGCACAATAACTAATCTTTTCTACTAAAGTCAATCTACAAAACTAACATATTAAATATAAAGATATTGTGCATTCGAGTCTTTGGGAATCAAGGACAAGCCCAGCAAATAATCCACTTCTGCTGCCGTGTGTCACAGAGGGAGTGAGAGAGAGAGGCCTTGATATGTTTCCATGTTAGAGTTCCCGTGAGGCCATGCGGTGATAGGCCAGGGCTGTAAAAACAAACAGCAGAGAGGTTGTGTAGGGCTGACTGTAATTAAAGAGCAGAACCGTAATCTGCTCTAGCCTCTTTGATTGCCCAGCTCCTTCGACTGCCCCGGCGACGCTGCTTCAAACAGCCCCAATACAACTCCCCTGCCACTCCAGCCCCTCCTCTTCACTACGGGGTCACAACCCACATTGCCACCCAATCCGGAGGGGATCAAAGCACATCTCAGGGACCTGAATTAACATGGAATACCACAGGCACAGCCCTATAAATATCAGCCCCTTCAAAAGAAGAGGAACAGAGGGAGTGGAGGAGCGATATAAAACAGACCTCAGCCAAGTCATCCCAAGTGTTTATCTTGGACACATTTCTATCTCCGCGGCCAATAAAACAATTCCACTTAACTGTAAGTGGCCCCTAAAGAGAATCTATTCCTGGTCCTAAAAGGGCTGTGCGATTGCTTCCATATGGTGGGACAGCATGGGGACAAGCACAATGAGCTCAGACCCAGGTCCATTTGGCTGGTACCTCAGCACTGTCCATCCACAGCTGTGATATTACATTCTAACATCTGGGTTATTGCCCGCTATGCCTGGGAATTATCAGCGTTGCCGATCTTAGGCATCCCACACTGGCAACATGCCTCGAACAGCAGAGAACCCCTCCCGCTTCTCCCATCCGCCCCCCTCCTGTTTGAAACACTATCACACAGCAGAGTTTTACTTAGGCACTTGCCATTCCCTGTCTCTGTGGTGGTAACACAGAGGGAGAAAACGATGTTCTGAAAGAGGGGGAGTAGAGCTGTAAGAGCTGGGTATTCAGCACTTCCAGGATAGGTGTTAAATGCAATAAGATATTGTACGTTTGTCAAAAATGAAATGGGAAAAAATGGCATTGTTACATTGTTAAATTAGCACCGTGATTTAGGCAGCAGAACATTGCGAAGAGTCCCATCACACATTTCTGTCTCCCTTTGAGTATCTTTAACCATCTGTAGTGGATAACCTACAATGTGTATGAAAATGGCTTCATTCCTTTGTCATCTAATTTCAAATTGAGATTGTCTACTGGACCATCAAGAGACTGAACAGTGGCAGATGTAGTGACTACATAGGTGTGAATATAAACCCACTCGCTGCAGTGCGAGTCCCAAACAGCAACCCTCCTATTTCACTCTGAATCTAATTACAGCTGCAATATATTGAAAACCACTTGAGAAGAGATGGAACTTTGTTTACAACAAAACCAAATACTGCTCTATAATACTCATAAAAGGGCTCTTTCATGACAACATATTCAGTCAATATTATTATTTTGGTTTTGATCAGAATGTAATATTGTACCGTCCTTTTTTCACAGCAAATGATACCACTGAAAATAATATGCATTGCAAAAAAGGTTCACTATAAAACCACAAAAGAAATAGGCTGTGCTGAAACCAAGGTTACACACAAAAGCCTGAGTCCCGAGCATACACCTCATTCTTTGTTGCACCATAGTACAGTGAGCTACTGCCCCCTAGTGCTTGAACTACTAATAGCATTCTGGATACAATTTGGAAATCCAAGTTAAAAGGTAACTTATATAAAAAACCCATACCTTATTCTTCTTTGCTGGCCATCTCTATGGAAAAAAAAAAAGAATTATATGAATCAATACAAACAATTCAGAGAAGACTAGAGATAGACAACTGCATCAAAAAATACTTATCATATCAGAAATACTCTTACAGGACTTCTTTTGATGGTGGCATCTCTAAACATTAAGCAGACATCAACAATAATAACTCCCATGTCATCTTCTTTACTTTTTGGATCATCAAGACGCAACTCCATTTCATAGGTTCTGTGAAGAGACAGAAAGGGCATGAAGATTAAAACGTATGACCACTTATGGATATGCTTATGATAATTGATTCCCTAAAATATAATAATATATATATATATATATATTCCTCACTTGTAAAATTTAAGATTTTTCAGGACAATAGTGCTGGAACCCATGAACTCATCAGCAGTCCGATTTTTATCATAGACCTGCAACAATATTACAAACATCATTAAGATTATAAAGAGAAATTGTGTGCTCCGGTATGAGACCACTCTTGTATCGTATGATAATGCACTTCTATTCAAACAAACAATGCCTACCCGAACTTCCACGATATGCTCTCTGTCTCGAAGAGGATAGGAGAAAGACTCATTCCACCGTGGATTCAGGTTTTTATAAACCACTTTGCTTTTATAGAGCTGTTTTCCTTCAAGTTTGAACTTCACATAAGGATCACTCGTACCTAGAATTAAATATAGAAAAAGAGCATATAGGCAGGATAATGTGTGACACAAGTGGTAATTACCTTAAGTGTTAAGTTAATATACCACCTCAGTGTATGAACACTGATTCCATAGCAATCTATGGGGAAAGTGAATTATTTAATGTAAACTATGTTTACTTTGTGTGGAATATATTGTCAATTTAAAAATGTACGCTGTGTATGAAAACACACAAATGATCACACACACACACACACACACACACACATACACACCCTTCCCCCATGCTGGTTGTGCGAGAGACTGAAATATGTGAGGAGGAGGTGTACCCCACACATGGCAAAAACAGAGGGATGTAGCTGTTTAATTGTGAAAGAGTAGAAACACTCGCCAGCATGAGGCAACCAGAAACCAAAATCTAGAAGCAACCAGTGTTAATCTCCCAAGCCTGTTAAGAAAGTCTGTCTGCAAGTGGGGTGGGGGTATGGGACTTCTTTGTTTCTGCAATTGCATGCAGATTGGCCAAAAAATGAAAGCCAGTCCCATGCCTTCATTTGTATAGGGGAATAAAGGGGTGCTTGAGAGAGCCTGCAGGGAGGCTTGAATCACATGACAAAGGCCCTGTGGGGATGGGCTGTCAGGCCTGTCAGCTCCCTACTCCAAATGAACATCTCGCAAAGGCAGGCAGGACCCACAGCAGCTCCACCCTGCCAGCCTGTGACAGGGAAACCTCCAGGCAACTTGACAGGAGGAGAATGTGGCAGCTAGCAAGGAGAAAAGCTCTGGCATGACTGAGAACGGTGACGATGGAAATTAATGGGAAAAAAGGGGAGAACAAAAACCAAGGAGTGGGGGCTGGTGGCGTGGGTCCTTTCAGAATATGTAATGACAATGTATGCCATTGGTGAGCCTTTGGCACGGTGTTGATTGTTGGGCAAACAGCGAAGAGACAGGGGGCGTGTGGGGATTGCATCATCGTGGTGCCATCTTGTCAGGGAAGGTAAGGTCTCAACTAGCAGGGAGTAGGGTACTGTGCTTGGAGGGTCTTCTGCCACCAGGCAGGGAAAAAACAGTTAAGCATCATTCCAAGAAGAAAGCCCTTTCACCAGTTCACATTAAGGTGATTTCCCAAAGCTACAGGAGCTACAGCAAAATATAATATTAGTAAGAACCCCAGCATAGCCTAAGGGTTTAAATTTTCTATTAGAGAAGATTGATGTAGCTTTGAAATACTGTCATATCACACTTTTCTCCATATACTATAAAAAGCATGGGCAAATTTAATTATTTTTACTTTAAGTAAAACAAATTATATAAGTCAAAACAATTGCCAAACAAAAATGGTCAGTAAATAGCCACTCAGACCACACATGAATTTTCTCATGTGTTGTAGTTCCATTTATGGCCACCGGAGGTTGCTGCTTTCCCAAAGAAAACTCTACTGGATCTGGGCCTCAGGGAAAGGTCAAGATGAGTGGAGATTTGAATTTCACACTCTGTCTTTCTCTGTCACAGATATACATAATATTATTGATTTGTATCTGGATATGACAATTAATACTTTCAACCAAATAAGGGAAGAATTATGAACATCTGATTGTCAATTACATTTAGCAAAGAATCCAATACCACTACACCTGGCATACCATTACAAAATCAGCTGTTTGACTAAGTTGCAATACCAGTGGTTTCATGCACAGATCACGTGTTCTCTTCAATAAGAACTGATTGTTTTATCCCAGCCTGTCTTTTGTCATACTGGTCTGGCTGCATACTTCTCTAGTGTTTTTTTTCTTTGTACATACACCACTCATCCTCACAAGTAAACAGGAGTATTAACTGAACACAGCCTGTCCTGTCTTTATAGGCAATAACACATTTCCAGTTCACAACTTTTCTGATTGGCTCATAAACACAGCAAGATTAACAAGATGTATACACATTGTACGTATGTGCAGTGTTTCATCAAGGGCTCACCCTTTGGCTGTAGCCAAAAGCACGTACAAGAAATCTGATATGGTATGTCTTGATCTGTACTGATCCATCCAAGGGTGTTTAAAAAAATTCCCACATTTCAGAAAACAGTTTGATGTTAGCTTATAAAGAGTTAGTAATTATCCTTTCAAGATCTAAGCGACACAGCCTTTTAGTCTTACAGGCTGTGAAACGCCAGGACTTATGGATCACCTGCAGGTTGTTGACCTACCAGAGCGCTTGTCTCGGATGACCAGGTTCCTTCCCTGCTTAAGGTTGACGTTCAGGAGGTATCTCTGGACCAGGACAGGTGCTTGGATGCCAGGCCCTGCTGTTATACCCTGCTGTGGAGAACCGTTCACATTTATAGGCTGTCTCATAATAGATGCTTGGCTTACTTCAATGGGCAGAGCAGTTCAGTGGGTACTCACAGAGGTTTCCAGAGGATCTAGCACATTTTCGTCCATGAACTCACCCGTTTCACTGGACATCTACATAGAAAAGGTTGTAATGACATTTTATGAAACATCAAAATGCAAACTTAGCATAGTGCAGTCAATCTGAGATGTCTAGGTGTGTGTACCACACTGTGGTCCACATGATATTTATGGCTTGAAATTAAAAAAAAGGATGTTTATCCATTTCAAAACATACTCTATGTATTCCTCATGATTATAGATAGTCTTTTAGGGACACAACCAATGTGTCTACAGTATGTAAATACTGTTGACAGCAGTAAAAAGTGTAAGGCAGTGTGAGATGTTATCAGTCAGTGTGCTTTTTGTAGAGCTCTCCATGCTACATTGTGTCTCTAACTAGTAACACAGGTTTCTGACTGCTTCCCATATCTATGAGGCATCTTGACCAAAGAAGAGACAATAGTTTTGGTTTCAGCTATACCCAAGGGCTGTATAAAGTCAAACCGCAGGTGGTCACTTTACATTTAACACCAACCATCTGAGGATGCTTTTGATATATTGCACCAGAAGACTGAATAGTTACTGTCAGAATGGGTATATAGAGAATATACATTATGTCTATATGTAAGTGCTACAGGGATAAAGTGTAATAAAACCACAAGCCCTAGCTCAGGCTTAGAAAAGGAATGTGGATTTCATGCCATTCACCATAAGAGGCTGAGGACAACTTGAACTCCATAACAGCTGTGTGAAAAACCAAACCACACCATTTGAAAGTGAAATCAAAGCATGCAAATATGACCGATGTGAGAATATATTACTTGTTATTGACTTAGTTATTATGGTGCTGCTTCATATTATATTAGTAACAGGTAACATTTTTTATTTATAATACCTTTATTACTTCACACAACCTGTTCTTGACCACTTTATTATGGCACTACAGCTTGCATACTTTCAAGTAATTAAAGAGATTATCACTTTCATCTAAATTTCTAGAAAAGTAGGGGCTCTACAAGTTACTGTGTATGCACAGGACTGGATTAGTTTGGATTTCCACCTGTTTGATTTATCACCATGAAAGGAAATCACTAATTTGACATACAAATATAATTTGCATACAAATTTCAGATAACATAGTCTACAGTATAGCTGGGATTGGCTCCAGCCCCCCGCAACCCTCTTAAGGATACGCAGATATAGATTATGGGTGGATGGATGGATGGATGGATGGATAGTCTACAGTACATGCAGACTTCAAATAAGAATAATATCCTCTGATTATACATGTAGTTAGATACACTTGTAATAAAACTGACCTCTGCTATTTCTTCCAGGGCCTCCTCAGACTGGGCTTCTTCTAGCAGAGCCTCTTCCGTGGATAACTGTCTTGTGAAAAGGGGAGAGCAGTGTTCTCGGTCCAGATCCTCCGAGTCTCTCATGCAGGGCGTGTTGCCTTGCTCCTCATTGGGAGTGCCACAGGCCGAGTCCAGAGAGGTACTATCTGCACTCTCCCAAGGAGTACCTGGAGTATCTAATATCAGAGACATTCTATCTGCAGGAGCTTTTTCTCTGATTGCTGGCGGAGTCCCTTTTTCAGATGATGGCTTTCTCTGCTCAAATGATGTGGTCCTCTTTTCTGTGCAAGGGTTCACTTGGTCTCCCACTGAGTTTGCTCTGGCCAGTGCTGCAGCAATTGTACCTGAAAGCGCTCTGTCTACTGGGTTGTCTTCACCAGAGAGACTCTCTCTCTCTACAAGGTCTGGTCTTGGTGAAAGAACAAGTGCGTTGGTATAAACAGATCTTGGTGCAGGAATAGGGTCAAAAGTAAATTTAGGTACATTGCCCTTGGCTCTTTTATCTGGTTGTGCATACAAGCCTTCTCGAGTCACCTTGATCTCTGAGCCTGAATTTATCATATCATCAATTTCCTCATAAAGGGTCAGTCTCTCCACTGGTACACTTAATCTATTCAGAGCAGCAGCTGTGTGATCTGTGGGAACTTTGAGTCTAGTTTCTGGGACTGAATCGCTTTGTTTGTCTGTGAGAAGTGGTCCATCAGTGACTGAGCAACTTGCAACAGAATCAGTATCACTCGCACCAGGGGAGATACCAAAGAAGTTGGCATCAGAGGTAGTGGACACCAAGGAACTGTCTGTAGAGAATGCTTCACCTGGCACGAAGCGTAGGTCTGGTACGGAAATACTGCGCCGATGGGCCAGCTTCCTCCCCTGCTTCCCAAATGCCTTCTTACCTGGCTTCTTCAGGTTGACCAACTTAGTTTTCAGACGCAAGTTCTCCAAGAAGGTCTTTTTCTTGACATCCATCTTGAGTGATATCTTTAAGACAAAAAACAAAACTGTGATATCAAGATCCTTTGTGTTACATGTGTACAGGCCTAACACAATGCAGCAAGATGTCCTATGTACAGTAGACTCAGTCCATGGAAATAATACAACAGCCAAATGTAAAATATACAAGAGGTGGCCACTAATTACGGTTCTAAACAAATTTTCAAAAAAAAAGTTGGCTATATTCACACCATATTTCCTATTGTGTTCTACATTAGATAACCTGTCAAACACTTTGGCCCAAATTATATTTTATGAAGGCACAATTCAGCCTATTGAGATTCTAATACTATAGGTGGTGTCTTTACAGAAGGTGATGACGTAAAGTAGATCAAGATGTAGTAACACAGTGGCAGGAGGATTTGTCACCATACACAGATAATAGCAAAGACGTCTCTATTGTTTGTCTGCCATCTGAATTAGTGTCACACCCGACTGTACCTACTTCTGCCAGGTTTCTGTCTTGACCTTCTGTAATTAAATACAACAAACGCCTACCTATAACTATATGTTAATCAGCAAAATCAAAAGTAGGTGAAAGGCTACATTATCATAGAAAAATCTTACCATTAGTTCTAAAGCCTAATATGTGATCTCACAAACACAAACATTGTGAATAAATTATTTCACCTAAATTATTCTACATGACATTACCTCCTGGATTATTCCAGTATAATTTAGACAAAGAAAACAGCATACTATACCTGTCCAGTCGACCTCTGCTGAACAGCTTGACAAAGCCACACACTGAATCAGTCTCCACCGAGAGCAGCAGTATATTACCAGAGAGGCAGCTCAACCATCCTAACTATGATGAAAAAGAGGAAGTCTTTTGGGTACATGTAGTTAGTGGACTCACTGCTTGAAAACAAGTGATTGGTGGAGAGGCCAAACTGGGTGAAACTAGCCATACCAGTCTCACAAGGTGAGTTTGAATGACTATGAGAATGCCACAGTTAGGTGTTGAGTCCTGCCCAAAGTCTTCCATGACAGATGGAGCTACATACCGTATGACTTCAGTTATGTGGGATCAGAAAAAACATCTGACTACAAATACTGAGTATATTAAGAACTGTAGCGAGATTAAATACACACTGAAGCACCAAAACTATGATGAAACAGTTGCTCACAGTAGGCTGCAGCAGGTTGAACAGCCTGTTTGTTGCCCGCCTGTCAGTCTGTTTATTGTTGATTTGAATATTTGACTATTTATTTGCATTTGTGAGGCTATTTGTAAGTTTTAAGACTTGCATGCATTACACTTCCTCTAATGTGTTCTTTTATAGATCCAAGTATTTGAAAAAAAAAAAAAAAACTTAATGCCATAATCTAGCCTAATTCTACAATACAACTGTCCTTCTTATCTGTTCAAAACAGTCCCAAAATACTGCTGATGGATTCCACAACATGACAGAGGCATATGAAATGTTGGCTATCTGTTCGTCTTATCTCATCCCTGATCTACAGCATGGTTCTGGCACTTGGTGGCTGCCTTGTCATACCAAACTCCATTTCTTTCACACAGCCCCATATTTGTTTACAGTGGAACATGGTTTAGCCTAAGCTCATCAAAAGTGAGCATTTGTGTTTGCAAAGTATAAACTATAGCTTTCTGTCTACACATAGAAGCCAATGCAACAGACCCACTGGTGTTCACTCTCTCTCTCCTTGTCTGTGCCAACAGTGGAGACTATATGACAACAGATGTGTTTGAGCCTGGACTGAGTCTTGTTCAATATTTGCTGATGTCTTAAGGAGATCAGGCCCACATGAAAGAACCCCAACTTGGCTCCCAATTGAAAGGCAGGGCTGGGGATCTGAACAGGGCAAGCCCCTATGGCAGGTGGCCTGTCGCCCTTCTTCTCACACAACTCAAACAGCCCAAAACCCTTCTTGGTTACTCTACACATGCACACTGGCCATGTTCCAGCCTGCAGCACAGCTGGTCTGATGGACAGGAAGCCAAGAACATGCACTTGGGGACAAATATACTGAGGGATGCACATGCAAGCCTTCACACTGAAAACAACCATGAAAGATTGAGGTTGTCAACTACACAGCTGACCTAAAACCCCCGTTTATCTGGCAGTGTTTTATGTTTTGATATTCAATTTGATTTAGTTAAATGTTTTATTTATACATAAGAGTAACAATACCACAATGGAGAAAATGCTAATTAAGTCCAGCATTCAAAACTTAACTAAAGCAAACAAAAAAAATATTAAAATGTACTTTTGTACCAAAGTAAAAGTGCTACTTTGTATAACTTTAACTTGTTATCTTTACTGTATAGCAATGTCTCATATGTTATGAGCATTTATGCTAATGTTTTGGACCTAATATCCCACTATATAGAAATTAACTTAACTACCGTAAGATAAATGCAGTGAAAAGTAAAATTATTAAGTGGAGTTCAAAAAGAAATACTACCTCACAACTGTAAGTTAACTTATCGGTTGGTAACTTTACATACCTTAAATTTCAAGGCGCATTTTACCAGATTAATTATATATTATATTACCAACTGTTAATTTTTTGTTTTTAAAGTGATGAAACTTACCCTATTCATATTAAAAACACACTTGAGCCCCTATGGATATAACGTTAATCATGTCTTTAAAAAGACCGACTAAACAGGTTCGACTAAACAGCTTATGTTCTATTACCAGTTGTTGTGACCTGTTAGCTTCAGTGGTTTACCAACTTACCTCAGTTAACAACATGTATCAACAGGCCTGCACACTACAGTACTGTGTAATGTTTTGTATTACAGTGCCTCCTGCTGGCCATACTGTGGGAATACATGGCGTCGTCGTGAAATATCACTAAATGTCACATGTGAAACACTTTGGTATCAACTGTATGTTGCTTGCATTTGATTTGCATGAGCATTCATGTTGTATGCAGTCCAAAAACGAGCTAAAAAAAAACCCTAAAACAAGTCTTGAAGTTATCACCAGAATCAGTTTTAAAGTTAAGTCTTCTTGGTTTACACAAGTGCTGCTGTCACCAGTGGTGAAAAGTAACTAAGTACATCTGCTCAAACAATGTAGTTAAGTGCAATTTTGAAGTGCTTTACTTAAGTATTTCAATTTTATGGTACTTTATATTTTCAGTAGAGATAAATATGGTTCTTGTATATGTTATCATTTACGAATCAATTTGCAGATTCTGATTTTTCACTCAAAACACCTGATCAGTTCATAAAGTATGATACATAAACTGTATAAAGCAGTTAAAATTAGCTCCACTGCGACATTATAAACATTATAAAAGCTGCTTTCAGGTTAATGCAATAGTATAATAATCCAAAAATATCAACTATATAATATTTTTTTTACTTTTTACATTTTGATAATACTTTACTTAAGTAAGATTTTAAATGCAGAACTTTTGCTTGTAATTAAATGTTTTTACTGCTTTAATTTAAGTAAAAGATCTGAGTATTTCTCCCACCACTGGCTGCCACACTGCATGGAGCCATTAATCCAGCATGTATGAAATCCTAGTAGTAAATTGACTGCACACTGATTGCACTCTTTTTTTAAATAAATATTTTGAATCTGGTGATTTCATTGAAAGAGTGTCAGACAGTTTTCTTACATAAATGTCAGTGAGATGAATATTTTAACTGCATCAACTTCAGTTTATATCACTGTGTGGTAGATAATGGCAGTGGCCTCAGTGTACTAGTTTATGCATGCAGTCAATAAAATGCAATTTGTAGGCAAAATTCAAAGATGAATAGACATTGAGTTCAGATTGAGCATACACTGAGGTGTTTAATAAAGTTGACAGTTTCTACTGTTTTGGGACTTCACAGGAGAACAAATTCTATGTAAGAGTTGTTTACTTCATTTTATACAGAATAAGAGAGATAACCTAAATTACACATTAAAAGCCAATATTTGTACTTTTGTGAAGAATACAAATTTTGTACAACAATATCTAGCATAGTATCTTAATTGTTTAATAAAAAGTTCACTTGAATATTTATTGTATGATGAAAATAAAATAACACATTCAAGGGAAATAAAATGTAGATTAACTTAAAATCTCTTTCGATTTTGAAACAAATAATTTCATTATTGGCAACAAAGTCCAGCTTGTGCCGCCAAACGGTCTGAGCATTCAAACCGAAAACAGCTTCTTTAGTTAAGTGAACTATCAACTACAAACATTTACCAAACACGTAGTTCTGTTTATAAAAGCCATGAAGCAAAGCAGTGTACTGTTACACAGCAAAGTGAAGAAAATCCTCTACAAAGGTTCATTGATTACCCTTTCCTTTCACATTCATCAGTTGTGCACAATTTGGAGCAAAGTGTATCACATTGCATTCACCGTGCATTTTCTTGTGTGAGTCTTTTCTGAGAAGAGGCAGGTCTGGTCAAGTTTGAGTTCTTTTTTTTTTACCGAGAAAATAAAAGAAAAATGGTTGAATTTTTCTTTGGGATAAGGCATTTCCTAACTGTGCATATACTGTAGATAGAGAAACTACAAAATTCCCTGATATGTTATCAAGTGCTAAAGTATGTGCTTAACTACGAGGCGGTGCTGCCAAGACAGGCAGACAATTTTTGTTGTAGTCATTTATTATTGCTATTTTCACCAGCTGTGTTAAACTGGATTACATTATGGATTACTATACATTATGTAAAGTATGTCTACCAATGTATATGAACATGAAGAGATTGCCCCGGGGTATTCAAATCAATCATTTAATAAAATGCAATATATAACTTGTAGTCCAGCAACCTCCAGCTGTGGCACTTCAGAGGCTAACAGTCGACCCTCAGATGTTCTTCTTCCGAATGCTTTGTGGAGTAAATATGATCTGTAATGACATCGTATTCAGTATACGTCATGTGAACTGGGGCTGAAACTGCATAGATCTTTAGGGGTGTGTTTCTGAGAACTACCATGGAGCTTGATGATGGGGCGGAGAGAACAGAAACCTCAGCAACACACACAAGATATGTCACGGCGAATGCAGAGCGATGTCTTTCTGGTACAGCAAACTTCTCATACAAATGTGTGCAATCCAGCAGTGAGATTGAAGTCAATGACATTGCGTTGTTGTTGTTGTTGTTGTTGTTATGAATTAGCTGCTGAATTATTTGCTTCTGTGATGATGGAGAAGAAAACAAGTCACAGACCCCCTTTTTTTCCCTGTCTGTCTCTGCACGGTGGCATCAGCCTCGCGTCGCTTCCACCCACATGACTTCAACGCCTTCATATTTTCACTTTTCTGGCTCCTAAGGTTCCTAGGCCTATAGTACTCTTACTAGTAACAGGGCATTATATATAAGATACAATTTCTGGGGCCAATTAAGGAAACACATAAGTATTTTTGTACATAATTATGACTGACATTTCCAGTAGACTGCGATATTTACAACCACATATGGGCACAGGCATGATCAGTTTTGTGTGAAGGTCAGCAGCCACTTCTGCCTCGTTTCTGTCTTCTGCTCAAATTCTATGAACCACTAACAGGGTAGTGGAAAGGGCTGGAGAGATGGCATGTCTTTCAGTTGAGCTACATGCAATAACAATAGATCATTCTTCAGTGTAGGGCTGGGACCTTGGGTTTGAATGTTGGCAGTGTATTCAGCAGCTGCTGGTATACAACTAACACGAGCTCACACAATAGGAGGGAAGAAACCCTATTTCCCCCAGCCTTGTGATGATCCTTCACAAATATGAAAATAGTGGAACTTCAGCCTCACAGCATTGTTATTACAATGTCTTCAGGACAAACATGTGACCACTAATAAAGAGAGAGAAAAACAAATTGACCATCTGGAACTAAAACACATGGGAGGTTATGTTGATCATTCAATTTAGAAGAGATTACAGTAAAATTAACAAAATAGCAAATATTGACCAGTGAATGATCTACTTTTTAAGGGTCTACTCTTGTAAACTTGGCTGTAATCCACAAAAATATACTTTTCTTGAAAACGGTGATCGTACAGTACATTCAGTATGTACTCACACCCTGATGGTATATATTAAAGTCGTTATTTACACAACAAAAGACAATGTTTGGCTCAAATTTTCAATTATACAAACAGAACAGCAAATGTTCATGGCATTTAGAATATCGATTCAAGATCTGGTTTACATGACTTTACACTGTTTGCAATAAAGCACAATAAAAAATAAAACTATGATGAAAGAAATGGTGCATTTGAGTGAGTTGTTAGGAAACCGTAGCAACTGTACAAAACAACACAAAAGAACAGCTTTGGCTTATATTACTGATGAACTGTTACACAAATGTGAACATGTTGATTTTCTCACCAGTTCAACTGGGCAGGTTCGCATTATTTTAATTGCACATTTATATAATCTACTCTTTTAAATTATAAAATGAATAGTATGTCATTATTGCAATAAATTCTGTTGCTATTTTGTTTTTACCTCCAACAGTATTGTTTCATTTATTTACTAAAGTAGTCTCAACTGTTGCAATTATTTACTGTGTGATCAAAATTCCTCTATAGTCTTAATTAACTCCATGATGTCTGTCTCTCCTGATCGACTGAATCAATAAATTAGAAGAGGCCACTTGAGATAAAGGTCTTGTCTGGTTACAGCATGATTTTAAAAGTGAACATCATATGTGAGGGTCCTCAGCCTGAAAGCAACACAACTTTCTCAGATTGTTTGCAACTTGCGAGCACAGCAATACAGCAACTACATGTAAGTGTCTGACTAGACCAGTGACTACAATAATCTAGCGCCTATTGTTAAACAATTTTCTTTGAACATCTTTCTTCTGCAAACATTATTTGAATTGCACCAAGTACCTGATACCACCTGCTTGTGCATATAATTCAGTCCAGCTAACTGAGATTTTTTTTAATCTTACTGTATCAGCATGGGAATTTACTTTAGATATGTCCTGACACGTGTTATAACATTTGCCACTCAGTCTTACAAATTGAAATGGAGTTGAATAATAGTATCGTAACAATAGCTCTAAGGACCCTTGCTCTTTCTTTTATCTCCATGTCTAACCCCTCCCTCTCTCTGACTAGCTGGTGACTGGAGGCTTGATCGGGGCTCTTTATGTCACCCATGTGTCCATGCGCAAGCGCTTGACCGAGGGGCTCTCCCTGTCCTCAGAGCCGGCAGGGGGCCTGCCCAGCCCCAGCGGGGAGTGGAAGTCTGGCCGGTGGTCCTCTCGATCGCTGCCATCATAAGAGCTACAGGAGGAGCTGAGGCTGTCGGCAGGTGAACGTCCCAGAACTTCCTGTCGGCTGGACCCTTGATGCGGCTGCTGAGGGGGGAAGCCAGAGGGGGTGACACGCTCCCGTGGCGGCGAAATGGGCTCGGACTTGATGTTTATGCTCTGGCTGGTGTTGATGGAGAGGTTGGAGCCCTGAGGTAGGTGACCTCCGCCACTGCAGAGGAGATAAGCATGACATTTTGTGTTCAGTCTAAAAATGAGACATCAAATGTGAGGTGCAACAACGTGAAAAGCCAGGAATATGTAGATGTGTGATTCGGCATGATATCACAGAGCATAGTGGGTGTTGCTTTTATGTGAGGGCGTCTGGAGAGTGCGCCTTTGTTTGGGAAGTGTGTTACTCACACCAAAGAATTAAGAGCTGCCTGGCCCAGTTGATGCTGTTGCCATGCCGACATGGAGCCCAGTGAGAGCCCAGGAGAGCTGAAGCCCTGTAGGGAAGAGATCTCTCCGCTGCTCAGGGAGAAGTCTGTAAAAACAAAAGGAGCCACACACAGTGAGAACTCACTCACATTTCAGCTACAACACCGTGTGCCACTGAGAAAAGAGCAGGAACCAACAGCGTGTTGTACAAACAGTCACGGCTGAGGCAGTTGTTTTTCAGTCTAAGGGGAGAGCAGGACCAGACTCACCAGCAGGGTTGTAGGAGGTGGGCATGCCTGAGTAGACCAGCCCCTGTGGGGGTAAGCTGGGGGTGGTGACAGACACTACTGGAGTGGCCAGCGGCTGGGTGGACTGGGAGATGCTTATCCTCTGGGTGTTCTGCAAAACACAAAAAAACAGCATAGAAAATGCAAAAGCCCAAAATACAGCACTCTACACCATAACAATGTACGCATTTTATAATCATTTAAGACATTTAATTTAGAGCCTACAATTTTAAATTGGTCTTTACTATACATATTGTGGTAATCAGGGATTTGAATGTGATAATAAAAGCTGCCACTAGGTGGTGGTGTAGCTTCATGGCAGTCAATATTCTGATCTGATTCATTACTGACTGTATGTTTCAACAAATATGTCAATGAAAGAGGAAGAAGAGAAGAAGAAGAAAAAGAGAAGAAAACAGAGAAAAAAATTCAATAAGTGATGTTGTGGGTGTTTTTTACAGGGATTTTCTGACATTTATCCAAATATAGTTCACTAAATATATGTGTATGTATACAACAAACTGCAGATATATTTGTCAATTTATCCCATATTAAAAATGGTGAGGTGGATTTCAGTAACCACAACAAATAATTAATTTCTTCCATCAATTTTAAGTGGACAACTGACAGATGCAGTCAGTGCAGAAGTCACAAGAAATGACATGCAGCTGCAGACACAACAAATTATTAATCAGACTTACTACAATCTGCTTAATGAGTTTAACTTTGTTAGATATGAAAAAGAATGATGTTATAGGGATAGTGCAGGTGAGGAACAGCCCCCTTCAACAGCGTCTATTGCCCACACATTCGGAGTGCGAGAAATCAAAGTGAGTCTAGTGGTCCGTTTTATAATCAAATAAACAACTCCTACCTGAGAGGGTGCAAAGGGGTAATATAAATGACATATTTCAATTCCCAGAGTGACGTACAGTAAAGCCCCAGTGGCTTTTAGTGCAGTGACTGGCATGCAGTCCACACAAACACACCTACACAGCATGGTGTGGTCATGCAGCAAACTGTGCTGTGAGCTACAAATGCACACACCCCGACTACACTAATCAAATGCAGACATAGTTTAGAACAATACTAAAACAAATCCTCTGAATATAATGTAACAAACATATGTGCAGCTGCCAGCAGTTACGTTTGAAGCAGCATTGCATCAGGATCCAGTTGATGGCTTCCTTGCATTGTTCCAACACTCTCCAGCCAGATGACTTCACCAAACCCAAGTGTCTCACAGAATGATATCATTTAAGATGATGTAATCTTCTCTTCCTCAGAAAAACTACAAATTATTTATATTTTTACCCAACACTTTTTTTAAGTCGACAACTTTTCAGATTTTGAATACGATATAATAGTTAAAATATGTTTATTACATTACATTAATTTGCGTCCGCTCTCTCTCTCTCTCTCTCTATGACTAACGTTGACGTGTTGGGAATGGAGGAGCCAATTTAACAGGCTGAGGCAATTTTCACAGGCCAAGCCCAAAAAACATGCAGTGACAAAACATTTTTTTTAAATGTATTATTGCTGGCAGTTCTGAGAGCCAATCTCCGGTTTGAGCGCTGCCTTTCAGTCCATCATGTGTGATTACCGGAAGCATGTTCACATTTCAGCCATTTGCCCAGGCATTTGTCAAAACTCACCAAATCCATTTCCTCCTCCTCCGACTGCCCTCAACAGAAGAAAAGAAGAGAGGCAGAGTTACAGAAAAGAAGCAGAGCGACTGTAAATCGCTCTGGAAAATAGTGCCAGCTATCTAGATTTTGCAGTAAAAGCAACAATAAGGAATATAAAAGAGTGGATGACTTCTGCAGTCGTTATAAAATCACACTCATTTTACGTCTCTAGTCTGTTGTCACCATTTTATCCAAAGCATAGGTACCAGATTAACTTGTCTTTAGTTAACATTCAAGTACGTGGCCACTATCTTCCAACAATGTGTGGATTTGACTTTCTGAAGCTACAGTTTGTTGCTGTTATCTTGTAAAGGATGAAGAAGAAGCAGAGTCCAGTCCTGGACAAAAGTCAGTGAAGTTAAGAACAGAGAGTACAGTAAGGCTGCAGAATTGTTCTGGATATCGGCTCATCTGATTCTGAACACTGCAATCATCAGAAATTACATATGAAGTTTCTTCACTGGTACCAACAATGACCGCAAAGTACTGTGTATTTCAAATCCTCCCAGTGCTGAAAGAGGAACCAGAAGCCCATCGTCCATCTTTTGTGCTGTGGGACATACTGCGACCAGGCCAGGGCTGTCTTAATACCCACACTCAATCAATAGCGGCAGGAAGACACGACAAGGGCGACAAGATATTATCTGGCTCACACCCTGGGCCCCTGATTAAGTCTTCATCTACACTCTGTCACACTGAGATGTGATTAATTTAATACCATTATGGCCTAATGACAGGCTGTCTGCAGACCTGCCACAGCCAGCACCCTCCACAGCGTCTACCACTCGAAAATGCTTCACTGGCTCAGACAGAACAGAACCTACCTCCCGCCACTGCCTAACCTGTTTCAGACCTCTTACAACACAACCTGCCCTCCTCTACCGATTCCACATGCCAACACAGTAACACACACTTGTTTAAACACAGCTCCAGGCTAGTTGAGGCTCAGAAAAGGAGGAGCACCCACAGAAACTCAAAGTTTATTTACCAAACACAATCATTTTCCTGGAGTGGCTCCTGTTGCTGACAACACCAGGAACACACAAAGTTGGAAATACTATATTTGCTAGCCAGTGTCTGAAAATCCCCCACTTATAGTTTTGTTTTATGTTCTTATGTTGATTTATGACCAAGAGAGGGTAGTTTAGCCTCAGGTGTTCACTGTGGTCAGAGAGCTCTGCACCTTCATTATTATATTAGAGAAAGCCTCTCATTTAAATGTGAATAATTGAGTGAGAGTTACGACACCTGGGCTACCAATTCTTGGCTCGGTCCACATTTTAATGGAGGTTATCTAAGAAGAACGCAGCACAAGAGGAACGCTGCTCAGATGTGGCCTGCACACTGTCAGTGAGTCCCACTTGGCAGATAAACATAGTTGTTGGTGAGGTGACAAACTCACTAGCACGGCATGCTACATTGATGTGATAACATCAAAAACGTTTGTGGCCAAATCCTGCAAAACACTGCTATGAAAGTCTAGATTAAGACTGGTCTGCCCTGCAGCAGAGATACTTAAAGGTCCTTGTGATACTTGTGTGCAGTGGTGTGCTCTGTACTCACCAGTGGGGGCATCATCCCTTTGCTAGATGGAGGGATAACAACCCTTAGGTCTGGCTTGCGGCTTCCCATTCCCATGTTCCCTCCAGGGGGTGGTGGAGACTTGGTGGGCATGACTTTACCCAGGCCATTGCCGCTGGGTGTGCTGAGGACGCCCGGAGAGCCCCTGGGGTTAACAAAACCGTTCCCTGCAGAGGTACACAGCGACAGAAACACATCATCAAACCATGGACTGTGACTGACAACACTCCCAGCCATCAAGCAAACCTCTCACGCAGTGTTGTTTTCCTGCTGCAGCACGCAGCGTTAAGTGTTTCCAACCCTCTGGGAAGTTTTAATAGACTTGGGATAATTATCCTGCACATTTACAAAAATAAAACGTCCATTTCAAAATTGATGAGCCTTTTATTTTTATTGTGAATGATTACATCAAAGTCAGTTCTTTGCATCTTGGGATGAGGAGCAGTTCACTGACAAATGTACTGTGACTGCTTAAAAGAAATAGCTGAAGCCATTACAGTTGAATAAAAAACAATAAAAGATCTCTAGATGTTGTTGTTACGCTCTGCACACAAACCATAGCAAAGTGCTAGACTCTCCTTTGAACATTCACACCTTGATGTGCATGGTCATGAGTCATTTCCTTTTTTCAAAAAGTACCAACGTATGTCAGAAACTCCCACCCTCCTCACTCCCCCTCTATCACTGAACAACCATCCCATGCAAAGGGTGAATATTATCAGTGGGTGTGGACAGATTACTTAAATTCAATAAGAAATGTTCTTTCTACTTTTCACAGTGATACCCATAAGTGTTGCAGACTTACAGGAAGAGTCTGTAACACTTATATGGCTGTGTAGATTTATAGTACAGTTCACACTGTACCTTATTGTATACTGTAATATGATATTTACCCTATAATAATACACAATTTATCTCAGAAATACCAGCACCAAGAAAAAGTGCTTCTATGTGTTATGAGTATATTTGTGACTTAGCTCACAAATACAGGAATTCAAATAAATCAATTATTAGAGCATCGTAAACTGTCTACACCTAGTATTCTACTAACTGCTGCATTCTGTATTTGAAACATTCATTCTTCCTGGTTTTGTTGACCTACAGTACTTTTTCTTTTCCAATTGTAAGATACTGAATGACTCATCTGAACAAGGTCTGCAGTGGGATTCTGCAGATTCCACACAAAATCCACTCTAATGAAAATGGAGCAGTGAATTGTTACGAAAAAAAAAAAAACTAACCAAACAAAAGTAGTATTTCAAGAGCACTTGAATTTGAAATGGAATTTACTTTATATAAGTAAAAAGTAAAAACTATACCTTTACAATATATGTTGAAATCCTGAAAACAAGGGGAAGAAAGAATGAATGGTATCTAGCACTGCATCAACAGATCAGTAACACTTCAACAAGTTGCTGACTTCTCCATTGTGTTCAGTGTATCCCAGTGAAACACAAAGTGTGCGCACAATGAGTAGGCTCTTGCGTAGGAACATAATGGAACAATAGCCCCTCTGACTACAGATAAGGACAGCAACAATTCACGGTCAAATAAACAGTTATGAAGCCGACAATAGTATCACACAGCTGAATCAACAGTATATACAAGCAGCTATCGCCATCAGCTCTGGCTTTGATCATACAAGACTTGGCTGCTGCAAGAAAACAATGTTTACAGAATTAGCAGAGTAAATGTCCAAGGCCCTAAAAATAGCAAACCTGATTAAAAGCAGTGAAGATGTCATTGAGTGGGAATGAGATGTTAGTGCGAACAGAACTGCATGTAAAGGAATGGGTTGCATTGTGGCAATATGGCAAGAAAACAAGAGCTTTCTCATAAAAATCAGTGAGCTGTGATATTTTACCGTAACAGAGAGTTTGTTCGTTTTTTTTTTCTGTGTCCCACATGGGATTACAAGACACCACTGTACATCAAACATCAAAAAATTATAACAAGACACCTTCTGGTAACACATATACTTTACTAAAAAACTAACATATATTTAACGCAAAATGTAATAAATTGTGCACTGACGACAGAAATGCTATAAGCCTAAAGTTTATCCTGATTCATCGATGTAGTCACTCAAATACACCTGTGTCTGTAGCCTACCTGCATTGTTCACTGTTCTTAATTGTGTTTTTTGCAAAAAGCTTTTTAACTATAATAGAGCCAAGAATAATGAACACTATTTAAATCATTCTCTAAATATTCCTAAATCTCCTGTGCCCCTCCACAGCACATGTCTAAAGCTTCCGCGGCATTAATCCACCAAATTTTATTGTGCATAAACCTGTTGCTGTTGTTGTAATATTATAAAACAAATGGTGCTCATTTTGCATTATACAACATGACTGAAACAGGAATGTAGTCACACTGTATCTATTAACATTTCAGTCATTTTCTTTATTCACTTCTATACCAACATACGCTGGGCTGATAACAGTATGACACACTGGACACATTGCCAATGCATCGCAGGGCAAAGACAGACAGACACTCAGTGCAGTATTCACTGGCTAATTTAGACTTGGATTAACCCACCTGACTTGCATATCTTTGGAATGTGCCTCTGATTATGAGTTCAGATGTCTGATGAGTAAATCCCAAACTTCTTTCAAATAACTGCCAAGAAGGGAACACATGTCTGAACAAATACTTAAACCACAACGTTATTTCTGAGCCAAGGTAACAGCCACAAGTTAAGACCCAGCCTGTTAGCAGGGACATTTCAGTGGGCTTTTCTGATGTCTGCCTTCATTCCATAACAGACTGGTTGTGCCAATAAATCCTCTCTGGCTGAAACCTGCGCATGTTGAAAGCTGTTTGGTTTCTGTTCATTGTCCTGAATTATTAACACGGTCTGGGAAGGGGCATTACATAAGGCCTTGTGTTTACAACTAAAACATTCAGTTTTCATTTTAAGTCCAGGGAAAGAAAACTCAGTGACTTATTGTGCCCAACATCCCTCGTGCGTCAGGTTCAGGCAGAAGAGAAAATGTCTTGATGAATGAGAAGAAATAATAGATGTGAATCAAGGCTTCCAAAAACAGTTTTCTAATAATAGATGCCATGCACAGTCCTATTGTTGCGTCTCTCAAACTAAGACCAGGCAGGATGTGCAGAGGGTGATTTGTTAAGACTAAAGGCAGATGGCAACCAGGTTAATAATTGTTCTTGCCCCCCACTCTTTTCCTAAAAACTATAAACTACAGAAAAACACAGATGGTTCACATTATTGTTTTTTTGTGGGTATGATTAATCATCATCCTCCAACTTTGAAACCAAAAGCTACAAAACATGAAAATAACTTTCTGAAAGTAAAATTTGCACCAACACAAACTTACAGTACTATTTATTCCATTACCTTATGTGATCTGCTGAACATACAAACATGCTTTGTAATTGTGTTTCAAGAGCTTGTAATGCTTCAATATTAATGAAGGGAACAGCAGACATAAGAGAGAATGCGCTCTTAAATCCTCACCATTCACCACAACTTTCACCAGCCAAGGACCAGAGCTTGTAATTAGCTGTAATTGTATGAGTTGTTGAGGGAGAAGATGTATTATAGGACTGCACATTGCAGTAACAGTATAAAATGAGACTTAAAGAGATGTTTTTTTTGAAGGCGTAGTAGCTGTAGAGGTATTATCTTAACCAAAGACTAGACAAGAACAACAACTCATGGCTTCTTTTAGAAAGAACAACTGAAATTTGTTTGCTAGAAAAATCTCGCCAGTAACGTTCACTGTGACATCAACATATGTGTGCCTGCAAGTCAGGCAATTTTCACTATCAGCTAATAAGTAAATAATAACTCCTCCAGATCCAGCAGTTAAAACAGCTGTCCATCACCAACAGGGACCCAGAGGTTGTGTGGAAAATTATTTACTTCTTCTATTTGCCTTATGTTAAAAAAATAAAAAAAATCTTCCGGTACATGCACGTTATCTTCTCTCTGTGGTGACACCATCAAACAGGAGTGAAGATATCACACGGCACAGCTTCCATCTGGCCACTTTTAAAGGCTTCTGCTGTGGTCATAGCTGCTATTTGTGAAAAATCAGAGCTATGTCAGGAACGGTCATCTGACAGCAGGGCTGGAGAGGTTTCTCCTCCGTAAAGTCTCTGCTGTTCTACACACTTGGTACAAACAACAGCTGCAGCATGCGCACACTGTGCCAAACACTGACACCCTGGCAGAGGATCCTAACTCTACCCCGACCCGGTACCACACCCCAAACATAAGACTTACCCAGCACTCTCTTTAAAATGCTGACTGTCAACTGATCCGCGGTGGTCTTCATACTTTCTAATCAAAACCTAACCAAATATCTCATTGTAAGCTTACTGTATATCTGCCACACGCTATGAACATTAAATACTGTATCATTTCATAACACCATACAGCATTTATTTAAAAATACTATATGGAGAACAGCAAGCTAAGTGTCAAGGAAAGAGTTAAACTCCACCTGCCTCTGCCTCTCACACAGCACATTGCAGCCATGACAGGCTGTCCGGTCATTGTGTACTGAGGACTTAGTGGGATGTCATGGCCCGAATACCTACAGGGTTATGCTGGTCTAGGCATCTTACAGACCCTCTCCAGCCTTATAAGGGCTGCCAGAGTAGTGGGGGAAAACAGATGCACCTGTCAATAGAGGGAAGGAAACAGGAGGAGGGAGGGCTGCAAAGGGGTGACAAGTTTAAAGGAAACGCTGCGTTTATTTACCTGCCAAAGTCAGTTGGACAGCTAATTGCCTCGCCTGGTTACCCAGGTTGGTTTCAAGCACATACACCACACTGTGTGAATGCTGCTGAGCCATTTCCCATCTCTCAAACATGCATTTAACAAGCATATCATACATTTCCTCTGTTGAGAGGAGCAACACATGTATTCCCTTTGCATGCAGCGAAAATACGGTCGGGCAAAGGCACTATCAGTCAATGATAGTGACAACTGCCTTGAACCAATCACAGATGGATACGCAACTATCCAGCTCACGTGCTAAGCAGGAGGCCTATTGGGCAGAGCTACAGAGAGCTAATGAATCTCTCCGGGAGGACTTACCCGCTGGGCTGGAGCCCACACCACTTGGCACTGAAAGGTCTGTGGTATCCAGCATGCCACCTAATGAGATGCACAGAGTGATAAGATTAACCATCTGCATCCTTCTGCAAGCTACAGAGCATGTGAAGGAGATGCCAGACCAGACATGAAAATGTCATGTAGATCTATCTTCACAGCACACGAAAGGGAGGCATGTGCACCCGCCAGTGTCGTCATGGTGGGGAAATTTCCAATATATGATTAAAGAGAGCAACATCAAACTGTGTTCAGTATGGTGTTTGTTTATAAAGTTGGAGATGGTGGATGCAGCATTCCACTATGAGGTTGCACCTGCAACAAGCAATTATTGATTTTTTGGGAAATCAGGCATCTGTTGGAGTCTCTCTGAACAGCTGTAACACTCTGCCAAGCAGACACTTTCAAGAGATACACTTAAATCAAAGCGCACAATGCTAGTATGCCACATGAGCTCATGAACTTGGACATTTGTTTAGCTTTTGCAGTATGCAGACCTAATATGAATCATAAAAAAAGACAAAAAACAAAACAAAACAAAAAACAATAGAGACCTTGCAGCAAATAATCAGGAAAGAGTAGTTATTGTGAAAGACAACCATTAAGTAAACCTCCTGCGAATGGGTAGGTGTCAGCCAATTCCGATATGTGATTAAATTTGAATGAGGCATTTCACACCTTGTTGCATGTATTTCTATTGTATGCAGTGAAGCTAAATCTTGCAAAAGCCATCTGCACTAACTGAGTCAGACCAGTCGTACAAGTGCTAGCGTAGACTGACATCATTTTCCACAATGCTGATACAGTAAAAGGTGTGATGATGAGCATTTCAGAGGGTGTGAAAAAAAATATATTACACAAATACCAGCTAATGGGTGTTAGGATGACATGATTGCTTGACCTTAAGCCCCATACATCTAATGCCAAAAAAACTGTAAACCCTATATTAGAGACAACCAAAAAACAAAACTAAAGTTACCGTAAAGGAATAGTTTAACACGTTGAGAAACACACTTACGCTTATTTACGTTCTTGCAGAGAGTTAGATGAGAAGATTGACACTAAACCCATGTTTATGCGCTAAGTATGAAGCTAGAGTCAAGAGATGATTAGTCTTGCTTAGCATAAAGCAAGGGGAAACAGCTAAACCACTAAAGCATTGTGGTTTTAATGAGCTTTGGAGGAGTTAGAAGTTGTTTTTCAGCATTGGGGGGAACTAGGTTAGCTGTTTCCCCATGCTTCTAGTTTTTATGCTAAGCTAGGCTAATGGCCTCCTGGTAGACCACCATCTGTTTTCACCAGAATTGTCAATTGTTTCTACAAACAAAGCATGTATGCTATCAGAATAATTTGAAAGATGCTTTAATCACATACAAATTATACACAAAGGGGTTTTAACCATCTAAATAAAACCTGCTCTGAGCGGTCTGGATCATCCTCAGTACACTATTTCTTGTCCACTAACCTGCACTGCCTGCACTGGTGGGCCTCTGGGGGCCTCCACTTGAGCCCACATTCCTGTGCAGAGAGGCCTGTGGAGGGGACAGCATCCCACTGTCACTCAGGGAGGCTGTGGCTGCTGCCAGGGCCTGGCTGCCCAGGTTCCCTCCTGGCTGGTACATGGCATTAGGATTGGATACAGGCACTGCCACATGCATGGAGAAGTTCTGCTGAGGCAATGCTGTGGGCTACAAGAGGGAGACAAACACACACAGATATTTACACACAAACACACTCAAAATCCAAGGTCTGATGATGAGTCTAGTGGGTCAGTGGTTGTCATGGCAACATTAACAACCCTTGAGGGTTTGCTTTAATAAACTAATAAATTCACAAAATAATCAGGCAGAGCCTACTAAAGAACTGCAAAACATAATATACTGTGCATTTTAAACTCCGCAGTTTCTTTATAACAGATTATTTTAAGAAACATTTCTGCCCGACATCTAAAGGCTATTGAGTGACACCATATAACCATCAAAAATATTTATTCTCATTAGCATCATACATACAGAATACACACAAATCTTCAGTTCTACCGCAACACTTAGAAAACACAAAAAACCAAAATCTAAAAACATGCATTCAGGTGATCACTTTGGCATTGCAGCAGTCAGCACTACAGACGCACTTTTGCCTTTTTGAAACACCATTGTGTAATGTGTTTCTCGGCACAGCAGAGACGGGTAGCGGGGATTCAAAACTACAAGAATCATGACTCACTAGCATTTACCTACAAAGTGCTGACTGTGCAAAGCGTCAGTGAGAATGACAGGTGGCAGTGAGAACGTTTCATCATAGCATTATCCAGTGAGCCAGTCGGGTGTTATCATTAGTTTGTTAATGGCAAAGTGATGCTCTTCATGTCAGGAACATAGAGAAAACGACTGCTTAGTAAGCACTATGTTCTTGCACCATTCTAATATTGTCACGCATGATAAGATCACAAAAGATTTGTGATATTTCAGAGGGTGAGCCAGTGTGGTACTTGATGAAGGAGAGGGAAGATGCTAAATGATAGTGCAGTGTTAGTGTGCTCTGGGAACACTTTACTGCTGGAACTGTTCAGGAGTAAGAGATATTTTATGCTAGAATGCAATGATAGAGAGGTAATAGAAAGATTTGAAAGGAGAAATTATAAACATTACATTATCATGGAACTGTGAAAATAAATCTCTGTTTGTTTGCTTTTAGATATATTATGAGATGAATATCAGGTTTGAGATAGAAAAAACCCAACCTTAAATCACAGTATCTTCTGATCTTTTTGATGAACACTCACAATATGTAAGTAAGTATTTACTGTACATTCCTAGTTTGTTTAAATAGTGACTGCTGTTTGATTTGTGATAACATGACCATGATACTAGGGTGTAATCTTTCCAGCAGAAGCATGCAACATTTCACCTGTTCACATGAAATGTGATCTTATCAGGGTGTGCCAAAATATCAGTTGCAGAACAAATCAACGTAAGAAACAAAATGAACGCCCAGTGAAGGGGGCATTAATCTTAAGCTAGAGTAGTTCTGAAAGAAGTTGACAGAGGTTCTGGGGGGGTAACAAAAAGAGGAAAAAGTTAAATGAAAAAAAGAGTGAAAATCCTTTGTGCCACAAAGCCAAGCAAAGACGTTGCATTTACAGTACTTACGATTTTATGATTTCTCATCATATTATCAAACTCCTCATTAATTTTTTTATACTTTTCTTCTGTGTGAGGAGTGAGGACATATGAGGCATCAGGGTCCGGGCTATCACAACCTCTGTGTTCTTTCTTGTTTAGCGCCTGTAGTGAACATCAACATAAAGACAGGAATCAACACAAAACAGCAGGGGACAAAGGAAGTACTTACACCACAGCGCTTGTACATTAAATCACTCTCTTCGCTTAGTTTGCCGAAATGGTCGTCCATGAGGGGGCTGTGCCCAAAACAGTCTTCAGGATCAGGACTAGCACAGTCATTATGGCCTTTGTTTCTCAATTTCTGAAATGAAATTGCACAGTTGAAAAGAAACAGTATACAAGATGTGGCTCTGTGTTTTTGCTGCTTATAAACAATTCTACCAAAAAATAAAAATCAAACATGTACAAAAATCAACATCTATTGTATGTTTGTCCTTCATTTGTTTCTTTTGTTGCAGTACAACATGAACAGCTGCTACACCAATGCTAGGCTAAACTGTAGCTCAATACAGGGCTGTCTACCAAGTGGAAACTGAAAAGTCACTCTATATCCTTTCACCCTTCAGAAGTGTTCAGAGAAACAAAATATTGTCCTCCTCCCTTTTCTCTCTTTCTCTGTCCTTCTCGACCCCCCTCCCCCATCCCTCTCTGTTCTTCCTCCTCTTGCCGCAAGTATGTGTTTGCATTTTTCATTATATTTCAGTAATCATAAGCCACCCAGCTGGAAGAAACCCCTGCATAAGAAGATCCTACAGCAGAGCACTTTAAGACTGTCCCAATCTGTAATTCAGTATGGATGTCACTCCTGAGATCTTATCAAAGTTAATGCATGCGGGGAATAAAATGGATTATCAAATGTGGTCAAAGATGCTTATTTGAACATGAAATTGAGCAATTATTGTTAAAGCAAAGAGCTCCTAAGTACATAGGCTGGTGTG
Organism: Macquaria australasica; assembly: GCA_005408345.1. Lineage (NCBI taxonomy): Eukaryota > Metazoa > Chordata > Actinopteri > Centrarchiformes > Percichthyidae > Macquaria > Macquaria australasica. The sequence continues at coordinate 485,477 of SEMN01000262.1, forward strand.
TTTTGGTGTTATAAAGAGCCTATTCTAACTTTAGGGGGGGGGGGAAACATGTCATACAACTAAACAAATAAATGCAACGCTGTGCTCTTTTGCTCACTTTCATACAGGCTGTTCTCTGCTCCTCATTACAGCTCTGAATAGCGGTGTTAACAAGACTTGCTGACAGCATATGACAGCTTGTGATATCAAGGCAGTGTACATCAAAACATGATTTATGTGTGGCTCTCAAGGTTTCTCTATCGGGCTGCTGCAGGTCCACAGCAGTGCCCTGCCCTGTCTGCGGGCTGCCTCGGAGGCCTCGTGTCTACAGGAAGGTCACTGACTCCTGCGGATGCAGGGGTCACAATGTGAGGCAGAGGAGAGGAGCCTACACACACTAATGAGACCTTACTCTCTGTCTCTGGTCTTTATCACCCAACATAAGTGGAAAATGTGTGTGTGTGAGAGAAACAGAAACTATATGAATAGGAGTGTGTGTGGTGTATATGTGCAATGTGTTGGGTATGCGAGTGTGTGACATTTGTGTGTGAGAGTGTGACTTGTGTGTGTGTGTGTGTGGTAAGGGGGAGTATTTCTACAGCTGCTACATCCTCTGACAGCAATGTGACAGTACGTTTAGGTCTGTGCAGACAATGCGGCTAACCCAGTGCTGCTCACCACAACCTCAGTGTAAGTTACATTTCCTAAAACCTGTGCCATTATATTTATGAGACTCCTGCATAATATTATTGCTCAGTGAAACCAAATGATGCCAAATCCCTCGCTGCTCACTCCATCTCCATGCATTCACGTGCACACAATTTCTGAGGGGTGTACATATTTGGACACAAGAACAACGTTAATCTTCAGTGTACAGTGACGCTGTGCACAGCTCAGACAAAAATAAGGAAGTTCAGAAAAGCACCCACATCTCTTGAAACATAAGTGTCCACAATGCCCAGAGGAGAGGGAAAGAGAGAGAAGTCCTCTGGATAATGAATGGCCAGCACTGTACCACAGATGCTTGACTGTTTGGTGTGGTACAGAGCAGTGGCATTCTTCTCATTCTAAGAAAACGCCTTGCTGGTTCATTTCCTGTTTACTGAATGAACCCTCTTTAGTTAGGGTCCTGAAAGGCCTGTGTTTACTGGGGTTAAACTATGCACTTTCTCCACCAGTGAGCCAGAGAGCTGATCTCAACCTGCAAATTTAAGTTCCAACCTGCTCATTATGGGAATATCTTGGTCAGATTGGTTGGGAACGGCTGTGCGAGATGGGCAGGGCTGCTCTACTTTCACAACAAGCCTGGCCAGCCTTCAGTACACCGCACCCACTGGCCCAAGCCATTTAGGGAGGGGTTGCAGCAGCACAGTGGGTGAACGGGAACCAGATAGCAGCAGACAGGAGCAGGCAGCACTCAGATCTGTTCCATGATACATTGACATGAATCACTAAAATACATATTATCTTCAAAAAAAGATGCATTAAAGACCCTTTGTGCGCAAGAGTTAATCGTCTCTGTGGCATTCTAATGTATGTAACATTGAAGGCCTGGGAAAGCATGGCTGTAATTCTTTGTTAAATGACTTGGCATGTTTCGGGTGTCCCACAGACGCTGCCCACAGCTCCCAGTAAATGGATCACTAAATCAGCACATGGCCAAACAGGTGTCCCTCTTCCAAACACCTGTCAAGACCTGGCTCCCCATGCTGGCCAATCAGAAGCAGCCGCGCAGAGACATGGCCGTAGAAGGGACCACATGGAGCCCTGAAGGCCACCCGACCCCAGATCAACTTTGCTCTTACATGTCGACGCTGCAAACTGCTCTAGACACTACAGTGTTCTGACCTAGAAAAGGGAAAACTTACTAGACGATCAGGATGCAAAAAAGAAAAGATAACCTCTCTCTGCATTATGAATAGTTTGATAAAAAGCAGTTTCAAAAAGCCTCTCAAACGTTGAATCAAGCTGTGGGGTTTGTACTTTGGAAAGTAAAGTTGGCTGGATGTGAATACAGCTGAGGTTGGGGTTTTCAGTAGCATTTCTGATGAAAGATATGAGCTGTTTGTTGCGGGAGGGGGGCTGCACAGAGTATAGACAAGGGAACTTGTGTAATCTATTCACAAGGCCCTGAGAGGCTCACAAAGATGAGTGGGAACAAGGCCAGCTGCTATTTTCTCACAGCAGTCCAAACCTGTATTGATAGAAATGTGGCTCTTCAAATAAAAATGAGTGGCTGACGTCAAACCAACTGGGCACCATTGTCCGTGTGTGCATGTATGTGTGTCCGTCAGTTTGCTTGTGTGATCCTTCAACTTCTCTTTAAAAAACAAAATTTAAAAAAATGTTTTCCACTGCAGGAGGCCTTGAGGCTTCCTTATTCCGGAGAAAACATCTATCCGTCATCTCCACCTGAGCCCTGACTATTAACCTAGCTGTAACCATGGGGAACATTCAGCACAGTAATTGCCTCTCCAGATTTGCAGTATATGTTCAGTACAGAACGCTATAGTGCAGTGAAAGGCAGCCTTGCATACCACTTTGATTTGATGTCAAATATTGTTTTTAACGTAATTCTGCCCAATGAGTACCTTAAGAACTGCTATGAAAATCTATAAACATTCTGGACCTTTGGACTTAAGCATTATATCCACATGTTTTATTGCAAAATTGAAGCAAACGCTATTCCATGGATTAAAAATAAAACTCAATCCATTGCATAAGCCACCTACATCACCTGTTTCTTGAGAAGCACTTCCAGTGAAATGGGCCCAAGCAATTTAATCTGCTGCTGTGAGTCTTGGAAAACAATTTCACTATGATGTTCTCCCGCTCTTGTGTCAAGAGAGCTTTCTGCATTTAACTTATTCATGTACAGCACAGTACTGTACGTGAATAGAAGGCAGGGTGAAAGGAGAAAGACAGTGGTTCGGTATAAAAGCTGAACTTCAAAATTGTGGGGGAGATGGCTGAAAGGATGTTATGAAGAGGCTGTTTCTATGGTCTCTTCCATTGTGCCTGAATCATAGTAGCTTTCACTTACAGTAGCTTTCCCTATTGGTAGAGCACCACCTGACCTACAGTATGACTGGTGCACCACAGCTCTGATTACAGGCCCCTCAACAGCAAGACAGTTTGTAGTGTAACGGCAATACAGCACAAAATTACACAAAATGTTCCAAAAGTGGAGTACAATTTAATTGCAGCCTTCCCAAAACCTCACAGAAGCTATATTTTAACCGGTTGATGTCCCTTTACCTCATTTCAGCCGGGTCTCCCCAGCCTCTCACCCTGCAGTGCAGTGAATTAGCCCTTGTGCCCGCCGCTACACTAAGCAAGGTAGCGCGCTAATCCTCATGACATCACCATTGTGTCCAGCCGTTCCATCTAATGTGCTTATCAAAGGGCTTCTTTGAGTGTGAATGCACTAGGAAATCAGCATGGGGAGGCGGCTGATAGGGAGGCTTTTATCTGCTAAGGAGTATTTCTGCTCTTATATAACATCTTAGATTTTCGCTACCATCATGTTCCCTTTCCCCTGTGGTGCTGTAGTCTTCACTTGAGGGGAATAAAAGCCTCGTTTTGGTTGGTCTTTAGGCACTGTATGCCATGGCCCAGCACAAGGTTACTGTAATGTAGGAAGCCTTCTTTTTTTCTCCATTTCCCACCACATGTTGGGAGTTGAGAGTGAGGGGCTATTAGATAAGGAGACCTCTGTAATTCCCAGACATATCTTGTTTAATCTCATGACCATTACACATTACTGAGTGGACTGATATCAGGATATGAGGCTGGACTCATGTCCTTCCTTTGGCCCACTCCATTGTCTAGTTCCTCAGTGGACAGGAAGAGCAGCGGGAGGGGGCAAGCTCTCAACTCGACTGTCGACTGCATTTTATTTTGATATTGTTGTCTTGTAGCTGTTAGAAAAACAATAGTGAGATTCAATCCCACATGACGCTACAATAACAAGGGATGGACCACAATGAACTGTGAGCTCAAAGACTATATTGACCTAGTAATCCAAAGTGAGTCATGCTCACTAAATCTAAAGCAGCGATAGATACATTTGAGAACAAACTAATCATATTCTATATTGTACGCTGCAAATGAATACCTGCATTTGACTGACTAGATTGCCAATTAAATATAGCCCATCCATTTTACTGAACAAGAGGCAATTGCTGTGCAGTGAGCAGTCCCTTCAGAGCTTTCTGCTCTGAGACTGCGGTGAATGACTGATGTGACAAAGCTATTAGCCGCCACAGTCAGAGAGAACAGTCTCAATCAGTGGACTGCATATTTTCAGTATAGACAAGAGGGAATTAAACTACAAATTGAGGATAAAGGCAAACCAATGTCATCATTATCTACAGATTAAAAAGAATGAGAACACACACTCTGTTCCCACTCCACATAAAGAAAAGGTGGCACACATTAAAAACTGACAGAAACATTAACATACAGATTATTGAAAATCTTTCTAACCATTTTTACTCCCTGTCTCTTTGTCTCCCACTCTCTCTCTCTGGTCATTGAGTGGATCATTAGCTGTCAGGGCCCTTGAAACCATACCCCCAACCCTGAACTCCCATTCCTGCTCGCCTCTAAAATATTCATAAGGACAATTAGGAGTTCCGATAAGGCGAGTTCGGAGGGCTGGGGGGCGTGCGGCAGAGAGGGCAGGATGTGCCAGCAGGACGTCTGTTCTGCAACACTCTATACCCAGACCACAGACCTGTCCTCATCAATCTGAGACACAGCAGCCTCCCTCTTTGCCCCCAGTCAGGCCAGGCAGCCAGGGGAAGGTGGCACGGTGCCAGCTAAACCCACCCTCCCCACCCCCAACCCCCCTTCCCAGCAGGCTTTGCTCTGTCCTCGCCCCTGGGCAGGAGGGCTTGGCCACACAGCATGCACAGTGGGACGAAGGGGGCACAAGGGCAAGCTGATTGTTGCACGAGCTAACTTACAGAAGCGCACGGAAGCAAGGTCTCATTTCAGCCGTTCAGCCCGCAAGGTCATTGAAGAACACAGAGGGTGGACTCATGGCTTGTGGTTCTAATGATCTTTAACATAACTAGTATCAGTGCTGCTATCTATCTATCTAGATCAAACCAAATTAGGTCAGCTCAATGTCTGACCTATTTCATGTGATTCCTACCACAGTTTATGAAAGCTATACGTAATGCATTGTTGCATGCCATCCAACACAATGTTACTACAGAAAAGTGACAAATCATGTTACCATCACTGTTCTTAATAGCAATGAGTTAATTAGCTTAGTATTACCCCAAGAAAGTATTTAGTTACAGTACTCATTACAGTACATTACTTTTGTGTTACACCCTTCATCAGGCTATAATATAAATATAGTAAATGTAAGCACACATTACTTGCAGGAATAATGTCAACAATGATCGCTCAAACATCTTCATTTCATTTAATTTTACAACATTTCAAAGATTATGCGCAAACGTTTGAAGTTGAATTCACCATTGTTGCCTTCTTTGTCTGGACTGGTAATTGCGTATTACAAGAGGGAACTTGTATGAGTATTATGCCCATGAAGACGTTAAAGAAGAAAATGAATGTAATGCATGTAACAACCAATGTTTTGAGGTAGATATCAACTGGTAGACAGCAACAATTGCAAAAGTACACTAGATAGCGTTTAATTACAAGCTCAAAATATTAAAACAAAGAAAAATATTAAAGCATTTTAAGTGGACAACACAGAGATAAACATGTTTAATTTATGTAAAAGTCCATATAAAATGACTTCAGGGTTTTAATCTGTTTTTTCTGTTAGTATGAACAACGGCAACAATGTGTCAGACAGCTTCATTTCTGTGGAAGCTGATGCATAAACAAGAAAAAGTTCTCTTTCATAACTAACTGACGTACAGTATCAGACATTTCTCAGGGTATTTAAAATAAATACAAACAAGTAAAAACTTTGGAGGTTCAGTTTTGCTCCAAGGTGTGTTTTAAGAGAAACGATGTACACCATGATGAACACATTGTTTTGTTTTTTGTCATCTGATGACACATTAATCTGAAGTCATTTCATGTGTGTAAGTTGTAATTTGTCATGCCTGTCTGCAGTCATTTTAGAATAAACAGACGTATTTACAGAAAGGTTAGAAAAGGTTAGAAAGGACATGTTAACTTGCTTTTACACAAGGTCAAAGGCAAAAGCTATGCCCACACAAATCAGTTTTATATGCAGTGTCTCTTTAAACTATCTGTGTTAATAGTTTGTCAAACAAACTTAACAACTGTCAATTAAGCACTGGTTCCAAGAAGCTCTCCGCAGAAGTTTTTCACAAACATCTTCAAATAAGAAAACGGCAACATTTTTGAAAAGGAACAGGAAAAAAACAAAACAGTAACAGAGCAATTTGTAATTCAGCTTGAAATAATAACTCATACATCTTTTTCTCTTAAGTGAATAAACTGTAGTGTTGTTAAAATCCAGATTTTGAGATAGAACATATCTAATTTTAGAGCATTAACTCATTAGGGCCAGTGGAAACTAATGTTTAGAAGAAGGCACCATGGCTTGTGGTCTTTTGTTGTTGCGTCTCCTTTCATTATATGCTCTCTAAGAGACCCTCGATTTGAAATGAGACATATGCACGTTGAGAGAGTGGAAAAAAGCTCTGACGTCAATGATGTACGACATGTGCTAAAAGTAAAAAATCTCTTAGCAGTAACCTGGTAACAAGCATCACACACCGGAGAGCAGAGCCATAATAAAACAATGAGATGTAATACATGATGGGTTTAAAATGCACAGAAAACCAGTACTTGATAATGGAGTTAAGCCATTCAGTAATTCAAAGGAAAACTGTTGTAGAGCCCTACAAGACAAAATCCCATATAAAGAGCAGGGATACTGCTGATTTTGGCTAGTTTGATTCCAATAATCAAACTACATTATCACAGTTTGAAAATCAAAGGCCATCACCCTGCCATCAGATAACAATTACTGCGTATCTGTTCAATAGCAGAGGATGCATTTTACAGAAGAGAATGTGATATATTCGTGTGGACATTACCACAACTGTTTCATTACACTCAGAAAACTACAAAAGAGGACTGGTGACCCTTTTTCACTAAAAGCCCAGAGGAAAAGGAGTCCTTGTCCTATAAAAAGGGGCACTTTGAAACCCAGCATGTTGCTCGCTACAGAACCATTAATACTGCTTCACTCACTGTGGCAAGAGAAGACTTTTCAGACAACTCTCACCAGACCACTCCATAGAGAGATATTAATGTTAAGATGCGATGCCGTATGCCAAGAGGAGAGTAATAACAAATTAAATGAACGGGAGAGTTTACACTACCACGTTCCTAACCCGTAATAAAGTATTACCACATCATATACAGAACGTATAAAAATCAGAGGACCACTGCGAATTTTTCCAATTAATTTATACATGCAAGCATTTGAAACATCCATTAAACAACAAAAAACTTGTAGTATTGTTTTAGGTTTAATCTTGTAATTTAGTATCTCTCTACTCTGCAAATAAGACTCACAGGGAAACCACATACTACAACTGTAAGTTACATTATCAGATGCATTCCTGTGGCTAACAAAGACAAACCTTCTCTTTATTTTCACTATAACATTTGTGAGTTATTTATTTTTAACTTGTCCTACTGCACTAGTCTGAAAATAGATGCTGGTGATGTACAGTATGTAACAGCCAGTGTGTTTGTTTTGACTAGCAACAAGTTAACTCTAGAGCCGACCTGGCCTGAAACACGGGGCCAAAGGTTGAATGCCAAGTATACAAAACACTCCTGTGCACAAGGGAAATAGGAAGTAGCTCATCTTCACAACACGGTGTGTTTATATGAGCCTCAAATGAAGAGGCGGTAATTAGATTTCAGAAACACAAATTAATGGCTTCCCATGCTGTTACTTTACCATCCTCTCCAGAGACAACAGATTGACTGACAGACATATATTTATGTGGCAACATACTAAGTTAAGAAGAAACCTCTTCCTAATAACAAAGCAGTATCACAGAGTATGAATCCATTCATTTAAAACAAGTTTCCATAACAGTAATCATTATTAAGGTAATACCATTAAGATAATCTACAATACGGTGTGTGACCTACAGTAAAATAAAAAATATAGAAAATAATTTTAATATCACTCCAATAAATCACAGGAGACCAAAACTGCACATACTTTTTTTTTCGGTAATATTAAAAATGGGCTGGCAGAAAATTTCACATATATTGAAAAGCCCTGAAAAATCAACATCAACCCAATAAGTCTATGTCAACAGCAATGACATTTGATTTAGCTTAAAAGGGATTTCTCATCATTGCTGCTGTGAGCTCTATGGTGAAATACCAAAAAGGACAATAGTAATATCATGATGGCAGAGTGGGGAGAAATACTGAAGTAGAAAGATATATTATTATATATTTTGGTTAAGTGATGAACTCACTGAACCTATGTATTTAATTAATGAACACTTCTGAATTAGCTATATTTGTTAGAGAACAGACCAGCTTTTTGTTTGATTTGCCACTTTTCATCTCATTTAAAGTCCAAATTTAGTAAAAATGAAAGATTTTCAATCTGATATTTGACTGAAATATAAGAACAATCTGCTCTGAATTCAGATTTCGTTGTTACATCTGGACTGCTGCTCTCCCTCTCTGAACCACTGTAAATAGACCGGCAAATGATAGATAATGATGTAGATAATTATATACAATAGATGAGCAATTTGGCCAGTCAGACAATAAGAATAACTAGAATAACTTCCAACTAGGATAATGACTTGTCACAAGTGTAATCTATGGCAGATACCAAATGTTTAATTAACTTGCTATTCTACATTTCTAGAAATGGCAGCTCACTAGCTTTTAGACAAAAAGAAGAAATAAAACACTAAGAACACAAGCATGTTTCTCTGAAGACCTGAAACACTAACCAAAAACTGAAAGAGAAAGAGTCAGTAGGCTAACTCGAAGAAAAAGTTAGAGGGGGGGCTGCTAAACTCAGATGACCTACTTCTCTAAACTTCACACATTTTTAAACTGTTATTCTCTTAATATAATGCCAAATAGACTGAGCAGCAGCAGCTGTGTTTAGATTTTGCCCATGAACATTAACACAAAGTAAGGTGGCAGCAACAACAGGTTATGAGTTTGGTCTTTCCAGAGAAAAATGTCTCTGTTACAAAGGAAGTGATCTCTTTATCATTTCTGTCAACAGTGATGTCACTTTCTTCAGAATAAACAGACAAAGACACATCGGAAAATAGCATTTAGAAGCACACAACAGCTGCAGAGACTAAAAAAAAATAAAAATACTAGTGTCTGCGCACATGGAACCAAGACGAAAAGTCTTTAGAAATACATGAAACCGCATTAAGACCACCAACTTTCACTGGTCTCATATATAATTACCCAAACTACAGCTCAAACCCAACATCTGGACAGAGATATGATAGGAATATTATAGTAATATTATACGGCGCTTAAAATGATAAACTGTGAACTAGTATTGATTCAGTAGGAATAATGTGGCAATTTCTATACTGTGTCTATGAACAATACTACTGATTATATCACTCAGAGGACAAACAAACAAAAGCTCCACCGCCCTACCTGTCAGTAGGTCCTGACAATAAACCTAACAGGAATACATAGGAAATAGGAAAACGGGCTTATACATGTAAAAGCACTGGTAATGTGTGGCCCTTTAAGAAGGGAGTGCAACCAACCAGTTTTATCCATCAGCCATCTCAAATGTCAAACGTCTGCTCAACTTATAATCAAGTCACCAAGTTAAACATTTTGTCATTAATATCATTTTGTATTTTCATGTCATCATATTTTTTTTATTCGTTCATGGTACATAGTACATCTGACAACGTTAGATTGTTCTAAAGATGTAGTAGTAAAAAAATGGCTTTGTGTGTGCAAAAGTTTACTAAATACAGTGACTTTTTACTGGTTAATTTAAATACTCGAATCAGTTTTGATAAATATCTCCTGCATTACTTATATTCTATAATTATCATACAAAAGACCTATCAATCTATTCATTCATCTGTTTGAAATGATTCATGTTTTTTCCTCATTATGATATGATCAATGAGTTGGAAAGTTTTACACTAAATATACTAATACTCTATTGCCTTCATAGCTATTCTAGCTATAATATAGCTACTGTAATACTCTCTATTGCATAAGAGAACACAGCAGTAGTGACAGTTTCTCTGTGTGCCAGCCAGAGCCTCATTTGACCGTCCTGTTATGTTTTTGTTTCACAATTATAAATACACACTCGGGACAATCTGCCTCTGCTACTCAGAGTGGTCTCGGCAGTGTGCTTTGATATTCAAGGGTTTGTGCTTACTGTAAAAACAAACACAAACAATCTGCGCGCCACAATATACTCAACAGACTTCAGAGTTGAAAGAGTTCCGATCTACTAAATATTTGCATGGCTGAAGCTCATTTCTCACAGGAATATTTGATCAGGAAATCTGCTGATGGAGAATCAGACGCAGATTTAAAATGCAAATTGTGTTTTTGGTCCTGTAAAGTTGATGTATCACAATGGGAATGCCAACACACACACACACACACACACACACACACACACACACACACACAAAAACAAACAAATGAAGTGAAAAAGCCATGATTGCACATTCAGAACCACATAACCTGTTAAAAACTTTGTTAACCAGTTAGTTGCAGTAATTTATATATATTTCTCTGTGGAATATCACCTGCTGATCCCTAACCTGCCCTTTTAGGTGCCAACATGGAAATAAGAACTGTTTGAAGTTAAAATGACAGCTTTTTCAATTATACTATATATATCCGTTTTTAAGAAATATGCGTTAAAGTGAGAGCCCTCTTTGAGTAAAATGAAATTCCATTATTCTTTTAGTCTAATCAAATTAAGAATCTGATTTATTGAGTGAAGGTTTTGGACAGTTCTCTGTTCATTTTTTTTTTTCTCATGCTCTTTCATCTTTCTTCCCACCCGTTCCCCAGCCTCCATTTCCAGTGAGCCACCAGCAGGAGGATAATTGATCAATCATGCTAATTGAAGAGTCTGGACAGCTAGCCCACCATAGCAGATGTGCCAATTTGCATTCATTAAGATCGAAATGAGTCTTAATCACTGCTCAGCTTTTGATTGACAACATAAACATCCCCTGTCTAAAACTCCTGGTGCCCATTCAGCCCAAAGCAGAGTAAGGGATTCGTCCCATAACTGGTAATAAAAGGTATTTTCGTTTGAGCTGTACATTGCTGAAAATGCATGGCAGCTTACTGCATTGATTGTCTTCAGTTGTGATGTTTGTGTACACAGCTTTTGTCACTGTAAAATCTGCAAATGGCAGTCGTGAAATTCACAAACAAAATAGGAAAAGAAAAAAAGGTTTGATTCAGATGAAAACAAGGCTTGACATTCAGTAATGGTCAAAATTTAAATATCTTATTGAATGTTTAATAAAGGTCTGTTTACAACAACAGCTGAAATAAAACCTAATGGAAATGACCCGATAATTTTATGCTCATTTCCTCTCACTGTAGTGGTCTTGTGAGAGGGGGCGTTCCTTCATAAATAGAGAAGGAATTGTCTGTTTTTCCCAAGTCACGTTAACAATGGCCACCCCTCTTTATTATGAAGAAGATAAGCAGAATTTCCCTATGAATGATCTTGGGTTGTTTACTCTCACAAATCATCTGGGTAAAAGACATTTAATTAAAAAAACAGCAGTGAAAGATCAATGCTTTGCATATGGTGCAGTCCAGTTATTTACAATTACAAGGCAATGGTATTTGACTAAAATTGCATTCAATTGGGTCAAATTGGGTTAAAGCCTGTTCACAACCCTGATTTTATAAGATTAAGTGTTGACTTAATGTCGATTCCGTGTGCCTGCAAACCTGATTAATCCTAATCTATACTTTATATACCTTAATTGTATGGAATTGCGAGGACAGATAAATGCCAAATGACGCCTGTGAAGTTACTATCTGATTTCAGGGTTTCTCCTGGAGACACAGTGATCTTTCTGTGTGCTGGAGAGCGGTGTGAGGTTATAGCGGAGCATGAGCAAAATCTCATTAGCTCCACTAGCGGAGAGGGGAGGAAGAGTAAATATTATTAGATTAATCTAATGACTAACGGCAGCATTTTCATTTGTGGTATAAACAGAATTCAATACGAAACACAATGGAGACAACGCCATAAAACCTTCAGCCATGAATACTCTGCTCGGTTCACAATAACACAACCATATTGAATACCACATTTATTATGCGTGTTCTGCATTACAAAGGGATAAAGATAGAGAAAATGTGACCCTCAAAATACTATTTTTTTTTACTGAGTGGGAACCAGTTTACCTTCAGGTGAAATTGCAGATTTTGCTGTTTATTTACACACCAGGCAAATAAGAGCGCTGTGGTTATTTACTATATGATTTTGTGAAAATAATTTATTATATTTTTACTAGGTAATTAGGAGAAAGGTCTAGAAATGTTTAAGAATTACAAAGGGTTTGTGTGACACACAGGTAAGCGCATAAAAAGAGAGATTTCATACAACAGTTCACCTGTCGCCTGGAGTGTTGGTAAGGTTAGGACCATCAACACATGCAGACACACACAAACACACACACCAACAAACACACAGAAGAAAAATCTGAGCCTACTGCTCTGCTCTGGACTGCGAGCCAAGTTTGAGACAAAGTCCATAGCCCTCCACTGGGTTATCAAACTGTGGCCCAGGCATGCATCCATCTGTGGAAAACATGGAGACTTGTTCTTCCACACTGCACAGCTCAGCCTTTATCTACAGATGGTACTACTGAGCAGGAATGTGACCTTTGATTTAGTTTCTCACATGGAACGAGCTTCCCAATGAAAAGTGGGAGAGGGTTTTTCTGGCTTCCCAAACTGGACAAATGAGCGCATGATTGTTTGCATGGCAAAGATTGGCTTAACACAATTTAAAAACTTAGATAAGTGTCCAGTGTAAGTGTCCTCATGTGAGGCCCATTTCGCTGGATAAATTGGGGAAGGGTGGATTCTTCCCATCAATACAGATGCATCAGTTCCTCCATGTCACGTACATGGATCTGTACAGCTGTAGGGAAGTGCAAAGCATCACCGACAGTCAGGAGTCAGGAAAACAGTTCAGATTAGGATTTCTCTTAAAACACGATCAAATCATGGCTTTCGCGGATTATCAACCACCTCCGACACTGGCTCTCAAGGCCCAGGGAATAGTGGTGCTGTGAAGTGGACTGGGTTGGTTACTTCTGCTCTGCTTCTTCGTTTCTGAACCTTGACCACGTAGCCAGCAGGCAGAGCGGGACTGGTGCATATCTGCAAAGATGCTGGCCGAGTGAGCGTGGACAACAGCGGCTTGTTCTCGCCTTTTGTGCAGTGGGGCAGCTTCCTTGAGAGTAGCCAGAAGGGCTAAGTGGGAAAACGACATGGGTTCACGGGTGCTACATTATGCACAATGTACATTCCAATTACACCATGCTGTCAACATAAACATGCATTGGTAGACCACAGATATATGTGATACATGTGATATAACAGCCTGAGGGGAATGACCCCATAATGATTCTGAGTATGGGATGTTGTTGTGTTTTCTTGTTTAAAAGAAGACAGCTTCCAGAGTCACGGCAAAAACAAATTTGCGGTCACTGTTACGTAAGTAAGGAATGCATGTATTTTTTATGTAGGTGAGCCCCTGCTCTGCTCTGAGGGCCCCTGATGGAGGAGCGACTGCATGGATCTGCTGGATGCCAGAGCACTCTTCTGCAGCTCTGCCAAGCAGGTAATTCACAAGCAGCAGCAGCATGAATAAAAGATAATGGGCCACAGCTGACTCCTTTATGCTGCATGTAATTTCACTAATTCCTCCAAGTGAAAGTCTTCTCCAAAGCTAGGATTCTTGAAATTTTTCAATCTCACCCATCTTAAACCCTTAATGTCTCTTAATTGGGCAGCAGTAATAAAAACGCTGTATGTTTTGGTGAGCAGATGGTAGCAAAAACACAGCGGAGTATTGCGACGCAGCACTCTGCATTGTCTAATACAAAGTATCTAAGTGCAAACGAATTGTATTTAAAATAAGAATTTTATACTAGCGGTGTCATGAGTTTATCAATAGGCATTATCATACATTGTATAAGCTTTCATTTAGTCAGAATGAAGATACCAGCAGATCTTGAATAAGCTGAGAAACCACACGTGTGCCAATGAAAGATGTTTGGAACAGGATGTATCCCTAATCATTCTCATTTACTTTGGCTTTTACACTTTTGGCTGACAGTTTTGTACGCTGGCATAACAAGTGGCTTACTCTTCCGCTAGTCGCCGGGCATGCAGGAGCTGGCAGGAAACCCAAGTGCTTGTTGAGTTTTATAGAGCAGTATGGAATTTACTAAACACTGTATTTTTACTGCATCAATAGCCAAGCTGATGGTCTGTGATGAGGAGCAGCCAGAGAACTAAGCCCTACAGGTACAGTATCTATGGGAAACAGTGTCGGCAGTGGTGGTCAGCAGCTGCTGTGTGCATGCATGTGCAGAGATAGGTTTTCCACGTCAGTTGATGGGCACAAGAGAAACTGAACTTATCAGGGAGTGCAGACCTCCTGTGCCCTATCTGAATGGTGACTAGAAGGAAACTGTTTCTTGTTCCTCACTCTTGTGTGTCTAAAACATTGCCCTTGGAGCATTTACACAGCTTTTAAACCTACAGTTGTCACAAAGTAAATATATTTTATAGATTGAATCCAGTACTAAAATAATTAATTTAGCCTAAATCTGATAAATCTATACATAAGTTTTGTATAAAAAAATCATAAATTAGAGAAAATATTTAATGACAGTGAGGGAAAAAGCATGATGTGAAAGAAGTTTTCCCTCCCAAAGTGAGAAGGCAACACTCACTCACCTCTACAATGTCAGAGTTGGTTCTGCTCTCATGGGGCTCGTTGTACTCTGTGTATTTCAGCAACACTTTGTCCATGTCTGTGCTGGCATACTGGAACAGTTTGTTAGAGCTGTTGAAAATGATGAGGGCTATCTCGCAGTCACATAGTACGCTCAGCTCATAGGCCTTTTTCATCAGGCCAAACTTCCTCTTCGTGAAGGTAACCTGAGGAGCACACAGAAAACAAAACCATTCATTACAGAGGAAAGCGGTTTCTCTAAATTAAAAAGAAGAGTAAACTCAAGTGAACAAAATAGAAATTTGCACATCTACACGCAATTTGCACGAGTGTAAATGTTAATTTAGCAGTTTAGCAGTAGTGTATTTTTCCAACTCCATGTTTATTTTACGATTGTCAGTGGTGGAAGAAGTATTCTCATTGTTTTTACTTTAAGTAAAAGTAGCAATACCACAGTGTAAAAATACATAACAAGTAGAAGTCCTGAATTTGAATTTACTAAAGTAAAAGTACTATCAGCAAAAAGTACTGAAAGTAAAAAGACTCATTAAGCAACATCTTATTATTTATTATATCATCAGATTTTTTTACTGCTGTATTAATGCATAAGCAGCATTTTAATGTTGTAGTTGGTCGAGGTGGAGCCAATTTTTACTATTTTATATACTGTCAGCTATAGCAATGCCTCATATTTTATAAACTTATTATATGTTTTGTGTGTAAAATATGAATCTGCAAAGTAACAATAGCTGTCAGATACACATAGTGATGTAAAAAAAATGCAATACTTCACTATGAAATGTAGTGGAGTAGAAGTAAGTAAAAAGTAGCATAAAATAGAAATACTCAAAGTACAGGTACCTAAAAATTGTACTAAAGTACAGTAATTGAGTAAATGTACCTCCACCACTGACAATCGTGATGGCAACTTGCTCTAAATAATACTGAAGAGCTGCTTTATGCTGAAACCATACATTTGTATAAAATCTCAAAGAGTTCTGCTAAGTTTTAAAAGCTGCGCAACTGAAAAACAAATACTCTCATCTGGAGCTTACACTGTAGGCTGAGCCAGGAAAATAACAGTATTAACAGTCTCATTATGTTACAACACTGTTACTGTAACCAAGGTGACAGAAAACAAGATCACTCCCACTTTAGGAACGATTGCAATGACATAGTGCATGTCTGAAATGTCTAGTTATCAGGACAGAGGTCACGGTTAGAGGCACGAGTCAGCGAGCTGAGTCAGAGCTTTGGCAACAACAGGGGTCCATACATTACTGTAGCCCCTGACTCCATATACGGAAAGCTATCTCTGTAGTGCAGCATAAGCCTTGTAACATGAGCCCTCAGATGGGACTTCGGGTCATACATCACTCCAATGGTAACGCAACCCTCTCTGCAAAGTGACTTTATGTCCTGTATCTCTGCAGCTGTGTCTCTGTGGTCGCTTCAGACCCACACACACATGTCATTATGTTGCACCACCTTTTTACAGTATGCTACAGTCATTTCTCCAGCAAGAAACATCATTCACAGGGTGGGAGGATACAAATATAGCCATTTTCTCCTTTGGTCTTGTAATGGTTGTTTGTAGAAAATAGTTTACAAATGTGTATATTTTAAATCATGAGCCTTTAGATTTGTGTTTTTCTTCAGTGCATGTGTCTTGTCAAATGTGTATTATACAACGTGTGCTAGTAAAATCTGTGCTTAGAGCCACAGAGGAGTGCATGTGTCTGTATTCACCATCAGTTTCACTGACCTACTAAGAGAGGAGTTGAGCAGATGAGCTGGCTTTGTTCAACTTTAATTGGTCACAGCTTGCGGCTATACCCTCATTTTAACTGGTATAATGCAGTATAATCCTATGTGTTGCATAGTGTCTATGTAACCGCTGAGGCAGTGGGGTCACTCCAACTGTGATAAATGAATTTCAAATCTTCCACACTACAGGTAATTACACAGGACCATTATTCCCGCTCTAGACACGGAGGAGCCTGTCCTCGTGTCTTTTTCTATTCAATACACCGATGTTAGTCGAGCTCATATGACAAACCAAATTCTAAAATGACATTTCTTGAAATGACAAGGTTTAAATACAGGAGAGACTGAATCAAATGACATGTTTCCTTGCAAATCGCAGACACATAAAGCCTCAGAGTGAGTTTGGTGGAGCAGAAAAAGCATTGTGAGGTTTTGTGCATGTCCTTCTGATGATTTTCTCAAGGTGGATCACTGCATGGAGGCAGACAAGGAGACCAGTCTCTGATCCGTTTCTACCAACTTAGAGCACCTGCAGGTCTAACCAGCTGATACTAGTCCCCTTTGACTAAACGCCAGGGCTGCGCACTTGCTCATTTGCCTGTTTGCGTATTTGTTTGTTTGCCTAACCAACTGGAAAGCAGGGACTGTTGTGTGGGAAAATGATTAACAAATTGTAGGCTCTTTAGCAGATTAATGTTGCTGTTAAGCCATGGAGATGTCACCTTTCAGCAGGAAGGCCAGGATGAGACGCTGAGCGAGGACTTTGTTCCACCTGGATGCATGGCAGAGTGCTGAGTGCAGGGCTGCTGACCCAGGCACCGCTTCATTTCAACCTCAGCAGCAGCACTGAGACTTGGTCCTTGCCCCAGCCCTAGACACAGTACCTCTACAAAAGCCAGCTGCTGCTCACACTGCCATTAAAGGTGATGACCACATTACTCTTCTGTACTTACACAGTTACCTTTAATAGGGAAATAAGGGGGCTATTTTGTACAATCTTGCCCTATTTTTCTGCTTTTGTTAGAATATGTAAGAAGTCCAGCTCAATTTGATAAGTCATGACACAAAACAGCTCTGAGCATAAAGACCAACATACACAAATATAACCTCCATCCACCCCCATCTTCTCTGGGATGACTGGTAAGACAGTGGAAAACCACAGACATCCTTGAGGTCAAGTGGGAGGTTCACTGGCGGAGCTTTCCTATGGTTCACCAAGTCAAAGACACCCACAAAGACATTCAATGTGGTTTTAAAAATCTGAGTCGCGCCTATAGTAAGATGTGGTAAACATGTAGTCTAGCTCCCTGACTAATTCATGTTATTCACAATGATAGGATTAGCTTCAGTATTGTAAAGCTGTGTTGCACCACTGTACCAGTGCATCTTACAGCTGAGAAATCAAATGTCAGGGCAAAAGAGAAGGGAGGCCACATTTAAACTTCCAGTAAACTGGAGTGATTCCAACTTTCTCTGCATTTGATAAGGTCATTATAACAGCTTACACAATAGCAGACCGACCAGTGACTATACTAGCATTTCCTTTAGACTGTACCAGGCTGAAAACCCTGACCTTTTAAGAAGCTCTCACAATGTCAAGAGGAGGTGGAAATACTGCTCTCAATTCACACTTTCCGCATTTCTAGATTCTTCCCAAGTGCCCCGCCACCATTACCTGTTTTTACTGAGCTTTAATTGAGCTTGGTAATTCAGTTCTTATATTCATATTTTCTATACTTTGGGTATGAGTTTTGCGTGTTGTACGTGCGAGCTAACAAGGCTCTAAAAAAAGTATTTTAATCTGCACTGTGCAAGATGTTTCTGTAAAAAAAAAAGTGAGAGTGGTGCTGCAGCAGAGAAAAGCGTGCCATCTTCCCCAAAGAGATAGAAGAGGTGAATTCACCCTATTTGCCTAAATAAAATTCTGGAGTGGTTATTGATGGGAATCTTCATTCACAGGAACTGACAAAATGAAACTCAAGGGGAAATTACAAACATTTCAGATAAACAGCAACAAGCAAATTTGCCTTTTGGAGAAACTGGGCTCACTAGTTCTAGTCGCTTTTTTGTGTGCCAAATGCAACCATTTATCTGTGTGTAAAATTGCATGTGTCCTGAGACAAATGCATCTAAAATCTATAGCACAAGCATATGTGTCTGTCTTAGTTTTATTGTTTTCATCCTCCACAAGGCAGACCCTGCCACAGAAAACTGTATAATATATAATAACATATGCTACAACAAACCCAGACACACACATCCACACAGAGTTGATGTGTCAATCATAAGGTCTATCAATGTCTGTCCTTAGGCAGAGGTGCCAAGATGACAAACAAGACATCTGGGACTCAGAGTGCAGCTGTGACTGGGGCATGGCAGGAGATGCCTGAGTCACTAACACCTTCGGAGGGGTGAGGAGCTAGCGGCCTTATTAGAACCTCATGTCACCTCTGACAGCCCCCATGGCAGACAAGAGAGTGGGCTTGAGAGTCAGAGAGGTCTGGCACCAGCTGGCAGAGTGACCCAGGCCCTGTGGCTGCTGCCCTGGCTACGCAGTGCCAGAGTGTGTGGGCCTGGGAGACAGGCCAGGGCCACCGCGACTGTCTGCCTGGATCAGCTCTCGCTGGGAGAGAGGACAGCCCCAGGATCCCCATGTGGACAACTGAGGGCTCAAAAGCCTCATCCACTGGGTAGGATTGACCTTGAAACCTACAGTAGCCGTGACTGATCTGAGGGGGGTGACATGCTAGTCAACAAAATGTAAGTAGGTTTCCTAGAAATATCTCTTAATCAATAACAAGAATGATCCAGTTTAAGGACAATTGGCTTGTTCAATTTACTGAAAACTGTAATTGTCATAGGAGACAGTGTGCTGTGTTGATAAAATTGTAAATAATTCTGCATCATTGAGAAGTGTGAGCGTCTTTGTGACGCATGACAAGGTACACGCTTTCTTTAACACTCGACGGGAAAAATACAACCACCATCGCCCAACTCCATGTTTTGCTGCTTCATTGCAGTTTTGTGGAAACTACACATCATCTTGAACAATGATAATATATGCACTGGCTGTCACATTTAACAGTGTTCCTCTGTTCTGTCCATGGTCTATCAACAAGCTCTTTACCTGTCAAAAAAATAATGACGACCACTCAGAACTTCAGGAACCGGTGAAGGCTGAAAAATGGGAAGTATGCGCGGTGTTGCTCCCTGGAGAAAAAGTGAGAGAGAGAGAGCTGCTCTTTGCCTACAGGCATCTGATGTGCCAGAGCAAAATCCAAAATGAGCCACAGCAAGGGCAGGCAACCCTCCACCCAGCAGCAAAATCATCAAACTTTTAATGACTTGGGCAATTACCCCCAGTGAGCCTGCTTAATGGCATCCAGAGGACGTCACTAG
Source organism: Macquaria australasica (assembly GCA_005408345.1). NCBI lineage: Eukaryota > Metazoa > Chordata > Actinopteri > Centrarchiformes > Percichthyidae > Macquaria > Macquaria australasica. The sequence continues at coordinate 505,605 of SEMN01000262.1, forward strand.
ACACTGCTCACTAGGCTACACCAGCCTCTTGCCTACACTAACTTACAAGACTAATGTGTACCCTCCTTTCTCCAACGTCATTCCCCTGCATAGATCCACACACACCATGGCAGCTGCTCTGAGAAGCAGGTGAAAGACCCTGAAAATGCTCATTGAGTGCCACTGGCTCTGCTATTGTTATTTTGTGCGGTTCATGAGTTCCAGACCTGTCAAGTCAAACAGATACTCCTCTCTTTTTGAAGGCCACATTTCACTGGTCCATGTGATTCCACAGTAAGGCACTGTATGTGTGGGTATGGCAGAAAGAGAGAGAGTTGATGGAAATGTGAATGTTAGATAATAGTGTATAATAAATGTGTGTGTATCTGTCTGTGACTCAAAAGGTAATAATTGCTGTGAATACAGTAAATGAGGAAAATCAGCCAGGGCGGTGCGGTTGTCTGGTTGTTATCTAGCATTCATTTGCAATCAGCATGTCAGTCTGGCTGATGACTGCGCCGCTGTGTTGTAGGACCATCACTTATGCAGGGCATGGCTCAGGAGCTGGCTCTTTACCATCCTACAGTATGCATGGCGGGACCTCTGCTGCCTTCATGTCTCATTCTGTACACCTCTGCAAGGCCACAGAGCAGAGACACACACTTTTGTGTGAACATAAAGCTGCACAAAAAAGCCCTAACTTACACATGATGCATGCAACAACTGTACAATATTTTAATTGTTATCTTATCTTACTTGTCATTTTTGCACAATACACTTCATTACTCTGAATTATGAAGATGTGTTGTCATTATACACTGTAGGTAATGACTTGAAGCAAAATAAAAAAAGATTTTCAGTGAAAAAGTTCACTGCCTGTCTCAACTCTGCACTCACAATTCCTGATAGATTGTGCAATTACAGACCTTCTCAGCCTTTGCCACACTCGGTGTTATAAATCCTGAAAGGTTAACAGCCCTCCTAAAGCTCTTGCAGTGATAATGCAAGGGAGCCCCCGTTGTCCCCACACAACATCCCATATAGCAATACTATCTAATTAGCCCACTTAAGGACTTCTTTCATTTTAATGCTATGAGTTCAGATAGCTAGCAGCAGAGCAGCGTAGATAAAGATTCAAATTGTCTCCTGACAATGGGGACCATATGCTAATGGCTATTCCCCCTTGGTTAGGAGCATGCCCCAGGGAGATGGCACTCTGCGCTTCATGGCCCACAGAAAAAAAAAGAGAGAAAGATACACGCGCATACATCACTTTATACCAAAGCTTTATTTTAGCACAGCGGCCTATTGTCACAGCAGATTCTCTGCTGAGCCAGCTAAAACCAACTTAATGCAAGCTGAAAAGCCTGCGTTCTGCTGATAAACTTTCTCGCAAATTATACAGAGACATTTAAAATCTGATGCAAACACTCGACGTTGGGAGGCACATTAATAATAAGCAACGTCTCTCTCTGCAGCTCCACTTTTCTGTGAAACAATACAGCAAAATGTCTTCCCTCACTCCCTTCATATATGCAGTATAAAGAATGGATCATCTGAAGGGTTAACTTGCTCACTTAGCGAACTGTTGACAACCTGTTTTCATGTAATTTCCTCTCTTTCTATTTTTCCCTGATGTCACAGGTCATTGCATACAGTGTAGATAGGAGCAATGAGCCAGGGGTGATTCCTCTCCTGCCCTCCTGTTTGGATCCCACCCAGAGCCAGGTGTTTTACTGATAATTGGCCCACAGTGTGTATTTTTGTTTTGCACTTGGCTGAACTGCTAGCCTCACAGTAACAGAGAGAGACACAGTCAGAGTACCGATTGGCTAGTTCCATATCATGTTAATACCCTCAGGAGAGGAAGCACTACTGTGCCGCCGTTACATTTCTGTGTGCACAGCAAAAAGTTGTTCCACCTGTGAAGGAATGCAAATTATATTTTGAGAGGGTGTTAACAAGATGCGGCCTATTTGGCTATGGGAGACCTACACATCTTCATTAATTGGTATAATTCGTCAAAAACTGCACTCACGCTTGCTCAACTTAGCTCTTAAATCAAAGGGAGCGTAGCTAAAAAAGAAATGGACCCAACCTTCCTGCTATAGATATCCAAGCCTGTTATTCTTGTTTCAAACAGACCAAGGCTGTTTTGTACAGTGTTTTGCTGTTTAGGAGTTTATATTTAACGTGAGCAGACAGAGTGAATTCCAGCTCTCTCCCTCTCTGCGGCTAGCTGGGACCAGTGTAGCCGAGGCAGAGAAGGGTGCTGTGTGTCCTGCTGACCCACCCTGCAAATGAGAGGGTGCTGTGGTGCAGTGGCTGCTCCTAATTACTACCAAACAGCTGCAAACACATCGGGCTACAGCGAAGGGGCCCAGCCATACTGCCAGGCCAGGGGACAAGCCCTACAGTGTGGGGAGGCCACAGGCGGCCCGCTGTGCTCCTCGCTACCCTCAGCTCACTCCCACGCCATGAGGCCCCCGCTGCATCCCAGCGCTCCTGCTGCCTCATCAACTTCTCTGGCTGAAATTGCAGGGTGGCAGGGGAATCATGTCTGTAAATACGACCGCACTGACAAAGAAATGTCATGGTCCCTGTTCAGCTGGCTGGGACTTTGGGGAGGGAGGTATGTCTGTTTAGATCCATGCACACCATGACAGCTGCCGAACTCTGGTCCAAGGCAGGAAGAAAAATAGAAGACTGTAACCTTCAGACAGGTACAGAGCAGATTTTTTTCTCAGACACAAAAGAAGGATACAGAAGCATCTTGTAAAATAAATTTAGAAATAAGCTAATGATAATACTATTTTACTCAAACCTTTAACTCTACTTAAACCAGTATTTAGATAGATAGATAGATAGATAGATAGATAGATAGATAGATAGATAGATAGATAGATAGATAGATAGATAGATAGATAGATAGATAGATAGATAGATAGATAGATAGATAGATAGATAGATAGATAGATAGATAGATAGATAGGAAATTCTGACACTCACCTGCCTGTTCCTCTCATCCATGATCCTGGTGATCTGTATCTTCTTCCGCCCCATGGCTGCGTCCGGTCTCTCTGACACCTTAACAATATCAGAAAAACAACACGATTTCTTCCCCCACTCTCCTAGCACATCGTGCAACAGTCTCTCTTCTTGTATACACTCTTTCTTCTTTCTTCGCAATACGCTCTTCGACAGACCACACCACAATCTGCACGAGGACAAAAAAAAACAAAGACAGAGAAGGGGGAAAGAGAAAAACAGAAAGTTAACTTGACACTCGACAATGTCTCCTTAGGCACTTCAAAGCACCGGAGGGCTCTGTTTTCTGTTCTCAAGCACATTCAGAAAGTATGAGGCCCACATGGCGTACCCCTTATCTCCTCTGTTGTTGCACTTGAACCACAGCTGAAGTCAATGAAAGAGGGCTTCACACTTACAGGGCAGCAGCTATACAAGTTGTATTGAACTGTACACAATTAAATGCATACATTCAGACAATGGCAATAAAAGCCGGTGACACACATTCTCCAAAATAATCTAAATGATCAAAATACTTTCACCTCTGGTTGGTTTCTAATATTTTAAAGCAATAGTTTGACATGTTGGGAAATGTGCTTGTTTGCTTTCTGCAGAGTTAGATGGGAAAATTGATACCACTCTCATAGCTGTCAGTTAAATACAGGCCACGGCCAGCAGCCAGTTAGCTTGGTTTAGAATGAAGACTGGAAACAGGGGAAGCAGCTAGCCAGGCAAAAATGAAAAATTGAAATTTTTACACTTTGGTTTTTGTATGGATTAAACAAAAGGAGATATAACTTGTTAATTAGTGACTACTGCTGGTAGGTGGATTTTGTTATCTTTGGACAGAGCCAAGCTAGCCGTTTCCAGTGTTTGTGCTAAGCTAAGCTAACTGACTGCTGGACAGAAAGCAAATAAATCGATTTCCCAAAATCTTTTACTTTAAGTAATGCTAGGAAGTGGAGGGGCAGGAAGTTGGAACTAGATTTATTTAATCTCTATATGTGTTGATGTTTTACAAAGCATTCACCTTAATAGAAAAAGTTTGTCTACCTTTCCCTGACTGCAGAGACAGAACAGCAGCATTTCCTTATTCTTTCTGAGCTGACCCACCCTGATGCCAGCTTTGCTCTAAGATGATTAAGAGAGCACCCAGTCTGGGGGAAATCTCCTGGGTTTGAGGAGAAGCCATGGGGGGTGAGGAGGGTGGGGGTATATTCCCACATGAGCTTGTAACCTGGCCAGTGGTTCAGACCGCACTGTTCCCCAGGGAACATCTAACTCTGTCCTGTCTCTGCTTCTCCGCAAGAAGAGATATAGCCCCCTCCCTGGAGGCGCATCCATCACTTACACCCAGCAAATAGAAAATGTCTAAACAACTACATTTCCCCTATGAGTACAAATGCAGAAAGGTTAACAACTCAGGCCATTACATGCAGTCAGCAGTTGTGAGGCGAGGAAGCCAGAGGCCGAATTGGCAGTGAAAATGAAAATGACCAGTTCCAGTGGCACACAGTCATTATGGGTTACAGATGGACTGGCATTATGGTGTCTGGCTGTCTGAATCGGGGCTCCACTGTAGGCAAACTTGACTGAGATCACCTCGCTAACTACCCACGCACGGCTGTCTGAGCCAGGAAAGTAACCGCCTAAACCCCCACAAAGAATTTCCCCAAACCACATCACAACAGGCCAGGGAGAATGACGATGTTGTTCATTCACCATTTCACACACACACACACACACACACACACTGACAGAGCAGTGTTCGAACTAGAGGGACATCAGCTCCCCCAAAGACATACCTGAGCCACCCTGAAAGCAATAGTAATGCGAGTTGCAAAACGTGATAATTTTGTAACATTCATTGTGTTTTGGATTTACAAATAAGTTCAATGTTTTCTGCAGGCAAGTGATGAACATGACAGACAACAGACCACTGTGGTATATTTTATCTGCATAGAGGTGAGAAGATAATCTTTTTCTTACTCTGTGTTTGTACTGTATGTGATCAGTATTGGTTGGGGGGGGTCATACTGTTTGCTATTTATAGGTGATCGTAAATAAAGTTTTACTTGTTGCCTTTGAACTTCGATGCACTAGTTTACAGTATTCCACAGTTTTATCCGTGCATTTATGCATGAATTTGGCATTGGTTTAGAGGAACTTATCTGAGGTGGACTAATCTGTAATCATCTGTTGAGGCTGGTCTGCACTGACCACAGCAAATTCTGTTCTTTGCAAATGTAAATGTGACATGAGTGTAAGCAGTGTGCCCCATCTAAAATAACAAACTGCTCCTCCAAAATGCTGCAGTCTTGCTCATTTTATAAAAGTCCAGTGAAACTGTACATCAGAAAGAATCGAGACACTGTAGCACATACACACGCGTGCGTACATCTTCTCCTGTCTTTATACAGAGGAGCTGTCACAGCAGGACAGTTCAAGTCTAGAGGCATAATAGACTGTGTCATGACATTTCTCTTACACAGATACGAAATGACAAGCTGAGAGGGCCTTCAGACTGCAGGTGTGCCGCGCTCCCAACTTAGTGTCCACATTCATCAAAAGTTAGTTGAAAGCAAAAACATCTTGCTGACAAAACCCTCATTTTCAGGAATTGAATGATCACTCTAATCTAATGCAGCGGTTGATCATATCACAACATACTACACTGTAGATCCAATAACGCAATTTCAATCTCCAAAACTAAGTGGGAAATTTTCAGCTGGCACCACTAGACATGTCAGAAGATGGTCTGATTACAAAGGAGAACAATGTCTGTACTGTAGCAGAGTACATGTTTGTGCGTGACACTTTTCTTGAGTGTTAGAACAAGACAGTGTGTCTGTTTATGGCCTAAATCATGTGCTCTTTGTGTGTGTGTGTGTGTGTGTGTGTGTGTGTGTGTGTGTGTGTGTGTGTGTGTGTGTGTGTGTGTGTGTGTGAGAAACAGAGGCGAAGAGATAAACATAAAAAGAGAAAAGTAAAGGGGGGAAACTGAGCCTAGAAGCAGGAGCAGGACAACACGAGGCTATGAGGTCACAATAAACGATCTAAACAGGATGTAAACCCTGCTGCAAAAGTCCCACCTCAATAAGTCATGTATATAATTCTGCAAATAATGACAAACAATGTCATTAGCCTTATTTGTTCTAGGGATGCATCAATCCGATTTGTTGGATTGGTACTGGCGCCAAAACTGACTTTGTTAAGCAGATTGGGTATCGGCCAAACGGCACGTATTAAATAGTTTTCTGTTCCGCTACATTCATTTACAGCAGTAAGCTAATGTGCTTAAAGCTACCACTGATACTTCGCTACTTCCTGCATATGCTGCACAATAAACGTTTGTTTTTTAATGCGAAGGCAGTGATCGGCCTTTTCTGTGAAACCCAAAGTGACTCGCGTGGTTAGCAAACGTTAGCAAAGATTTACTCCATGTAGTTTATAACAGTAGGTTTGAATGGTTCGAGAAACACGCACTGACATTACAGCTTAACAACAACTAGCTGGAGTTAAAAAACACTACTGGATGAGTTACGTTGTCTAACAGGACGGTGTTGGTCTGGGAAAACAGATGGAGTGCCATGTAATTATACTAAGGGAAGCCTTTTCCGTGTGGACGCACAAAGGACAGTGAGTGCAGCATTAGATCTGAACATCTCCGCTCACAGCAGCTCAGAGCTATTTGTAAAGGCTGAACCTGTTCATAACACCAATAATCCTACAGCTGTGTGTGTTGCTTCTATTAGACAAAACTTGATGCTCTGCCTGTTGTTATGCAGGTTGATACGTTGTAATGTTGTAATTTCAGAAACCTTCTAAACAATTTAAGTACAATTTGTACAAGCCTAAAGAGCACATTGGTGTATAAATGTCTTCACGTATTGTTAAGAAGAGATCTGTAGTTGCAGCTTCACGTTAGCTCACATATTTCTTAATAAATTCTACACAGATAAATTTACAGAGAATTGGGTGCATTCCTAGTTTGTACATACAAATCAACACATTGTATAACAGCATCTCATCATATACTCTTTTGAAAGACCTTGATATAATACACCTGGTCCATTTTGATATAAACCAGTCCAGCACTTCTGAAAGTTGCTTACCAAACATTTGTAACACATAAATCAATGTGCAGAGAATACGTCGCCATAGGAACGACCACATCAGCTTGACAGAAAGAATGACTAACAGAACGAGTCCAAGCCTTACTGCACCTTCTGTTAAATACACATACACGATTTGGAATACGCAGTATCTATAAAAGTAACTAAGCAATACAATCGTTTCAGACCAGACCAGAGCCACTTTGGTCCTCCATGACAAGGTGTGAGACTGGTCAAGTGACAGGAGGGCCAGTCTGCCTCTTCCTCCCTTAAGACAGACCATGGAGACACTGGGAGGTTTGGTGACAGGCCTGGCCCTTTCACAATCAATAAAACATGCTCAATTCCCAGTGTAATTACTGGATCCAGCACGTCCTCCTCCCTCTGTGCTTGTAAGCCTTGTGTTCACTCCACACAAAGTTGAGGCATTACTCCCTTAACTGTTGTCCTATATAAAAGGTAACATAAAATTACGTAGTAGATTTATGTTGCAGGGTTCAGCTAATGAACAAAAAAATGAGGTCAGTGTTATTCTGTATGTTTGTAAAATAATAAAACTGTATCAACTAAATCTACACCACTATAGTCTTTTCCAGGTCACATCTCAAATGTCCAAATAAAATGTAACATATTAAAGGTTATTTGAAAATTCTTGTGTTATAGAAGCACCCACTGTGTGAGGCAAGCATGCCTCACACTTCTTTGAAGGTGATGGACAGCAGCCAAAGTCTTAAGCATAGCCGTGACAGTTGCGCTTCCTGTGCAAGGCAGCATTAGCCTTAGTATCCTACCACAGGGCAAGGACAAGACTCAACTTCCTGCCCCTCCACTTCCTGTTATTCAGGACCTTCTACATGCCCCTCTGCGGGGGAGTCAGAGAGAGACGGGGAGACATGGAGAGGAGGAAGAAAGGGAGGGACCACCTTGGGGACACCCTTCCCCTCTGATCCTTCCCCTTATTACAATCCTGACTGAAAGTCCGAGACTAAACAACAACAGAGGCTCATCTCTTGTGGCTTCGCTCTGTGTGCTTATTATGTTTACTGGAAGGATCATTACACAGGCTGGACGACGTGCACACGCTGGTCTCAGCCACTCACTTTACAATTAGTAGGCAGAGACCTTTCCTTGTTATTCAAACACTCCACCGGTTACATAAGAATGAATCACAGCTCTCGCAACACGAGTTAATATACATTGAAACAACAAGATCATGACAGAACTACATTTCTGATAGGATGCAACAGCCTCATGCATGTAATCGAATGTGCATTGATATGGGGATTCTGTGAAATAATCCATGACAACGTTCAAGTGTATCGAACTCAAAGTGGCAACACTGCGGCTCGGGTTATGATTAGCTTCTGGCAGACTGAAGACATAAAGCGAAGCAGACTAAATCCACAGTTTTACCGATTTGTTTCAATGGAGCCTTGACACCAGCGCAGTAGGAAATGAACATCCACCTCTTTGTTCTTGCTTTCATCAGGAGGTGTTGTACCTGTAAATGGGGCTGTTGGCCTGAGGGGAGTGGAGGCAAGCCAGCCCTCTCACGCTCTCTCCCTCTTCCCTTTTGTGAGAGTGTGCTTATCTCCCTCTCCAGCAGTGAAAGGCAAGATTGTGGCCCCAGCAGCATCACTAGTGTTAATGTCTCCTGATGCTAATCTGACACACGGCTGATCCCTCAACAACCATCCCCTCTTTTCAACCCTCCCCCCTTCCTTCTTTCTTGCTTTTTCTCATGATTTCTTTCTTTCTTTTTCTTTCTCTCTTTCTTTGAACTCATGTTATACATTCCCTCACCTCAGTTTCCAAGGCAACTAATGAGATATAATTAATAAGAGCTATCGCAAGGGCATGCGAACAAAAAAGTGAAAAAGGAGGCTTTGAGAAATGTAGCGAGAGGTGGGGCAGTCTGCAAAACATGGACTTTCTGCAGCACTTCCCTTTCCTCTGTAAAGCATTGCTTGGGGTGACATTTCTCATACCAGAGAATGATTTGAATAACATTTAAAGGAGAGGGTAAAATGATTACGATATGAATACCTTGAAGGTGTTGAAAGAAAATCTAATAGATATACATACAAAAGAAAACCCTGCAGGCCAAAATCTTGAGATTTTAAAATGAAGACCAGTAAATGTTTCATAAATTTATATACATTTAAGAAGGTCGTCAAGCATCTTTCTTGTCTTATTTTGTTAAGCAAATATGTTTCCTCTACATATTAAATCAGTCTGAACCTAACTCAGTCAAGTAAGATATAAAAATGTGACCTGCACAGTAGGGACAGTCACAAAGCCAGCAGTGAGTGCCTGCACTGAAATGGCAGCCAAGCAGACAGCGAGTGGTTAATCTGCCCTGATGACTGGTAGCTCAGTCCAACTCTCCAATGACCCAGCTGTAATCCCACATTGGATCAATGCAAGTTCAAACAATCCTCCATGCTGCTAGCACCTTGCTTGGGCTGGGGGATGGTGCTGTAAGACAGGGACCAGGAGACAGAAAGCTACTTATCACCTCCAAAATGACATCAAAAGGAAAGAAAACCCCACAGGATGAACCTGTGCTCACTGAGAAAATGTTTCAGTGTAGGCCACATTATAGAGCCGACTAAATGGAAATGATGACGCTCTTCAGATAAATACCGGACATGTATCCAATCTACAAAATCTGAATGATGATGAGTGGATATAACAACCAATAACCAAAGGACACCATACGCTGACAGTATTACCAGACAGACATCCTCCATCTCACTCTCACAGTACTGTCAGGGGATGAGAGGACTATGCAAGGTGACTTTGACTAAGTGCCTTGGGGTTTCATGAGAAAACGCCATTGACATTACATTAATTTCATGTCTCTTTTTTAACTGACTTAGTGCCACAGAGCCCTGGATAGCAGGGGAAAAAAATGAAACAGACATTTCTGCTTTAGCTTCAAGGCACAGGCAGCGGAGATCTAGAGGCCAGGAAGACAACAGTGACAAATAGGTGACATGATCAGCTACCAACTTTTTCCTTACTTTTAAGAGTCATTCAACAGAGGGATGAGACATTCGCTCAACAGAGCAGGATAAATGTTAGTCAGAAACTTTCCACTGCACTTCACGTGTGTTTGGGTTAGATAGCAGGTGTGTGTATGAAAAAGCGACAGAAAGAAAACAAGAGAGAGAGAGAGAGAGAGTCAGACAGAGAGAGTGGGAGAGAGAAAACAGTATGACTGTGTTAACTATGTGGAAAGATGTAAGGGAAACAAGACTAAAAGAAGCACCCCACGCCCATCCCATCCCACCTCTGTGGTAGTGTGCGGCAGCGGCGTTGTAACATAATTACTGCTGGGACACTTCTATTCCCAATGATCCATTTGCGTCAGTCAGGTTTTCGAGCCCAGCCAATGAATGGATTCTCAGTTTCTCAAGGATAAAGAGATGACCCTCTCCTAACTGTTATATCCATTTCATGTAGAAAAGCTACTCTCCTCCTCAAGGTAAATCCCTTGATGCACATTTGAGTGAAACTTTTATGAACAAAGAAAATGATGATAACTTCCTTGATGCAAGGCTAGGGTGATGAATTATGTCTCATTAAAAATGAATGCGTTTGACAACTGAGAAATCATAGATGTATGGTACAGTTGCTAAAGTGTCCTACTAGCCCCAGTTTATGCCTCTAAAGTATCACCGTTACATCTGAGTCACAGAGCTAAGCATCCGAGTTTCCGTAAAATAATTACCAAGCGAAAACCCAAAAAGGTCATTTAACAACTCTTACCGCTGTTCTGAAGGTATTTCCACAATTCTTAAAGACTCTTCTACCCATCTGGATGAAAAAATATTCCATCCACTCCATGACTAAATTATTTTTTACCCATTTCCCCAAGTTTCTGCGTTTTTTTTCCTAATCCAAACAAAAGTGGTAGCTGGAAATTACATTTCTCCTCACTCGAATTTTTTATCATTTATATTGGTATATATATATATTTCCATACAAAATATCGGGTTAATATTTTGATTGTACTTTACAAAAAGAGCAAAGACAAATGTAATTTCTGGCTCCCCGAATTAGGACATACAGTTGCAACTTGAAAAATGGGTTAAAAATATTTTTTTATTGTGCAGCGGACTGAACATTTTTCCATCCAGATGGTTCATAGTCTTTGAGGAATCTGGAAATACCTTCAGAACAACTATAAATGTTGTTAGAAGACCTGGATTTTTCAGAGATCGCTGGATGTTTATTTTTTGGAAACTTGGATGCTTAGCTCAGTGACTCAAATGTAATGGTGATACACGAGAGGCACACTCTGGGGCTCGTGTCCCGCTAAGGTTTCAATCAAACTGTTAAGGCAGTATTTCTCATAGTAGCACAGAGTAAAGCAGCACTGTGGCTTGAGAAACTTCTCTATTAGATTAACCTCTTGACCCTCAGAAAAAATTTCTAATCAGCCAATCTACAGTATGTCATACTATATCAGTAAAATGCAATTGACAGGCTAATGGCTAACTACTCACTTCATATTAACACCATTGGTTTAACAAACTATGTCTCTAAGAAAAATGCCTCCATCACCTACATTCCTTATGACAGTATGTCAGTTTAACAAGTCAGTGCCTTGACATGGCACAACATCAGTATCCAGCACTCTTTATGGATGAACACTTCCTGTGTCACACTTTGCTCCTGCTGATAAAGTTACATGTTACACATCTGAGTGAGTTTTAATGTCAAGTTTCACTATTTCTATTTTGTGTGTGTCACACAGTGTGTGGGATAACTTGCTGTAAACTGATGGAGCAAATATTTAAAAGAAACTCTTTGCACACAGACACACAAATACAGTAAAACTAATGCATGCATGGTCCTCGAGGTTTATAAATTTGCATAGTATTACAGTGTGGTGCTGTGGTCTGATATGCTATGATGGCATGTGTCCATTTGCATGGTTGTCTATCATCAGATGGACTTCTCACCAGGGAACAATAAGAATGCCAACACCGTGGGGAGCAACAGTTCCCCACCCTCCCAGGAACCCTGCGAGCTGTGTTAAGTGCCATGGCAGCCTTTTGATGTTGCACAGACCGCAAACTCAGAGATGGTAAACAGCAAAGATGAACCAAGATCTTCCTCCAGGGGGAATCCACAGTGTAAGGATATTAGAGACGTCATGCATAATGTGTCTCAGCAGCAGCACATTTACCCGATCTCAACACATCTTCGGATCCAGATTAGACACTGAGATTCCAGATATTCAATTCTCCCCCGGTGTTTGATGATCAGCAGGCAGATTTAACTAACTAAATAGTGAACGCTGCAGATAGACAACAGTTTTTGGTACGCATGTATCCAATATATCCATATTTTTTTGGATTATAGTTACCGTCTGCCTTCAGAGAATGTCTGCTTTTAATGGAGAAAAAAAATTAAAAAGCTCAGGATAAATATTTGATTTTCTCTTCCCATTTTTATCTTCCACTCGATGCCTCTTTCCCACAGTGTTCCATTACATAAAAGGTTTATGCAATCCGAGCAGTGAGGATGGCCATGAGTCATAACAACAGTGAAAAGGGCTGGCTAAAGTAGCATTGATTTTTTTTTTCTTCTTACGATTTTATGTTATAGAATTAGTCTGTTAATGATCTCACACAGGCCTGTAAATTCACACATAACATTCATTTTCAAGTAAAAACACTTCAAATAAAGCAACTGCTCACCCATTTCTGAACATACAGTGTGACACATGCAGGCTGGAATTGGCTGGCAAATGTATAAAACCTGAGTTTGTGAATGTTTGTCATGGGGTTTTATGTGAGGAGGTTTCTGTAGCGTCACTTTCATTTTGAATCATCAGTTTGCGTTGTGAATGATGTGTTTTAACAGTAAACAGCAGTTTTGGACTATCCCTGAAAGCCATATTTCCACAGGGCGGATTTCTTTATCACTGATACAAGCTGGAAAAATGACTTCAATCTGAAAGATGTTTTCTCTTGTCTATCGCAATTTGAAAATCTATTGACATCAATGAACGGCATTCACTGAGCAAATAATCTAAGGTGTATTTCTGCAGCTACGGCCCACAGTTTCTCCCAAATCAGATGATGTGTGCTAGCTGTCACATGAACAGTGTGTGCAAACAGTGTGATAGAGAGAGAGGGAGACAGACAGAGAAAGGGAAAGGGAGAGAGAGAGAGAGAGAGAGAGAGAGACCCCCACAGGCCCCGCTGCTGCTTGCCTCTCCAGGAATCTTTTCAGTCAAACTGTTTGCTGATAGCCTCTGGTCCTGAGTCCCAGGGCCAGCGGCTGATGATGGATGCCACCCCCACCCCCTCCCCCACACACCCCACCTCCTCAACCCCCATATACGTCCTGAACACCCCTGGCAGTTGGACCAGCGAAAGAGGTTGAGGGGAAGAGGGAAACAAAATCAAGAACAACACAGTCTGACATGAATACAGGCTGGCAACAGCTCACTGGTGGAAACACTACACCATTTTCAACTAGATCTGCGGCCCACAGCACACAGATGGAAAGTGGACTGGGAGAAAGGGAGAGGACAGACGGGCAGACGCACAAACAGCGGGCAGACTCAACACCTCACTCACAATCACAGTCACACTATAGAGAGCTGGGATCTAGAGACTGGAGATGCAATGACTATATAAAATAAATAAATCTGAATGCCCTTGATTTTAAAAGACCAGTTTTAACTGAATAAATTTTTTAAAAATGACAAATATAGCCTGCCATAGTGCAAAGATTTTGAAAGGGTAATGTTTCTCCTTTAGGGTGCCGTCTGAACTGAGATGAGATGATATCATAGCTTGTAAAGGTGATATTTGACCAGGCTTACACTTCCCCTAAAGTGGGAAAGGTCAAAAAGACATTCTTACCATATTGTATCTGGGTCTAACAGTTTGGAAACTCGCGCTCTGGCTAAAAAGAACATGCATAAGGCGACGAGGCGTTGCAGTGTTCATGCTGCTAGAGCTCAGCCCTAACAGCAGAGAGGAAGGCAACTTTGAACTGCAAGTCAGAGCCCTGCGGTGGACTGGAGCAGCTTCCAGAGAGCAGAGGGGGCTGGGTCACTTCCCTTCCCTGTTCATATGGCTGATGTGTGCTGCAGAATAATGGGAGGAATCACATCCCCCCCAGCTGTCCTGGTTCACAAGGCTTCTCAGACAAACAGAAAAACAAGGATATCACAGGCCAGACCTCTTTCCTGCAGCTTGGGAGACCACAGGGCCGGCCCAGCTGCAGGAGATCCAACTCTTCCTTCCAGCAGCTACTGGACTTGTAGTCAATGTGCTCGCTGTAGGAGCTGTAACACCCACGTCTCACAGCTGTATTTACTACACCAGCCATTGATAAACACTTTTCCATGGACCACTACTTGCTATCTTGTGTAACATGTGTAATGGGAGGTTACATTAAATGGTGATAAAGGCTGGAACTGATGTTTCAGATCGGCTGTTTTAGCACTCGGTTATAACATAGTAAACAGATTCATCACACGGAGCTTACCAGACTTTGAAGAAAGTTTACTTTGCACACAGTTCAATTGTTTGTATATTTGTGATGCTGCTACTTAATCGATTCTATACAAAGCCAGAGAAGTCAAATCTCCAGTGAGAGATGCTTTTTAAGATCTACAGTAGAACATCAGGAATTCAATACAGTGGGGTATATTAGCAATCATGGGAGATCTTTTGATCTAGTAAATTAGATTATAATATATTCCTTTGATTTATGTTTTTTTCAGAGTCTCATTAAAATTCAGTTAAAATGCAACTCAGCAAAGACATGTCTTTCTTAACTTCCTTTTCAACTATCATTTTTTTCTCTTTGCACGATTCAACTTAATATCACCACAGTATTGCGTGGCAACATAGTCGCTCACTATTATTACATCTCAGTGCAGGCAAATGTCTGTTTATATGTAAACAACAATAAGAAAACTAGCTAAAAAATAATGACTAACCAAACCACAGGACACACATGTTTGGGTTCTATGTCCTCCAAGTGTGGCCCACTCACTTTTGAGATGATGCAGTGTGATACTGTGGTTTTTTTTTTGCACTCCAGAAAGCCAAAGAAGGAGGAGGAGGCCTGTTAGAAAAGTGCTAAATGACTTGACTTCTCAAAGTCGTCACCTTTGCTCCACCGCAAGCTTCCACAGTCTACCCTCCCAAACCACATTGTGTGCATGTGCTACTCTTTCTGCTCATTAGAGAATGTGACTTGTCAAAACTTAACACAGTAGCCAGCAACTTAGGGAACAAGAAACAATGTATGGTGCTTTAAAAATAGAGGATAAAAACACAATTCTAGATAGAAAGTAACTATGGTGTTATTTTAGGATACTACTGTGGCTACAGTGGCTTTCTAACACCATGTGTTTGTTTGTTTGTATTCAGAGTCAAAGTCAGCTTCCAGTATGGATGTGGCGTGAGAAACAGACAAGGATCATAGTGGCGAAAGCAGATTAACAGCAGATTTAGAGTGCGGCTCTGCTTGAGGATCTTCCTGCTGATTCTCCTGGTTGAAGAGGTGAAGAGACCTCCAGTCAGGCCTCGTTTGGAAGAGCAGGGGAGACAGGAAAAGACGGTGCGGCCTTAAGCTGCTCTGCCCTGCTCAGCAGCACATGTGCTGAGTGAGCCAAACTGGGTGGCTTACCACCAGAGGTCTCTGTCAAGGGCAGGACAGTTGAAAGGTCACTGCTAGCTGTCTTGCTATACAAACAGTGCCTCAGTGGGTAATACATTCACCCTCTGAGCTTTCATCAGGCTATTAGAGGGCCTAAACAATACTGCAGATCTGACGTCCCATGAAATTTCGTTATTTAATGTTAAGAGCTATATGTTTTTATAGCAGTCATTATGGCATTTATTAATTATAGATATTCGGAAAGTTTTAAAAACCACTTGTTTAGACAAGTAATAACCTCAGACTGAGTTCTATCAATTGACTCAATGATATTTGAAAACTGTACTGAAGTGCATGCACTGAATTTTAATGTTTAAAGGAAAATGATTTTAACTTTGAATCAACCACTCCATGTAAAACGGTAAGCAGTATTTTGCAAGTTGATGTTGTCTGACACCGAGTGCTAGTTCACACGCATACCAACGGTTCATGATCACAGCACGTCATGCCAACACCACACAGAAAGAAACTGAACCCAGGACCTCCTCGCAGTGAGGAAGCAGTGCTAACCAAAGGCCCACCGTGACCTATTTAGCATTAATCAAAAGAAAAAAAAAATTTAAAAAGTGTGTCTCTTGTCTTGAAATCAAACTATAAAACATGTTCTGCTTTAAATTCATAGATTTAGGTCAAATTATTAGAATAATGTACAACAACAGCCAGCTATTTGTTTACCAAAAAAAGCCGCACCAGTCTTCTCTCTTTTGTCTACAGGGGACAGTCTACAGTTAACTGCGGTCTAAAACATTATCTGCCAGGCTCAAGATTCTGCATCCAACCTCCAGGTCTCACAGGAAAACGCTGGAATCTCCATATTGATGATAGAGCTCCAATAAACAATGAATCATGTTACTAAGGCGCTTTTGTTGGTCAAAGAGAAAGCTGAATAGTTACAATGTGACAGTGAGTATTATCACGCCACTTTTGTTTTTGGAGTGATCTTAAAGGAAAATCTTTAAAAAAACACCAGTTCAAGCATGCCATAGTACCAAAACTAAGTAAAAATTAAATGTGCAAAGAAAAAAGGAAAGACAATTATTCATTTAAGAGAAAAAAAAGTGTCTGCAATAATCTCAATGCATTTGACTCTAAACTTATGCAAACTTTCTGATGTTTCAGTACCTTATTATAGCTAGTTTCATCAACCAAATCAACCACAAAACTGTATTTATTGTTCACACTCTTTGCCAGAAAACTCAACTGTACTTAATGCTCACTTTAAGATAACAAGCAGCCCTGTGTAGATGCAAAAATATATATTTTTAAATTGATTCACAATCAATATAAAAATATAAAAAATGTATAAAACAACTGTAAAACAATGGTAATATCCACAATTGCTGTAATGTTATAGCTACATTTTCAGTACAAAAGAACATCTTGGCTTACCAAACAATCAAAGAAACACTATCCTCTTTATTGGACCAAGAATGTTCAGCCTCTATCTCTTATTTTTCAGTCAATACATCCTTGGCTTTCAGCTTTCTGGTGTTTTGTCCTCCTTGGAAAAATGTCCTGGGAGGAGGAGAGTGGAGGAGAAAGACTTTCACTCAGTGATTCAGAGGCATCGTGTAAACGCCAGCATTCTCTTTCTGACAACCAGCGTTAATTGCAGATCCGACTCGCCCACACACTCCACATTTCTCCTGGAAGGAGAAGCTGAGACACTGAGACTGAAGTGGGATGAGGAGTGCAGTAAAAGATGCTGCAGCTGCCCATTCCTCACACCGTCGCCACCTCTCATTTCTCCCTTTCCACTGAGAACTTGTGCTAAGACGCAAACACGCACTTACGCACATTTACAGAGACATGCAGGGGCACACAAACATAATATGCAACAAGGCTAAAACATTTAATAAACAGTGGTAGTCATCGTGGAATATCCTCCATCTAGCACGCATTACTACATCATCATATCGTTGATTAAATAATACACGGTGGAATCTAATAGATATATTATCAAACCTCTCTGTGTGTGTTTTTTGCGTAATGGCTAAGACAGAACATTCGGGGTCTGATGAGGTTAGAGCAACAGTTCACCGCATGCATGAGAAAGGCATTTATGATGGCTCTATCTGGCCTGCACAGACATCATATTCATTCCTTTGACTAATATATGACATAAATTCTTAAAATGATATTCACTTCAGCAGCGTTGAAAGAATCCCTCATCTACACATTAGACATAAGAGCTCACGTGATGCAGATCATGAGCAACAAGGCCCATTACTGGCGAGGCCTGGGGCAGCACAGAAGCTAATGACTGCAGATTGGAGGGTGCTTTACTGCTTTGCTTTAGAAATCACTGGCAACCAGCTGGTATGGTAATGTGCATGCCGTCAGAACAGTGGTAACATAAAATGGACAGTGAAAAATACAAGTATGCTTTAGTAATGCTGCAACTCATGTTCCTGAAGAATTACTTTAACAATAAAATGTGTCATTGGTTCGACCTGATAACTGAGGGATATACTGTAAGCAGTAAAATGTTTACTATTGGGGTTAAGGAAAGTAATACACCAAATACACAGCTTTTAAGGATGCTGATACATGATCATGAATACAATAACACAAAACACACTTTACACGTTGCAACATGTCAGAGAACCAAAGGTTTTCCAAAGACTAAATTCATTCCAATAATAACTTGTAAAACAAGAAGTGAATAGATATGCTACTGGTATTTTCTGCTGCAGCTGAAAACTACTCCTTCTGCACGATATTAATGAGACGTGTATGGTGAGAAGGTCAAGTTACAGGTGGCCATTACCCACTCTGGCGAGGGGTCACAAGACAGACAGCAAAGACCCTCTCTCACAAGCTCTGTTACCAAACTGCCGATGCAGCTTATCTGAAATTCACTGTGCACTGTCTCAATAGGCTGTCACTTTAAATAATAAAAAAGTGGGATCTTCAAGTGAACAATCACCTTCAAAACATGTTGCATCAATTAACCTGATTGGGTCAGCTGAGCTTATTAACCCCCACCATATCTCTTAAATAAATGACTGAGTGGTTTACTTTATAATCAGGAGATCAGATATAAGAACCTGAATCCAGTTAAAGTGCCAAAATAAAAAGAGCCTAGGCTTGATGTCATGCAACTGCCTGTGCTTGGCAAATAGTCTCCTCAAGTTAAATTGATTACGGTATGCTGTAGATATACATACAACACTGGTGACACCATGTAGGCTATGTGTGTAGTGATGTCACCGTGCACGGGATGACCCGTCAAGCAATTATCAAAACTGGCAACCTTTAGCGCTCATGTGCAAAACTCAAAATACATTAAATAATGTTTTACTACATTTTAAGTTAAAGTAGGCTGGGAGGGTTTACGTGTTTTTTTTTAGAAGTTGAATAATGTGCAAACTTACAATTTGGTGCAAACTCAAAATCAGACCTCAACTTCTGTTTTCCCTGTGTGAAGTGGCAGCCTGCTGTTGTTGTGATGGCTCAACAGCGTTATTATATACACATTGATTACTATTTTGCCCAAACGATGCGCCTGTTTTACAAAGCAGCCTCCAGTTTTAAACACCTCACACTTTCGATCCCACGATTAACTGCGAGGGAGTTTTAAGAAGCATAAACTCACGAACGGACCCTCTTGAAGGACCTACGGTAAAGCGTTTTACCGGCTGCTTACGATGAATCATGTAAAAGTTTCTCGCGGTTGACTTGATATCAACAGCGCGCGCGTCTGACTGCACCCTTTAAACAGACACTGAGACATTTTACGCCATCAAAATCTTACTGATAATGTACCATGGCTGGTGTTAAGTGACACGACACGGCTATTAAATGCTGTATCTCATATTGGGCATGTAGCCTACCCCGGAGAAGGTAGTTAGATAGATAGGTACATTCAGCCTACAGTTAATGTCTCCGTCTCCCAAATGCACTCTACGTCTCCCTCTTGCGCTTTTCTGCTCTCACTCACTGTAGCTACAGTACCGCTGCCATACTCCGCAACATTGTTTCTATTTCCGTTACTCACCTTTAGTCCCAAGTCAGTCGCCGTGTATAGACACTCTATATCGGTGGCTCCAGTGGATAAACGTAATTTCAGTTCACATTTACACGCTGACTGCTATTTTAGGGGGAGCTGACAAACTCAGAAAAGCCAGTCTCCCTCTTGTCAGTGAGAGACTCCTCCCCTTATCTGACGAACTGCCTCTCTCTCTCTCTCTCTCTCTCTCTCTCTCTCTCTGACACACACACACACACACACACACGCACACGCACACAGCCGTCAAAACATTAGAATAAATAGTAAAAGTCTCGCAAATAAAGTGACAATGAATCCGAGTGGTGTTTGGCTTCACACAACAAACACATAGCCTACTTTACTGTTACTGTTATATATATATATATATATATATATACACACTGGTTTTTAATATATTGCTGATGTTTGATTCATGTCATAATCATTATAACAACTCTGTTCCAAAAAGCACTGAGGATGAGTCAGTTATAAAACAGACTAAACTTGTGGAAACTTTGGCAGAACTAGCAGGCAAAAATAACTAACAAAAAAGTGCAGCTATACAGTAATTATTGAAGTACAGTCTGTTTTCTTCTTGACTGACTTTAAATCTGGACAACTACTTTCCAAAATTACTCGGATCAGCCTCATCACATTAGATACATTTGACGTCACATCTCTAAGACAACAGCAATGGAATTTGGTTTAAAGGGCACCACGCGCAGCCAATGAAAACCTGCAGCGCTTGTTGGGCGGCCAATTAGAGGAGGAAGGCGGGACCTGTTTGACTCGCATATGAGCATGTCACGTGTACGTGCAGGATCAGAGGAGGTGTGGTGCCTGGCCCACCGGCCTGTGTTTACTGGCATTTGGGAGCAGGTGCGATAGAAATCCGGCACAATTATCATCTACTGTTTCAATTATGTATTTAATATGAATGGGACGAACGTGTGGTCAGGTTTGGACAGGGTATAACTACAAGCACATGGGCACCTATTATGAACAAATGTAACAGTTTAAACTTATTACAAGTTAATAGGGCTACATGGTTCACATAGGGTTTGAATACAGTGTTGGAAAGTAAGTACATTTACTCAAGTATAGCTTCCTTGAGTGTTTTCCATTTTCTGCCACTTTATACCTCTACTCCACTACAGTTTAGACACATTTGCACACATTTTTACTTTTATCTGACAGCTTTAGTTACTGCAGATTAAGATTTTACAGTATATATGTATATAAAATCTTCATTTTAGATTTTGTACAAATCTTACATTTTGTACAAAATCTATATATGTTCACTCAAGAAAAATTCAAAATGCACGATTTTTGCTTGTAACAAAGTATCGTCACATTGTGATATTGTGATAAGAAAGGATCTGAATCATCTGCTTCCACCACAGCTTGAATCCCAAGTGTACCTGATGGGGCTCAGAGGAGTTGTACAAGTTTCACACATTAGGCTACTCATTATCTCGTACTAAAGGCGTGTTTTGTTGCTTTTGAATGACTGCTTCTATATCATATGACTTCATCACTTAGGTCACAGGACTTCATAGACACATTACTAAATCCTTCAAGTGTCATTTGGAATTTTAAACTAATAAGAGTCACCAGACTAAGTCACTTTAAGTCTGAATATACTCACATTCTGCGTTTTAGAAGTAGCAGTCAAAGCAATCGGGTATCTCTGCAAACAGAATCAGTGATTTGATGGCACCATTGCCGGGGCTGAACAGTGAAACAATGCGTGATTATTTAGATGCATTCTCTTCTAATTGCATCCTGTTTTATTACACTGCATGCTCGCTAATGAAGGAAAAGGGTTTTCACAAAGTATGGCTGCTGCTGAATGTAGCTCATTTGTATTAGTCTAGTATAGCCTGGTCCCTAGTGTATTATGCTACCTTTTTCACCAGTTAGTCCCAGTCCCAAAGGAAAAGGCTGTTCTTCCTCATCCCTCCTGATTCCTCAGGGCTCTAAAGGCCAAGGAGTCACAACTGTCCTTAATGACTTTTAATGCCTATACAACAGAGTTCCTGCATTACTAACCACACCTCAATATATACATACATATATATATATATATATATAAGTTAAATTCACAATAGTTACTTTCTTCTTATGTCATAGTTTATAACAACATCCTGCAATAACGGTGGAATTTAAAAGATAATTGCTTGAAGCTTATTACATTTAGTCTGCATTATTATGCTCCTGGCTCTTGGCCATGCACCGGTTCAGGTTAAATGGGGGCATGCTTTATGGCCACATAAGGCAATGTGGGCTGGCTCTTCCTACAGTTTGCTTGAGCTTTGGTCCACTTTTGCTTTACTATGCAAACTCAGGCTCCAGATGAACAATATTAATGCACCCACAAATTCCAACTGCTAACAGGCCAGTAGAGATATAAGAGTCACTTTGTCCATTATAACCTCTGCCAGTTGAGGATAACTGCACATTACAGGTAAATGAATGTGTGCATCACACTTGCATGCCCATTCAAAGTGAAAGAAAAAAAGCATGTAGACTATGTAGACTAAACCAAAAGGGAACTGTTGTTGTTCTTATGGTAGCCATAGTAATGCTTACTCGCTTCTGCTTCACACAGTCCTTTATATTGTGCCATAAGATTGCAGCTACATTGTAGGGCAATGCACTATTACTATTATATATTTAACTTTTTATTTGCTTCTTGGGTAGCTTTTGAATATTATCTGTTGCCCTATGTTGTTGGGTTTGTTTTTTCAAATGTATGGTGTATTCATGAGTACCAGATGTCAGTTTTGGCAAGTTTTCATTGAGAATATAGAGGCACTTCTTTATGATATATGTAATACATATAGTAATTATACTGTAATACAATCATGTCAAATTCATTTACTTTATTATTTGTGGGCTCAAATAGCATTCCATGTCAAAAACAAGACATTTTGAGCCAAAATGTGTTTATGTGGTACAAAATGAACCACCATAAAATATACCACAGCTCTGATAACTTCCTGCCCCGGCCCCTCATGCATAGTTACACTCATCTAAATGTCTAAACAGTATCTGCTCTCTGTGTCTACGTGGAAAAGTCATTCACCTTTTCATGTTATCTACAGATCAAAACATAGGCCATCATTAATACTGCTGCAACATAACATGAGTGTAGTATTCTAATACTTAGGCAAAATTTGTAAATAGTTTTTCTCCATCTTCTGAAAGCATTTGGTCCACAGGTTATTCTGCTCTCTCCTCCGCGTCAGACAGTAACAATAGTCGTGACAAAAAAGACTCAGGCAGAAACAGTCCCCAGCTGTTTTCGTGGAGTGTTTTCAATCAGTAAAGTTTCTGCTGTGTAGTGGTTCGTACTGAGGTCAGGCTGATGCCAACTGACAACAGTGTGGATGCAAATTGCTCTCAGCATCTCCTTTAGCAGCACTTTTGTGTCGACATACACGCCTCCCATCTTCCCAAAGTGATGCCAGCAACAAAAAAGTGATGTTAGCAAAAATACATCCCACACTAAGGTAGTGATTTACATCAGCTCATTAAGTTTCACCTGAACATGATGCTACAGTATATGTGATTAGATCATTTCTCAAATCCACATTTTCACACAAAAGATAAAATCTAGTATTAGATTCGCTATAGGAACCTGAATCAATATTAAAATGACATGAGTATTAATTGGCATCACATTTCCATCATGTGCAAGGAGTCAAGATCTTTCCTGACACCTGTGTCTCACCTGTCTGTTGTTGTCGCACGCCTTCACAGAACCTGCTGTTCCAATCTCCACCTTTCCCCCCTATAAGTCTTGACTTTCTTTATCTCTTGTTTTCACTCCGTCTACAACTCTTCCTCTTCTTTCTGCTGCCTTTGTTTCACTCTGCCCATTGATTTACCTCAAAGCCAGACCAGCTGGCTTTGGATGCTTTCCTCCGAGCCCTAAGAGGCCCGTCTTCACACCCTGTTCTTCCTCTTGTCCCTTGGTCTCTCTGCCGGCAGAGAGCAAGGGGTGCAGTGGTTTGAAGGGTAGGACCCCAGATGGACATAGACATGTCGGGCATGCGTTATGCGATGGGGCTTGGCTCAGGGCGCTCTGGGCCCAGCCACAGCTGTCAGTCATAACTCCAGAAGGTGTTAAGGATTTTTCCTTCTCACAGAAGGCTGGAAAGAATACAAAAACGTAATTGTCTACAACATAGTGAACATAAAATGCTTATAAGTGTAGGTGGGAGACCTCACTGTAGTTTGGTTTACAGTAAAATAAGTCTTCATAGTACAACATTTTTTCATGTAGGTTACAAACATCTTTTTAAACTTTATTCATCAAATGTTCATGTGAGGTAGGTGGGAAACCTAGTTTGCGTGATATAGTGAGTGATGTATTTCAACAAGTTGCAGGGACGTGCCAAATAACGGTTTGTTCCAGCAAGGCTTTGATGCGCGACAGCTGGCATTTCCAACATTGCGCCAGACCACAAATAGACCCAGACACTCTTTCTCTCCAATTAAAAAAGGGACTAAAACACGCGTCTCATGCAGCGAGCTTTATTAGGCTATATAAGTCAAGTTTGATCTACAATACGATAGCGAGGAAAGAAATAGATGTTTATTTTGTAAATGAGAAAAGCACAAACAGATCACTGAGTCACACAATTTTCTGAGACAGCAATCCGACCACCGAGCTCTGAAATAACATTTAATTATCTGAGTCTCATTAAAACACCCATCACCAATCCCTGGTCCTCCACTTGCTGCACACTACACATTCAGTCATGGGACAAACACTGCTAACAAATGCCATACTGCGGTTTCAGTGACTTTTGAGATAACGATTCTGAAATATAAAGTTACCCATTACATACTCTGCAGTGTTTATTAAACAAAGTTAAGTTGAAAGTACAAACATATTCAAATCTAGAAGGGTTTTTACTGTAAAGTCCTTGTGTTGATTAATTTAATTGATGGTTCCAAAGTGCTAAAATTCTCCACTCACAGTGATTTTAATCATATTGATGGTACAAAACTCTTCCAATAAAGTTGTATCTGAGGAGACCGCAGAAATGTGTTAGATAATCAAGATCAAGATCTAAAAATACTCCATGTCTCACAGTCTGGATCTCTTCTCTCATTACCCACTGTAATTAAAAGTAACCAAGGCCTGCCGGCTCCAAATAGCATAGAATAGCACACAACTGTTAATGTGAAGGAATGACACTTGAAATGAAAACCCTCATGATATCAGTTCGCTGAGGAAAGTGGAGCAGATAACACGGAGCTATGAGTATTCCAGTGAATGTGGGTCAGTAGAGAGGTGTCCGGTTAGATTTAGTGGTCAACTGCAGTCAAACGTTCTTTTGCAAATCAAGACAATGCAGTTGCAGTGTATTTGTTATACAGGTTTAATGATAGGAACGACTTCTCAGCTGTCCTGTGATGTGTTTTTTCTCTTATTCATATCTCACTTCTGTACAACTTTGACACTCTGCAGTAGGTTTTGTGGAGCGCCTGTGCTCTTCCTGAGGCAGAGAACGACAGCACACACACAAAGGTCCTTATGATGAGCTGATGATCTCTCTTGAGATTAGCCGTCTCTTGGGTTTCATAAAGTATTCTTCTCTGTTTGTCACACAGCTGAATGCTTATCAACTGCAAGGTGGGGTAGCCGAACATCCATCCTGTCTTGTTTGCATGATGGGCCCCCATTTTTCCGCCTGCAGATGTACAGAGATCCAGATAATAACACAAGCTCTTTAATTATCTCCAATATTCACATGAGCCTATAGCTCCATTTATAAAATGTAGTCTCCATCGTACTGAGCTCATTAAAAATTGAACAAGGTCAGGAATGAAACTGTTCTTACCATTACTCATTTTGTCCCTAATTTCAAGTATTATTTAATTAATCACCTGGAATGACTCAAATAATTCAAAATGTCATACGTTGCTGGGTGATATTATCGAATTCCATACTTACAAACATACATTTTTGTAAGCTAAATGGAACAAGACACTAATTTCTAACTAATTTCTTCCTTTTTTCAAAATAAATTTATGTGGTCCCATTTATTATGCAAAAAAAAAAAGAAAAAAGAAAAAACACATTCATGATGCCTTGATGGTGCATTTTCTCGCTTTTAGGGGAAAAACAGTAATGTTCTTTGAGGCATAACGATCATTTTGTACTTAAGCATTCACTGTTGGCTAATTTCACAGATTTTCTGACTTGATGATTGCATCATAAGTGAAAACCTTGTTGCGTGTGTGTGTGTGTGTGTGTGTGTGTGTGTGTGTGTGTGTGTGTGTGTGTGTGTGTACGTGTGAGTTTCTGACATCGCCAAAGCCAGTCAGCAGGTGCCATCACTTCTCATTCCCACCATGTACAGTGTAAAGACATGTTGAGGACGAGCAGGATCAAGGGAGTCTGCCAAAGGGAACGTGTGGGAGAGACCACTCTAATTTCTGCCTTTCAGCCAGTTCTTGGCATTTTAGCTACGATTCCACATCAAGCTAATGCTAATGTAATTCAGTTTGTCAGTCTGTATAGCAAGAAAGCTAAAGATATCTGAATATACTGTCACTGTTTACCTGTAGGCAGCATTTAGGGAAGACACGGTGTTCTCCACTCCGATGAAAATGCTGGGGGTTTTTAATCATTAGACCTTTTTAACTAATAGGTGGCACGTTAATGAGGCCTGAAATATAGTGTACAGTAGGCCCACATTAAAAAGAAAAAAACAAAACACATATTAGAACGTTTTTCCTTATACTAACTTTTGTTTTTGCTATCATGTTTTCTGAATTGCTGCTCCACTGCTGCCTTTGAACACTGGGCACAATATTACATGCATATTCCCCCACAATGCTCCATTACTGCGCGGCTGATTTCTAAAAACCTACCCTATCACACAATTGTAGGTAGTAGGTGCCCATTTCTCACTAAGCATTATGACTCATACCAGGCATAGAGCAGCTATCCAACTCTAATCCACAAGAGATAATTTGGTATTCATGTTTTACAAATGTGCTTGAGAAAAATCCCTAAATCTTTTTGGCAAGTGCAGTCGAGAAAGTCGTGCAAGCATGTCATCCACCATGAAAAGGCAGCGGCATGGTTGAGTAAAGCGGGTCTTTGTCTCTTGAATTCAGCCTGAAAGACACAGCCATCATCAGCTTTCTTTGTTGCAGACTTTGTCTTTCCAGCATTTTGCTGGTTTTCTCAAAGGTAAATAGAGGCTTGACTCAGTGGGACACATGCAGTTTTCCTACAACAGGTAATAAATTTGCATGTCAGGCCTGCGCGTCACAGATTAAACATGCTTTGTTTGAGATGATTTATGAGCGCGATGTCGTGCTGGGTGCACTTGGCTGTAAGGAGCTGAGGGTTTGATGGTGGTGAGGGGGTAGCAGGTGGGGCGGTGGGTTGGTGAGTGTCAGATTTGTCTTACAGGAAGACTGATCTGTAGCTGCTCCGAGGGTGCCCACTGCAACACAAACCTCTGTCATTAATCACACACAGCCTCGGAGTACAGAGCGCTTTGTCTTCTCCTCCTCTCACACCAGTGCTGCAAGCTGTCACCATCCTGAGAAAAGCTTACTTCAGAACAACTATCAAGAAGTAAGAGAAACTACTGGTGCCTTTGTGAAACTGCAGGGTATGTATGCATTCCCACAGAGAAAGATATAAAGTTGCAACACTAAAACAGGACCCTTTACTTATTTTCCTCTTCACAGTATGACAGCTGTTACATGTCATCTCTACCAGTCACTGAAGAAAAAAGTATTCTATAAAACCAAAAGATCCTAAACTCATGTTTGAGTAGTTGCATTCATATCTTCTGCTTTTTGTCTAGACATTGCCTGACTATAAAGTCTGCACTATTCTCATACGCTTTCTCCTTCAGAGAAGGTTACCTAGATCTACAGGATTAAGATCATTCACTATCCTTACACAGAAACAGCTGATTCAGCAAGCCGCACAGCTAAAAGCATGTTGACTTATAATCCAAATACAGCTGACCGCTGATGCCCCACTTTCTACTGATCTCACACACTCACTCCTTCCATTCTGAGCTTGAATTTGAGGTCATTAATCACAGCAGTAGTATTAAATTAGAGATCTTCTTTGAGGGTGATTTTTGACTTGCAACATACAATATGTGCATTCAACCCCCATAGGAACAAGAGCATCCCTTCCAAACAAACAAACTAGATGTGTTAGTTGCCTGTGTGATGTAAACTGTACCTGTATATTCTCCATGATAGTTTCCACACACACACAGTTTGATGTCTTATCGCAAAAGTCTATTAAACCCTTGTCTTACACAAGAATCTCCCTTGTAATGTGTTGAAGCGTTTTCATGGACATAATAGGAATAATAGGCGATACTGTGGCAGGAAGAAAGGGGTTTTTATGAGATCCAGAGAGGTGGAAAAAAAGAAGAATACAAAAAGGAGATAAAAACTTGTTATGGTGTACAGTAATGGTGAGGGCATAGAAAGAGCACAAATAGCAGAATAGTGCAGGCAAAAAAGGACAGAAAGTAAGGAGTCCATTCTTGAGTCTGTGGCTCAAAAGTTGAAGTCCTAGAAAAACAAATATTCAGAAAAGAAGCAAAACAGAAAGCAGAGCAAAGCATAAAACAACAACCTTCTAGTTATACGGTACATACTCTAAAGCATCTGAAAGAAACTGGTATTCTCTGTGCATTTTAATGTATTCTCTGCTCCCTGAAACTGTGAAATTTTCACGTCAAAATCTATATTTTCTTCGCACTGAAATATGGGCTAAAATTTGCCATCTACCCTAAGCATCTCATAAACAGTTAATTTCTGAATGTAACCCTAGGTGGTCAGGAAGGGGAATAACGATCTGTCAAAATAGAGCTCAGGTCCACAAAGCATGCTTTCAGTGTGGAGGGCCAGATATGTGAAGTATATAATTGCATGCACTGTTTAACATTTATTACATTCAGTACACCATTGCGGTTTGTTTATCGTAACATACCAGGCAAACAGAGTTAATGTGTGCGTAGGCAAATATTTGCAGCACTATATCAAATTCAGCTACCAAATTAAGGATATCAGAGGGGCCAAATAGGGTCGTGTGTGAAATAACACAGTTGTTAGGCCATCCGCTGTTCCATACACAGATTGCCCTATCACACGAGTTGTTGGAGTGTTTGCACACAGAGCTTTGCCGCCTGCGGGCTTATATATCACACTGTGCCTTATTAAGAGCTTTAACAAAATCTGGCTTTCACTAGCCCCCCTTAGTCACCACTCTGAGGGCAGCAGTCTTCAGGACCTCAGTTTGTACACAGCCCCGTCTAAACGGCTAGTCCCGCTAAACAGACCGGGGCAGTGTACATGTGCTTGATAGATAAAAGACGAAGAGTGGAGATATTATAGCTGTGCTGTATAAATTCATAGCAGAGTTCTAAAGTGATATGCTTCTTCCTGTAAGTGGTGTAGGAGATCAGACACACTCAGCTTTATTGGATGTCATGGCTTGATGTGATTCAATTTTATTTTTCAACATATCGAACTGCCTATTTAGACGCGCACCGCAAAATCCTTCACATTATACCAATAAAAAAGCCAGAAAAGTGACTTGTATTGAAAATATTTTTATTCTCAGGAAATTTCATTTATAACCCGATTTTACAGTAACAAGTTCTGATAACCATGAAGAGAGCATGGTAATGGTCTCATGGTACAAGTTCAGCTGTCAGACAGACAAGCCATTTACTTTTATGCAAAAGTAATGAGCAGTGGTCCAAGAGAGTGAACCGCTGACCCATAAATTGATTATCTCCAGCTGCACGCTGACCCACTGAAATGACTTCACTGTAATCGCTGAAAGTTATGATGTATTCTGGGTGTAGCCTAACTGTGTCCTATTGCTTCAGTCACCAAAATAGAGGACTCCATTTTTTTATAGCATGCTGGGAATTCCCCCCCATTTCCTCATGCTCTTGACCTCCCACTCTCCATTGTATGTGCGAGGAGAGGGTCTGGGACCCAGAGTAGCCCTTGCAGCTCTGCCAGGCTGACAGATCAGCTCGTCGTGCCCTCTACTGCTCTGTCTGCACTGCGGCTCCATTGTTCTGCCCTCTCAGGCCGAGCCGCGGGGCAACTCCTCACCATTGTGTCTGACAGACCTGCAACCTGATACCACGGCAGCAGGCGCCTGCCTCCGTCCCTGTGGAACACTGATGCAGCATGTGTATGTGCATGTGGGTGTGTATGTGTGTGTGTACATTAAGTTTTAATTACATTTACACAGACAAAGAACTGCAAAACATTTGGGGTAGATAAAGTGTAGATAAAGTGTTGTATTATAATCAGGGGCTTTTAGCAATCAAAACCATGCAGTAGTTCATTATTGCACAGGAGAAATTAACACGATCCAGGCACCATAGGCACAGGAACAAACCTGGGACTACACTGTAGTAGGCTAGGAAGTATGTCTACAATGCTCCTATTTAGTAGCAAACTATACACTCACAGTCACATCTTTACTGCAACAAGAGGAAGACTGACATCTTATCTCACCTACACAGAGAAATGGAAAAACTGAGCCTGAAGAAGCCTGTAGTGCAGACACAACACAACAGCCTATACACATCAAAGCAAGCCCCAACCAAGCTGAGCATGCCGTTGTGTGTCACTGAGGAATAGTCCTCTTTTTATGTAACACACAGATGATTAAAGAGTTCAACACAGCAAGCAGACTAATGACTCCACTGGGTTGCGGGGGAACTCAGGAGAGAAGACGGCAGGGCCTCTGGAGAATACTTGCTGAAACAGGGATAGGTTCTAAAATATACAAATTTATTCATCAGAAAGCAGTCTTTTTATGTCATCGATGTGTGCGTATGTGAGTGTGTGCAGGTGGCAGAGAGTGAATGTGAGCGAGGAAGGCGGAGGGGGGAGAGAAGGAGATGAGAAAGAAAAAGAGAAAGCAAGTCTGATACTATCAGCCTTCTGTGAGCTAAAAAACATCAAGCAACTGGTAACAACCACCATGGAAAAAAAAAAACTGCAACTCTGCCGTAATGTTGGCTTCACTTTCTGCATCTTTGTTTCTTCTCTAATAGTTTAATGGGTATTTTAAATATCATTAATAAGTTATGTGGCACCATTTTAACAGGTCTAAATTAACACATTCTTTGGGGTTTTCATTAGCTTTTTCTACAGTTTATCATACATGGTCATGGAGGCTATATAGCATGTACATATCCAGTGTAGTCAGGTTTATTTGCAGTGGATACATGGACACCATTGAGTCCCCTGTGAGAGGTGACAAAGTGATGAATGGTTGTGGTGTCTCTGGCACAAAGTGCGGGAATTATTGACAGTCACTATAGGAGGAGGGACTAATGATTAATAATCACAACCTCGTGGCAAAGGGTAATCACATGAAATTAAGAAAAAAGCTATTGGCAGGTGTAGAAGGTGCAAAGTTTGACCCTATAATCAGGTACACAAGGATACAACTTAGTTTGTGTTATCAGCCCTAAAAATATTAATTATATTAGAAATCCACATGGAGTTTAATTTACTTAGTATACACCAAATTCATATTCACATACAGTATCATATAAGTAGATTAATTATCGTTATTTTATGCTTTTGTATACTATATCTTACAATATATAGAATATTTTGACAAACTATACTAAAACTCATTGTCTCATAGTGAAGGTTTTCTATGCCACTGTCAATGGGACAAAATACATGATCCAATGATGCTCCTTGGAAAAATGAGCCAACTTCCTGTCCTATAATTTCATTTGTCTGAATTACAAACTTTCTTAAAATGTCATGAAAGTGAGTTGTCTTTGACACTGTAGAAATTATATCATTAAGTTTGAGCTCCAAGGATTTTTGATAATGAATATGTCTTATTATTTGTCTGAGGTCACAAACTGGCACTCGTGCTACCAACAAGGTCCCCTTCCTGTTTAGAGTTTCTGTGTTCATCTGAGTTAATATGGTTTCCTCCCACTCTTCAGAGATAAATAAATGTAAATGTGTGTAATGGTGGAACATAGTGTACTGTTTATATACATCACGGCTCTGTTTTCAGCATGGATTGGTATTGGTTTTCATCCCCGACACACCAAATGGGAGCGAACATAACTTAAAGGAAAACTTTTGGTCGTGGGAGGTTGGAGCCTGTCCAAGCACACATTGGACGAAAGGGAGAGTATATACTGGACAGGCTGATGGTCTATCACAGGGCTCCTGTACTTGGTTGTCTTTTTTAATTGTTACTTTGTTGTATTGACTGATGAGAACATGACTGTTTTTTCATTACCTCTATGCAGTCAATACAGATTTGTCTTTTGTTTTGAATCATGTCGTCAAGTGAACAAAGACGCTTTTTTTAGTTTGAATTTTGGGGGGATTCCATTCCCTCTCTTATTGACATAATTCTGAGGCTGCTGCACACCATTGTGCTCTGAGAGGAAACATATTCCGTCCTTAGATTGAGGTGCTATTTTTACAGGTAGCCAACAGACTTGTAGAGAAACTCAGTGTGATAAGCTAAATAAGACTTTACTAGCAACACATTTGTAAAACTCAAACTATTTAGAAAAAGGGCACCAATTACATGAAATTGTAAAAAAAAAAAAAAAAAAAAAGTCCACAGTAACGTATATATTAACACATATTGTTATAATTATAGAATTATAATTATTATAGAATTCAAACCAAAACATTGTACGAGTATAAACTTGCTTTAATTCTACTTATAAGTAGAATTTAATACACAATGAACATGTAACATACAGTCAATTTTCTATTAAGCATAACCAAAAATCACACGGGAAATCAAAGTTAGAATTTGAGATAACCTGCTTCAAATATTTTTACTCAAGTGTATTTGAGATTTAAACCCATCTGGTTCCATTTAAATCTTTTTCAATTTACTCTAGGGATTGTTTAAGTTCAGTTTCATATCCACAAGGGCTTTGCTACCCCTTCTCTTTAGTTCAAGGCCTCTTTTAGAAATAGAACATAATACCCAGAACATACATCATTTTAGAGGAAGAGCTCTTCATCCCTGGATATGGCATTGAAATAGTAAATGCAAATCCACTAAAATGGTTAGTCCTCATGAGAGCCATCCAGAATGGGATGACAACATAAACAATGGTGCAGATAGTTGTTCAAACCAGCTGCACATTGCTATTGTTAGGATTAGCATGGTAATCTCAGGGCTGGAAAAGCTCACTGTAGAGACACCTGATCAGCCAGAATGGATAAGTATTTGTTCCTTTTTCATTTCAGACAAATATTACAAACAGGGTACCTCCATATTATGATGGACATTTAGGATGAGATTGCATGAAGTTGAAAATAGAGAACAAAATATAAGAGAAGTGTTAGCAACACATTATGAGAGAGACAATGTAGAGGAGGACTATAACCAGGCAAAGAAAAGGAAGAAGGAAAATATAAAGGATAAGAAAAGAGAGCAAAATGAGAGCTTGTGCTTGTCTGGATGGACAGAAGGCCTGCAGAGCTTGGCAGGAGTCCTGCTTCTGACAGCAGCTGCGGCCTCAGTTTTATATCTTAAGGTGGTGCCTTGACTCCGCACCAGCCTTTCTATCTCCAGCTCTCATGTTTTCAATCAGAGGGGACCATAAATTATTGTCAGCAGTAATCACAGCTGTCCACTGTGGGCCTGCTGAGGGGTCCCAGCCTGTCCGGGTGCATCAAGTCACGCTGGATCACGGCACCTCTGATATGGGCAGTAGGAAGGACCTGCGAGCGGGGTAAGACACAACACAAAAGTTTAAAAGAGGTGCAGTTTATCAAAGAACCTGAAGCCAATGAAAATGATCTGCTGGATGAGGGGACTGAACTCTGACTTAAAGGAATAGTTCACCTGAAAATGACAATTAAGTTATGATACACCAATATCATAAACAGACAATAAAGATCTATTGTATTCTATTCCATATCAGTGTCTATGGACAGTGTTCATCTTTTTACAGCTCCATAAAACATTTCCAAAAATCACGCACCTTGTCATTAAATATACATAAATATATAGGAAATTATAAGGTACATATTGGACTTTTGACCCATGCAAAATTCTTTGTTGTCCCGGTTAGTTTAGGAGAAAGCTCAGATGAAACTTCCTGTGTTTATTTTTTGTTCCAACTTCAGCTGAGTTTTGATGACAAGGGGGTGAGTTGTAAACTACTGAATATTACATTTAGGGTGAACAATTTATTTTATTCTGTAACGTTGGAAAGCAACACAAACTGACAGACTCTACATCTGTGATCAAACATGATCATTAATTGTTGCATTCTTTAAAAACAAAAAGATGTGGTATCATTACATTCTAACCCTGAATGAAATGGGAGAATGCCTGTTAGATTTTCACTAAATGCTGGCACAGCTCTCCTCCCTAAAGTCGTAAAGCAGACAAAGTGGGTTTCCCCTCTTTCCTCTGTCCGCAAAATTCATCTGGCTCCTTTGGCAAGCTGCCCGGGTAATCGTGGCACAGTCTGTGTTTTTCATGACAGCACTGTTATTTTGCTGTGAAAACTCTCAGCATGGGGTGGCACACCCACCTCTGGCAAGACACTGCTGTCAGAGCTGATCAGCAGAGAGCAGCCTTCCCTTTCAATTAGCCTTGTCTGTCTAAGAACAGGGCCAGGAGCACCAGCACACAGCCACACAGGCACCCAGTGGAGGAACAGCAAGGAGAGCAGGTGGGAGGAGAGGGGAGAGCTGGAGAAGTAAGCCCCAAAACTCCAAACGGGGACTGAAATACCCTCCACTGCTGTGTGCTAAGTCCCTGTGTACCAGAAAGGGCTCTGCCATGGCACGTCACAGTAAACACACGCAGGCTCCATGGAAACACGGCCATTTGGCAGAAAAGCATGGGATGAGATATGGCACCAATGAGGCAGATAATTCCCTGAATAACTATATCTTCCCCCTCGTGTGCTATCACAGTGATGAAGAGTGAGTGTGTGTGTGAAAGAGAGAGAAAAAGAGAGCAAGCAGTGAAACAGCCATGTCACATGTTACCCATGGAGTTACTTAAGAAACAACACACCACAATTTACATGGCACTAATCAAGACACAAATTAGAGGTTGTTTGGGGAGCTTATGAGCAGTGTTGAAGGGGCTCGAGGAGGAGCGCTGGGAGTGAAAAGAGAAAGGGTGGCAGCCATGCCCCTAGGTTGTTTATTACAAATGCCACATCCAGGTGGGATTTGCAGAGTTGCACTCTAGCCAGCATCTTTCTCTCAGTGGAAAGAGCCCGAGGTGGAGGATGGTAAACATGGGCAGCTGTAATGCAAGAACAAATGTCCCCATGGGCTCGGCTGGGGATTTTCAACAGAGAAACTTCTAGGAGGAAGTACTGTATCGATAACCTTATCAAGTCTGTGGACATTCTTAGCTTTCAGATTCAGTTCTGCAAATTTCAAACACCATACTACCAACACAGTGCAGCCAAAGCAGATCCAACCCGCTAAGTAAGTCTGACTGGATGAAGACCTTACTTCAAAGGTCTGTCTCAAGTTGAAACGGAGCACAATCTCAACACCTTGAGCCTTTTCTTCCTGTTTCAGTGTTTAGTTCACCAGAGCCAAGTGCGCTGAATAAAAGCAGGCAATAAGAAGTCACAGAGAAGAGAAGGACTGCGCAGTACGCTGCTCCAATTTTCCAAGCTTCATTTTCCCCTAACAGTTGAAGAGATGCTCTACTGTAATAAGTATCATGTGTTTCAGGCTATTGTAGAGGGCCATTGTACCTATAAAACCAGCAGCCTGGAACCTGGAAAACCCATCACTGACTGGAACTTGTAAAACTTCAATGTGAGTACAGTAAAGTATTTGTCACATGTCAGAATTTTTATGCCACCTCCCATTACAGAACACTAATTAGAGCAAATCTTGTTGTTGACAAAATACTCTCACTACAAGGACAAGGTCCATTTAGTAGTTGTTCTGGACCTGTTGATCATATCACATGATCTTCATCAGCAGATGAAGAGTTTGCCCAGTTGTCATGGAATTGTAGATACTCAAATTTTTCAGAGCACTTTTAAGCCAACATTAACAAGAAGCACGCAGAAAAAAATAAAATTTGATCATTTTTAGGGAACTGGTAAAAATAAAAAATAAAAAAACCCATCTGCTGATGAAGATCATGTGATTAGATCCTAAAGCTCTGGAACAGCTATTTTGTCAACTGCTGTTTCAGAGCAATAATGAACCTTTAAGCTGCTTCAAACATCTTAGTTGATTGAGAGATAGTTGTAGCACTAGTGAGGGCTCTAGATGAGCAGCTCGTTCATTCTCTACATGCACTGTAACAAATCCAGGCTAAAACCCTCTGTTTCAGTGTATACATATTGATCCACATGCTTACACATTTTTGTATTTTATGTCAGAGCTACTGCAGGGAACAAAACAGGGCATTGCTGTGTTGTGCATTGTTGAGGATGTGAGATACTTGAGTGAATGTAATGCTATTAGCAGTGCAAATGTAATTCTATTAGTAGTGCAAAGTAATTCTATTAGTAGTGCAATGTAATACCACAGAGCAAATCTAATAAGATATGTATTATCAATGTCACAGCACTAAAACAGTGTTATGATTGTTAAGGGGCAAGCATGACTCTGTATGCGTTTTTTTTTTTTTTTTTTTTTTTTTTTTCATTATGGGCTGGACTCAGCACACTTTCAAGCAATGCCAAACTAAAAAATCCAGCTGCTTTCTCAAGTCTCTAGTTCCATATGCATCCTGTTCAATCCATATGTAACTGAGGATATGACTCTATCTCTTTGTTCATTTGCCATTCACAAAATATCAATACGACATTTGGGGGATATTTATTTCATCCTCATATGACCAGACCTATCGTGCTGATATGGTTTGACTTTTACTGATGGAGAAAAAATATGTATTTCAAATTATGGCTAATCTATTTATCTTTGAGTGAAAAGAGGAGTTTATGGACCAAATTGTGTCATGTAAGCTAAGATTTTGACAGAAGCTCTATATATTAAAAGTCTAGATTTAAAAGTGTGTTTATTAGATAATTTTTACTTCATAAAACATCCTATGTCATGAACGCATAGCACGTAATATGCATATATGTTGGAACATTTTGCAGCTGCTACTTTAGCTGTCGATGTCGTACTTTCAGGGAATAAAAGGTTACTGAGAGACGACACACAATTTAAAAGAAGAAAAGAATTTTGGAAAGGAGGAGCTGTAGGACTCCAAGTACAGAGGGAAGGACAACATCTTCTCTCACCTTTCCAGCTGATGTGTGGGATGGGGGCCCCTTTGGTGAGCTTTGTTGTCAGCCGAGACAAACTGCAGCTCCTGGGAGTGCCCCAGATCTGACAGAAACCTCCCCCTCCATCAGTCACGTCATCTGAGTCAGTGAAGGAGTCTGCGCCCTGCTCGCGGTCACACTAACCAGGAGACACAAGCTGTTCCTCTCCAGGTGCTCATTAATGCACTTGTCCTTGATACCTCCACCATACAACAACACAAAGACAAACACATGCCTGCCGTGTTCTAATTACACTTGCGTGCACACACTCACAAGGATGTGCATCATGCATTTCACTAAGAGACTTGTAAATGTCAAACAACGGCAGGCACCCCTTTACTTCCCCCTCCTGCCGTTGCTGTTGCTGTTCTTGTCCTTTTTTTTTCTTTTTTGGCGGGGGGGGGGGTGCACACTGATAGGGACTGTTGTTGAAGCAGAGAGAGACAGAGCAAATGTACTGCTATGTAAAGATGGTTCGAGCCTTTGAAGTGGGGGACGTTGGGGACAGCTGATAGGATAGTAGCTGGGCTGGAGGAATTCATCAAGCTTCCTTAGCAATTAGCATATGGGCCTAATTATCATATGAAACCAATCCTCCATAAACAGCCTCTGCCTACAAT
The DNA here is from genome assembly GCA_005408345.1 of Macquaria australasica. Taxonomy (NCBI): domain Eukaryota; kingdom Metazoa; phylum Chordata; class Actinopteri; order Centrarchiformes; family Percichthyidae; genus Macquaria; species Macquaria australasica. The sequence continues at coordinate 543,364 of SEMN01000262.1, forward strand.
ATGACTTCCTATCCTTCTACATTATCACCCATCCCACTGAAAAATGGTGAGCATGGATGACCCCAGTATTGTCTTATACTTCTCCTCTTCCAAGGCCTGCTTGAATAACTACCATACCTTCAATGTTCCTTTTTCCATTATACAGTTAAGCCAGACAGTTAATTATCCAGGAGCAGGGAGGCCGGGTCTCTTTGCTGGCTGCGATAACGATATGCTTTGCTGGGCAGAGAATGAAGAGGGCCAGCCCACAGGGAGCCGTGCTGATGTCAGGCAATCTTTCAAAAAAAGGCCCAGGCAATTAGATGCACCAGTGCTACCAGGGATGACTAGTGTTATTGAGGATACTGGCTAGCTTCTCTAATGGGGGTATTTAGGGCAATTATGATAAAGATGTCAGGGCGACCTCCCCGCGACTGCTGCTTTTACAAGAGTTGCCTCTAAGTGCAAGATCACAGAGCAGAAATAAGGAGTGACTAAAGATGTGGCCAGTCCCGTGTGGAAGTCTTGCCACCAGCAGAACTGCACTTAAGTTTCGTCTCATGTGGAAAATACTGTCTAGAGGTGCTAAATGGGATAATCTGCCCTCAGAGTTGAGTTTTTATTGGAATTTTGGAGTCTATTATGACAGTCTCAAGAAAATAAACACTCCAGTGCTCAATTAAAGAGTAACGCCTGGCTGATTTGTTTCCATTTAGCATCAGATTCAGCACATCTGGCCCGGGGAGAGATCAGAGTACTGTTATTATTTAATAGACGAGGGAAGCTGACCATCTGTAAGGTAGCAGAGCCCCACAAAGGGGCCTTTCATGTGGCTACTGTTGTACACTGCGTGCGTCTGAATTGTTTCCATACACCCGTTTACCTCAGTCATCACCTTTCCACCACTGGCATCCACCACCTCACATCAAAGTTACAGCTCAGGGACATAACCAAGAGCTACTGGTCACAGCACACACCTATAACCAGCCAGCCCGATTGCAATGTTAGCATATGCCATCCACATGGCTGGCATGACACTAAACACACACTGACTAATGTTTGAAGTAAGTTCAAAGAGGCAAAAGCAGAGGGAAAAGTGCAACGTGGAAGCAGCATGTATCCTCTTTCCTCCTTTAAAACGGCCAAACAGCTGGTCATGTTCTTACAAAGAGCTCAGTACATTTCCATGATTGTTTTTATACTATATGACTATCTGTGGATAATGCACCATGATATCCCTCTCTCTGTAATAACCTCTCTGGGTAGATATTAGACAGTCAGGAAACAGCAACCCCACTATCCAGATGGAGAAAAGCTCTTCATTGAAGCACATTCCAAAAGTAAGTGTTTCTTTCTGTTGTAGTTCATGGAACAGAGCCATACACTATTCAGGAGAGACTGTGGAGATTAGATATGAAGTTTAATGCAATAAAGCCCTCGAAGTACACGAGCCTCTCATTATAAAACTGTAAGGAAGGAGTGCTGCTAGAGAAAATTAAGCAGACAAGAGAAATGTAAAGCTTAATAAACCAGTTGTAGCGGCAGGGCTCTAATGATGGCAATGTCGGTCTGTCTGTCTATTGGCCGTTTGGTCCACCGATTTTGGTCCAGACTGAAATATCTCAACAACTACCTCATGGATTGCCATGTGCAGACATGGCATGATTCAGCAGAAGGAATCCTACTGACTTTGGTGATCGCCTGAATTTATTTCAAGCACCACCAGCAGGTTGACATTTGCGGTTTTAGTGAAATATTTCAAGAACTATTGGGTGGATTGCCATAAAATCTGGTGCAGACATACATGTCCCCCTCGGGATGAATTGTAATAACTTTGATCCCTTAACTTTTCATCTAGCTCCATCATCAGGTTGAAATTTCAATGTGTCCAATACTTTGGTTTATGATTAAATACCTGCAAAAATAACAGCGAGTCTCAGCTGCACTTTGTGTTTAGCACTAATTATCAAATTAGCTAAACTAAGATGGTGAATGTGGTAAACATTAATCAGCAGCATGTTGTGATTGTGCTGACTTTAGCATTTTAACATTGCCTTGTCTAAGTAGAGCCTCACAGAGCTGGTAGCACGGCTGTAAACTTAGTCTTGTTAGTGTAGATACAGCGTTCAAAAATTGCTGTAACTTGTCCTGATGTAGATACTTTCAGATTTGTGTATTATTTTCAATGATATTACTGTTGCAAATACATTTATTTACCATATGTGAGTTATGTCCCTTAAAGTACCAAAACTACCAAAAAAAGTGATTGAATTTACCCATGAAATATCTGCACCTTTTTCCTGTGAAATGAAAGAATAACACAATAAGACAGCATTCAGGAGCACTCATTCAGCTTAAAGAATACAAATACCATGATGATCTCCTCCCCATGACCTGATTCTCCCTTTTTCCTAATTTACTCTAATTCCTAATGTTTCCATCTTACACTGGCTGCATTTCATTATTCGTCTTACTCCTTCTACAAAATGCTACCAAAGAATTCCAGCATCATAAGCAAATGGGCACGGGGGCCTCTCTGAAATACTAGCCAATCAATCAGGTCAGGTTTGCCCTTCTGGAGCAACAAGCCCCCATTCTACCCAGCCATCAGTCATGCCCCACCTCTGGTTGTCCTCTTGCCTATTTTCACACCATCTCTTTCACTCCACAGCTAACACGATGACTTATTATGTTTTCCAACTTGATTCCCCTTGATGTTTGCTCTCCAACTCTCTCGCCGCCTGTGAGTTACAATCCCGTCTGTCGATTTTCCATCACGATTGCTGGAGAATCAGCTCCAAATGTTTGGCAAAGTGTCAAAAGCAAGCAAGGGGAACCTGGAGAGAAAAGAGACTGCTTTGAATTTTGATCTTAATTTTCTGGCTATTTACCTTCATCAATAATATTTATCATGAAAAGGAATATCTGTTCCTCCAGAGAGGTTTCTGATGAGGGCATAATTGTTGTGCAGTCACTATATTATCTTCACTTGGCGAGTTAAATGTTTCCAAGCACTATTCTGCGCAAGGTCAGTTAAAAAAGGAGAGGATGATAAAAATCTTTTCTTGATAAATTGCCACTTGTGCAAATAAAATGTATAATGTCAGTACTGTGTGGAGGTGTATTGTCTTCTTGGGGGTAAGGCTTCGCCCCAGTGTAACAAAAATGAAACAAAAGTCAAAGCTTTTCCCAAAAGGGTGCAACATATGCCTGTACTGTAGAAGGTCACCTTTAAGGCTGCTATGCTACACTGTGCACACAGCCAAGAGGTGTATTTAAAACATCAGCTAAGCATCAACTAACAGCTTCACAGCCTGAGTGATTACACAAGGGTTTGTTTCTATCATTTGTTGTTGATTGGTGAGGTGAGTTTGCGAGGAGCTTCTTCACCCTCCACATTTTGTCACAGGTGTAGAGAGATGAGATTAGGGAATTTGTCTTACCATAATAAACCTAAATTGTGAACAAATCATCCTGAAAATTGCTGAGAAAGTTCATAAATCAAAGCCCTGCAGATACCCATTCCATTAAAAGCAAAGCATAACCTTGCAAATTGCAGCCGCCTGAGTCATTTTGTTCCATTAGAGAGGGGTGTTTCTCTTGATGCAAATGGATAATCAAGAGCTCTGCATCGGGTCTGGACGGAGGACCAGCATGACCTGCTGTGTGTATATAAACCCCAGCTGTAGTGATGGATGGCTGGCTTGACAGAGTGTTGTTCTGTGATGTAGTGGAAGAAGGATCCCACTGTGACACCCATCCACCATCACGCACCCAAACCTCTCAAAACACCACACGTATCTTTGTCTGCAGATGCTGAAATGAGGATGTGTGACAAAGAAATTTGTTTGAAAGAGTAGGTGTAATGAAAGGGTAAAAATGTGTGTGTGTGTGTGTGTGTGTGTGTGTGTGTGTGTGTGTGTGTGTGTGTGTGTGTGTGTGTGTGTGCAGTTGCATAATCGGGAACACATAACAGCTCACTTGTCTGATTACATCAGAGACACAACAGGAGTGAATCAGTCACCTTTGCTACACAAGCTCCACTCCTCTATTGTTTTCTACTCCATCTGTGGTCAACAGGAGGATAACAAAAGAAAAAGGCAGAGAAAAAGGGTGAGAACAAGACCAACCATCCTTCCAGGAAGGACCCTGAAGGGTTTGGAGCCCTGAAAAATAAGGCTAATTTGAAGGTCATTTAAAGAGCGCCAGGCGGTGCAGCTCAGGAGGGGGGCCTCGTAACAAGTGCAGTGGGGAGCAGCTTGGGTTGCACCGCTGTGAGGTAGGCGCTCCGACGCTCTCCCTGGTGCTCTTCATCAATCTCTCCCATCCACAGAGAGCCTCCTCTGACCCACATAGCAGCCAGAGGGAGGGGGTTGCCTTTCTTCCATTATTGATACCACTGCATCACACAACCTGCACTTACCTGAACCAAGTGAGCAGAGGAGCCGCAAAGGTCAGAGGACCACAGGCAGACATTTACATTCATAGTCGAAGGTAAGTGACAAAATCCTCCCTTTTGATATTCCCATTCGTGACCATTCATTTTGGAAGCATATTCTTACGGGTGGGGTTAAATGTATGGTGTGGTCAAGTCTTAAGTGTCAGCAATTCATTTCAGCTTTAAGCAGAGGGCATCAAGTTCTTTTGCAGTCAGCATCCTGCTCAAAGTGCTCAAAGTGGCAGTACAAAAGTTTTCTCATCATTACATCAGAAAAAGTCCTCTGAAACATTACCGACTGACTTTTTGGACATTAAATGTGCATCTCAGATTATATGTTAATAACGACTGACTTTTTGGACATTAAATGTGCATCTCAGATTATATGTTAGGTAAAGTGAGGTGGAAAAAATCTAATGTTCATATAACTGCAAAAAAGTGACATTCTTTTGGACAGAGAGGTTCTCCGTTTCTTGTTTTTCCTGGACAGATGCCGCACATTTTACACATGTAGTTAGAGAAGCAGGTGAAACGTGTTTATGCTGGACCCCTCTGTAGCATAAGCACAATTAACTGTGAATTACAGCACTCTCGAGTGAGCGAACGGGCAGGCGAACTTGCTGATTTTCGCCTGGTTAACAACAACGCGATAGGAGCTGCAAGGCTGGACCACAGTGTACCAAGGACAAGGAGCTGCACCATCCTCTCATCATTTGAAGGGATGTCCTTGGCAGTGCTATCTTTCTGTGTGTGTGTGTGTATGTTTTGGTATTGAGGGTGCAGAGATACAGACAAACCCCTCTACATTATTCTGGAAATGTCTGGCAAACAGTTGCTGATCCATGTTTTAGCAGCTAAAGCTTGATTGCAGGGCCAGCGGAAGAAGATGAAACTCCCCCATACACATATCTCCCTGTCACAGTGCTGCTAAAACTGCAATTATGAAGGAATGTACGCGCTGTCAGCACACAAAACACAGTTATTGGTTTAGTGCGCCATTGTCTAAACAAAGAATGGCAATATCACCTCCAAAGCTCTCCGTAATCTTTGATTTTGACATTCAATAGAAAGGAGAGAAGAAGCTTTAGTGGCCAAACAATAGTAGATTTGTTTGCTGCATATGCTTCAAATTAGGCCAAGGTTTGGGTAAGGATAAACACAAGTTTAAGCCATTCTAAGTCTTTGTCATAGCAGAGAACAATTCACATTTGAATATAAAACTATTGTTGAACAAAGCACTGGCATGGAACGACACTGCTGGATGGAAAGAGAGCTTATCTTATCGTACTGTGACTATCATGTCTTTGCGGTGGACAGCTTCAGTCAGTTCAAAGGAAGGAGTGCCTGGTTTAAGTGCCTGGCTTTGTTTCTAGTTCTTAACGGCGGCATTACTCGCACAAATACTTTGATTTCGGTACTGAAGCACATTTCTTATTCTATGTGCGAATAACATGCTTTATCTGAAGTGCAGCAGCTGTGAAGACACTGGTGTATTTGCTGCGAGTCAGAATAGGATAACTTTGTTAAAGTGATAAACCACTCGTGCAATTTAACAGCCATAGGGTTGTGCCAGTTTTCCCCAAATTTGGAATTTCAGTTGAAAATAAATAAATCCACATTGTTGTTCTCAAAGATAAAACAGGAATTTCAGAGTGTCTCACACAGGTATTGGTATACTTGATTAATACTTTTTAAAATAATCTAAGACATAAAATGTGTCACATTAAATATCATCTACTCTATGACTTCCTCCTCTAAACACTGTTTGTCATGACAGGGGCTTATGTTCATTGCTGAGGGGTGGGTGTCTGTGGGTTAACTAACACAGGAAGTGGGGACAGCTGTACAAAAAGTAAGGTGCTAGTTTGTGGCTTTAATAAATAACTGTGACATATCTGAGAAGCATGAGCATAATATGAATGAGTATTCAGAAAACAGAAAATATTTTGACAGAAAATTAGTCCAAAAAGGGCAGAGTTTGTACACATTCATTTATGTGAAAATTGGATAAATAAATTGTTTTCTTGTTATGCAAGAGTAGCACATTTCTGTGTTGGCAGGTAAAACACTTAGCTGGGTGGAGTTGTGCATTAAGACATACTAATATCTGGTCTCAATTGCCTTGTTAGCTGACTACTAAATGTGAACAATCAAACAACAAATGATCTCTTTATGAAACTGCTTTAATAGTTCCAGAGAGATACTTTTGCAAATGTATGATATTTTCTATTGTTTTATAGAGAAAAAACAAATTTTATGGCTTTAAACTCATAATGATGCATTACAATAAAACCAAAGAATAAAAAGGACAATCTTGCCACCAGCGAATCCTGCTGCATGTCGATAACAATGTTTCTGCACAAGCTGGGTGACAGTGTGGTTTCTTACCTAGGCTGTCTGTGACCGCACAGTTGTGTGGCAAAAGTTCAGTGCACAACTTGAGGAAATTCACCCTTAGTCTCATGTGCAACTAGATGCAAGACACAGGTTTCATGACTAATCATGTGATTTTTTTAACACATTTTTTCTTTTTTCGTATTAATTGATGAAATTCTACAGTAACAGTATGTCGAGCTGTTATCCTGCTTGAAAATGTAGAGTTTCTGCTGCTGCTGCCACCTTCCAACAGACAAGGAGGTTTTCTGTTTTCATCTAAAGCTTTGGGTTTGCAAGTGAAGTTGACAAGGCTGCCATGAGCCTTTTTAACTGTGAACAGGAAGGGCAAGTGCTAAAGCGCTTCAGGGCAGATTTCTATGGTCGAGTGTCTTGACAGATGAAAATGGAGTAATTGTAAACACAGGACTCAACTCAGACATTGGATGTTCTAAGCTACAAAACAATGAATTAAAAGCTCTTATTAGCATCATATTGCATTGTTGTTTTTTTAAGGACTAACACTTTGGTATAATTTCAAAGCAGGCCTGGCATTTTAGGGAGAAAACCTTTTTCAGAATCAAATATTTAGAGCCATTGTATGATTACAACAAAGTTTACTGGCACCACTTTTACTGTTTCTTTCACGGGATTGGCTTCAGTAAAGTTATTCACCGTTAATGTTTCTTGGAATGGGTCCATGGAAAATGGAGAACTTTGAAAGTCTGAGGTGTATAGGGTAAACATACATTAAAAACATGTTTTTCTTCCACTGCCTGCATGGGTTGTAGCTAAACCTACAGTGTGCATAGAGTTGAACCAGGAAGCTCTGTAGGTCACGTGTAAAAGGGTTACCCCACAGATCCAGTGAGTTAAAATGCATATACATGAATCCCAAAATGTTCAATGAGGTGTCATAGTTTATAGGTGCCATAGTTTTTAAGTAATACCTGGATTATGGTCTGGATTCTCTGAAGCTCTTGTCCAGAAAGTAAGTGGTGAAGGGGTCATAAATTGGAGGGGCAATCCTGCTGAATTAAAATGAGCAATAAAAGGACAAAGAAAGTTACGCTGGAGGAGGATGTACACCAGCCAAAAATCACTAATCACAAAAATCAAAAACAAAGACTGATTTAAAAATGTTTCGACAGCATTGCTCAGTTTATCTATGTATCTGCCCATTCTGCATAATGTTAAAATGTCCAACAACCCAGGAATCCAAACGTTCTTCTAACAAATGGCTCATTACTGATCTCTAAAGTATTAACTCATTAACTTTTTGTAAAGTACGCCTTATTAGAAAACTGTACCAAAAGTTACAGATGTGACTGCAGATCTGTAGAGAGGATATCTGAAAACTGACACTGCAGACAGTGTGAAAAACACCATTAGATAGAAACTTAAGATGAAAATGCAACTCTTTCAATAATTTGTCCACTGTATACCACAGGTTTACGTTGCAGCCTCACAATGTGGTTGGAATAAAACAGTAGAATGATTAGAAGTGTTTGAATGGAGTTTGGCAAGGTGGAGAAATTTTAAGTGCTCACCCTCCGCCTCTCATCATCCACCCCCACACACTCCGTTGAATGTCTACACATACACACATGTACACAGATGTCAGAGAGGTCTGAGTGACTCTACCCCTGTCACTGGGTGCCTGCTGTGAAAACAGCACCCCCCACCCCCACCCCCCTCTCTTCCTCCTCCTCCTCCTCCTCCTCCTCCTCGCCTCACCCCCCTCCCCTCTTTCCCTCTTCTCTGGACGCCAGCCTGACATACCAGACCTTGTTCGTTAGCGCATATTTTTACCCACCGTTACTAAATTAGGAAGCCAGAGGGAGCAAATGGAGTGTGGCTGCCAAGGCAGAAGAAGAAGGGTCTGATCAGGCCTGGGTTTGCTGAGGGCCCATGCCAACCCTACCAGCTTCATTAAGAGCCACTTGGGTTTCAGAAATAGAAGCCCAACAGGGACCGGGGCCAAACAGAGCCCTGAACGGCCAGCCAAAAACTCACGGGACAAACAAACAAATAAACGGGTTGTCTCATGGCCTGCCAGAATCAACCGGCAGCAGCCATCCCAAGGAGCCATAAGAAGTTATCTTAGGCAGTCTTGCACACAAAATGTGCCCTGCCCCGAGTTTAAAAGTGGTGACAGTACATATACTGCCAGCCCGATACAGAATAAATTAACCTAGAAAGCTGTCTCCGGAGACCAATTTCTCAAAGCAGCCACAAAGACGTTACTTCTTGTTTATTTGGCATGGATTTTGGGCACTGATGTAAGAAAGGATATTTTCACAAGGAAATGTACATTTCCTCTTCTCGCTATTGGCATATAGCATTTATGTCTATGAAAGTACTGAATGATGTGGAACACAGGCATACCTTATCTGTATATTTAAAACCATGTTTTATTTTAATTCTGAGAAGCCTTCTTCATCTCCATCTACACTTACAATTCAGATCTATACTACTACAAATATTATGCACATTATAAAATGGATGAACAACGTAGAGCATTGAAATAAATTGCAAACTCCTTGTTATATAATAAATAACTAAACAGAAGGGAAAGCATGTTGCTATGTAGAAGATTTAATCTGTTTTATTTGCAGGAGATTTGGACAGAAGACAGAGCCTGTGAGCAAATTACATTATTTATTTTTATATCTCAGGCAGTGGTATTTCAGAGAACCACAAACAATTAAAAACACTGTAGGAAAAAGTGCTTTCTTTTTTTTTTTTACAAAAGGTTGAAAAACCATAGAAGATCATCTTTCAGGTTCATTGTTTACCATTTCATCTGAATGGCACCTCTCAACATGTGCACTACCATGACTTCAGTCCATTTAGCACCCAGCCATTAAAACTAATGAGCTATTAGCAGCCAAACAACTCAATGCTGCCACTCCTATACAGTATATTAACCAATAAGGATACAGAGAATGTATGGCCCTAATTTCTACATAGGATGGTTTGGATTGACTGACAGAGCTGCATATTTTTCTTCTAGTCATGGTGATGCATTTGATTATATGGCCCTTGCAGGTAACTTTCATCATAAAAACATTGACAGGCAAAATGATGTTCATGTTGTACAATATTTTTGACTGTTGGCATGTGGATGTGACAAAATTATGGTTAACTAAAATAAGTAACATCTTCAGAGGTCTGAGAAAACATGAAATGAAGGGTCTGATAAGTGCTGAAGACGCAGTTTGGATAATACTGCAAAAGGAAGGATGGCCCTGGGGTTTACCTATTGCAGAGTTTAACACTTTGAAATGTGCATGCCCTTAGGAGAGGACAAAATCCCAGCCATCACTTCTTAAAAGAGCACAATATCATAACACTCCCTTGAGCACAACTGTAAAACCTTCAGTAAATCTGGAACCTTTACTCTTGTGTTAGTATACTGCCATCTTGTGGAGATATTAGAATACTACAATTCACATGTTCAAAACATGTTAAAGAGTTCTCACATACTGTACATATATTGTGTTTATATGTATATATATATATATATATATATATACATATATATTGTATATACATATATTTATATATATATATATATACACTGTATATGTGTATACACTCATACACATATATATACTATATATATATATATATATACTGTACATATACTATATACATATACTGTATACTGTATATATATATATATATATATATATATATATATATATATATATATATATATATATATATTGTATGTGTGTGTATCTATATCTATATATATGTATATCTGACAGGTGCCATTGTGACGAGGTAATCAATGTTCCTTCACTTCACCTGTCAGTGGTCATAAAGTTGTGGCTGATAGTATATGTGTGTGTGTATGTGTGTGTGAGTGTATACACATATACAGTATATATATATATACGTATGTGTATCTATATATACATATTTAGATACTTAAGTAAACCACTGGTAGTAATGTAAAACTAATTCACTAAGGAATTTAACATATCAGAAAAAAACTTAAAAATTTAAGGTCTTGAAACTAGATTTTGACACAGGGGCACTCTTCAAGACTGCTTTAAGGCCCTAATCATTGTGCTTAGTTGCTGCATATTCCCAAATAAATTTTCAATTAAAGGTCCCGCACACGCACGCAGGTGTTTCCAATTAGGTCTACTCTGGTTGGTTAGACTGGTTGAAGTTGGGTGCTATGCTGGGAATTATTACATGTCGCCTAACTCTATGAACTAATAACAATGATTATGGGGTTTTTTATTTTTTATTTTAAGTGAACTAACAATGATAACGTTGTACAAAAAAAATGCTACTGGCGTAGCCCACGCAGTCTTGAGAAATAATCAGGCGACATAAGTAGAAAAAACCCCCAGTAAAATCAATGAAAAACATCTAAATTGGCTGGTTTAAGAACAGCGCGGTTCTTGAATGCACCCCTCTTCCTTTACACTATGCGCGTGTGTTTATGCTGCTCTAGTTCAGTCCCATAACGAAAGCCCATGGCAGAGTCTGGCTTAAGGAGGCTAGCTCCTGTAAGTGGCATGCTTTTATGGCAATTTTAGGCACCATAGCGTATCACGTAAGGTAGTGTGTCCGGTTATTTTAAGCCCAGCCGTTAAATTCTCCAACCGAAACATTAAAGTGGAAGAGCAGCAGCAGTTGGCCACGCCAGCGCGCAGCGTAACCACGGAAACAAAGACGTGAAGACCGCAAACTGCAGATGGCGAGGTTAACGTTACATCCATAGACTGTATAAAACGGTTAAAAACCACACTTCTCGCACATTGTGAAACATGGGTGATGATCACGGAACGACAAAAACACGACCCAGTTCACCCGAGTCTCCGGCTGAGTAAGTGATTTGTTCTTCCTAACATTTTGTGTTGGATCAGTCAAGGTGAGATGTTGATGGTAGCCTACTTACCACACCGAACAAAATTATAAAAAGACATGGGGGGGAAAAAGTCCAAAAGGGTATAAACTGTGTCCCAAGTGTATCTGTATGATGTTTTCAGGAGCCCGCTAGCAGATACCAAATGGTTGCAAAAATCCTCAAATGTATGTCCACCTTTTCAAAAATGTATCCACATAGCTTAACTTACCTTGTTTGACAGCATGGGAAGCACCAGCAGGAGCATGGATGCATCTCCCGCCTGTGACTCAGATGTGTTGAGTCCCTCACAAACAGGATATGCTAAGAAGGAATTTATTATGATGCCACCTGAAGAAAAGCTCAAATACTTCGTCAGTCGAGCTCAGGCCCATGAAGACGACCAAGAGGTGGGTACAAGGTATAGTTTGCAGTGACAAATTCATATTGCATTCATTGTAAGTATTTTTGCAGTTTCTTCGTGCTCAAGATGTGCTTTCACATCTTGTCCTGCAGACTTTGGTCTTGTTTACAGGGCTGATATCATATTCAAGCTGTATGCACACTCCCAAGGCTGCAACTAATAATTATCACTGAGTATGTTTACATTCACATTAGTGTCCTGGTTTTGATTTCTATCCTGGTTTTGATCGTATTTGGGAAACGACGTTTACAGGGAACACAAGAAACCTGATTATTCATATGTGATGGTGATTCCTCACCATCCCCAGCCACTAATTTCTTTACCAGCAGAGAATGATCAGAAAGGTTGATAAGGCGTTTACATGCCACAGTATCCTGGTTTCTAGTACTCCAAGTAGCATATCCAAGTTACTCAAAACCAGGGTAAAGCCTTATCCAGATCTCTGCAACCAGGGTAAGATTTTTAAGTTTACATGGGCAACATGTAACCGGGATACGCATGTGCATATACTGTAGGAGACTTAGCCATTCGAGACAAAACTGTGTTTGATCATAAAGTTTTCACTAAGGTTGACAGCCAGGTAGGTGAATGATTGAAATTAGTTTCTAAATGCTAATCTAATCTCTAAGCTGTAACAGAAGTCTTACTGATGTATGTCTGTTGGTGCACGGTACAGTGGGCTGTCAACAAAAAGTGATACTGACAGTCATTTACTGTATCTGCTCAGTTTGATGCTTGTATCCAGGACCTGGTGCGTTGTGTGGCTCTGACTAGGCTGGTATATGGGGAGGGACATCTGAAACTAGTCCAGGCCCATGCCAGACTGGCTAAAGCATATTTCCAGTTCAAAGGTAATTTAAAAAAAAGATGATACTGTGAGTACATTGTAAAGCTGAACTGCAGATTTTGAAAAAATTACCACTTAAGACAGATACAGATTTAGCTACTACATTAGTAATTTTTTATGTGGTATTACTTTATTTTTTCTAATAAAGGCCGACTAATGAAATGATTGTTAATTGGGGTTAATATTAAGATAATGTTCAGATTTAGAGTTAGCATGCTGTTCAGTTTACCCTCAATGATGTCTCTCTGTTCCCTCAGGCTGGGGGCTGCAGGCCAGGGAGCACTCGGCCCTGGCCAGAGAGCTGCTGCCTTTCTGCTCCTCCGTGTCCTCCTGCAGCGGTGAAAAGCTCGAGTTTCTCATGTGTCTCCTAAGCGTACACCTCACACAGGGAGGTGCATCACTGCTTACTGCCAAATATCCTTGCCATGATATGTTTTACATTAATGTATGTATGGGATTGAACAAAAGTATCAACTCAAAGAACACTGAATCCAGAACACAGTCCTTGACTCTTTTCGACTCTTGAGGAGGCAGAATCCTCTTTTCTGGAGGCAGAACAAACTCTTGAGGAGCTTCATCAACACGGTGGCATCAACCAGGAAGAGAAGATAAAGACTGAGCTGGAAATCTCCACTGCTCTATCCAGGTTCAGTAGTGAAAAACATTTTGTGTAATATTTTTAGATTTGTTTTAGGCACAGCAAATATGTAGTCGAAATAGAAAAGTGGTAAATATACAGCCAGTTAGAGGCTTTAATGCAGCATTTGCAGGCTATAGTATGTGATAGCAGCTGCTACTTGTTTGTTTGCCTTGCTGTCTGGTAATCAGGTGATTTGCTCTATTTATTTCCTGTGACTCAAAGTATCATGTTCGAGCTGAGCCAAATAACTTGGCGCTATTTCCAATTAAAAGGTAACAGGTCAGGGCTTTCCGGAGGGGATTCAGAGTACAGCCTGGATGATTTTACATTTTTAGCAATTGTTTTTATATCTAAATAATATTTGTTTTCCTCAAACTCTCCAAATTTCAAATAATGTCCCTTACATATAGGTTTGGCCACAAGATGGCGATAGATTCCTGCAAACTTTCATAAAATCAACCTTTCACATGTTTTTTTTGCTGGCTTAGTTATGCAAGTAAAAACATCAGTATTTCGTGTTCTTGTACAAGCAATAACTTGAGTAATCAGGATTTTCCCCTGTTGTCCAGTCCAGTCCACTCAGCAGTCAGCGTGGGTGTTTTGTAATGATGCTTACAGAACTGCTGGGTGGGGTTTCTTCATTTCCACTTATCTAGTCACTGCTCAAACAGAGGCACAGACGGTAGAGAATCATTTCTCCCTTCTCTCCATATGCTTTCTGCCTTTTTACTTTTCCCTTCTCTTTAGCTTTGACTCCCTCCTTAATTATTAACCCCCCTCACCTCGTACCACACTTAGATATTGCCTTTACAGTCTTGTTGACTCCTTGAGATATAGTAAAGCCCTTTTATTTCTCTCTTTAATGCCAGCTGCTTTGTTTACTTCACACCAAGTTCCATTTCCATATTACTGATTTGTGTCTACAATATTACAATATGCATTTCTAACATGGTGGTTTTGACAACAGAGGTCCCAAGGGCGGAACTACATGCTCAGGAAAAGATTAAACACTTAGTGGATCATGGTGAGGAGACATCAAGTGCAGGGGAGACTGATAGTCTGTTAAGGGGACTGTGTGGCTTGGCAACATAATGAATAGCAGCCACTTGTCATAGCTTAGATAACTGTGGGTGAAATTAGAAGCATAACCAGGAAGAAGGTTTAGTCTTACTTGGGTTGAGATCACCCCACTTAGACTTTGTACGTAGGACCCCGTGTTTGAAAATCCTGTTGCGAGGTAAAGAGGAGCAATAATAAACAAGCCTTATCAGCAGCTGAGGTGAGCTACACTCACAGGAATTTGATGCCATCTTGGTCTGTTTCAGAGAGTCAGAGTTTGTTGACATGATGTGTGTAATTGAAAAAATGTGCAGACTCTGGCTGGTGTGTAAGCTTGCTAAATCTCTTTTGTTAGGTGATGACTAAGAATTTGGCATGCCTCTAAAGCTGTGTCAGTCAACACTGTTGTGATGAAGGGGAATGTTCCCACCGAAGCCTGCAACAATAAAGGAAGCTCAGCTCTCTTATAGATCCTGGTCCAAACATTCTGGTTCTCGGTTTTAGAATCACACTCAAGGTGTACACTCAGCCAGATGGGATATTTTATTCAAGGAAGCCTTATTGTTAGGTTTAAATTTGTTGTGTGTGTGTTCTCATATTCTTGGCCATGGCTGCTAAGATGACTTATTTTCTTTGATTCTTTAAAACGTCTGTGATAAATCTACATTTTAGTTGACAGATTTTATTTAATTAAACCTTTTGAGAATGTATTTCATAAATTCTCTCTAATTGAATAATAAATTCACAGAAATCCTTCTATATTCTCTCCACCCTTTATTATCATGTTCACGCATCATATTTATTGAAATGCACTCTCTGTTCACCAACTTTGTGTAGTTGCCAGAGTTTGTGTTGCAGAAATCAGTGGCCCTGTTCCCCCTATCTATGTATGTAAATGTAGGCTATTGGCTGGTTTCACAGACACAATGTAAATACACAGCATAGATACTGTACACCAAATACCAGTGGTATTCTTATGCTTGGGATCCAGAGCCTGCTTGTTTTCCTTCCAGATGTAAAATTGTCTCTGATTAGTTGGCTGAAATAAAACCAGCAGGGATTTTGTTATAGATGGCCATGATTGAGAGTCACTACCCAAGACTGAACAGGTATTTCAGTATTCTTACCCATATTTACCTGAGGCGCACAATAAAGAGCCTCATCAGTCAGAATGCCACCAGTTTAACGCACCATACAGATTTGCTGGAGCAAGCTGTTGTGTTTTTGTCTCTCTGTTTTCACTTTGGCTTGGCCTTATTGTGTCATTTTCCGAGTGAAAGCCCAGAGCTGGCTTACGTCAACTTTGTTCTGGAAACATTTACAAAAGAGGGCTGTGTGGCTTGCTTGGCAACCCATCTACAAATCCTTAATTATATTTATGTCCTGCCCTGTGGACTCTTAGTAGATTTCAGTGGGATGTGGCATATTACCGTTCTGCCGGGAAGTGCGTAAGGATGCAGAGTGAATGAGAGGATAGAGGGGTATTGTCTTTGTTTGCCCATGCAGGCAGAATGGCAGGACTCGAGCCATGCTGGAATGTAGCTCTGCTTCAGCCATCACTGCTACCCTAAAAGGACCTGAAATGTCTGCCCCATGAACACTTATGGGCGGGGCACTGCTACTATCCATCATGGCATATTAGGATAATCTTGGATTCATGGGCAAATTCAGAGAAATTAGCCATCACAATGTTTTTGTAACCTGTACTGCTGGCATTTAACCAGTGAGCCATGAATACCCAGATGCATGTGGTCCAGGGATGCGAGTATGCCATACTACTGTCAAGCTTAGACTTTTGGTTCCCACACAGGCTGCCCCTGCTAAAACATACTGTACTGTATGTACTCATGATACTGGAAGGAACATTAAAACCTTAAATCAAATGGCATGCTTTTACAGATTTACTTCAGTGTGCATTCTGTAGGTAAATAAATTGTTTTTCAGATAACCACATACAACTATACCCTGTACAGAGTAGATGTGGAAAGGGGTTTCCTGTATTACTGTGTGTCCTCTGAGAAGGACAACCCCCTTGACCCCCCTTGGAGAGCTGAATTAAATTTAGAGTCCATTAGATGGTTTGAAGCCATTAGCAGAGTAACCTGATGGATCCAGTGTCCTTGCAGTGGTTAATGCAGCCATCGTCTCATCCTCTCTCCACTCTCCCACCCTTTTTTCTCTGTAGAAGCCCAGGCAACCCCATAGAACAGTGTGGTAGGAAGTGACTGTTGTGTGCATCAGCAAAATGAAGCTTAAGACCTTGGTAGCAACAGCACTTGTACAGATGGGTGACAAATTGTTATAGCTGTAGGACTCTGAGCTACCCTTGTATCATCAAGGACCACACTTAGACCTTCAGCTTTGCTTTGGTGGTTTCCACTAAGACTGCAAGAGCATCCCCTAATTAGGCACTTCAGGACGAGAGTTTGAATGCGCTACAGGAGTTATTTGTCAGAGTCTGAGAGGCTGTAGTTAGTGAAGGGGTTAGAAGGAGCGTAGCCCTTCAGTCCCACAGGAGACAGTTAGAGACTCGTGAAAGGATGCAACCAAAAACAGAAGGGCAACGTGCAAGCTTTCCCTATTATAGTCCGCACTACACCAGGCTTCAACTGCATCATCAGCCAAAAGCCTTCACCACTCTGCTGGGCCTGGGTTTGGCTAGAGACCAAGCAGTTCCTTCAGTGATGTAAAACAGGCTGAAGTAGCAGGATTATGGGTATATACTGTACACTAATAATACTGTAAATAAAGAGTGTCATTAGATTTTTGGTTTAAAAAATATGTAATGGTTTTATTGTGTAAGTACACTTCAGCAGAGCAAATGTTTTCAAACACAGGGATGTAGCCAAACTACTTGAGGCATCGCTCTCTAATAATTACTCTGGCTTATACAGTAGGCTGTACTGGTCACTGTATTTATGTTTGTCTTTCCGTCTCTGACAGTCTGTCCATTTGTGTGCCCTTTCTGCTCTATAGGGTCTATAAGAGACAGAAAAGACCAGAGGAGGCCTTAAGCCAGTGTGAGAAGTCTCTGCAACTGCTGAAGGACTGTGCTCAGCCAGAGAAGACATGCTCTGTCTATAGGGACATGGCCACCATTGAGCAGGACAAAGGTCATTTGGACCGAGCCATAGAGCATCTCTCCAAGGTAAGGGGCATTACATATTGTACACAACTTTTAAGCACAACATATATAAACACTTCTTGAGAGGGTGCCAGGCTTTGTTGTTAGGTAATGTTCCCACACCTCTAATTTGGTGATATGTGATCTGTTTTATTTCACGTGGGGGTTTCTGCTAGGCTCATGCCATTGCTCTGAGTCACAGCCCAGAGGAGCTAGAGGGGGCTCAGATCTCCCACAGCCTGGCCCTCATGCTTTCTGCTGCAGCAGAGCCTCATCACAATGGTGAGTTTATTCACAGACGCAGGCTAGGCCTGAGCGATGTGCACAAGGGGTTAATCAGGATTTGAATCTCCCATTGTCTTTCTATATGTGAAGTTCTTTAAGATGGTGTTATGGAAACTAGACTTACAATAGCCTTATTGAAGACATGTGCAAGTTCAGTCGTGTCAGTATGATTCACCCATGTCATCTATCTCAAGGCAAATGTATGCTCCATGGTAGCTACGTAAAGCATAACATCTGGAAACCAAGACAATTAGAAGGGTTTATGTAGAAAAATGATCGTATTGCATTGATTCTGTAGCAGTATATGTTTTCAATTATTCTGTCAAGTACTGACATAATTTAAGTTAACATGCATAATTTGTGTGTTTTTCCCCATGTTGGTGTAGACTCTGCAGGTCACTACTTTGAGCAGAGTCTAAGTGCATACAAAAACTCTGCAGGTCCACAGGATCCCGCCTTTCTCGCTGCCCAGGATGATTTCTGTCGTTTCCTCCTTTTCAATGGCCAGCAAGAGGTTACATACACACACATACTTACAAACATACACGTCGTGAGACAATGCCACTACAGTGATTTCCTTATCATAGATATCTCATATTTTTTCTCATACAATTTTGAAACCCACAGCAGATTTTCATTCTGCTCACCTTTTTTGTTCAGAGAGCAGCGCCATGGAAACACCCTCAGAGTATGTGATTGCTAAACCGGGTGTGGCTCTCACCCCTGATGGAAAGAGATGATTTACCTATTTTCAATGTACCATTGCAGAGATGTGTGGAGATCCAGAGAGCTTCTCTCGCTACAAAGAGATCTACATTTGGTGACCCGAGTGCTGAGGTAGCAGACACCCTTCAGTTGATAGGAAGTGTGGAGATGACTGAGGGCAGGATAAAGCAGGCCCACAGGACCATGACAAAGGTAATCACAAGTTACAGAACACAAACGGCACAACTAATGTTTGTCTTGGTTACAACATGTAAATGCATATCAGAAATGCTGGACAGAGTAGAAGTTACTGTCATCCAATGTGACTCTGCCAAAGCATTTGGGAGGGTTTAATAAAAGGCCAGGAGTCAGTGGGTGTGTACATCTACACTAGCCTGTTCAAAATATACACACAAAGAGTCCCTGTCATATTGAGATGAGCTATTTCCACCATCCCTAAAGCTCAGTGCTATCAGTCGCATGCTAATCTTGGAAGAGTGCAGTGTGCAGAGTCGCCCTCCCTGGTGTAAAATATCACACAGAGTGACTTTGTGTTTCCTCAGTCTGGATGGAGCCTGACAGATGGGCAACACAACTTTGGAAGGAGAGTGGCAGTTTGCTAACTGCTGTCAATTAAAGGGACACTGACCCCAATTAGTGTGGCATGCCATTATGTCCTTTGAAACAAAAGTGACATTCCTATGTCTTTCAGCACACAGGTAATGAATAAACAGCAGCCTTTTAGTTCATTTAATCATGTCCCTTCTCCCATATCGGTTACTGTTTTACTTTATTCCTTATGTAATAAGTGTTTTTGTTTTTCACATGCAGTATGACTGCGCATGTTTGCCGTATGAGCTCAGTTCTGCCGCCCATCAAACATACTAAAATACACCAGTTAATGGTGATTTCTTCATACTAGTAATGACATGCCTGTAAGTAAAGGAGCCTGGTTGCTATGTTGATTTGTTATGGTGCAGAGGGGGGTCCAAGTCCCCCACTGACAGGGTACTTCAGGGCTCACTCTCTCTACACCACGTCCGACTAGTAACCTTTCTGAAGTACACTGACACAGAGCAGATATGTCAGGACAGATTTTTCCTGTCATCATGACACCATCTGCACTCTGATTGAGAAACTTTTGTTTTTCCAAAGGAAACCTGGCTCATACAGTAGATACAGTACATACAAAAAACAGAGAGAACAATGGCACACATACAGACATACACTTGACATTTCCCCCTTCCTCTGTAGTGCTGCTGAAAAAAAGCCCTTCCATTACATCAACCTTAGCAACAGTGAAAACATCCAAGAGGCCAGATGGAGCTGTTCCAGATTTCCCTGGTGAAGAGGGAAACTTTTCACTCCCTCTTTCCTGACTTTAACAAAGTTCTCTTCACTTCTTGTTATTTATGATGATTGCAAAAATGCAGGCAGGCTTTTATCATGTCTGTTGTGTCACTGTGTGGGTGCGTACGCTGTGTAATCATATACATGTGTTTGTGGATAAAAGTTAAGACTTTTCTGGATTTTGTTAAATTACGCAATATTTTCTGACGTCATAGAGCTAAGCAGTCACTGCTCATTACTCTCATTTGATTGGACCAAACTAAGTCTAGAGTGCAAAATGACTCGGGCTGCTTCTTAAATTTGTTGAGTTAACTATCTCAGATTCCTGGGTTGTTGGATTAGAGTCCTTGTAATAAATCTTGCAGATCCCCCTTGTTGACCCGACACTCCGAGTGGTCAGCACAGGTGTTATCTAAACCTTGGACTGCTACAGTGGTTATTTTGGGATGTTTAGTGCATTCACATGTTGCTAGGAAGTATTTATTCACCTCTGAGTATGAGTTGCACCTCTCATCTTCCACTGACCACTTACTCTGCTGTCATTAATTTGTTCATTTGTAATTTTAGTGCCTGGAGATCCAGAGTTTGTTGTACGGCCCTCAGCACAAGAAGACAAAAGCTACACAAAAAGCTGTGGATATGCTGGCCCGGTAAATCTACTGCCACTAATTACACTGTACTTTACAATATATTAAGACATTTGATTCTCCTGGTGATACATTGCCAGCCAACTGATTTTATTTAATAGTATGGTTAAGTTAGAGGAAAAGGTGAGTTGAAATAACAGACATGTTTCAGTAATGTTTCATATACTGTATGTTTTGCAGAGCACCAGAGGTTGCTGAGAGACAACAGAGGCAAGGTAGAAAGAGAACAAAACCTCACACATTTTCAGTTGTACCATCCAGCGGCAATGACGGAAACTCTGTGTCGGACTCTTGAAATGTTCTTTTTATTTTGTCACTACAATAACCTTGCAGGTTTGAACCAATAACTGTGTAAGAAATGTGTCTGTCTGTTAGAGATAATACTGGCAGCTGCCACTTCTGAAAATTAGCTTCAATTGCACTAGTCATGTCCACTGACAGTAAGTGATTTTGTGTCATTTTGTGCATTAGGTCAAATAAGTTAGCATTGAAGAAATACTCACACTCGGAAAACATTCCCACAATAGGTTTTAATTGTGTTAAGATATGAATCAATTTCCAACACGGGCTGGAACCTTTTAAACCAAAGCAATAATGCAATTTGTTCAATGGAAATCATTATGTCAATAAAAGCAATGATGTTGGGCTATCCATGGCGACAAACACTTATTGAACATTTGACTCATTAAACATTCTTTATACATCAATAGATTTTCTGTATGCTGATGTACACATTTTTTTATGCTATGAAATGGCACATGGTATCCAGATTACATAGTTTACATACATACACAGTAACCTAACAAAGATTCCTTATTAAGCCACAACTTAAGTGCACTGATGTAATAGTGTTTTTGTTTAAATTACTGCAGTTTGCAGATGAGATCATGTATGGAAGTATGTTGTATCTGGGCACTTAAATGCAACAAGTCATTTTAATTGAGGTTTCATTTTGTATATTTATGTTCTTTTCTAACAATGAACATATTCATAAAAGCATGCCATTTACGCTAACATTGCATTTCTGCACTTTTTTTTTTTTTTTTTTAACATGATGGTGCCAAAAAGCTAATCTGTGAAGACACTGCCCAATAGTTACAAAGTGTAAATTTTGCAGCCACAAAAATGTGCAAATCATGTAACCTCACTGTAATTATAGCGGACCATTTCTACCTCTGCAACTAGTACACAACACAGCAAACCCTAATGAACAGTCAATGCCACTAAGCTGATCATCCAAAAATAGTCATGGTCATGAACATGCTCTTAAGTTAGAGCAAAGGTGAATCCTTCAAGCCAACACTGTGATAACCAACAAATGTCTACGAGCTAAAGGCGTCCAGACAAGACATACTGTACCAAAGGTGATTATATTTTCTTTAACACTACCGCTGAATCCTTTAAATTAAGATTATGCTACTTCTTTTCTTTTCATCTTACTATTTGCTTTTCAAATTGGCAGCCCCTTTTTTGGAGTTCTAAATGGTATAATTTACCATTTTGAATTCTCAGCTCCCTAATCACATGTTGAGATCAAAATGTTCACTGTTGGGAAATTATAAATGTGTGGTATTGACACGTACCGTGAAAAGATTGACATTGATCGTGTAACCTGGTTATATAATGGACAATTATTTTTTTCTAATTAATCAATGTGTAATGTGCCATTAGTTGTGAGTAGAGTTAAATAATCTGAAAATACCTAACAACCACTTTTAAGTCCCACATTTACTTGCACTATACTGTGATTTCAGCTTTCAAAACTTGCAAATTAAGACAACTTACCATCTTTTTCACCACTTCCATTACACTGTCCTCAGCTACAAGCTTAACTATTTTCTGTACTCATCACTGACTACTGCTTAAAATAAACTGTTCCAGGATGCCGTTTACACTAAAACCATTCGATTTGGCAGCAGAGCTGAAGTCAAAAGAAAAATTAAAGCCTTAATCTGCAAACAGTGCACAGCACCTCATAACTCCAACTGTAAAAAGTTGGTTTGCATTATATATGGACCAAGTAGATTCAACAACATGGCAGACACAGCCACAATGTGATGGTCAGTGTGATGGGGCTCTGTAAACTGCAGAATGGGCTGTTAAAGCTGTACAGCACGGGTTAGTACAAAAATAGAGAAATCTAGAGAGAATAAACCTCTTTGAAAATAAACTGCAAGCTGTAAAAAGTTAACGCATACCAGCGCAGTACTCCGTCAGTATTGACCAAGATAAGAATTTGCTATATGTAGATGTTACAATCCTAACTTAAGCTAGCCCATATTAGTTAGCACTCAGTATTTTTTAATAGTAGTACTGCCATAATTAATACCATAAAAATATTTATTAATCTGGTCATTTTAACTAAATAACTGAATTTTGCTTTAATTGTGAGGTGCTGTTCGGTACACCAAGTTTTAGGTGACACACTCTAAGCAGGTACAGTAAAAGACTGCACCAAAATCAATTAGATATATAATGTTTAACTGCAAAAATTAAAGCATTGTTAGTGTCTGCAAACAGCATTAATGCCGTGTGTGTGGACTGCTGCGTCAGAACAAACTCTTTATATGCACCTCAACTAGTAACATTGGCAAGTACTAAGTTTGAAAATATTTTTGACTGAATTCCTTCTTAGTCATCTGTCGGGCTTTCAAGGTAAACTGTTGCAACTCTTTTCTCTTGAGAAATCTTTACCGGGGTCAGCTCTTGCTCTGAGGCTGCCTCAGCATGGCTACCCTGTACATCCATCTGGAAGGTGAAGGACTTTTCTGATGGCCCCAGTTTGATATGTTGCTCAGTTATTTCAGACGCAGACTCTCCTTTGTGAGTGAAGCCTTCACACTCTTCACCATACACATCATCCTCTTCTTTGGAGACTCTGAAGCTGTATCCTCCTCCTGCCCCACCCTGGAAGGCTTTCTCAGGCCCTAGATTAGAAGATCTGAGAGTTGCCATGATCTGCTCTTCAGATAGATCATCTCCTGCCTCCAGCAGCCCAGAGTCTTCCAGGGTTTGAGTCACGTTGAGCTCTGCAACTATAGTCATGGTGCCATTGTCACTTGACTGTTGCACTTTTTTGACATCAACGGCCACATTCTGTGGACTTTCACTACTCACTTTTGTGAGGAAAGCCAACTCCTCCCTCAGTGGACCCGACACTGAGCTTTGTAGCTTCTCTAGAGCTCCCTTCAGCTGATCTTTGGGCTCCAAAGAGTCCTCTCTCAGGAATTCAAGCATTGACTCCTGCACTATAGGGGAGACACGAACCTCTTCTTCTATGATGCACTCTGGGAAACTCTCTTTGACAAACGAGCGATCATCTGACATGAACTTGTATTTGTCACTTTCCTCTACAGTCACTCTTTTCGGAGGAAGATCTTCATCTTGATAATACCTCTCATCTGACAGGTCATCTACGATACCATAATGGCCATATGAGGTAATGCCACCACCCTCCTCAGGTTCAGAAAGATTATCATCTGGTGTGGACACAAAATACTCATTAGGCTCTAGGTCATGGGTGAAATATGAAGATTCACCCTCTCTAGAAACCTCTTGAACTTGTACAGATCCACCTTTGCAATGATCTGTATCTGTCATGGAGGTTTTCATGGCATCACCATCACTCCTCTGAAACTGAGCATCATGAGAAACATTTTCAAGCTCCTCAATTTGGAAATATGTTGAAGAGGGCTCATAAAAACTAGATTTGGACTTCTGTTCAAACTCCAGCTCCTCATCACTGTGTGACTCCACTGGTTCCTCAATGATTTCCACATTGACAGACTTATTTTCCAGGCCCCCGCCTCCCTGCAGGCCACTAATCAGGTTCTGGATCATGCTTCCTGTTGGTGTATCCTTGATGTCCTCCAGTGACACCTTCTTAGCCCCTTGGCTCAGTAGTTCCTCCAGTGCCGAGTCCTCAGAAAAATCCAGCTCTTCCTCTACTTTGGACTCCAGCACAATCTGTGTCTTAGTTGTGCCATCTTCCTGCTCAGTTTTCTCCACATGATACCTTACCTTCGATTCTCCCGAGGAGCAAACCTTAGCTTCCAAACCTGCTGGTTTTATCACTTTTTCAATGATCTCCTCCACAGACACGGAGTCTAATATCTTTTTCTCACTTGGGCCTAGCGTAGACTCTGTTTTCCCCTTATCTTTCAACTCGCCTCCATAAATATTATCTTTCTCTTTTTCATCTGACACTTGCTTTTTGCTTTCTGTCAAAGTTTTCATGCTCATCATTGGCGGCGACACCACTCTCACTGATTTGGTCTCGGTAGTGGAGGACTTGATGGGACTGACTTGGTTCTCTACCTGAGAGACCTGTTTGGTTTTCACAATTTTCTCCTCTGTTGTTTTCTGCACATTTGGACTAATTTGGTTTTCACTCTGGCCCGTTTGTTTATCTTTGGTGGTGCTGGTTGCAGGGGCAGAAGTGGCAGCCCGAGCTTTGGTGAATGAGACCATGTCCCTTCTGGATGCAGGGCTCTGATGCCGAGCTCTGACTGCAACTGAAATAGGAATGACCCTAGAGGGACTTATGGACCCAGAGGGAGGAACAGGGGATCTTCTCAGGTCTGAAGTCGGCGGCGTGTACCTGATATCCATATGTTGCCTGGTGGTTAAGGTGGAAGCTCTTGGAGTGTAAGGATGGGCAGGCATCTTGATATCTGAGACAGAGAATGAAGTAGCACGAATAATTGGATATAACCCCCCATTAAACCACTACTTGTTGTTTTTACACACAGATATGAGAGTGGTATCGATCTTCTCATCTAACTCTCAACAAGAAGGCAAATAAGCATTGTTGGCAACATGTCAGACTATTTCTTTTTAAAACTAGTCTTACAATGTACTCTTGTGATAAACATGTTATAACTAAGTACTTTTAAATACAGTACCTATTATTCTTTCTCTTTGATGTTGAGTCACCCTCCTATGAGCATCTTGCGGACCCACTCTCTCGCCTTCCAAGAGAGCCCTAAACAAACAAGAGACAAGACAAAATACATTTGAAGATGAGGGCAAACAAGTCATGACATTATTTCTTCCCATATATAGGGGAAAAAAGATCAAAAACAAATACCTCAAAAGACGCTGTACTTCATTCAGCTCTGCCATCTCAACCCTCTCAAACTAAACGCAACAGGCTTACAAGACGGTATGAACCCAGGACCTGGCCATATAGGGTGGTAATCATAAAAAACACAACAAGCCACTGTCATGTAATAAAGACCTTGTAATAATTAGCTTTAACAGCTCACCTCTCCTTGGCCATGCTTCAACAAACATACAACAGCAAACCAAAGTGCCTCAAAATGGAACAACCTCTCTGGAGAGTGCCTTCCGAAAGACTGAACTAAAAATAACAGCTACAACGCAGGGCTGTCCACGCTTCCCTATGAATCCCAAAGCAAAAGCTGACCCGTGACACATACAAAAACACATGCCACTGCCACGTCTCTGAGCAAACATTCTGTCTATTCCAAAAATTCAAAACAAACCAGATGAAGAGTCTGCCATATACAGGCACACTGGAGTGGAAAGATTCCTGGGAATTGGCTTAATACTAATAAAATGTTGGTATCCCTCAACAACTTCAACTGTTGAAGACCGCATAGATGACCTGCGATATAGGGTAAGATGTTATGATGTTACAAGGACAACTTAAAAAAAATCAACTGGATATTTTCATTCAAACATTAAAATACAGTATTATTTATTGACTGCTTTATAAATAGTCTGTTAGTATGTGACCTTGTGTGAATTTGGCTATGTTAGGAGTATGAAGATTAGACATGCCATGCTATTACAGGATATGAAATGCCATAAATAATTAGTCTTACTTTGTAAACACTTAAAATAAACTACAGAGAAAGTTCTCTATTAAAAATGCATATGCCGTATTTATAAGATATAGTATAGATATAGTAAATGTAAGCTACCACTTTTCAGTTTATCTAACTCAGTGGTCTGATGAGAGCACTTAGTGCCAAGACCACCAGGAAGCAAGCAGCTGATTTCTTCTAATGTGTTTGATGAAATCACTAATTAAGCTAAGAGTAACTTAAGGCAGTGGGGGGGGGGGGGGTAGTAGTCTCGTGCTGTTCTTGAAAGCATGGGACTATCACTGAAAAGAGAGGATGTACCTTTTTAAATTTCCACCCACTTTCTTAATTCACAAAAAAAGCGTACACCTGCTTTTCCTACCATGTCAAAATGTCTGCTGTGAAATGTATATTCTACTCGGTGATCATTTAAGTGTCTGTTTTGACTGGACAAATGACAAAATAAATAAGCTCATCACCTGTAGGCAGCCACCTCCATGCCCAGGTCCATCTTAACCTGGAGAAGGTGCTGATGCTCTCGCATCTTTTCCGCAATAGTGTCAGCCATCATGTTCCTCTCGTGCTCCAGCTGCTCAATAATCATCTGGACGAAAAAAGGCAAAAAAAAACAACAATGTTTTCACTTTGCACATAGTTTAATTTTAAGTTTGTGGTCTGTCCATTGGGTATTATATTTTTCTTGTGTATCCCTGCAATTTAACTGAAAATACTGTAATCATTCTGCTCCCTTGTTAACCATAAAGTGTATAACCATATTTTATTTTACTGCAGCCTACAGTGTTGTTAACTTTGTAAATCTGTGTTGTTTCTGTTTTGAGTCCCCACCACTTATTTTTATTGACTTCTAATGCACAAAGATGGCGAACTGGCTGAACACTGATCCCATTAACAGACTGCATTAATCATTTGGACCACTTAATCCAGTGACTGACTCTGTCATTTGTGCATAAGCCTGTTCCAATAACATTTAACATCCTACAACAGATGTCACACTCAATTCAAAATTTTACCACAGGGTTAAACTATGAGAAATATTGAAGCCATCCCTACAGTGTATGACCAGTGTAGTCATTTGTAACTGACTGACCTGCTTAGGGCTCCATCTTTAGGAGGCTAATAAGGATTTGTCAGTCTGACAGCTAATTGGTTTAAGTGGCTGGTGTAATCCAGCAGCTATAAAGTACTGGGGAGGTAAAATGCTGTTTAGCTACTCAAGCTATTCAATCCTTTTATACTGAGGTTAAATGTTGCACACAAGATCCCATGCTTTTGACAGTTAAGGGACCACAAACTTGTCAGGCACCACTTAATATTGGTAATGTCATTATGTATTGGGGTGGGCAACATCTACTGCATGTGGACAGGCTGAAGCCAGAATGAGCCTAGTTACAGGATCCTGTCATAGTTTCACCCCGGATTGTGATGATATAATGATTGCTTAGACCATCCTTTAGGCTTATGAATCAGTTTGATCATTTGTAGCAGCCACTTGCAGCTGCATCAGTGCCTTTAAGGATAGTGGGTGTGGCAGGGACAAGAGGGAGTAGCCTCTCCCCTCTCTCATGGCTCAGTGTGATAAAGGGGAGATTTGTATCACATTTGTAATATGTATTTCGGGACTTCTTAAAATACAAATAAATCCCATAACCTCTGGCGTCGAAATATAAATCTGGGCTTTCTCTGTCCTACTCCGTTTAATGGACTTTCCTCACCTGATATTCACTGAAGTCCACTCGGAATTTTTCCTGCATGTGCATCAGTTGTTCTTCAAGATGCATTTGAATCTGGCCTTGTTTTTCCGCCTCTGTGCGTAATTTGTCCAACTCTGAGGCATACAGCATCTTTTCCCTCTGCAGATCACTCAGCCTCGCCTGGTCCGTTTTAATCGACTGCTCCATCTCTTCCACCTTCTGCTGGTACATTTCAAAGGTCTCAATCCATCCTTCGGACAGACCGCGGGCATACTCTTGCACCTCTTCCATGGAGGCCGCCGGAGGCCCCCGATAAGTTTGCGTGATGATGGGTACCACCCTGGACTCCACCTGACGCCGGAGATGGTCCTTTTCTCGTCTGTGCGTATCCTCCAAGCATTTATACTCGTTCTCTAGTTGAAATAAACGCTGCTGGAGTTCACTGTTGGTCTTGTGAGCGTGTTGAATCTCCCTCCCGCAGCCTTTCAGCTCGCCACTGATGTCTTTGCACACCTCAGTCTGCTCGCTGCACAGAGACTGGACCATCTGCAACTCGCGCCATAGCTTCTCCCTCTCCATCTCTGCCTGGGACTTTTCAAACGACAGCTGCCCCACCATTCGCCTCAGATCGCACATCTCATCCTTGTACTTCGTCTCCCATTCCGCCCTCTTCGCTTGTCTGAGTTTATTTATTTCAGTAATAAGATGCGTATTTTCCTGCTCCAGTTGCTTCGTTCTGGAAAGATACTGGATAAGTCTGCTGTTGAGCTCCTGCAGCTGGTGTTTTTCGCTCTCAAAAGTTCTCTTGAAAGGCAACATTGTGGCATCTAATTATAAAAAGTGCGTTTAAAAATGTCCTGTTTGTATATTAAATCAGGAAACCGGTTGTCCCGGTGTCATTTGCTTGTGCGTCTGAGGGCACAACTGTGATGTAATTTGCGATCAGTGGCCTTTGACAAGTGCAAGAGGAGGAGGAGGAGGAGGAGGAGGGCGGGTCCTGCCTCACAGGATCGTCCCAAACGCGCCCGCGTCTCTGGCAGATGTTATGCTGCATTTAAGTGCTGTCTGAAATATTAACGCTCTGATCTCGCAATAATAACCAAATACGTGGTTAATACAACTGTGAGACTGTAAACCAAAAACTAAAGCTAGATGCTGAAAATGTGATAATGAGTCCAAATTATTGTTTTAGTTGCTACTTTGACTGAAATTTTACAGAGATATATTGTTTTATATCTATATTTACCTTTTTGTATTCATGTTTTCAACCCACTCCCCGCCAGAAAACTGCCTTTGTTATATTGTAATTTATTATTAAAATAAAGAATGTAGCCTGGTTTCAGACCAGTGATGGTGACACACATCAACGATTTTTTTCAGTAATTCTAATAATTATTAAAAAGTATGAAGTGAATGCAGTGAAAACGAAACTGTAATTAAGTCGTATTATCACGATAATTAAATATGTAACTTGTTTTAGACCTGTAAAATTCGTAGTCAGAGCTTACCGGAGGCACCTGAATGCATCACTTCCACACGGGCTTTTCATCATGTATTTGCCGGGGAATAGCCCCCCCAAGCGGACGAATGGTGAGCTGCGGGAGCCAAAATAAGCCTTTTTGTTTTTCAGTGTCCTGACATGAAAAGTGCGTAACAAACTATCCTTCCTTACAGAGTGTGAAAACCTGACTGCGTTATGAATGGAGGCGAACTTCTTGTCGTTACAGGTAAAGTAATAAGCGTTTGCCCATGAATACACAAACTTTTCAAATCGGCGTTCATTTTGAAGTGCGATTTATAATCCGTTTTTAAGGCTTTGGACCTTTCAGACAGTTCTTAGTGAACCCCAGTTGGACAGCAGCACAGGTAATGTTTGAAAAAAAAAGAAAGCCAGTGTTAAATGCCCACTGTGAGACATAAAAACTTAAAATGTCAAATATTTCATAATTTAAGGGGTTGAAGTCGCTCGGATTGGGAGAGCGGACTGATGTTTACATCAAGGAGGTACCAGTGAGTTATGTAAAGACTCAGCAAATCATTGCTGAGATATGGCAAACTCTTAACCCAAAGGTAAAAATAAAGTCTTCAAGTCAAGACCAGGGCCGTATGAATTTGATTGTTAAAAATACTGAGGTAATGAGTCACTCTTACCCAGAGCATTTTGAGCACATACCAAAAATAAAAAGTCCAATTATCAATTATTTGGATGTTATTTTTAACAATTTCATTTATATTGAATTTGTTATTCCCCAACATATAGGTCTAAATGCTATTTTAAAGACTAATCCACACTACCAAGAATACAATAATGAAACCTATTCATTAGTCTGATTAACTTAAAACGAGTCTTTATATATATTTTAAATATATTTTGTGCAGAAACACTGGAATCAAACCATAAATATCCACCACCTGTTAAGCTTTTATTAGTAGAGTGTAAACTACAGAGGACATGACCTCAATGGTAGCTACGGCCCTGGTCAAAATAAGTGCTGAAACACATCAATACGCTCTGCTTATGGTATGAGAAGGTGCATATCTCACTTTACCCTCTGTGTGTGTGTGTGTCCCAGTTTGCTGTACATCTGGGCATAGCCAGAGGTTCCACTGTCGTCATCCTGGAGCAAACGGGGAAGAACAGTGGATACAGAGACAAAGATGTGTGTGGCTTCTGTCCTGAAAGTCACTGCTGTGTGGAAGGAGGGCCAGAGAAACTGGACTCAGTCGTTAACATGAGGGCCGTCTCCAAAGAGTTCAAACAAGCAGGGAAGGATGTCATTTATTCAAGAGACGCTGGCAGGTAGACATCTGTCCCTGCGATGTGTGTTGACAGACACTCAGGAATATGAGATAATGCTTTCTGTCGTCCTCTCAGGTACCTGTGTGATTTTGCGTATTATTGCTCGCTGTATCACGGTCAGAGGAGAGCGGCCCTCATCCATGTGCCCTCATCTGGCAGCCTGACCTCAGCTGACAGACTGGTGCCTCTGCTGCAGACCGTCATTCGGACCATGCTCGACCAGCTGGAGGACCCTTCAGAGACGGCATGAAGAGATGATGACAGCGGACTTCCTTAAAACCAGCAGACACGGTGAGGTCGATCTTCTAATAAAGACATTTCACACCACACAAACAGACACCATATCACTGAATGGGGTGGATGAGAAACCGTGGCCTCAGAGGGAATTAAATAAAACAAACGTAGTCATAGTTCTCATTCATTTATTTATTCAAAATTTCAGGGAAAAAAAGAAAATACAAGAAATTCTCAGATACACATTTGGAGATGGCATGTCAAAAATACACCATCTCACCTATAGGTGTGAAAAAACTTTGAGGCCTCAGATACAGATCTTGAAAAAAGACAGTCTAGTGAAGATGTTTTGATTATTTCTTTCCCTAATTAGGTAATGAACACAGATCTTGTGAAAGTATTGTAATAAAATAATAGTAGTAGACCAAGGCCCCCTCAGAAGGTATAGGAATGCAAATCATAAAAACAGAGGCATGACAATGATAAACCTCAAACTTATTATTGCAGTTTGAATGCACTGACGCACCCTCCATGAACCTGAGGTTTGCATGAAGAACATTCTGAAGAATTAAAGTGATAAAGATGACTAAAAGTTGAATGTTTTTAAGTTAGTTACTGTATATTTACGATGCAATCTGGTAATGCAAAAAAGCAACTAGTGTGAAGCTGTAAACTTAGGCCTATCGTCTTTTTCTAATCATGTTTATTCTTTACCACGACTACCCGTAATCTACGCAACATCCCTGTCCTATATATGTCCACGTGTTTATTTAAATGCTGTAGTTATGACAGGTTTGTGATCTAATGGTAACTAGTAATTCAACAGTAATTCACCTCACAACAGGTTAATGTAATGTCTACTCCCAGAACTGAAAAGTTGAAATATATCATTAAATGTTTGTATTTTATCATGACATATATCCAAACGGAAAAACAAAAATAAATGCACAGATATGTTAAGTAACTACACAAGCTGTTTGCTTGTAAGTGGTGATTTCTGTACCAATGTGATATTCAGCAGCAATCAGACTGTTTTTCAACCAAAAGATTGTTCACTCTTTGTTTATTCTCTTAAATCATGCACAGATAAAATGCTTAAGAATAACCTAGACTGAGCACCCAGATTTCACATTAGAAGTTACCCAGTGGCCTATTTATCATCCCATTTTTTTAAATTATTGCTTTTTGAGTATTAATTTCAACATTAATTTTATTTCAAATGATTTAATGCCTCCAGCCCAGAGGCCCTTGCACTGAGACAGCACTCCCCCAAGAGGTTTTATGAGAAGCTTTGAGATGTAAAAACTCCTTTGAAACAGCAGCATCAGTGTAAGAAGCAGTACATCAGGCCACAAAAGGCGTGTTGAGTTTACTTCCAAATGATCAAAAAGTCGGAAAATGGTCACTGAGAGATTCACCCTGATGACAGTGGAAATTAGCTATCACTAGAGCTAGAACGTCATGGCATTCAGCAGGTAGGCTTGCACAGGGGAGATGATGGCGTTCACATAAACACAGAGTTTATGGGGTAAGAAAAAACATGAAATCTAATCCAACATTGACTGAATGATTGAAATTGTCCATTTAGAACTGAAGGTACAAACATGTAGGTGGTGGAGTTGCTGCTATTGCTATAAAGGTTTTGTGTAGAAAGCACAGAAATGTCCTCATTACATTCGCAGTACTGATCAATACACATAACCGAATGCATTTTTTTGGGAGTGTGAATCTGGATGATACTTTGCAATAAACTAAAGTTGCGGGGTTGTGCTGTAACCTTTCAGCATTACAGGCCGCAGGTAAACAGCAAATACATTTTTATTTTCTTGGAGGTCAAAACATTTTCCCTTTTTAAATATTCCCCATGATAACCGTTTAGACTTCTATATAAATGCATTTTAGGTGAGAAAATGAAGGTTTCTGTCTTTTGAGGATTTGAGGTTGTGACAATATTTTAGGAGTCAGTGGAGATGGAATGTCTGATGTTGATGTTGTGCCCCGGCCTCTTGTCTTATCAAATACTGCACTGCACCTGCTCAAAGCCTTGTAACACTGTAAACTATCCAGTCTAATTAAAGTGTAGGTTGACATAATTCTGTAATATTTTGTCACATAAATACCCAACAACAATTTAAAGTGATTCCGCAGAGAACAAAACCACATTGCACTGCTGCAAACAGTCCTTTCCTTTGTATTCTCAGAGGTACAAACTTACTTTTCGTAAATCAGTGGGCCAGAAATTAGTGGGTTGAACTCACAACAGTTAAAACCTACACACAGATATTCCATCTCCTGTCCTAGTCCGCTTTGTGAGGTTCATCTAGATCCCTGTGGGTTTTATCCAGATAATGAGGTTTCTAAACAAACTGATAAGAGAGAGTGAGATGTACTTGTTTTCCATATGCATACATATATTTAAAGAGTGAGGTAGATATATACTTGAAGGAAAAAAAAATGTTTAAGTCCCCCAGTCATGACACCAAAGAAAAAATACATACAAAAAAATCCAACTTTATACTGAATCATGGGGCATTTATACAGTGATTTAAACTGATATCACAAAAGGAAAATAAAAAATAAATAAATAACACTCCTACAGAAGAAAAAAAAAACTTCAAAGAAAGGAAAAAAAAAATAATCACCAGGCAACATTTCCAAAAGATGAGGAGAAATCCTTCAAAACACTACTCAGCCTCCATTTTAAGACCTTTTCCATTCATGACATTGAAATGTGTTCCCTTCCCTGGACTTTAACCCATCCTTTATTTGGTTATCAGAAGCAGTGATTATGAAGACAAACAATAAGACCTGTTCTCACCTTGAAGAAGTAACATTAGAAGTGGCGTTGTATTGCGCTTGAGAGTGCTGAAGTAATAATAAAAATTTTTTTTAAAAATCTGATTTTGAATGTTTGAGAGATGGCATAATTAAGGCAAACAAGACAACCCAATTAGCCCTATTGTGTCAAGAAGAGGCAGGAAATGGATGGGTTAAAATACCAGATCTGTTATAAAGTAAATATCTTGTATACTGGAACTAATCCTGACTTCAAAAGGAGGCACGGGGGAGGGGGGGCAGGTACAGTATGTCAGTATGTTGTAGAGGTCAGTGAGGGGCCGGGGGGGGGGGGGGGCTGAGACAAGTAGAGGACGATCATGAGAATGTGTGGAGAAAGCAAAGAAGCATTTACTTTGACCTGAGATTGAGTCGCACCTAGAGGGCAACGCTAGGCGCAGTGCTAGACACAAGTACAAAAAGGGTGCAGAAAGTACACACTCACACGTTGAGCTAAGGTGTCCATTCCAAATAATAATAATAATAATTATAATATAGACATCAACAAAACAAATACAGGAGGAAATATTTCATAAAAATAAAAGGCAATGAGCAAAATATAATGTTACAGAAAAACTTTTGGGGCAACAGAAGAAAAAATGGTTTTATACCTAAATCATCTGATTTTTTGTTGTTTTCTTTTCGAAGATATTAGAAATGGACTGTAGTGGAGACCATAAAATACCAAACCTGAAGGATTTCTTTATATATAACATCCAAAAAGAGAAAAAGAATAAAATAGCAGCTTTGTTCTGTACAGACATAGAGGCAAACATTTTGAACCGTAAAAAGGTTTTAAAAAAGTGACATAACCAATGATGTGTATAAAAACGATCCTGCAGTCTAAAATACAACTGTAAGACCTTCATATGTGTTTGAAATGTAGAGAAACTAATGACTATTCCAAAAGAGACCTGCTGTGATTTAAAAGTTATCTCTAGGCTACTGAAATCCGATCCAACACCTTCTCGTTGTCTGTCTCAGGTCTGCGACTCTTGTTTGTTTGTTGTGGCGTATTTGGTGCCATTTAATTTGAACAGCAGTATCAACAAAGTTCACCTCCCACATGAAATGCACACTGAAAAAAATGTCATAAGGTTTGAATCAATGAAAGTGGAGGCAGAGTCGTATCCCTTGACAGTGACGTTCAGTGATTTGCAGTGTGAGACGGATACTTTGATGTTTTGTTTAGATTTGTTTTTATTATTAAAACAAAGAGACTGAGGCTGTGATTCAGAGTTGGCTGACTCAAGTCACATGTGTACTTCCCGCAGATGTTCGTAAGATGTACGTGATGAAGTGGAACGTTTTTAGTTGGATCTGAATGGACTTTGGTGGTGCTACAGAACGTTTCGGTAAGCCCATCACCAGCAACAGCATGCTGGCTTTTCAAATGTTATTGTATGGAAACTATAGGAATGAATGATTCTTTTTACTAATCTGCCAATTATTTTCTCAATTAATTGATCAATTGTTTGATATATGAAATGTCAGAAAACACATCCAGTTTACTATCACACAAGACAAAAAAAAAGCAGCAAATCCTCATTTGTGAAAAAATGTCTTTAACCAATTACCAAATTAGTTGCAGATTTTTGGTCGATTGACTAATTATTTCAACTTCATGAAAATATAATGACATTTGAAAATGGTTATTTTTGATAAACCCCCTATTTGGATTTAAGTTGAAGAGTAAAAGCTACGATAGGCTGCACATATCACCTGTTATTCTTTGGGTGTCCCATGTACACAGCTGATCATAATTCCCAGAATAATTATGCTTTATGCCACAAATATGGATTTTAAATTGGTATATTGTATATCTAAGAATCTTGTTGTCATTTAATGTTATCAACCGGCTTGTGGTTACTTAACTACATGTTTATTAATTGTCGGTTATTATTAATTATTTAAGAACCCAGTTGTTTATACAAATAATCCTTTTAAGATGAATTCATACTGATGTTGTGTCAATTGATTTGAAAGAAACATTAACTTTAAATTTGAGTTTAGTGTTTCTTTTCAAAGTATCACAAGGCTTGCTAGATTTATTCCACCCCCAATGCAGACGCTGCATATTCTGAGAAAGCTTTGACTGCAGGTGTGAATGCAGCCCATCTCAACAGTAACACTGTATTCTGTCCTGTTAGACCTCCCCACACACAACTGCTCCAGGAGCAGTTGGTACTAAAAGACAGGCATGCAGTCTGAATACCACCAAACAATTATGGTATTATTTCCCAGACAGACTTATCTCAACTCTGAATCACAGCCTTAAACAAGAAGGGAGACCTTTGTGAAAATTGAAGAAACGACTTGATTTGGCAATAGTTTGGCAGATACACAATAGGCCCTCCTCTTCCATTTTGACCCGCTCCTGACAGGACCTACACCCATAGAAATATCAACAGGAAAATGAAACAATGATAAGAGGCATCCTCACTTGACATGAGCAAGTCCGCTCATGCAAAGTAATTTTGATGGAAAGTCATTTAGAAATGGAGCTATGCCATATTATAGAGAGAATCACGTGTTTGTATAAATACACACTCAGATATCCACAACATCCTCTCTGAAATCATCAGGAAAAAAGTGCTCTTCTGTTGGATTTGCTGGCAGATATGCTAAAAAAAAAGATTTTCTAAACCTGTAAATCAGGATACATGCCTGTGTTGTTTTCCTTCTTGAAGGACTTATGCAACAAAGACTGAAATTCAGGCTGCACAGGAAGGAGTTCCCCAGTGTCGAGTCTGAGCCACCAAACTCCAAATGCTTTAGCAGTTTTCTGTGCTATTTTTCGGTTTTTACAGTTTGACCTTAAAGGAGTGGAGAGACCATCTACTGGCACACAGTAGAGGAAAGTCATTTCTTACCTCATCCATCTCTCCTTAAGAGATGGAGGAGAGGTTTGTGTTACCCTGTGTAAGAGGAGGAGGGGCTGGTCTGATATCAGCAGGCCGACGACTGGGGCAGTGGTAACGCCCGTTCGTTCTTTCTGCCCCCATTCATGTGTGCATAGGGTTGCATCTCGTCAAAGTTGGGCCGCAGCACCACCACAGGCCCGTTGGCCGAAACATGTCCTGAGTGCTTGTCCAAGGCTTGGCCTGGAGACGCCAAGGCCGAGGCAACCGGGCCCGGGGAGGAGGGAGAGACAGGTCCCAGTAATGGAGTACTCGGGCCTTGCAAGGGGGATAACTGCTGGGTAGAAGGAGGCGGCGTGCCTCCTGTACACCCTGACGAGGAGGCGGCCGCAGCAGAGGGCTGCCTGGTGGATGCAGGGTCCAATGGAATGTTCTCCATGTTTTCTACCTCCATGTCCAGCTCCTCTGTGTCTGGCGGCTTGTTCTCCTCACTGTAGAAGAAGCTCATTTCCCTGAAGGGAGGATCCAGTTCATCTTTGATGCTGCTGATGATCTCCAGGAAGGACGGACGCATCTTGGGGTTATACTGCCAGCACATCCTCATCAGCTCAAACCTGAGAGCGACGTACAAAAGAGAAAAGGATTAGGAATGTACAGCCGATTCTTCATTTTGGTCTTTTTTGTTATTAATGCTGAAAAGACCATATACCGACTTACAAACTTACTGTAGGCTGCTGAAGCTCATATAAGCTTTGGCTTAACAAAATAAGACCTGTGGATTTTGTCCCCCTTCTCAGAGTGTAATTATGCTAGGATGGGAATACTTCACAGCCAGTATGGACAAGAGGAATGATTACAGCAGCCAACAACTCTTTTAATGTACGTATGGGCATGCAAGTATTGTGTTAAGACAGATTTGGAAAAAATATAAACCTATCCTTTAAAACTTTAGGGTGGGAAGACTTCACGTTACTCACCAGCAGGTGGCAGGAGACAGTGAAGTTTAAGCCCATTTCAGTACTCTCTGGCACTAAAACAAAGTTCACTATATTGATCTTGAAAAAAAAACTATGTAGACACATTTATTACAGTACATTATTATAGTACTGTAAAATAGTAATATATTGCTACTCACTGGATTACTACTGTTAACCACAGTAAATGTTTGACAAATGATTTGATTCACTTTCCTGCTGACTGGTTGGAAATGTATTCTGCGCCTTTCAGAACATCCACATAAACAGACTCAGTGTTTTTTCTCAGCCGTCTTTGTTTCACATGTTTAATATTCCTGTTAGTGGGTGTGAATGTAATGTATATACCTTTAGCCTGATGGCAACAGCTCATGCTGTAAAAATACCTGCTCTTATCCTTTGGACTTGCTGATTAATTTCATACAGGTTTGTTGTTGACAGGCACTCTCATTGAACATGCTACATTAGCTAAATGATCCTGTGGTTTAATTCCATGTATCAGAGCAGGTCAACCTTTTTAAAGGCAGTTCAAATGAGACATTTAAAATTTGGATGTGTTTTATTTATTGCTACATTTGAACACACAGTGAGATCAGTAATGCAGCATGTACTCAGCAGCACAGTAAGTCATACGTAAGGTTACTGTGCCAGGCCAGCAGCCGAGCTTTGGGAATGTCAAAACAACATCATAAAAGGGAGGATTATTACAGTTTTGTGTGGTGCTACACCACACACCACAACTTCAATTATACACAAACAAGCTAAGAATACTCTCCAAGGCCCGCTGACATAAACACCTCAGTCATCTCTCCTCCACTCTTGCTGTTCCCTCTCTCTTGTTTTCTTTCTCTCCCTCTCCCCCAGTGGTCTCTTTGCAGCCTACAACAGCCTCTGCAGCTGGGTGCCAGCTCCTCTCTGCACAGAGGAATTATGGGTAGAGCTTTCCTAAGCACGTGCCTGCTTCATACTCTGAAGCAGCAGGGGGGCGGCTCTGGCTTGTTTTTCAGCAGCGCAGCAAGTGTCTTAAAGTTGACGTTCAGATGTCCAAACCCACGCACCAAAGACCTCCAATGACAAGACGTGTAATGCTTGGAGCCGGGCCGACACACCAGGGCAACCTGTCTGCATAGCTCTGACCCGCTGAAACTTTTACCCCACCATCTGTTGCTGCGCACGAGGCTTGTTGATGCAAATCTAGAAAACAAACACTGCAGTAAATCTAGACTTCTTGTCAGCATACTGCCAATCATGGCAAACACAGACACATGTTATTGCCATTAAGCTAAATTGACTTACTTTTGACCTGTCGTCAGTGACGTAACAGCTGACTACATGAGATGTACAGTACATGTACTATATAAGAACAACTCGCCTCGTTCTTCTGCTGAAAAGAGCTCCTCAAGGTCAAACAACAACTTCTGTTTCACTGCATCTTTTTCCCTTGTGTTTGTTTAAAGCCTTACTGACTTAGCTTTAACTTGTAAGCAACCTGTGCGTGATCAAGGTATTCTGCTTAGCTTTATATCTTTATGTTTAGCTGTACGTCTGTATCGGTAAATTTGTCCCATGCACTGTCTTTAAGTATAGTGAGAGCTAAACTGGAGTCAAATCCCTTGTATGTGTCCACACACTTGGCCAATGAAGCTGATTCTGAACTTTTGTGCCGCATCACTAAATGCTGGGTGTTACAAGCAAATATCTGGTGTGATAGATGCTTTCAAAATGAAATATGGAGGCTGTCGGGCTTTTATAAAAAAAACTCTGCACTAGTCTAGACACAGCCAAAATTTCACCAGACTAAGAGATGGACAAAAAGGCCTTGAAACACTCCGATACAATCAGAAACAGACACACTTGGCCTGAAAGTGTGAGTGCAAAGCAGTCTCCAAACAACTATGGTAAATGTTTAATAAACCTGAACGGGAATCTCTTGCAGCAGAACTGCAAAACTTCACACATGCAACATCCTCAGTATGGTGAAACCTTGATGTATAATAGCACTGTAAGTGATACTGCACATTCCACACTAAATCAGGAGGTTTAATATGATCAGAGTCTGCGTTTCATTTTCGCCCAGCCCTGCGAGGGAGAATGCACTTTTGTCAATGGGAAACTCGAGACAGAGACGTGGGAAATCCAATCAGTGACCCACAGCTACCTGACCATGGGAAAGACAGTACAAGGCGGAGACACTGAAAGCTCTCCAAATATGACTCATCCCTCCCTCTGTCTGTTATCCTGCCCACTTTCTCTTCTTGTATCTTTCTATTCAGTCTTTGTATGGACTTCTGGCTTTACTACACTTCCACAGTCTTCTGGAAATCTCCATTAAGTCACTACAGGAGAGGCGACCAGTGGCAGCAGACTGACTTCCCTGTATGTTGCTCACAGACCAGGAGCCTAACCCCCCACCCGACCACCACCACCTCTGTAACACAATCCACACACTCCTGTAATCAGGACAAAACAGTCAGGCTGCCATAGAAACCAGAGGTTTGTGTCTGCACAACACTCTGCCCTTTTTTCTACACGCACGCTCTTTCTAAGGTGAGGTCAGCCATGGAGAGTGGGAGGGGAGAGAGCAGAATGCCTTCTTATTGAGGTCAGAGAGGGAGAGGAGAAATGCATATATCCAGCGCTGCATGCTGACAAGCAGGCTGTGCTGTGTTTTCTCTTCTCCAACAGCCAGGGTGATTCATTAATGAATTATGAATTAATTAATTAATTCTTTCTCCGTCTCTCTCACTCCCTTTGCTGACGGACAGACACCATCTCCCTCCTCATGACCCTTCTCGGTGGCAGGAATGAGGGGCATCTTTCACACACGGGTCGTGGCATCCCTTCTATGGGCCGACGCTGACGGGTGAAGAGGCTTCTCACTGCCAGCTGACCACCGTCAACGGACCACATTTAACCTGTGACGTTAATGTCGGGCCTCATCTTGGCTCTACCTTAGTATACACACCACATGATATCCTACACACTTAAAACCACAACTTAAAATAGACGCTGGGCAAAATATTATCGGGACAGGAGGCGTACGAGGAGGTGGCAGTAGAGGATAAAACAATACATCCCTCAAGGCTGTTGTAACACAAACCTGGAAGGCCTAAATTGATTGATATTACACAGTTATTGATCACAGATACAAGGAGACTTACAGCATGTCAGGGCAGTTGTCAGGTTTGTCCAAGAGTCCTCCCTCCATGACAAAGCGCAGCACTTGTTCATTGGACATGCCCTGGTAAGGCTGTTCT
The DNA here is from genome assembly GCA_005408345.1 of Macquaria australasica. NCBI lineage: Eukaryota > Metazoa > Chordata > Actinopteri > Centrarchiformes > Percichthyidae > Macquaria > Macquaria australasica. Next base: position 584,609 of record SEMN01000262.1, read on the forward strand.
GCTAAGGTGGCGATCTCCCACAGCACGACACCAAATGACCTGCGGTAAGAAATGAAACACAATTTTATGAGATATATTTACATTTGCCTCTTATCTGATGGTAATTCAGAAATACTTTCACTGGCCGCAACAGCAGAAAAAGAATAAGGCTGCTGTAGTTAAGGCCACCAAGCACAGCAGTTTTTACTTTTTTATTACTTCTAAATAAATCTTACATTTAAAGGACCAAACTAGTGTTTGTCCAAGAATGTGTCTATTACAACTCATTTACAACACAACACAGGTGCGTGGGATCAAAAATATTCTCGGCTGTAAAGACACCAAGCAATCATGCACACTGTTGGTCATTTGTACTAACTTTATTAAGGACATTTCGGTCCTCTGACCTTCATCAGGTAAAATTCACTGAATTCCTTTATTGAATTGTTCCTGATGAAGGTCTGAGGGCCAAAACATCATTAATGAAGTGAGCACAAGTGGTCGACTGTGTGCAGAATTCTGTGGTTTCTTCATTTTCCATCTTATTACAAATCATGTACAGTATACCTTCCGTTAATGCTAACCATCTTTCAAAACATGCTGTAGTATTTTCAACTTTTGAATTGTGTTTTTCACACCTTTCAGGCAGCCAATGGTTTCTTTTTTCTTCACTAAAAATCTGCTTACTTGCTTGAGTTTGGTAATCCATTACAGTGAATATAATGTCTGCTTTTATTAGTTGGATATACCACACAGCGTGTTGCATTGCCACACAGCAGTAGCATTATGCAACTTTTAAGTGGAGACTGAATTTGTAGCCTATGCGTGATTTGCAGTCAATTAGCTAATTAAAAGCAAAAACAAGCAGAATATATTTGATGAGGCAAGCAAAAAAACACTGGTACGGTCCTTTTTAAAGCTGCAGTAATCAATATTTTTGTATTAACAATGGGTCAAATGACTATGTGGATTGTGAGAGAATTATCACCCACCCCTGCAGTTCCCCACAGCTCTGAACTTTGCAAGGTGATGTTATGCCAGTGTTGTGTTTACAGCTTGCTCTGCTGTCCCAACGTGGCCAAAAAAAATCTATTAATTCAGCTTTAAGATGCTTTTCGTGTAAATAGTTATTAAAATGTGTGTTTAACGTTCTGTGGATTTCTGCCTTTAAATGGCCAAAACAACTGATTAATGCTGCTTTAGATAATATAGGAATTTGAAGTGGTAGTATTTAGTGTATGAGTAACCTGTTAACTAAAATTTAATGGTCAGAGCAAGAGTAACCTGACAACATTTAGTCAGCAGAGGATGTTTGAGAACGATATGAGAGAACCAGCACTTCTCCTTATGTTATCTACACCATGTTGAACCTAAAACCTGGCAGCCTAAGTATTAAGAACAATGTGAGCTGTGTATCAGTGTACCAGTCAGTGAATCACAATGATTTCATTACTGCAGGACAAACCTGAGTGTAAAGTATTTACAGTAAACGTCACCTCAGTTTAACCTCAAGCTACCTTGCACTGAGATTACTATGAAACTATTCATGAAGAAAATTCTTAACTTGACTAACAAAGACCACAATATTTGTTCACTCTTGCTAGTCATATTTTCACCACTGGCATGAGTCTATAAAACAGCCTTATTACAACACTGCTGAAACAGTCTTGTGCAGACAGACAAAGCCACATTTACACAGCTTTTCTTGATCAACAAAATAAAAAAAGTCACCTACTCGTGAATTCCTAAAGGAGCCCAGAATGGGTTTGTCTTGCACTAAACTTCATCTGTACAACATCAAAGAGGAAGATATAGTATACAAATGTGGAGGTGGGTTTGTGCTGGCACTGCAACCTATCATTTGAGAACATCTGGAGCAGTTTAAGCCCACTCTTAAGGACTGACCCGTGGGACATTTTGAGTTGGGAAACAAAAACTTGCAAGGGAGCTTACTAAGGAGCTAGTAAACACTTGTATTACTCCACAACAATATCGCTCCAGATAGAAAAATGTAGCAGTAAGCTGAGATTTCACCGCAAGTGTCAGTAAAAAAAGATTTATCTTGTTCTATACTCTTCTGTCCCGAAGAGAGGAATTTCCAGAGAGCTAGCTGGAAACCAAAAGATTTTGATGGTTTTGGAAGTACTAGCTGTCATTGCATACACAGAGAGGATAGAGGGCAGGAAATGCATGTTCACACTGTTAAGTAAAGAATGTTGTTAACAATATGGGCTGTAAAGCGATCTATATGTTTTTTATAGTTTTGACTCCACAGCATGAACTGCTTTAGCGTATCCACACGCACAAAGACACAGTATGTAGACATTTCTGGAATACGAGTCCCCCGGATTAGGGCAGGTTTCCGCATGTATAATGCAGGCTTGTGAGTGTGTATCAGAGTGATGTGTTCTCATACCAGACATCAGACATTGTAGTGAACACGCCATCTTTTAGCGACTCTGGAGACATCCAGCGGACAGGCAGCAGGCCCTTTCCTCCTTTTCGGTAGTAATCCGTCTCATAAATATCTCTGGTCATGCCAAAATCTGAAGAGAAAAATGAAAACAGAGGTTGGGGAAGCCACTAAATATCACTCATTCTGTGTGGGAGAAGAAGCTCCATTCCCTCACCTCCTCCCTCCCTCTGTCCATCTACATTAAGACTCCACTGCCTCAGGCACTCACTGAAATCCAAACACTTATTTTCGAGGCCGGTAGAGTGGGTTCAGCATTGAGCAACCACGGGAGGCTGAGGGCATCGTATTAACTTGACTTACCTCCAATCTTCACAGTGAAGTCCTCAGCTACCATGCAGTTCCTGGCAGCCAGATCTCTGTGGACAAATTTGTTGGCATTTAGGTACGACATGCCGTCGGCGATTTCCCCTGCCATCTGGATCATCTTTTTGAGCGGGGGTAGGACCTGGCTGGTGGAGTTCTGTGGCAGAGTGAGAGGGGAGATGAGGCGAGTGGGTAAAGGTCATGAAAAAACACTTCTGTCATCTTTTTCTGCTTTCCACCACACTGGTTACAGTTCAGTATTACAAAGTGAGGGATGGATGCTGTGTGTGTGTGTGTGTGGAAATGTGCACATGGGTGTTGGAGAAAGACAGAAAAAAAGGGGAACAGGATGTGTGTACGTGTTCACACATTAGCATGTATGTATGATAATTCACACCATCACCTATTTCTATAAGAGACAGGAAGCATCTGATATAGAGCTGAAGTGTGTGTGTGAGAGAGTGTGAGGAAAAGCTGCTTACTTCTTTTCGCAGAGAGCGCAGGTGGCTCTTGAGATCTCCACGGGTCATCAGCTCCATTATCACCAAGGTTGGCTGTCCTTGAGAGACCACGCCCAGCAGCCGCACCTACACCAATCACAATACAGCAGAGGTCAGGTGGGATGAGTCAAAAGCTGTGTCCCAAGTCCAAACCACACATTAAATCTAAGCAGGTTTTGAGTATGTAGTGTGTTTGTACAGGAAAAGTGATGAGATAACTCAAATCGGTCAGTAAGCATACCAAAGAACCCTTCATTTTTGAGTGTGCTGTTGATGGAATTCTCCCACAATGCAATGCACATGTGCAATGTAGCAGCTGCTCATAGCTGGAAAGAAATTTAAAACTAACTACAGATGGCGGTGAAACCGCTCCAAGAACACCTCAGGAAAAAAAAAAAGATTACATTTTTGGAAAGAGGTTTGCCTTTCTCTCTGAAGTTTTACTGGAAGTGGTTGTCTAAAGTCACAGTTTGATTGATATCCGATGGCATGTGCATATTATCACTTCCTGTTAGTATAACATGAGTATAATATGATTTCTTGCATACTAACTGCCAAAACAACAAACTACAAAGATTAGTATATAGCATAATGTATAAAATGTGTAGGTAGTAAGGTAGGTAGCACTCTAGGTTAAAAGAAACCGTTCAGTTGTTAATATTTCACATACATTTATATTAGAAAAAACAGCTTCTCTTTAACTTGCTTTGAAGACTGTAAAAAATCAATTTCCTTTAAATTATTCAAATTTAATTTAATAATTGAGTGTTTGGCTTTTTAGCAGCCAGAGTTGATAAAAAGGTTGTAACAGCAGCTTTCCAAAGGGAAAATCTTTAACACATGCGTTTAACGTAGTTAATGAGACTGTGATCATGCTGATGAGAGAATGTACACAGTCTCCCAGAGGCTGAGCCCTGCCTCAGGCTGCCTGAGTAAAGATATCCACAGTGTACTCAGTGCTTGTGACCTGCTGACACCTTTCACTCTGCATCTATGCAGATTAATTAGGACATAATGATAATCGAGAGCACCGTCTTGCAACTGGGTTCAACGTAACAATTTGTTGGTTTATTTTTAGCCATATTGTGATGATTTTATCTGCATTTATTTAAGGCTTTTCTCACTTAGGTGCCTGCTGGTAACCATTTTAGGCCGTGTCCCTCTTACCACATGGTGACAGTTGAACTCCTTCATGACAGAGGCTTCGTTCAAAAACTCAATGCGCTCCCTCATGCTGGCCGACTCATTGACCGTCTTGATGGCCACTCGTGTCTCAGGTTCATCCTTGACCACTCCCTTGGCGATGCCTTCGTACACCATGCCAAAGGAGCCCTGGCCCAGCTCCTTGTGCATCGTGATCTTCTCCCTGGCCACCTCCCACTCATCCGGGACGTACACTGGCACGACACAAGGGACAGCAGGTCAACACCACATACACACCCCGAAATGTAACGGTGAAGAAAATGAGAAGCCATTCAATATTCTTACTCTCAGCAGCACTGAAGTACTCTGGGTTGACAGACGCATAAAGGACTCCATTCCCCAATCTGTCACTATTCCTGTTGACACAAAGACAGCTAAGTTAGTCAGCAGGCAGCTCTGATTGTGGATGGGATGTGTAATTCTCTATCTACTCTTTGCCACAGGGGAAATGTTAATGAAAACAACACCTATTAACTCTAATTAACGTTACACTGGTCATTAAGTTTCATGAGCACAGCGAGGTAGAACAGCATTATCAAGAGACCTTGTCTGGCAATGTGGAAAGCATGTTCATAAAGATACTTGCCTCTTTTTGTTCACAAAGAAGAGAATTGTGGTGAGGCTGGCAATGAAAAGTGTCACTATGATGGGAATTATGATGACCAAGTAGAACGTAACACCATCGTCTCCTGTCAGACAGAACAGAAAAACAAAAGTGTCATTTCTTATCTACTTTAAATTAGTTTAAATTTGCCAGTACACAGTATTTAAATGTGTTTCATTACGTTTGGGTGGAGGCACATAGAAGGACACACTCTCTGTCCAGGAGCCGTTCCCCGCTAGTGAAGTGGCGCGCACACGAGCAGAGTAATTTCCTGAGCCGAGGTTGGTCAGCCGAGCTCCTCTGTGCTCGCGGTAATGCTGTCGCGACACACACTCGTGTTTCTCAGGCTGAAAGGAAACAAACACATTGTGGTTACTGTTTGAAAGATATCAAACAGTCAAGGTCAACAGTCAGATAAGGAGTGTAAAACTGAGTACTGTACGTTCTGTTGTTTAAAAAAAAACAAAAACAAAAAAAAAAAAGGTTAAAGCCAGTATAGGGACCGTCAGATCTATCACTTTTAAAGACCCGCTCCACTCAAAAGTGTGTTTTGCTTTTGTTACATCACTTGGATGTTTGAGCTTCACTGTGCAGAATGATGTATGTGCAGAGTTTGACACTACAAGGCTGTTTTCACATCAATACATTTTTAAGAATTTTTAACCACTTGATTGAACTTTTTTGTGGAAAAACCATATCAGACACAAACTAGTATCCCATGCAATATATTTTTTTGGTATTTTGATATATGTCTTAAAACATGTCTGAGGGGGTCTTCAGTTATACCCAACCTGGCTCACCTCAGTCCCCAGACGGAACTTGATCTCATACATCAGGATGAGTCCGTTGGGCATAATGGGCTCTGGCCAGTGCAGCACCACACAACCCTCAACCTTGTCACTCCTCTCATAGATCACCTTTCCAGGGATGTCATCTGCTTTGACTGGGAGACACACACACACACATTATAACAAGAACGTGTCCACAATATGCCGTAAGAGAAGGTGTTACACCATAATGTGCCACATTTCCATCATAGATTGTATCCAGGTCCATTTCTAACCTGCAGGTTTGGTCCTGGAGAAGACGAAGGCTCCAGCGCTGCAGCGCCCCACCTCCTCATTGCAGGCATGGATGTCAATGCGGTAGACAGTGAAGGGCCGCAGGTTAGGGATCTCTAAATATTCTGCTGTGCTCTTGTCCTCTGAGAAGGGGTACTCCTTGATAGGAGGAATGCCATCTGTACTGTTATCCCCCGGGCCCAGCGTGGTGTTCCCACTACCAACACCCTCATGCAACAGTGTGTTGTTAGCCACACCAAAAACATCTCTACGTCGACGATCTGGAGGTCTGAAATACAGAGGGACAAACGGATGCAACAGCTGTAAGAAAGATGATTTAAGTATAGTGAACACTGTTATGACAATAAAAGACAAATAGGTGTCCTGGAAATCCTATTGTAACAAATAATTGTAGGTTTATAACTGCCAAAAGCATTTTACACAAAGCTGAAGCATCGTGCTAAACCGGGTGGTGTGAGTGTGTGTGTGTGTGTATTGTGTCTGTGTGTGTCTGTGTGCGCCATGTGTCCAGATGCTGCATACTACTCCCTGTGGAGCTGTGTGGAAGGATGAGGTCAGACAGATCACGGCGAGGTGGACAGACAGAGAAAGGCAGACGCATAGAGAGATTTTTCCACAAGAAAAAACAAAACAAAAAAACTTTCTGTCCAACATTTCCCAATCAACAACAAAAAAGTCTAACAGGGAAGATATTTGTGACACCAACATTCTGAACCCAACTGTTCAATCATAATGACCAATTTTCAGCAGCCAAACTGAGAGCATTGCACTGGATGGACACGTGGTCTCATAGTGCAGATGATAAGCTGTGGAGCTGCCTGGAGCTGGACATCGTCATAACTGAGGGCAAGCAGGCGGTGACAGCTGTGACTGTAGTAGCAAGCAGAGGCACAACAGGGCACAGGGCAACTTGCCTACAGTTACCTTTCACAGTTACCTGTGAAACCTACGGGTTAGTTGGCTGAGACAGACAGACAGACAAAGAGAAGAGTCCTGGCTCTGACTGAGTTGGAAAATTAAAGCTGTATTGACAACAGGTGATATACAGTATATGGTGACTCAACAGAGCTCTTGCAACGTAAGAAATGTTTAGGAATAGTTTGGAAATATAATAAGGAGAGCATGAATAGGTGGCTCAGACATGATTCAAACTGTATACTGGTAATTAGGGCTACAACTAACAAGAATTTCATTATTGATTGATATGCCCATTTTGTCCTCAATTAATAGATTCATTGCTTAGTCTATAAAATGTGAATAATGCCCACCGCAATTCCCCAAAGCCAAAGGTGACACCTTAAAATAGCTTGTTTTGTCAGACAGCAGTCCAACAGTCCAAAACCCAAAGATATTCAATTCAAATATCAAACAAGACAAAGCAAGTCCTCACAATTAAGAAGCTGGAACCTGAGAAGTTTTGGGGACTTTTGCTTAAAATAAATGACTTCAAGTGATAAATCCATTCTCAAAATAGCTGCTGATTATTTTTCTGCTGATCCACTGATCGTTTCAGCTCTACCGGGAGTAATAAACTGCTAAACTAGGAGACCTAACTGAGCAAAGCTACAGTCAGGCATCTTTTGTGTCTGAGCAGACACACACCTACGGGAGGAGTGCACAGACACAGACAGGTCTGTGGGAAAGCCCAGTCGCACGGACATGTCAGCATTCCTCTCTTGACAGTTATAACTGGTGCGGTACAATCCAAAGTCCAGCACTCAAAAAACTGCTACTGTTACAACTGAAAATACATAAAAAATATCTCATTAGTAAATCTTGAGCTATCCTGTATTAAAAGCGATAGAGCATTCGGGAGAGAGATGGATAGAGCCCACTGAGAGGCCAGATGAAAGAAAGCTTCAGGGATCTAATTTCTGTATGTGCAATAAGAGTGTTAAGCAGGGCAGTCCTGACACTGTGAGAAGGCTCCTCAGCTGACTGAAGCATGACCTTATAACTAACTTACTACAGTTAGTGTCCTGACCTCGCCTGCTAAAAAAAGATCTACCTTTACGCAATGGAATCCAGAGAGGAAAGCCGTGACTACACATTTAGTCTTTGGCGAGTAGGGCACATTACTAGCGCTTGGCCTTAACTGCAGCAACACATACTGCAGGCTCACGAAGAAGAGGTTCCTCATCAATTCATCTTGTATGTGAACTCATCATGAGTTTCAACAGCAGGGGATTGCAGTAAATAAATGCTCCAGTTAGCTGATAACAGGTTTTGGATCGTACCACAAGGTCTCCTAAACAGACACTGGCAGCCATCCTCTTTGTGCAGCCACCCTCCTCTCCTCCAGTAAATCAGTCTGCCTTCCTTACAGCACTTTCTGTTTCTCTTCTGTCGCTGATGGGGCTCTTCCCTAATTCATTTAAATTCCAGATGGATTCACTGTACATTTCCTGGCAGCTGTCTCGCTCCAGAAAAGAAAAAGAAAAAGAAAAAAGAAAAAAACGAGTCCAGGACAAAGAGAGCGTGCAAGGGGAGGAGGAGAGTGGAGTGGGACAGAATGGAAAACATTTCCTCTTCTTTCTGTTTCTGTTTTCACTCGCCCTCTTTCCCCTCACCCTGGGTCTAAACCCTGAACTTTTGAAAAAACCTCTCTGATTTTCGAGGCCTTTCCCTGGAGTGGTTTGTAATAATGCTGGCTCTGTTACATTGGACAGTCTGTGCATACGCAGGCAGAGCCCTTCGCTGCAGGCCCGGGACCTGCCATCCGCCTGTTTCCTAGACAGCTATACTATAACAAATCAACACAGCCAGACTGAGAAGGAAGAGGGGGGGCAGATATGAGTTCAATTACAATAGAAAGCTATGTTTTAGTATTCTTCCTAAGACATATCGATCCAATACCACAACAGCATTGCAGCAGAAAAGAGAAGGGCACCGTAACGCTGTTTGAATGAATGAACTTTGGAGGCTCAGAGGCATCGTTTAAAGCTATGGATTTATAAGATACCTGCTGAGTGTTCTTAGTGAGATGCAACACGTATATCAAAGGTCTCAATATTTTAAAGTGTTGGAGATGAAGTGTTAGGGCACCTATTCACAAATGCATAGATTGTCTGTGAACGGAGCGGGAGTCTTTGAAACAGTGAAACATCCTTAGCCACGAGCAAGTTAAATGATAACACAACACAGATGTCAGTTCCTATTGTGCAGAAGAAAAGCCTAAGCAGCTACGAGTGTGCAGCCAAACTAGGCCCTTCAGACTCCTTAATCACATCTCTCTCCTGGGTTTGTTTGTGTTGCCTAAATTGCTGCCTGCTAGGTCCTAACATCCCCCGTGCCACCGTTGCCACGGCAACAGAAAGCCACAAGAGCGCTAAGAAGGCTTTGGATCGTACTCAGCTTGTCTCCTCATCTGCACCACCCGACAAAAAGGGCCGAGCCCAGCGGGCCGGCTCAGCCCCCGTCAGTTCCATATACGCCCCCATGCTCGGATCCTGTCAGCTCCACAGAGGAGACATTACACCCGGGCCGCCACCTCATTCCTCATTTTGACCCATCAGGGCAAACAGGTTCAGCTCTTTGATGGCCATCTCCGCAGAATGAAAGAAGGCACAGAGCTTTAAACCGTTTAAGGAGATCACCATGAGACTGATATTATATCTCCCCTCCATCTTTGGCTTACTATACCTCGGCAGAAAGATGGCATTGTGAAGGAAGTTCTCGAAAACTTTAAAAAAGACGCGGTCATCCTTCTCCCGGTCCTTCTCCTCTGGAGTTTTCTGGCAAGCACAGCATGGGCCCTTCTCTGCCCCTGCCAGGTCTGACTTGGTGGGCTTGGTGTTCTCTTCCATGTCTGTGAGACCTGTGGCTGGGATACGGATTGGGATCTTCAGCTCTGTTTAAGGAGAAACCAAGAGGGTTTAGCGATGGGCAGCATTCTGCATCACCAGAGCAGCTACTTATAATATTTCTTGACACATTTCCTGCACAGTTAGGTTTCCATATTAAAAGGAATAGCTTAATATTTTGGGAAACACACTGAATTCACTTTCTTGTTGAGAGTAAGATGAGATTGCTACCACTCTCATGTCTATAAGTAAATATGAAGCTACAGCCAGCAGCTGGTGAGCTTAGCACTGGAAAATGGTGGAAGCAGCAAGCTAGACTCTATCCAAAGGTAAAAAAAAAAATCTGCTTATCAGCAACTCTAAAGCTCACTATTTAAAATGTTAGATCTTGTTTGTATCATCTGTACAAAAATCAAGCGTAAAAATGACCCGTTTCCAGTCTTTACGCTGAGCTAAGCTAACTAGTTGCTGGCTGTAGCTGCATATTAAACGTACAGACATAAGAGTGGTATCAATCTTCTCAACTAACTCTTGGCAAGAAGGCAAATACTGTAAAACATATTTCCCCAAAACGTATTTTATTAAATGACAAGGCTCATCAGTAGGAAAGGTCAGATTACTGTTGTAGAATGAGTAATGCAGACCTTTGGAGCAGTAGTTATGTTGGTAGAGCTCCCTGTCCTCAGGCTGCTGCTGCCAGCGGACCAGGTAGTAGGTCAGATTGCCGTTGGGAAAGACTGGAGGTGACCACTTCACCATCAGCTTGGTTGAGGAGTTGGCATATGCACGGGGTTCTTTGGGTATAGACGGCACTGCAACAGGGCCAAAGTCAGGGTATGTTGCATTAAAACATTGTTCACTTGTTTACCTGGTTACGTACAGTAATTACAGAGAAGGATGTATCACAAGTAATTTACCAACAGGTGGGCAGACTTACGCGATGGGCGTGTGCGAATGTAGATTATATCACTCTTTGCCCCAGAAATGTGTTTGTCCTCCACCTGCAGGGTAATGGCCTTCACAAAAATAGCATACTGGGTCCAGGGCTTGAGGTGTTGAAGACTGACTTTTGGGTCAGTGGTTTTATCCTGAGGGAAATCCACATCCACCATGTGCCAGCTGTTTGAGCCACAGCCATCCTGGCCGTCGAACTCTGTGATGTTCTGGAAAGGGCTGGTGAAGACACAAAACACGGCTGTGCATTGACAAAAAGGACTTCACTCAAAAATGACATGTTCACCATTTACAGAAAAAATTAGATCTACTCCTACCAAAATTAATTGTTGGTATGAAAAGTACAACACATTGTAGGTCATGTTTGAAGATATGATTCATCATAAAAACAATGGTTTTTACAAATGCTGTGTATTTTACATTACTGACAACCATTTTCCAAGGCATACCATGCGATTTTTGATTGATTACCTACCCTCAAGGCAGCCATTTCTTTCGCTTTGTAACAGTTCTATAAGAAAATCTAACAGGTAATCAAACCCAGATCTCAAACAATAAGCAGACATGGATGTTGTGAATTTGGTTGTTTGTTTTGCATTAGAGGAATTCTTCTATTGGTCATCTGAAATCAGAGTCCCTCAAAGGCAAGAAATCCATACAAAAGCTCAAACATTGTCTTTAAAGAATGGCTGGCAGTAATGTGAAGTGCACACAGTTAGTATTGATTGGGGTAAGATATGCAAAACCAAACAGATATGATCATCTAAGATTTTGTTTTTCCATAAAATAGATCTGATTTTGAGTGGAATCCTGTGTGTTTGACACATAAAGTTCTGACTATCAAGAAACATAAATAGTATTAAAAAGAAATCTTCACCAATACTCACTCTGCCTCAATGTAGAGTTCATTTTATAATATGATAGTGTGTTGCTGAGAATAGTACTCACGACTCCTTGTAGTAGACTATGAAGCTGATAAGGTCTGCGTACTCCAGCGGCCGGTAGCGCTCCCATGCCAGCCTGATCATATGACTTGATGTGATGTTAGACTTGAACTTCAAGACATGACTTTCACCTGTTGTGACAGAGCAGGACCCTCAATAAGACGCATATACAAAATTAAAACGAAATATTGTGGCTTTTTTAATCCCATATTTTCTTTTTTCAAGATCACTCGCAACCAAAATGTAGAACATGTGAATATACTCACAACTGGCTCTTTCACCGTTGTTACGGAAATCACCCTCCTCCGGCTTCACAGTTATGCCCGTCTTATCCCACATCGTATGGATCTCAGACATGCAGAGTTTGGGGTTCAGACGGAAGAAGAGACGTCCAGCCCGAATTGTCAGGTTGTGCTGACTCCAGTCCCACAGATACTGCAGGTGCTGGTTGTTGATGGCGGAGAACGAATACATGCTGATAAAGGAAAGAGATCAAGAGGAGGTTACACAACCATCTCATGTAGATAAAAAAAGAGAAGCTGAAGTTGAAAAAAAAAAAGAAATGTTGTTAAAAAGAGCTTTTGTTTTGCCACCTGGTGGCAGCGTTAAGCACCAACAGAGGTGGACATCACATGTGCTCAGGTTTGTCTGTCTGACAATGAGCCTGGGTCTGTACAGAGGAGGACATGAGACAGAAACAGTGCCCTGCCAACACTCTGAGCTCCAGCAGTCCGAGAACACCTCCAGAGCGAAGGGAATGTCTACCATCCTCAACAGCATTCCACTGAGTGAAACTTTACCCTGGGAGAAACGACAACAAGGGCGACAGGATTTCCCACGACCCCTCTGGCCATTACCAAAAAAAACTTTCCTTCATATCTAAGACTGCTGCTGATATCACAGTAAATGCTGATGGACCGGAGACTTGACTGAAGCCACACTTACTTATCTGGCCTGTCTGCATGACTTTTAAAATGACACCACTCTATCTGCAAACAGAGTCACAAGACACTGTTATATTTAGATGTATCAATTTACATTAATGTACACATCCCCCATGCAGGGCAGACACTCCTTCAACAAGAAGTCACTCTGACATTTATGTAACTTCAATGATATGTTGGTGGCAGCCTCCCTGCTAGGCTGCGGTTTGCTCGTGTCCTCTAATTCCCCCAGTCACCGCACACAAGCATGCACACATTCACAGGCAAAGAGTAGCAGACGAACGGCGCAGACGAGCCATACTTGTCGATGAGTTCCTGCCCATTGATGTAACGCAGGCTTTTGAGGAAGGACAGCGAGCCAAGTGCGTGGGAGTGTCGAATCTTCACATAGCCCGTCACTGTCTGGATCAATCCCATGAAGTTCTCCAACTCAGATGCTATGTTATCTGGTGACAGGGGATAAACACACACACACACACACAGAAATACAAATCAGCATATGAAAGCCACATTAAATAATCCACAGGGACATCTACTGCTACTATGACACCCTGACTAACCCTTAATGCAAATATCCCAATTAGCACTGCGTTGTAAGCCTTTCTCATATGTTGAGCTTACCGTGTTAGCCACCCTGTCAACTGAGCAAATAAACAGTATTATAGCATAATGTGATAATTGGGTTAGAGTGCAGGAAGCAGATGAAATGTTGATTTTGTGCATCCCAGCAGCTTAGACCACCAAGCTCTTTTACTTTATCTGTCTCAGTAATCATAACATTTGCTGGGCAGTCAAGTGCAATATAGTGTGGTAAAATGTTAGTATCATGTAGTCAGTAAAGGATTGCTACAGAGTAATATACGGCAGATTGTAGCCAAATTAAATATTCTATGTCCTGCTGGCTAGTGTTTGAGAACAGATAACTACAAGTTAACATTTCCTGGAGTGTAGCGTAAGGTCTACTATGCTAAGTTAAACTGCAAAATATACAATATATGTGGTGTTAAAGGCACTGTGCTTCTGCGTGGCTGCACTCACTTCCACGGCGGATGTTAATGTCCAGGTTGCCTTCGATGACGGTGCAGTCCTTCAGGCTCTGAGCAGCATCCACAGAGTCGATGACAGGGGATGTGCAGGGCTTATCACACGGGCCATCGCAGGCACTGCATAACATACTGTACACAGCAGAAGTAGAGGGAAGGAGTGAATGAGAAGACAGAGACAAACTGTCGAATAATGAGCAAAATCTTATGTGAACTTTTCTACCTCACCCTGAAATAATCTGTCCACTCCCTAGCTCCCAAGCATTCCAAAGGATTCAGGCAAATAAATTCACTGCATGATACAAGGTCACCTCTCACATGGAGAGTTTAATCTTTTATGGGCCCTCATCTGAACTCTGTTTCGTGAGAGAGTGACTCACTGTATTGACCTCAGAGACAAAACAGCAGTGGTATGGCCAAAAAATATACAGCAGCAGAGATTCGGCATGGAAAGTTTGGGAATTGACAAGACAAAACAGGGAGGAAAGTATTTCCTATTCTAGGTTAATGTCAAACAAAGGAAACGTCAAGTGGACATTTCAGCTGAGTCTCTTCTTAAAACCTTTGAGTGTTAATCTGTAAAATCTACCAGTGGTGAGTGTTGAAAACAAAGCACTATGTTGAATTTGAATCATTAATAGTCCAACATGCTCTTAACCTCTTAGCACTTAGCACAGCTTTGAGACCTACTTTAAGAAAGGGACCTGTGAAGGGCCAGGTCAGGAGAAGTTCAGCTCAAGGATACTTTATGCAAATTGGTTAATTATGCATTAGTACACTGTGAACACAAGCGGCTTTAGTGTCTGTGAATACTGAAGAGAAACCACGCTGCTATTCACAGAATTAAGGAAATAATACTAAGACAGAACATTAAAGAAGAATACTTAAACCTTGAGAAATCTTAGACATAATTTAAAATGGTTAGTTTAAGGAGCTCTTCCTAATATTTTGTACATCCAGTGTCACCTGGCATGGCATTTCCAAATCATCAGGACCTTAACTAGAAATGAAGGGTACGTCTTTACCGATTTGTCTCGTTGCGTGTGAAGCCAGAGGGGCAGTCGGGCATACATTCTCCGCCGTGGATGACAAAGTGAGTGTCACCAGGCAGGTGCACTTGAGAGCACAGGTCCATGTTGATGCAGCGCCAGCCCTCAAACTTGTAAGTGCCTGGGGGACAGTCTGGCACGCAGCGATCCTCGTGGTTGTAGTGGAGGCAGGCGGAGCAGGCCATGTCATTGTTGGGTTCAGTACAGCTGCCCAGGCACTGGCTGTGGCAACACTCCCCCTTGTCTGTACAGGCAAGCTTGCAGTGTTCTGGGCATACTGGAGGAGACAGAGAAAGATGGGGAAGAGGTCAGTTGTGGATGGGTGCAAACAGTCTGCGACGCTGGACACTATTACAACAAAGTCAAGGATGATAAAGGTCAAAGCGATACAAAACAGCTTGTGATTTAAATGTCATGTACAAGTGTAGCATAGCTTCAGAACTTAGTAAATAGTGAAACTAAGGCAAAGATAATTAAGATTGTTATTATTATTGTTATTATCTGCTTGGTGACAGGCCAGAAAGCAAATAAATAGGTTAAAGAGAAGCGTAGAGTCAGTGTGCATACACAGCATGTATATATACACACACCAGTTTATTAGGTACATTTTGCTAATGCAGTTTAATCCAACAGTCCTGTAATAAAACCTTCCTTCATCAAGGTTATAATGTTCAGTGTCTGTTAAAACTGTTTTTAAGCGGTGTTGATTTAACACCTGTGTTACAGTGTTGAACTGTATTGATTTATACAGAGAGGTGTGTCTGTTATTTGGATGGACAAAATAATAGAAACACCAGTCACTACAACGCTGGAGAGCCAGCAGGGGTAAAAATCTGTGCCAGTTGTACTAGTAAAACGCAGAGCTGGCCTCTGATCACATCTAATGTGATCACCCATAGTTTCATCTATTCTTTGATAGCAATTTGAAAAACAAAATCCTGGTAGTAAATTTATGCTTGTCTCTTGTTTTTCAACCAGGGGGATTGTTTAGACAAAAAAATAAAAAATAAAATTATACATTAGCCTATCTTATTTTATTAATATTATTTCTATAATGGAAGAAAATACAATTGCAGCTTGAATAAAACTCTTACTCCCACAATTACAGCTTCTAAGAAAAGAACTACAGTACGTCCTTCCAGGCAGTAAGAAAAACTGACAGAAAAACTATTGTGTGGGGTGTTTCAAATTAAGCTTGAGCAACATGAATAATAGAAACTCCTCACTGTTTACTGAGCATCACTGAGAAACCAAAACCCATAACAATATGTTATCAATAACACAGAGCATTTTCCCCAAATAGTACATTTGATAGATTGTGCATCCTGACAGTTTGTCAGATTCATCTAAGAGAGCTCACAAAATGACCATTAATGTATCAGCCTTCAGCTCCAGGGAATAAGTCTTTCCAAATCCAAACTTGGACATAGAGAAGACAAAAGTTACCAGGAAATACCCATTCAGGTAATAAGACATAAGAAAATTTGATCAGTGC
Organism: Macquaria australasica; assembly: GCA_005408345.1. Classification (NCBI taxonomy): domain Eukaryota; kingdom Metazoa; phylum Chordata; class Actinopteri; order Centrarchiformes; family Percichthyidae; genus Macquaria; species Macquaria australasica. Next base: position 600,988 of record SEMN01000262.1, read on the forward strand.
ATGTTTGCAAATTTAACAACTACTTCTGATAATCTCATCGGCTTCACGCTAAAATTAACAGTGACACAGATGAAAGTGGCAAATGGAAGGCGTCTGTTTTTAATGCTCAAAGGCTCATTTTTACTGTAGCCTATTTATAGAGAAGCACTTCTGGAAAAGCAGATGTAAAAGGGAAGAAAGCAGATGATTCCCACTGCTAACTAATCTTGAGACACTGCAGGCAGGGGTGTCCTAGTTTCAGATTCAGAGTGCACTCCATAGAAACAGCACCTGGAGTGTGTGTGGACCTGTATGAAAAGGCCTGGTGACAAGGTTTTCTGCTAATGACCGTTCCCTGTTTGAAGAGTCTCTGTCAAGATAAAGAGCTGCTCTGGGAAAGACTGAGTCAAGGGTTCAGGTTTCTTTGAGAAAATGTGTAACAGATAAGAAATCTATCCTAATTTGTTAAAAAATAAAAGAAATCTGCCTTTTTTTGCATATTAGAAATTGTGCACAATGCAAAGCCCTGCTCCCCCCTTGCCCCTGTGCTGTTTGTGTATTTGAGCCTTAAGTGTTTACTATTTATTGTTATGCTCTTTCTTTTTGCTGCAAAACAAATTTCCCCACAGGGGTAATAAAGCTGAACTGAACTACAGTGAACTAAACTGAAATAAGAGGCACTCCTGGTTCCTTAGCAACCGCCTCCTGGTGAAAAGCCAGAGCTGCAAGGAAATGTGCACACACACACAATCATACACCCTCATACAAAAGCACACTAAAACACACATTTCACCACTCTCTTTCATGCATGTTATTATAATTTGCAAGACTGTGACACTACACATATTACTTCATTGTGATCAGTGTCATTATTTCAGCCATCCTCATAGCAAATACTTTTATAGGGATACACATCATGAAGAATGAGTGTGCGTGTGTGTGTGTGTGTACGCGTGTGTGTGTGTGTGTGTGTGTGTGTGCCAGAGAGAAAGAAGAATGGGAGCTCTGCTTGTTTATTTGTTTTTAAATTAAACGCGGGTGTTGGAGCATCGGTGGTTCGCTTTGTGAATCAGTCAAGAAAATGAAGCCGGCTGCTGAGCTAATCTCTTGATGAATATTTCATGTTGCTTTACAAAACATCTGTGTAGGTTAAGAACGTGACGGTGCACTACAGCAGTGCTGCAGAGCAAACACACACTCCCACAGTGCCAACTCCAGTTTCGCTTCACAAGGGATGGGAGGATGATCATTCCCACTCCTGACAAGTTTCTCAAATACTTGCCATTCTTTCTCACATCCAGTCAAATTTAATAGTGCAGAAGAGGTGAAATGGTCTGTTTGGAAAATTCCTTCAGGATTCTATGACAAAAGAAAAACCAAAACACCTCTGGCTATTTCCTCAAAAAATCTAATCTAATTCAGTAGACCTGACACAATATCTTTATTGTTCAATACACTGCAGTACCTCAGTACCTATATGGCCTTTACTGGGCTATGAATAGCTGCACGCTACGTACATGTTCTGCCAAACCACGCATTGACTGGCTCTGTGGTACTTCATGAATAGTGTATCTAACTGTTTGGGATCTGATCCAAAACAAATGGCAAAGTTCTTTTTTTCTTTTTTCTTTTAGTACAGCCATCAAATGCCAACACACACAGGTTCTCACATGACAGCTGTGATTTGATTGGAAATATGATGCTGATAGTGTGTTTAAAGCAGGTAGATCAGTGTTGCACATTTGCAGAGTGAGTAAAAAAAATAAATAAAAAAATTAAAAAAAACAAGAGAAACATCAGCGAGGCTTCATTTTCTTGGAATCCTACCAAAAGGGGGCAGCCAAGGCAAACTCTAATGAGCCTTATTGGAGGAGGTCCCTTCCTTCTGCATCATTTTAACAGATTCCTCAATGAAGAGAAATTCCAAACATGCATACCATCCGCCAGAAGAAAGCGGAGGGAGGGGGTGCTGCTGCCTTAAATCCATATAAGTCGACCCGGTTTCGCTGTGTGACCAAACAACCCGTGGTATCAAGGATACAATCCTCTATTTATAGATGCTCCTAATGCGGCCCTATTTCCACGCTGCTGCGCTCTACACATAGCTATGCAGGGCATTGTGGGTTTCCACTACTTCAAAGGAAAGGGACTACCTAACAAGGGGCTCCTCCTAAGATAAGTTGTCACCTCCTTGTAGTCCCCTGAGTGGATGTTTAATATGAGCAGGAATAAATTAGAAGCATCAGCGGGCTGGCATTTGACCCTATTTAAGTACATACTGTATTACATTAAGCAACTGTTGAGAGACTAGATTGCAGAGAACAAACTGTAGAAATAAAAACTTTGACAATGATCTGAGGCTGCAGAGTCAAATAAGTCAAACTGCTGGGACTGGGGGTAGGGAGGTTTATGATGTTGCTCCTCTCATACAGTAGTTACACAACCCCCCTCCCTCCTGCTCTTTCCCTGAGCAAACAGTCAGGTCACACACCATAGCCAAGCACCAGCCTGCCCCTGCTGTTCACCAGAGCACTGCGACACGTGAAGTAGCCGGGTCCATTTCATCAACAGTAAACAAGACAACAGTCAGCACTGAGGAGTCTCCTTCTGTGCAGCTGGTAAATACAGCAGCAGGGGGAGGAAGACGCATCACTAATAGGCTGAGAGACAGACAAGAGCTGTGCACTGTTTGTTTTTTGTTCTAAAGGTATCCTCCAGTCGCTGGACTATGTGAAGAATCTGCAGAATGTTTCAGGCCGCAGAGGATTCAAGGGGGAGAATGTTAATCCCTTGTTCCGCTGCAACAACACAATAACAAGTTCAGGAATTGCTACGGAAACCTGAGAAGAGGAGGCTATTTCAACTACAAACATGATCACGGAGGCGTAATGTGAGGTGAGAATAGAGGAACATATAGCTGTAAATAAAAATACAAATAACACACAAGGATGTAAGTATCAGTTTCAGACCCCAAATAAAAGATATTAGCCTGCAGCAGAGCAAAAGAGGCAACACGCAGCAAATGTATTCCTCCATCGGGCTGGTCTTGCCTTCTTAAAATGCAGCATGCAAGGGGAGTCCAGGGTCATGTGACCCAGAGCCCTTCAAAAATGCCTTCCCCACAGTCTGTATCAACAACAAAAAAAAAAAAAAACTGCTTCAATCTGATAACAAGATGGCTAGATTTCAACACTGTCTGCCTGGAGAAGGGTGCGTGTGTGTGTGTGTGTGTGTGTGTGTGTGTGTGTGTGTGTGTGTGTGTGTGTGTGTGTGTGTGTGTGTGTGTGTGTGTGTGTGTGGTAGGAGGATGGGTGAGTGGGTTCAAAGTTGGATTCTCAAACAAATGCATTACTTTATTGAATAAGAACGCCGGTGCTTGAGAGGAAGAGGATTGCAGTGCAGCAGCGCTCCTCATCTGAATGCGAGTCATGTCCCGTTTGCTAGAGAGCCCGCTGTGTAAGTAGACTACTACACTGTTTACATTGGGAGGCTGGTGACACGTTTACTGCCAGCGGGCCACTGCCACCTCTGAAGATGAAGTATGGTGTGAAAATATAAGGAATTTGGTAAACTGATATTATTTTCCCTAAGCAATCGTAGGTGTCTGCCATAGTGAAACATAAAAATGATCTCATGAAAGATGAAATATTTCATTCTGCATAACACATCAAAGCGCAGTATGTTTTCCCTGTGTCACTGAAGATACGAAGGAAGCATGACAGACAGTTGGGAAATCATTCATTATTCGCAGTGGGGCTGGAGGGGAGGGACGGCAGGGAGGAGGGTGTCGGGGAAAAAGGAGGGTGGGGGTTAAACTGGGAGCTATCTGCTCGACCAATAGCAGGTGGGCAGGGGAGGTTCTAACCCTGATGACTGACATGTTATTGAGTTTGGAGCAGAGATGGTAAACAAGTCCTCTCTTGAGCAGGCGTTGGGAGGGGGAGTCGTAACCATAGTGATTAAGCATGGCTTTTCCACAGATTCGGAGAAACCATAAGTTATGGGAAAACCTGAACAGACGTAGCTTACTCAACAACAAGCCTTAGTAACATTATTCCTGTAAACAGTGCTGACCCTGAACTGGAAAGTCAGCTAAATAACAGAACATGACTGGGCTATACGGAAGCTAGGATGAATTTCAAATTAAAGTATTCTGCAGGAAGTAATACATTTCAACTGACTGTGGCAGTTTAGTTAAAGGCTAGAGTATAAATATAGTTAAGATAAAACTGTGCATTTTTTAATTTTGCATGATGCGTCAAGATGTGATCATGATGACTGCATGATTTTGATGGAGAGGAGGTTACTGTAGCAGCCGAGTGTTAAGCGTCATTCACACCGCCTGTCCTTGCTCCACAATTTAAACGGGGCCATAGCTCCATTAGGACATGATTAAATTTATCTCTACATCACCTCCATTTACCGAAGTATTCACTCTACTGCACACTACAGTAATCCACTGCACTGTGGGGATGCGAAGCCTCCCACTCTGTGCAGAGTCAGAGGCGGCGAGCTCAGGTTACTAGAGCTGTGAGCAGTAGCAGACAGTAAGGTAGCTGAACAGGAGTACAGTAGCAGACGGCAGGCCTATCAGGAGCTGCTGCAGCCTGGATTGCAGGCCGACCCCCCCAACTCCCAACTCCCTGAGCTCCATCAGGCCACATCCTCATCCGGCAACTCGATCCTCCCTGGGAGCCCCCAGTGGATCACTCCAGACACTTGTTTAAACCACATCAGCCCAGACGGCCAGAAAGAGGATGCTTCCTCCACTCACAGCCAAAGGCAAACCGCATCACAGATTCCAGTGCTGTCTTACTGCTACAACGATAGAGTCTCAAGTGCCTGGACGGACCGATCTAATCTAAAGTGGTGTTTTTCACCTTTTCAGACAGAGTGTGTCTGGCTGTGCATGTTCGGCAAGATCGATCGGTCTGCTCATCAGGGTTTTTGTTTTTTTTCAGAAGGGGAACACTGCACAGTGTCATGATGTGATTTTCTCATGCAGACCGCTGGCTCAGGAGAGCTTGGCTAAATCTCTGTTCAGTCCTGCGCACAAAAGGTGTGTGTGAGCCCACTCCTCCCCGTCCCTGTGTTTCTGGGTCTCTTCCACTCCCATGCCCACTAAAGACCAGCAATGTGTTTTTCACACAACTATGTGCTGGTCTGTGTGTTCAGGCATGCGTGGTATTTCCCCTCACTCGCATTCAGTCACAACAACACACACACACACACCCACACAAACACACCCCTTCCTTCTACCCTCAGGCCTCGGCCCTCTCTGCAGCTGCTGTTGTTGTTGTTGCTTTGTTGTTGATTGCACTTACTAAAAGGACAGGTATGCAGCACCGTCACATGTGAAAACACTTTGTGTGTTTTTATCACTTAGGGGTAGCTATTAAAGACACATGGAAAAAGTGAGTAAGAAGATCCATTTTAACTGGTATTTTACCAAAACAATGATGAATACAATGTACATGAATATTCAGATATTATTTGGTATAATTCATTGGAAATAGTTATTAAGTATTAGCCGTCACAAGCCCATATTCTAGGGTAAACTGTAATATGATAGGTACACTAATATTAACCACGCTATGGAGGTATCTAAACACCATGTCCTATTAACTCATCCTGGTAATTTTTGGCAATTCATGTCCAGCTGAAAGGACTGGTTGATTGATTGATTAGATGACTGACAGAAAATAAATAATAATAATATCGTGCTAATATCATGTCATTTTTCTGGCAAAAATGTAAAACATTTGCTCGTTCAACTTCTCAAATTTGAGGATTTGATGCTTTTCTTTCTCGTATATCATAGCAGAGTGAATATCTGGGTTTTGGACTGTTGGTCAGATAAAACAAGCAATTTAAAGATGCCGCCTTGAGAACTGTTTTTCACTATCTTCTGAAATTTTATAGACAAAACAGTTATTGGATTAATCAAGAAAATACCCCGCAGATTGATCAATAACACAAACTATTGCTCTTAATTCATGTATAGAAAGATATAGAAAGAAATTTTCATGAAGGTTAATAACAGAGTTCGAATAAACTCAAGCCCATTTTAAAAAGAGCTGCTTCACAGGGAATTCAAATGTTTGTGTGTAGAACTGATCAGTGGGGTCAAACCCCGTAACTAAGCCTGGGCCCAAGCTGAACTTATGAATCCCTGTAGGCCGGACTTCTAGTAGGCCCGAAGTCCCGAAGTCCCAAAGTCCCAGTCCATCCCTTGACAGAAGCACCCCTGGAGTCATATTTGTAGCATAAAGACGGGTCTCTGCGGCAATCCTCCTCATTAAATCCGGCAACTCTCCAACTTACTCTGAGGACTTACTCATACTGGCTGTCATGACTTGGAGGGGTTTTAAAAAACGGGCCCACTAAGCTATCATACTAATTTATGGCACAGAATCATTTTAGCTCCACTCTGAACACAACTAAATCAAGTATTATTACACAGATGCCTGCTCTATGACTCTGATTACCCAATGACTGGCAGGCAGGAGCATCACCTGCTGCATTTCTGACGCTGATTTGGTTATTTGAAGAAAAAAAAAAACACTCAGTGTGACAGTCAATCCATTCAGCAGGGGCAAATCAAAATACTGCAAGTTTAATGCTTTTGCCGTTTTCACCCCTCTGGTTAGGCTCAATAATGACATTCACAGAAATCATCATGTCAGTTGCAGGCACTGAAGGTGACAGGCTACATAGCTAAGTAAGATAGATAGGCATTAGTATGGGAAAAGCAACTTCGGGGAGAACTCAGGCAATGTTTTTTTGCTTCTTTTTTTTTTCACAGATTCTGAGGTGTTTCCTCTCACTAAAAGTGGCTTCTAAAAATACCTGACTTCCCAGATCTGCTTCATTAAATACAGTGTGTTTCCTGGCAGTGCTGCACTGGCTGGCTGGCAAGCTGTACTGGCTGGCTGTTTTGCTAGCTGGGTGACTGATTGGGGTCCTCCTACACATTGGACTCTAATCCCTCTTGTGAATGTAGAGGAGACACCCATAAAGACAAACACTAAAAACTAATGCTTGGTTACTTTTATAAACTGTACATGGTATCCATTAAACACAAGCTTTACTACGCAACACCAGAGAGAAACATAACAAACTGTACACATAAAATGAACAACTTACTGCTTCATTGGGCTCAGGTGCTGGATGTTTGCAGGCACAGTCTAACACCTGGCTGTGTACCCACCTGTCCCCAGACAGGCAGCTACCCAGAGAGAACCTCCAGCCATATGGATCAATGTTGATGCTCAACACATTCAAACTGACTCCACAGCACTTCAATAAACACCTTGGTTTTATAAAAATGTGACTTGTGAATTACAGTACCTGTGAAATGTTGCAAGCAACCATGTGCAGTGCTTAGTGTAACATTTCTACTCTATACCCAAACTTGGTTCAGCCTATCATCATCAGAGCATCAGAATAGTAGTGGTTCTGTTGCCAAGGCCTATTTCTGTAGATGACCATCTGCAGCTTTGCGGCACGCGGTGCCCAGACTTCATCCTGGCACGCCGTCCGGCATACATTCTCCCTGCTGGCACGACGTCTGGATTCAAAATGACACATCTTTATTTCACATTGACTTCAAGGAGGGCCTTATCCTGATTAAGCATAGCAACATTTGCCATGAGCTAAAAAGCTGATGGGGATACGTTTGTGTTCATTGTGAGCATTCATACCAGGTTAAAATGGAGTGCTTTGCAAACACTGAGAAGGCCATTAGTCAATTACTGAGCTGATAACCAGTGGACTGTAAATCCTGACATTATGGCTCAGTTTGGTTACATTTTACGTGTGTGTGTGTGTGTGTGTGTGTGTGTGTGTGTGTGTGTGTGTGTGTGTGTGTGTAAGGATTGGTGTTTGTTTGCATGTGTGTGTGTGTATATGGGAGGTCATATTTAGGCCCATGTAACCGAACTGGATATATGGTATACATAGCTTACACTGCAGTCTCTGTCTGTATGTCTGACTGCAGTTTCCTTGTCTTTCAGATGACAGTGGCTGTTTGCTGGCACACACTGACAGACTGCGGTGAAATGCCGTTGCTCAGCCCATTTCTCCAGTGCATCTCTTTCTTCTCTTTGGGATGTATGCCTCAGTGTCTGCCACCTCAGTGGAGCCTGACGTTCTGTACAGTCCTATTAGCCACTTCAAATATGGCATCTGGATTTAGGGTTTCCTTTTTCCTCCACTTAATTTCATTTTCACAGCGAGTTTCTTGAGGGTACACACAGTATCCTTTTTGTGAGGCTGCACTCGTTCTTTAAAAAGGACAAGCTGCGGGTTCAGCGGGGACAGTTGTGCCCAGAGTTAACATCTGTTACGACGGGACACTGAGACTATTCTCTCCAACTGGAGAGCCTGCACTGAGACTTTAGGCTAGTCCTTTCAAGTGTAATGGTCTGATAACATACCACAGTCCCAGATGGTATCAGAGTAAAATAGTTTTATATTGATCCAGTATCTGTTGTATACAAAGCTTTATTTCACATGAAAGAGGCCTGTCAGGGGTTTACCTTTTCCTTATAAATACACCAACCTGGTGCTTGTTTAGCCAATTTCCTATCTGCTCAGGGAGTTAAACGCTTGCAGCTTGCAGGTACTCCATGGACAGCTGAACAACACAGAAGAATAAAGGCACTTAACTGCTGACTTTGTGTCATGTTTGCGCACTGATAAAGCCAACAAGAGCATGATGGGAAATGTTTGGCAGCATTAACAAAGCACTGGTTTTCACTTCCTTTTATTCTAAGAGTGTGCCTGAATTCCAACAGTAGGGCTATATTGCCTTAAATATCTCCTTTATTCCAAGTGTTTGAAGGTGACAATCAAACAGCTGGTGTGGGTTACCATGTAAATGTAAAGGAACCAATTACACTACAAAGCCATAAGAGCGCAATGAACAGTGAACTCATGATAGCGTGTCCTCATTAGTAATTGAGTAACAACAGCACCAAATATGGCAGCTGCACAAAGCCTGCGCAGTGGAGTGTAAAAAGCGTCACTGTTTACAAGTCTCTAAACAAACTGGGGGTTGCATCACCTTCAGTAAGTTTCACTCACACACTCAGCACAGACACAGCTCCTCAGTTTCAACCTAAGTTTCGGTGTTAATCAGATTTTACTATGACGCAAGTCTCCCATTCAGTTCTGGTCTCGAACACAAGCAGTACAGTCATGATACAGAGAACGTGGGAACCATAGGAGTGACAGACTGCAGTCCCCTATCTAATCTCTGCCATATTTAGTTTAGGGACAGGGTTTTGGTGGCAAATCAGCTACAGTATCAACTACAGAGAGCTGGGCTCAAGGGCATGGGAGACGTGGAGTAGGGGGTTTAGCTGTGTGGGCCCAGGACATGCACATGGGTCAAAGCAGGTCAGAGGATAGAGGCCAAAGGCCAGAGATAGGTCAGACTATGGATAAAGCCATGCCTGGCCTAACTGTACCAATAGCAGAAGAGGGCAGCCGATGTGGATGGAGCAGGACAGCTGACAGGCCTTAAACAGTCCCCAGCCCACACTTCCTATTGGCTGCCAGTGACATCATGGTTCTATCCCCATTTTTCACCTCCTCCTTTCAGGGTGGGCGGAGAGTTCAGTCCTTCCTCCTCCTCCTCCTCCTCCTCTCTTTCTCTCCACTCAACCAGGCCATTTCTCTTTCTGTCTCTCTCTCTCTACATCACACACACACACACACACACACACACACACACAAACACTCAGCTTCATTTGCCCCTTTTAGGGACCTCAGCAGCTTACATGGCCACTTGTGTTCAGGAGGAGGGAAGAGAGAGTGGAGGAAGGAGCAAGAAAACAAAAGAAGAACCAAAGAACTATTAGACAGCCATGCGCTCACACACACACACACACACACAAATATAAACACACTGCACATATGCTATGATTTTTTTCAGGCTCTAAGACTCAAGCAAGCCTTTCTTAATCATCATGCTTTATACTATGTTATTGTGCAAGTTTGACATTTTCACTAGCAGACAGCTCACTAAATTACCAGCTGGGCTGCACTGTGATATGTCTCCAGTAATGAAACAAAAGGATGCTCACAGGGAAAGAGAGAAAGATACACAGAGAGAAAGAGACCTCAGGATGAGGCACATTGAGAAATAACTGCTTAATATATAAAAGATGTGCTGGAAGAGAAATCAGACCATTTATCCAGTGTATTAAACCAGACATATAGCAGGGGGATGTGGCTGTTTGGGGAGGCCTCCATCACAGGGATCGATCCCCGTGCCAGACAGGTGTTCCATGTCTGATTAGGGTGGAGTTCGAAGGATGGAGGGAAGTGTGTAAGTCAGCCAGTCAGCTGACCTTCCTCTGCTCTGCCACAATCAGGTGCAGTGTTCAGTGCAGGATCACATCTCTCCATGAGAGATCAGCTCTTAGTCGGATTAAGAGGGAGTCAGTGCACGTAGGAGAGGTGAAATGTCATCACAGCACCGCAGGAGGAATCAAGGGGCCTGTGGCGGGGAGTACAGATGGGGCCGAGGGGTTTGCTGGCACTGAGGCAGGTGGAGAAGGATCTGCTCTCCTATGCGTGGACTCCACAAAGACCAGACATTAAACCACCTTCAGCCCAGGTCAGCATGGCAGAGCTCAATACCTCTAAACTCCCTCCCATCTACCTTGTCCTACTATGAAGATAATCCAACAAGTTGCAGCCTCATCACTGAAAAACTCCACAGGTGTGAACATGCAGTAAATTTGAGCATTCAAAAGGATGACATAAAAGGCAGAGAGGACAGATGCCAGTAAAGAGGCAGGGAAATGGGCACAGAGAACAAGCCTGCCTCCAACCACAGGAAGTGCTAAGCCCCCACCGTGTCAAACATGAGACTTCAAGAAATGATTGAAACAAAATACCCACGCTTTCTCCCCCAAACAAACAATGGCCTCCATTGTGAAATGCTGTGGCACGCTCACAGTCAGGGGAGACATAAAGACACAGTTTGAAAACAGTGGGCCATATTCCCCCTCCTCTCTTTATGTCCCTATCAAGGCCACAGACAACTTTCTCCTTCAGTGGGGACATAGGCGGGGGGCACGCAACACTGCTGCCCACTTGGGAGCCCCCCGCTCAGAAAAATATGCTTTTGTCTTCCTGTCGTTACAGACCTCACACAACTCACCGGACCGGGCTGCAGCAGTATCAGAGGGGCACCGACAGGGGGCCCAAGCCATGGGAGAAAGGCTCGCTGCACTGCAGACATGTTACACACATCCACTGAGAACGTAAATAGTCGTACAAGTCTGGGGAGGCTTTTTTTCCTTGTTATGACCCAAAATGTATGGTATCTCATGAATGGTTGATGAATAATTAAATGTGAGCAATGTCAGTCTTAAAATAGATGCATTTAGTACAGCAATACCTAGACTGACATAGAGGATTGTATTCAACCAGCAGTTCACACACAAAACACGTATAAAATGCAGCAAATGTGCCACAACACACTACAAACAATCTTCATCTTTTCTCACAGTCTGATCATTTGCTCATCATAATATTTTGAACTTATTATCATTCATCCAGCTCAGTTTCATTCAGCCTGAGGGTGTCCCCACACAGATCACTTTATACCAGTTTTATGCCATTCTTAAGAGATCACTCTGTTCCTCTGACATACTACATGTGGGAACCTGCGGAAAGAGGACACTGCACCAACTTCACACACTGCATGCACGGGAAGGGCCGATGCTATATTTACTTGAGAACTACTGTATCCCTGGTAGTAATTTGTTGCAGTTATTTTATAAATGTCTTGTTAACTATTATTGGTCTGAAAGCCGCCAAACTGCACATCATAAACTGTAACAAATGGAAGGCCTGAGGCTATATTTACTGTTCCACGGTAGCACTGCTGAAGCTCTGGAACTGGTTCATAAAAAAATACGCCTAGTAACAGAGGATACTTGTGATTCTAGTATTTAACTGCACCAAAAGCCATGCAGATGATGACACAAAGAGCCCTTTGTAACATTTAAATTCTTAATACATTATTATCTTAACTAAGTGACATGAACCGGTGTCAAATATTGCCTAAACCTGACTGTGCTCTGAGTTACATGTTATCTAGTCCTCACTTTAGAACAATGTGACAAGCAGCCAGAGTGTGAAGAGGATCCACACCTGCTAGATCAGTGATTTCCTCCAGAATGCACTTAGACAAACACGAATGTGCACACACTCACATACTTCCGAACAGCTGGTGCTAGGCCGGCTGGCTACAGACAGCCAGGGGACAGATAGCTGGCTGAGAGAGGGAAAGGGAGCACGCTGCTCAATCAATGAGCCATCAATCACTCTCTCACACACACACACACACACACAGCGAGATGGAGCAAACACAGGAAACAGGAGACCATATCCTTTAGCTACCACTCAAAAGAAAGTCATCAAAGTGCTGGCTCTGGCTCCAGGCCTTTTTCCATGGCCAAATTTCAAAGCACTGCTTTGTCTTGTGGTGGTTTGATTAGCGCTACTATTACTCTGCCCTGACCCCTCTCAGAGGAGTTGTATGTCTGTGTGTGTCCTGTGCAGCTATCTGCTAGCCTAACTAGCCCACTGCTGCGGGGCCTCACTGTACTACGCTGAGCGCTCAGACAGCAAGGGGCTGTGAAAAGGCTGGCAAGGAGGTGGTAGCAGTCATACAGTAGCACACTTCTGTTGTCTATTTGATACCTGAAGGAAGGATGGGGAGAGTGAGTGCAATACATCAGAGTAGGGACGCAACTAGTGTTGATTATCATTATTGACTAATCGGTTTATTCTTTGGTAACACGCTTTTTACGGGTCCATAATTAATTTCCCAATAATTTCCCAATAGTTTTCAAAAAGTTTTCCGGAAAGGACTGTGTAATTTGTACTAATCATAGGGAAAATAGAGACAGTGAATCAACTCCCAATAAACTAATTACAATTAATTACAAGTAAATCCAAGAGTCTTTTAGTCAGAGCACAGATGTTCAGTTGAAAATGAAAAATGAAATATCTCTACAGGCAAGCCCACAAGTCAACATATATGAAACACAAAGTTTCTAATAATGATTTAATAATCAATTAATGCCGTTTCGAGGACATTACTATTTCCCTGTAATAATACAGAATTACATAGCTCTTTCTAGAACACTTCCTAGGAAATTATTTGGAAATTACAGACCCATAAAATTAAGTGTTAACATTTTTTTGTTAGTTAATTGATTAATAATTTATATAGTCTATACAATGGCAAGAAATGAAAATCTTCAGATCGCTTGTTTTGTTCGAGCAACAGTCCAAAACCAAAACATATTCACTTTAAAATAATATAAAAAACAGTAACTCCTCACATTTGAGAAGTTAAAACTAGTGAATGTTTGGCAATTTTGCTTTATAAATGAATTAAATGATTAATTGATTATCAAAACGGTTTATGATTAACTTTTTTCTCAATCTAAGAAAAACAAATTGTCAAACTGTGTCCGCATTACAGCAGAGAGTCAATGGCAGAACCAGACAGCCCTCCAGATCAAAGGAGCGTTCCACCATTTCTTCCCAGCCCTCAATCTGCCTGCAGGAGCACATTCCTGCTACATGCAGGCACACCTGAAGCATGTTAATACTGCATCGCCTGTCCTCGAGGGGAAAAAATCACTGAGTTCACAGACTTGCCCTGAGAGCAAGTGAGCTCACCCAGCTCTTACACCGTGTTCCCAATGTGACTTGGACGCAGAGCACGTCCAACGCATAAACAGTCTCCAGGCCGAGCTGCTTCTTTTCTGTACCCGGCAGGAAAAGGCAGCCAGCATCGCAGGCAGGATCAGCAGAATTATTGTACACAGTGAGGAGTAAACAACACCAGAGGACGTCCTCGTGTCCCTGAGCCGCAGTGGCAGCGTGTCCTCCTGTCTGCACTGTCACTCTGTGTCAGCTCTCATTACCTACAGCGCTACACGACCAGCACTGACTGAGTGACTGACTGGCTAATGGCACCTGCTACCTTCTGCTGTACGGATGACAGTAGGGGGCTGGGATCACCATGACGACGTGGAGGTTACACTATCCCTGACCTCGCTCCTGTGGGCTGACTGGCTCTTATAAATATTAGCCATTGATTATTAATTGATAATACATAAGAAACCGATTTCAGTCTTGTTTCTTGGTGTGTTAAATATTTATAATTTACAGTTTATAGAGCAGAAATAAGGGGACATTCTTTGAATAGCCACAAAACAAAAAAAAATGAAACGAAACTATTGCCAACCTAGGAACAAGTTAAACCAAACTTTTATCCCCTCACACACCCGGTCTCCCTGTGGCAATTCTTGTCTGTCTCACTGCCTTCACAAAGGTCCTGTCGGCTTATTCACCCACAGCCATAAGTTATCTGGATACCACTACAGCGCTCGGGGGAAATACAATTGAAAGGGTGGAGCAGGCCTGAACATTCAAACCCCTCTCCCTTGACACAAGACCCCCCTTGGTCCCATCATGCATCAAACAGAGCAGCATGCCCTAACTCCCCGCAGAGACCCGAGGACGGACGTGCCAGCATTGTTTCGGCGGTTTAAGGATAGGCGCAAGTCGGCTAGCGATGGGAGCAAGGGATCAATACATCTTGGCAGCTCAACGCTACATGTCATGAGCATTCATGTAATATATTGCCTCAGAAAAGGAGAACACCCTCGGTGACCTCAAAGACAACAAAAAGAAGAATGTGACCACGTTCACTCAAAAAAAGTATCTTTGCTAGCTTGGATATAGTTTTCTTGAAGACTTTGAAAAATAACTTAAATTCTAGTGACTGTTGCCTCCTGCACAGAAACCAAGAAACTGCAAGGAAATAGATCCACTCAAGATTGCTTCATTACACAATTAAAAATAATACTGTCTCTGCTACCAATGAAAAGAAGGTCTTTTGGAAATAAATATGTGAATAAATGTGTATTCGCCAACATCCTCCTCCAAGGAAAGGAAACAACCTGGATATTGCAGCTGGGAAGAGAAAAAATGCTGTTTGTATTTACTAGAAGAGTTAAATGAAATAATAGTGCAAATAAACTACTGTGCACTTGTCTGGTGAGCCCCTGGGACTCCACTTTAAAATAACAGTGGGGTAGATTTCATGGTGCAACTGGGACGACAGGGGAGCATAAATATGATGTTTACAGACAATACACACCTCACTGGTAAACAAATGCAACTCAAAAGCACAAAGTCTCTCTTCACTGAAGCTGGTGAAGACTTCATGAAAGTGTTGAGGTGTGCCTGTTACTCCTCATTCTGAGGACTGATCTGCTGTGGCTGCTAAGCGAGCAGCCTCAGGCGGAAGCACAGCCGAAATTGGGCCTTTGTTCCAGACTGCACAGTGTCTCAGCAGAGGTATGAACAAAACACAAACACACAAAGCCTGTGAAGAGGCAAGAGTGTATGTGTGTGGGCCTACCCCAGGCTCCTCCTCAGCCTGAACAGTCACTAACACACACACACACACACACACACAACCAACTCCACCACAAGCGCCTCTGAGCCGCGTCTCACCCACCCACACACATGCACAACACACAACCTTACCCGCCTCCCCTCTCGCTCTCTCTCCTTCCCTATTCCTTCCCATCTCTTGCTCTCTCCTTCCCACCCCCATTCATAAAATGGCCGCTTCACAACTCCAGCTGCTGGCACGGAATTTAAGGATGAGGGGTCAGGGGCAGCAACGGGCCAGGAGGGACTTGTTTGTTCTTTTTTCCCCCCTCCCTTCCATCTCTTCATGCGCCCTTCTCTGTCTGTCTAACCGTTTCCATCCCACACCACTGCTAAGATAAATGTGCCTAATTCTCCTCCTCACGTATGCCAGCCTTCCTCATCCCTGTCCCCTTCCTCCTCTTCCTCCTCCTCCTCCTCCTCCTCCCCTCCAAGACAAACCTGATACCCTCATGGCCTGGGAGGGAAACTGAAGCTATGCGTCTGGCAGGGGAAGGCAAGCGCAAAGCAGAGCGGGGGCAGGAGTAAGCGCTGGTGGCTCCTCCTCAGAGGCCAGCGAGAGGGGAACAGGGACATTCTCAAGTTCCATCCCTGGAACACATCCTCCATGTTTCTGCAGTTTTACCACATCACACATGCAGACTATCGAGGCATGCTTTCAAAGCAACATGAGATTCATTGCTATAATGTTTGCTTTTTTTCCCCCTTACTCTTTGTAGTCCAGAAATAGGAGGAGTTTTTTTGTCTTTTTATACCCAAACATTTTGCAAGGTGGTATTTGTGCAGGACGGACAATCTATGTTAAAGGAGCGACAAAATGAGGCAGAGCAAATAGATTGTGTCCCTGAGCAGCTCATTCCAGCCTGCCACAGAGTTTTATAAACTGATCAATCAGACAGTGACTGCACACCAGGTTTTGGTTCAGGAGAGAAAACAAAGACTACAGTGGCAGAACCATTCAGACAACACCACAGGGTGCAATAATAAGTGTCACTGTGTGTGTATTTGTGTGTGTGTGGAGGAGGTGTGTGTATCTAGTCTGAGGTGACTGAGTGCATGAGCGCTAATGCATCTGTTCCCCCCACTACGCCACTCTGCAGTGTCTTCTGCTGTAAGCACACAAATTAAAACTCACTCAAGCAAGAGCCTTGCCCCCCCCTTCCATCCATCCATCCCTCGCCTCCTCCCCTCTCCTCTCCTGCTGCTGCAGCCCCAAGCAGACGAGGGGACAAGGAAAGGAAGGAAGGATCGCGGGGCTGCAGCGAGGCCGAACAGACCCACCTCTTGCTGGAATGAGTTTTAATTTGGGAGGGTGGGGCTGGGCCTGGGCTTCTGTGGTAGGACATGCACATGTGCCACACAAAAGGGGCATGTGTTTAGTCAATGGCATGCGCACACACAATACACACACATATGGCAGACACAGTGACAAGGGTCAGTCTTGGGATAAGAGAGAAAGAGTAAACTACATAGTTTACTCTTTGCTGCATACAGCTCCTCATAAATGACATGTCTCTTGTTTCTACATCATACATCTAAATGAGGACACCAGACTTAACTATATATATCTGTGAAAGAAAAGGTATGAGCTGGTTATATAATCTGTACTAGTAATGGAACTGTTACTGTGCTTCGCATCTCATAAAAACAGCACATTTAGTTGTTCAGCTATAACCAGGATATTGCATTTCCCCTCCTCAGCCCACAGGCGTCAGCCCACGCAGGCCACCTTCAGCCCACCCACCACCCACCCTTTGCCTGCCTGTGTTTCAATCCTGGCCCCACTCCACTCAAACTTTCCACAGATGGGCACAGAACTGTGTGGACGTGCGTTGAGCATTCAGTGTACATGCGTCAGCCACACCACAGCCCAGGGATCGGAAGATCAGAGGTGGAGTTGAGGGACACAGGGGTGGGGTACGTGCAGTGGGATGGCAACATCATACGCCATATCTGAGCTGGCAGTGCAAAAGAGGGACAGCAGCAAACGAATGAACCAACATCCAGGCTGTGCTGCATAGTGTGGTTACGGCTGCCTGGCTATTTATATGTGTCCCTCCTTCAGAGAAGGAAGCCACTCCTATTGGATCCAGATGTGAGAGGAAGGACAGACAGCAGCCCGACTGAAAGGTGGCAGCCTGGACCCAGTGGAGGTTCTGCTGCTGCAGAAGCTACTGTGCTGTCATTTAGGAGACAGTTACTTTAGTCCACTATGACAAGGACAAAGACGAGATTGCATTCACCTTTGAAGTGGAACAACGGGACAAGTATTTGCAGCATGATTGGCTGTTGTGGTAGAGAGTGAAAAGTGAAAAGTGAAAATCATTTTGTTCCTTTAGATGTAAAAAAACAAACAAAACAGCAACCACATGTAAATAAATGCACATTCACAAACAATGGAATGCAAATCTAGGTCAAATAAATGAATTGTGGTGACTGAATCTGTTTCTGGAACTATCTTTGGACATAAATATTTCAATGACCCAGGTCAAGCTGCGTTGGGTGAGTCATGGGATGAACTGGTTAAGGTAGAAAGCATTCTTCTGACAAGCTGAGGTCGCAGCCCCATCAGAGGCTTCAAAGATTAAATCACGCAGCTCTAAGCCAGCCAACTAACATAACTTAACACTGCTCTCCTCCTCCCCCTGCTTGACCATGGCATTTGAATGACAATGAGTGCTTGTGAGACAGGGCTAAATGTGTTGTGACCCCTGATGATGGATTGCCAGTAGCCAGCCCCCAGTGGACTACAAGCCCAATGATCCACTAGAGGATCCAATGACACATCATCAATCCCTAGGCTGAGCCCCTGCAGATGTAGAGGTGGAGATAGGCAAGGGAAGATAGTAAAGAAGGCCCTCAATATTTTCCTCCAGAATAAGTTCAAATGATGGAGGAACTTCTTGCCTCTTCCCTTCTCTCACCATGACTTCTTGTTGTCCTTGTGTCTAAGTCAGGCTCTTACAGCCACTGGACATGACATGGCAGACAATAAAGGCTGTGGACAGCTGCTAATCTAGTCACATCTGGCTCTATCATCCCACACTTATGCCTCTTCCACAGTGAATGGATACGGATAGGGAAGAGTATTCTCAGAAATTACATAGTGATCCCTTGATCCGCTGTTGCATCAGATATGTCTGGCATGAGATAGTTGATGCAAGCGCAGACGCGTGCACACACACACACACACACACACACACACACGAGCGCTGTTTGCGGTTGTGGGACGTGAGGTCTAAACAGGAGCCATTGTGGACTGCGCTACCAGGCAGCCACACTGACTGGGGCCCATTCGCCCCTCTGATATGGCTCGAGTCTGAACACCGACGTCAGCCCACAAGCAGCCTGCGTGACGTCAGCACATGTGTGCTTTGACCAGGCGCCTGAATGAGTCGGTTTCACACAGAGGGAGGAGGAGAGGATGGGAAGGAAGGAAGGAGAGCACGATCCGGATGTCACAGACGTTTGCGGCCCCCCCAGAACAGAAATTGAGATCAGCTTTGATTAGAGCAAGCAAAATAAAACACCAGTATTTCACAGCGAGCATCCCTGTCAGTGTAATGGTATAATTATGTGTCTGCTCTCAAATAACTCTGAGGCATTCCTGGTGCCCACAGTAGGGCCAGTGTTCAAATAAAATAGCACTGTCTGGTTGACCAGCGGCTGCTGGCTTGTATTTAAAGAGAAGTGATACAGATGGCAAAGGAGACAGCAATAAAAGTAAAACATTTCTCCAGTCAGGGGTACATCAGTGTCATGTCAGAGTGAATAAACAGGTTTCTTGGAATAAAATCAGACCTTTGTGTAAGTCAATATTCTCCTCTGTTCTTTGTGCTTCTTGTGTAATACAATGTTGTGTTCTGTTTTCTCTGTCTAGTGCAGGATAACATGGCCAGTGTTGTATTACATTAGCTAATAAATGACATCCTGATGCTGAGCTAACTGAGTTGTCTGTTTGGCTGGACTAAAAGTGCTAGGAGGAATGTGTCAAAAGTAAAAACGTAGGTCTGTGCATGAAATTAAATCTTTCTGTCTCACAAACACAGACATGCAAATATCAAATCCAGGGCACATTCCATTGATACCTCCGTCGCCCCTGCACCTCCTGGTGCCCGTTCTGCTGGCTCCACCCGCCCAGGCCACCCGCCACAGGGGAAGCAGGAGAACGGTCCGGCATTCCACAAGCCTATGTGCTACACGACACAACCACACAACAGCACACACAGAGGGGCAGGGCGAGGGGGCTCCTACCCTCACAGCACAGCCCGTCACACTCAATCACAACAACACACACACACACACAGACTTGAAAACACTTTGGCAGAGAGCAGAACATGAAAACATAAATACTTTCTGAGTATCTACTGCCTTCACGAGTCACAGAAAGATTTCAGACCTTTCAGACCACCATTTCAACACATTAACATGGAGCATCAACCTGGCACCCTGGCCACAATACTATCAAAATAGTTTTGAACTTGGGGCTGTTGACCAATGAGGAGTAAAGAGGGTCTAATGGGCTTAAGTCAGAGCCCAGACTGCCCACTGCTCTCCTAAGCCTGTTTGACCAGCTGTCTGTCTGCCTAAAGACAGACTAGAGAGCACCTCGTGCAAACACACACACCCACCCACTTGAGGGAGGGAGCACCAAATGCACTCCAACCTCCGGTCACCCCTCCCATCTGCTGCACCAACCGCCAAAATCAAATCACAACAACAGCAAAGAACATGTGCTTGGCTTTCCTCATTAAAACCTCAGGGCAAAACACAAGCAGTTATCCTCATTACACATCTACGGTGCAAGTTTATGAGTCATTAATTAGATGTTTATGTTGTATTTTGATATGGATGTTGTATGTTTTTCCCCGTCTTGATTTTAACATCTAGGGGCCATAGAAAGAAGAGTTTTCATTTTAACATGTTATCCCTTGAATGCAGTGTCCTGTAGATCCCGAAATCAAAAAGCACACAGTTTTAAATAGAGCATGTTACTACACTGCAGCACCGAGCTGTGACAGACAGGAGCTATCAGCGAAGAGTGGGTGTGAGTGCATCCTGCAGAGTGTGTGTGTGTGTGTGTGTGTGTGTGTGTGTGTGTGTGTGTGTGTGTGTGTGTGTGTGTGTTCTGCCTCAGCACTACATTTTCCTCCACACTCTCGTCACACTCTCGAGCAGGTTCACTCAGTGGGATAGAGTTTGTCAGACCTCCCTCATCAGTGTACTATGTGCCCCCCTGCTCTCCCTCTTCCCCTGGCCTACATTTCCTCTGGTGTTAACCAGATAGTGCTGCGAGATGAATGACTACATTAATTGTCTTTGATAGCTCAGGGATCTACCTTGTTCACAAGAGGGAATAGTTTGTGCTGGACAGGGTCATATTGTATAACTGTGCAAGTGTCTGTGTGTGTGTGTAGATGTGCTTGCATACACGTTTACGGAATCTACAAAAAACTGCTAAGTTTGGACCACGCTTGCTCCCTCTGTCTCCTGCTCTAAATGAAGCTCATAATGGAACATGGCAGCAGGCTTTTAACCCCACTTTGTCAAAGATACACATGGCTGCATCTGGTCTCATGCTCTCCCCTGTCCTCAGAGGTGAGCCCCCTGTTAGGCAACCACATCTCTACCTGGGGCTCTCAGATTGCTGCAGCTGTCAGGGAAGGCCCAAAGGACTCTGGCCTGTTTCCTCAGCTCACTAAAGAGACACTCCTCTCTGTC
Organism: Macquaria australasica; assembly: GCA_005408345.1. Taxonomy (NCBI): domain Eukaryota; kingdom Metazoa; phylum Chordata; class Actinopteri; order Centrarchiformes; family Percichthyidae; genus Macquaria; species Macquaria australasica. The sequence continues at coordinate 622,192 of SEMN01000262.1, forward strand.
TGTCTGTCTTTCTCTATCTCTCTCTCTCTCTCTCTCTCTCTCTGTCACACACACACATTTTTCCCCGTCTTCTTCTCTCCATGGGGGGCAGGCTGTGAAGTGGTCAGTCTATGAGATACATACACACAGCAGGAGAGAATTGCAACACCTGTGTCAAAGCAGCCACAGGTGTTCAGCCATGATTACATGGCCTTACCGACACATCTGGGAGATCTTAGGATTCTCTGTTGCCTAAAACATCAGCATGCAGACTGTGTGGGAGAGCTATGCAGGCAGGGTTTGCCTGCATGTGTTGTTGTGCAGCAGCGCTGTATCATTATGGCACCTTTCTCCAGAGGGCACCTCTAATCCATTTACAGATTTAAACAAGGGAAATGGTTCCAAGGCATCCATCCCACTTATCCTTGGATCACAAGGAGAACAGAAAAGCTTCTCTTCAACCCTGCAGGGATTCAAAGGGTTCAACAGTCTAAACATTTGTAGAAATTTGTGGAATTCAACATACTTAATTGCGCCTGACCTGCAAGTAGACCTGAATTTCAGCCCATTAATCAAATCCTGTGATGAAACAGACACAACACTTAAACCTGGAGTGTGAGGCATGTGAGAGATAGAGAAATCTAAGTCTACTCATTCTTATTTACACTGTAGGAAATAGCAGAAAGGCAGGCAACCCGGCACTAACTGCAAGAGACAGTAAGTAGCCTAGTAGTAGACGCCGTAGTGGCATGACATCCAAAGAACATGATCGTGTATCTCTGGGGTTAGGGAAGAATGTAGGTGACCAAGCCAAGACCAACAACAGCAATACAGCTAGACCATTCCCACTGCACGACCATCAGCAGTCCATATAGCTCTAAGCCAAGCCCACACACACTACGCCTGATGTGCTGAATTGGAACCAGTCCAAACTTGAGGCAATGCGATGTCAGCGGTGAATATGAGAAAAGACAACATTTCATTTGCAGGAAAAGCGACACCACTGAACAGCGTGCCCACGCAGATTGTGCAGTACCTGTGTCCCAACCTAACATGGCCTTTTACAATACAGCTCAATGATTCTATCTAAGTAGAGAAAAATAATACATGTGTCGTCACTGGCTAATCACTGTTAAGAGGAATAAGAAGGAGTGGAATTTTCTAAAAATACCCTGATTTGTTGGGGTCTTAGAGGCTAAACACTGCATTCTGGAGAAGCTGAGCTGAGTGCAAGTGACGTTTCAGCGGATCACTTACCGTCATGCATTCTTTATTTGTGCTGTGTCCCTCTTGATTGCCTTAGATAACCTCACAAATGCATGCTGAGGAATATGGTGTTAAAGAAGTGGAAACGGGTCTCAAAATGAGGATTACTGGGTGTTGCTAGACCTGAACAAAAGCTGTTTTACCTTAGACTCTCTGGCGTATGGTGCTAAATGCCAACATCTGCTGTTACAAAGCCTCACAAAGCTCTGGTGTCTACAAAGAAAACTTAACGTGATTGCCTTCGAGGACTCATCCACATTTTCCACTTGATGGTATACTGGAGAAAAATTACCCAAGGAAAAAGTAATGAGTCACCAAGTATGCATGCTGGGTTACATTGTTTAACCATACTGATTTAGTGAATGGGGGTTACAGGGAAAGCTAGGCAGTTGAGCTGCCACAGGCCAGAACATGCTGAGAGGTAGTGGATTGAGAAATGTTTTTAGAGGACAGGGGTTATGTCCTCTTTCTGTCTGTGGCATTACATAAAGGCACCGGTGTTATTCTTTTGTAACAGTGGAAATGAACTGTACTGACAGCAAAGACAGTAGCCTTTTATGTAATCCCTGTCCAGACCGAGGCATTTTTTTGTATCCCGGGTAAGCAGGCCAACAGTGCCCACAGGCTGAGAGGAGGTCTTCCAGCTCAGCAGCTGCTGGGGTGAAGATCAGCAGGAGGATGAGGAGGAGGAAGAGGCCAGGAAGGAGGAGGGAAAATGAGGAAGAAAGTGTATGGGATGGGAGTTGGGTGAGAACATGGGGAGGAGAGTTGGTGATGGAGTGTTGACAGCTTTCAGCATAGAGTTGGTCTAGAGTTTATCAGACAAAGCAAGTCATGAGGAAACAATAGGCATTCTTCCAGTTCTCCCTGTGAGGGTCAGACAGTGAAAAGAACAACCCCCCACATGCTGTGCCCTACAAAAGCATTTAAAGCAAAGCACTGTCTGTGTGTTACACAAGCTTAAACTAAGGCGTATATCGGGCACTAAGAACAACAGACAATTTCACGAGGCAGACATGACATCACCAAGGGAATAATACCAACACTGTGACAATATGTAAGACGCAGTAATCCTGAGTCAATACCAATTGGCTTGTTTAACAGAATCTGCACAGTGATTGCCCTCTTTGGCATCCCCTGTTCCTCATTACCGTTGTATCTCCTCTCTTTGTCTCTCTCACAGGGCCTGTTTACAGCTGGTATTAACATGCGTCTTGGGTGATCCAATCACAAATGGACAGCTCTAGAACTGGTGTGAATTAAACCCAAGACGCATTGAGGACGCATTGAGATCTGATCGCTTAGACCACATTTGGAGGTGGTCTGGGTCGCATATGACTACATTCTTTTAGCAGTGTGTACGCGAACGTTTCCTGGGCCACATTGAAGGACCGCTTACTCAACTGATGTCCTATGCGTTTGCGAAAGTACGTACTCATTCACGCGCCAACGGCATCATATTAAAGTGCAAAACAACAACAAGAAGCCACAAGAATAAGATAATTTTATATATTTATTTATACTTTTAATCTCCAGCAGACTAGGCACGGGAAGTGCTGCCTCCCACCGGTTAAAAACAGTAACGTATTTGGTCTTTGCAAACGGAAATGATGTACGTGTTTATTTGCATATAGAGCAGGGAAGCGAGATCCGATCACAAGCAGTCACTCGAGACGCATGTGGAGATGGATTCTAATGCCAGGTGTGAACTGACGTACTTAGAGCTGTCCACTTGACAGCATGTCATGTTAATGCCAGGTGTACACGGGGCCATAGACAGAGGAATCTTCAGTATGCAACAAGAATGTCAGCAGGGAGACCAGCCACAAGACTGAACTTAAGTAACCCTGGCTGAGGGGGTAAATTGTTACAGGGCAGCTCAAGAGTGCACATGTTCTTTCATAAAAAAATAAGTTAATGTTGATATTTCTTTGTTTATAGTATCTGCTTGAGGTAGATTCTGATTCGGTAAAGGACTATGAAGTCTATCAGTAATCAGAGATACCCTGGCAGGTCACAGATTGCAGGGCATCAGAACCCACTAGTGACCAGTCAAGGCTCTGAATATTTCACTTGGCAGAAATAAATTAGCCCAATGAAATCAAGGGAGAGGCTTTTCTTTTCAATAACATCCACATGCTCTTGTTTATTCCTGGTCGAGACATTTTCTTCCATGGATTTAATGGAGCGGCACACTTCAGAAAACTCAATTAGCAGATTTATGGTCCTTCAGCCTGTGGTCACAGGCACAAATATGGCAAGAGAAGAGAGAAGAGCAGTTAACAGTAAGGAAAGGCTGCCCAGATGAGCAATGAAAAGCACTGGATCCAATAACACAGGGGCCATGCACCTATTACCTCGAAGGGATCAATTTATAAGTGATAGCAGCAATGATAACCAATACTCAGATTAAATAAAACACTACTATGCCAATATTCTAGCACACAAATCTAATTACTTTCTCGATGTAACCCCAATTCCACTGTCAATTTAGAAAAAATTGAGGAGCTATCTTGGCTTTAGTGTTAATCCGAGTAGCCCCATGTCAGATGCTGAGTGTCCAATATTAACGGCAAGTGCAATGACTCTAGAATCGCTGCATTGCCTAATACAGTCTGTGAATTAACTGACTTAGATAAAGAGTCCAAACTAAACTAACGGACCATAAATGGCCATTTGTAAGAGGCCATTGGCACAAAAAGGCTAATTCATTTCTGCTGAGTAGCGCTGGTGAGGGTATGAGACCACACCTGAACTAACGTATGATCTTCACAGTTCATCAAAGCTATGGGGGAAGGGGAATGGAGAGATAACGAGGGGAGACAACTGAACAGTAGAGAAACTTGAAACAATAAAGCACATGTGTTTCTGATGTCTGAGATCAGAGAGATGTCCTGCTCCATGTGAAGAGATAACAACACCAGCCTTGGCATTGTAATTCCAATCAGAAAGCCTTTACTCTCCGAGGATGCCCACGACAGACCTAAGATGGTGAAGGATGCCAAGCAATTAACTGGAAAACTAACTGGTTCAACAGTCATGGTCTGGAAGCATTTTAATAAGCTGGAAACTATTTCCAAAATGGTTGTCGGTTCCGATGTCGACCAGAGACAAAGGCCTGCATTGTAAAGGCAGAGCGTGTATTTTTCTTCGCTGATCAAGTTTACTGCCAAGAGGCAGGGAACAGGCGACAGACCCAAGAGCAGTCCCCGTTGTTTCTTTAGGCCCCACCTCCCCCCACCCCCTACTCCACCTCCTAACACACACACACATACACACAAACACAGCCTTCTCCACCACAAAGGCAGACATCCAAGACCTCCTCCATTGAGCTATGTCAGAAAAATGCCACGCTGCAGACCATCCCCACAGTGGCCTGTCGCCAATATCCTGAATCAATCTGCAGTATGATAACCCTAATTTGGGCCGTTCAGAGGGTAAGTATTTACATGAGAAGGTTAAAGTCAGTAAAACCACTAGAGATTCCTGGAATGGGTGTGTCAGTTAGTTGACAGAAAAAAAAATGAAAGGAGAGCGAAAAAAATAATGTCACAGACAAAAACACTTCCCAGCACAATGCCTCCGTTGCAATTACAGACACACGACAGAGACAGAGATGCTTTTCATTGGCGTCTCACAGCCCTCTTCCACAGTTCAGTCAGTCAAACACAAACATAAACACACAAACGCAACCCACACATATACACAAAAAACAAATACAGCCAACTGAAGGACAGATTTTTAGCATTTTCTGGCTGGTTATTAGATTTTTTATAGTCACGTTTCAGTTCCTTCTCTGCTCACTGTTTCAGCAGCCTAGGCTGGTGGTGATTAGTTGAGGGGAAGCTTTACCATTTAGCCTGGTCATAGATCAGAGCTGTGGGGGTATTTCTGGGACCATGGGGGTGATAGACTTGTTTGATCTTGACTGTGTCTTATATAGATGTCAAGGTGGATGTGACCTCGCTGCTGGGTGGGGACACGTGAACCTCCGCCTTTCTCTTCAATCCTTTTTCGCTCTTGACTTTTTCCCTCTCCTTCTCTTCCTCCAGTAGCCGGCCTCTCTGGCAGGACGCAACCCGCCCAGCTCATACTCACTCCATAAATCAGGAGCTGCGTCTCCATCATTGCACTTAAAAAGAGGACGCGGCGCTGCCTTTCTTCGCTGCGTCCCAAGAGGCCGCTTCCTCCCACTGCACCGGAGCCAAGAGTTTAAACACATGCTTGTGTGCAGCATTTTCTGACACCCGCAGGCACAAAGTGACATGCCCAATACAGAGGTGTCTGTCTCCATGGCAGCACCAAAGAGCCCGTTGGGCAGAGCACATACTATGCTAAGAAATAGCAACTCCCATTGATATTTACATACACTCCAATGAAAAATCACAAAAGGCTAGTGTGTGCTCATATGTGGCTTGAATGCAAACAAATATTGTAGTAGGAGATCACTAATATACAGTGTTAAGATTTGTCAAGTGTGGACACAGATTGAGACTGTGCTAAGTGTTGCATTAACAGAGGTTTTAGTGTAGACTCTCCACAAAATAAGCCAAAAGAAGAAAAAAAAACACAACACAAACAGAATCTCACACGAGAGCTTCCAAAAAAAATCCCTAAACAAAATTAAATGGTTAAACACAAATTCCAAGAGCTTAAAAACTGTTATTAATCCTTAAACTCAAGTAGCAGTGAAGGCAGAGACTAGAAAAGGTCACAGTCTCAAAAGCATCCCTGGTGGTCTGAAATATTTCCTTTACTTAGGCCATCATGTTTGTGTAATTAGGCCAGCCACTTTAGGCTGTCACTTAATTAAAACACTAGCCAGTGTACCACAAGGTGTAAAAACTTCAAGCGCATTCCAGGTTTGTAGTTCTATATGGTACCTCACCAGGCCGAGGGGGGCAGCTGGGTTGTTTTTATGACCAGGAGGCCTCCAGAGGCACAGAATGCTAATAATACTACGGCTGCAGAGAGTAGGCCGGAGTCCAGCATATCTAACTGTTCCACTATGTGCCAGTCATGCCACTGATGCCAACCCAGTGGCTCATAATCTGACTCATCCACACAGCCTGTACACCCAGGACTGTCTTTAAATCACATGTGGAGGAGTCCTGCTTCTGACATCACATGAATCTGCCAGCCAGAGTTCACATTTTCGGCCATAATCCATAATGATCCAAATAAGTGCTCCCATTGAACCCACCGCTCTCATCGCCGTACTTCAAGATGAGTTATGGATTCTTCAGTGTTAATTCCGCAATTCACAGACCTTTCCACACCTCAGTGATAAAATGAAGTCTGTCTCACGCTCTCTTCACTCCCCACACTCTCTCTTTCTATTGCTTTCACGCACATACAAAGTCATAGTGTGTCAGAGAAGCAGGCTACGGCCAGCTGAGGGTCAGTTGATAGAGTAAACCTGGCAGTAAGCTCCAAATGAGAGCAAATTTGGCGTGTTGTCACAGACGAAATGGTGGAATTGAGACCAAAAAGAGACATTTTGCTTCAGTCACTACCGTGTACACAGGATGTCCGACCTAACTAAATCTTTTGCACAGCTACAGCATAACCTGAAACTGGCTATAAAAGGCTATAAATGACATTACAATAGCACAATGTAGCATACAATATTTAGAAAAATTATGAAGAGTGTAACATTCCCTGCAATTTACCCATCACAACACACCTTTCTAGATTTTTTTGTGCTTTTCATAAAAATAGAATGATTTGGTGTTGTGCAGATTGTGTAGTATCTACAGGGAGTCTACAAATCGAGAACCTAAGCTCGTCATCTGAATTCACTTGAGCCATGAACGGTTGTGATGTGATGCTTTGGGCAGGCCATGACACTGAGCTCACCACCACACAGGGAAATATCATGCTTGTGGATGTCGTCCGTTCTCTGTTTAGCCTCAGGCTAAGCCCTCTGGCCACTCAACTGTCACTGGATCACCTTCCATCGACTTTCACAAGGGCCGCACATATCCAGAACTCTCAAAGACAGACAGGTTAGTTGTGTTTATACGTCTGTGGCAATGCAAGCATGCATGTTCAAGTGTTATACATACTGTAAGCTTGTGTGTGTGGTTGCTTAAGATGAAATTCATCATACATTCAAGGGATGTTCACTGTCCCAGAGAAAACCCTTGTTTAAGCAGTAATTGAAGAGGGTAGAACAGAATGAGTGAACATGCGCCTAACAAAAAATAATGAAATAGTTGAAAGTGGGGGGTTTGTTTCATGTTTAATCTAATGATAACCATTTGTTACAAATTTGTGTGGCACAGTGCAGATAGTCTTTGGGCTTGGACCACTGGCTTGTTGGCAAGCTAATCACACTCCTTAATGACTCTGATGTAAACAAATTTAGCCACTCATTTAAAAAAAAAAAAAAAAAAATGCCACGAAGCAAAAGAAAGGGAAAAAAATCCCCTACACGCATAAATTTGAGCCTGAGGAGAAACTGTATTCTGCAGTGCGGATGAATGACTCGCATACGTGGAGCAAACACATTAGCGTCACAATGCTACAGTTCCTTGAACAAAAGCTACTTTGTGTCTGAGGCACAGGCATGCAGACACATCAGTACAGTACATACAGTACATAAAGTACATGCCATACACATGCCGAGAGGCAGTGACACACATCCCTTCTTATACACCTCCCTGCCCCTGATTCATTTTCAGGATGACACACTTTTGTAGGATTTTATACGCATATCACTTTAAACACATACGCACAGTTTCTTGAGTTAATCTCAGACCCTTAAAAAGTTGCCGTGCCATCATGGGGAAAACCGATCTTTTGTGTTTGAGCTCTCAAACTTGTGAGTTATGACTTTCAACCCGAGTTGGATAAAGCTTTACAAACACAAAAATGTTAAAAGCATGTCTGGAATGTAAATGTTTCAAAACAAACCATTCAGATTCAAGTTCAGCTGGTGCATTATTCCTAAACAGGAAGTTACATTGCTGCGTTGAAAAGGAGATAAAAATAATAAGAAAAAAATAGCACTACACCCTGTACAGTAAATAAAACATACAGCAGAAACAGGCAAAGGTAACAAAAGTGTTGCCTTCATAGAAACATAAGGAACAAAAGAGAAGGAACAAAAGACTTCCTAGTTTTGTCAACTGTAACGGAAGAAACAGAAACAGGCTTCCACTAATGTAGCATTTGGATATAAATATATAAAGGAATGTGGCTCTCCTCTTTACACGGGGCTATTTTCATTTATAGAAAGAACGACACACTAATGTATTTAAATTGGACCATGCGTCTTTTTTTTTCTGTTTCTGCCTCCCTACCACACTAAGGCATCATTCCTGGCCACTGAAAACTGATAGTTCTGATGTGCATCCATACTGTAGCTACGAGCTTAAACAGCAGATAAACTAAAAGTTTACAGTCCCTCTATTACCGGCTGAGAAAACAACAGAGAAAGTCAAAGCAGGATGAAGTTCCAGGGGTTTTCCTAAATGGGAGCATCGGCGTCGTTACCCCACACACAGGCACAGGAAGGGAGAAGGAAAGAAAGGGGTTGGAAGATAATACCATATATTATACTGGGAGGTAGGTGGAATGCAAAAACAAGCTTTTTACAAGCAAGTACATGTCTGGTCTGGAAAAGTGCTAACAACACTACATATAAGACAGACGAGTGTCTCACTACCAGGAAAGGCTGAGACACGGACCACAACACAACAAATACACAAGCGCTGACTCGCGTATGTTTCACCGTATCATGGTGGGATGGTGGATTTTGACTCACTCATCAACAGCAGGTCATGGCATTTTCAAACCACATCATAGTTAAACACAGAGGTGTAACAGAACAAAAGCTAAAGCAAGCTGACGAGCATAGTGTGGGCCCAGCGAGGAGAGGCTACGCTGAGTAAATGAGTGTGAGTAATAAAATATGAATGAGAATGGGCAGTGTTTACATCCAAGCTGTGGGCTAGTGTCTGTCATGTTTATCAGACAGGCACAGAGAGGGAGGCAATTCCTGACGCACACTCAAGTGCAAACAAGCCCCGCAAGCCTCGTCTCTGTAATTGATGGACTAATGGGTGTGGGTGGTTGGGGATGGCGTTGGACTGAAGGGGGACGAGTCCAGACTGGGACTTCAAAAGGCCTGCTGGACGCTTATCAACAAATGCGCTCTCATCAAACACAAGAGGATGGAACAGATGAAAGGAGTGCTAATGCACCTCCACCTCCACCCCCATCATCAAGCATCCATTCTGCTCTCTCAGCAGCAGACCTGAGGAGCCAGGCTACCACAGGAGGATGCATAGTATCAAAAACACACACAGACAAACAGTGGGGGTCAATGAGTTCTTCAAGTCGGTAAGCAAGCTCATTATTGAATAACAGATCCCTCACAAGGGAAGGTCACACATACATCCAGCAGGCCTAAATTAGGGCTGAGCAATTACCCAATATTATTATTTATCATCCCTAATTGCAATGATGATTAATGATGATATGATTGTCATGTTATCGTTTTACTAAATTCTATTGTCCAAATGACAATAAAAAACTATTCAAAAGGGTTGTTTCACCCAAATAACAAAAGAAATTGAACAAATCAATACCAACTCAAAGTCTACGTACTAGCTTTTTCTAACCGATGAAGACCATGTAATATGTGTCCAGGTATTGATATATCCCTCTCTGAGATTTGTGCCACCACTCCAATACAATAGAAGTGAGCGGAATTTTGTTTGTGGTGCTAACAGCATTTAAAAAAAAATAAAAGACATTTAAAATATGTAACTTTATTTTATATGACGCTTTGCATACATTTGCTATACTGTGACATATACAAATATAGGAAACATCTTATTAACATCATGATATTGATTTTAACCACACCGCCCAGCCCTAGCCTACACAACAAATCTCTCTGATGATCTCATTTTGGGTCAGCACTCTGTTATCATGCAGGTGTCCTGTGGGGTTACAGGAAAACGGTGACAAAATTGTCCTGTCACCTCACCTTACCCTATCTGCCACCATAGAGTCACAATAATCTTTAATGTCCTGTGAGTCTAAAGCCAATTTAGCGAGGATGAATGAGGATAGTGGCAGCTCCCAGGTGATGCGGCCTTTCCCTCCCTCCAAGCAGCAGGCGGAGATGGAGCTACAGTGGGGAGCTCTATATTTATCTGACACAGTAACAAGCCGCTGTCTGACTACTGCATGGTGCAGTACAGCTGTGCAGTTTCTCTTCAACTGAACCCCCACGCCTCCCTCCCCATCCCTTCTAGGACTCTGCTCCTCTGTTGCCAGTGATGAGGGAACCAGGGATGACCCAGCAACATGTCATCACTTTGAGAGCCGTCATGAATAAAAATCACATTTGCCTCCTCGTCTACGGGAAGAAGAAATACACAGAATTCTGTCACTGTATAGCTCACCGGCGGCGCTTCACACGCTGCTGGATTTCTCTACAGGAGGAGCCATATTTCAAAGTTGAGAGCCATATTTCATCCTAGGCCACCCCTAAGCTGACAAAGCACCAACTGGTGATTGCTGTGTTGGAGTGGCCCATTGAGGCGGCCGGCCAAGGAGCTGCTGTTCTGCAAAAAGAGCCATGCCAAGAGGGCTGGAGAAGGCAGAGGAGCCCCAGCCACCTGTGCCCATTAGGCTGCGTGCTGACAACTGCACTAGGCCCTGGGGATCTCACCCAAACAAGCTGAGGAGAGAGAGGAAGGGGAGGGACCAGACAGGGTCAAGGTCATTTTTCTGTCATTGACAGAAAGCAGAGTAATGACATTAGACAAGCCAGGCTGCTTTATGGATTGTTGACACTGAAAGTTATATGGGGGAAGATTTGTAAAGAGCTGACAAGATCAAAACTTTGTTAGGAGCTAATAAAACATCAATCCTCAAGCTGGCAAACAGGGAACCTGAAGAAAGAGTTTGAGGGGAAGTGTGTGGTTGTCACATGCATTTCATTTAGCTGTGTTATTCATGATGTTTCCTTTATAATTTCATGATGTCCTTTCATCTCCTCATTGTGCACATGCTCCGAAAAAGAACAGACAGCAAAACACCGCTGGCACGCTGAGGCCTGCTTGATATCTCTTTTATAGACAGAGCACACACACACACACACACACACACACACACACACACACACACACACACAACACTCCCATTAGATCCATGACTCATCCTGAGCTAAGCTGCTGAAGGATACAATAACTGTTCTTTAGTTATTGTACAATAACTTTTCTAGATTTAAGATGTATCGCTATTCAAACTTTGTGCGTACCTGTCAGCTAGTTTAGTACCAAAGCCACTTTGGTACATAAAGCTTTAAAACAAGACACATCCCACATCGACACACACTGACATGCCCTTGGGAAGTGGATTTGTTTTCAAAGAAACACACATTTCAGCCATGTGTGAAGGGAAAGGTGGGGGGGGGGGGGTAGATCAAAAACCCAACCCCCACTCACCTCCTTACCACACACACACACACACACACAACAGGGGAAGAAAATAGAGGAGCACTGTTTCTGTGACCTCAGTGAACCTGACTAACTATTCTGGCAAAGCAGGATACTCTCTTCTCTCTGCGGTATGCCAGCATACATCCTCACCTCTGCAGGAGAGATTTGTCAGCAGAAGATTTCTTTTTTTCCGCTGTGGAATTAACCCATGCTCGCAGAGCTTACTTGCAGGCATGGCACATTATCTCCCAGGAAGCACTGCCAAGCCAGCCCAGCAGTGAGTAAATGGCTGGTCTGGCCTTCGCTATATGGAGGGATAGAGCCGGGGCAGGCAGGCAGGCAGGCAGACAGAGGCACGGCTCAGACGCCAAGGGCAGGCAAAGGCAGCAGGCACGGGCACTCTGAGAGGCGTCACTAAGAGGCGGAGATAGCCCTCATCCTTCCTGCCATTTAGAGCAGGGCTGAAGGGGAACCTACCACAGAGCAGGGGGGCCCCACGGCTCTGTGAGAGGAAGTTATAGTATTCACGCAGATTTATGAATGAGTGGTGAGAGCAAAGGATGAGTCACAGCTTCCGAGCTACACAGCCAGAAGGCAGCAGGCAGTCTATCACCAGAGGGACTGGGTGGCTCAAATAGGCATCAAGCAGGCTGGAAACACACTACACACTGAGCTGACACTTACACGGGAACACACACACATTCACAAACACACACACACACACACAGCAGGCACAGTCACAGCGGGCACACGCAACCTGGGCACAAGTTGAGGAAAATTTGTAAATGAAGATGGGTGGCACGTGAGAGACGAGATGGAGTGTGTGTGTGTGTGTGTGTGTGTGTGTGTGAGTGTGTGTGTGTGTGCATGAAGACCTGTGTGTTTGGATCTGAGCGCAAGTGTGTCAGACAGTCTCTTTGGAGGCTAGCAGTATGACACACAGGTCCTATTTTTGTCAATCAAGTCTATGAGAGGAAACCTAGGAAAAGAGGCCAATCTGTCGGTGCATTGAGAGGAGTCCTTTGTAGGCCACAGAGGATAGGAGTCGGATAAACTCACAGCGCCGGCCATCAATGGACAATACGCCCTGCTGTTCATACATGGACAATAACACACTGTATAGCAATGTCATCATGAATGAACTTTGCTATCTTGCAATCAAATTGAAATTATGCCGAGAAAGACACTGTTGTTGACATTAAAAGTTAGCAATGGCAGTCGACACGTGTCTGTGGCTTTTCATGAGTTTTACCACACTCTGCTCAAGCAGAGAGGCAAATATAATATGTTACAATTTTGCGTTTGGGAGGAACTCAAAACAAATTAAAGCGTGAGGCAAAAAGAATTCCATTCTGACCAATCACACTCGCCACTCGTGCTCCAGGCCTCTCAAAAGTCCAAAGGCAACCAATAAAACCAATTGAGCAGAAAAACTATTTGTAACCAAACAGAGTTTTTCCCCTTGCTTTAAGAGGGCTCAGGTTCTGGGTACTCAGTGAAGAAGGTCTCTGTTTTGGGTGAGTGTACTAACATCGGCTGATGTCAATGACATTTATGAATGTGACCTAGATGGGAGAAAATGTGGCAAAGGCCAGGAGAGGGAAGGATATGGAGGGAGGGAGGGAGGGAGGGAGGGACACACACACACACACAGTTTTAGTATTTTCTGTTCACATTAAAATTGACAGCAAATTATTGTAATTAATATGCTATTAGATCTTTGATAGATGAACAGAAAAACTTAATCCTGATCTAAAATTCTGAGTTAAACATTTGCTTATATAATTAGTTTATATAGCTATAGATTATAACAGTGTAGCATGTACTGTATGTTAATACAGCTAAAATTTGCTGACATGACTGTCAGCTATGAAACACTCTTTAAACTGGTTTAGATGAGTATTATTTAAAAAATGTATTACTCACTAATAATAGTTCAACATTTTGGGGAATACACTTATTCACATTCTTTGCCTGAGAGTTACCTATAAGCAGATTGATACCACTATTACATCTGTCTGTTAAATATGAAGCTACAGCCAGCAGCCTGTTAGCTTAGCATAAAGACTGGAAACAGGGGGGAAAACAGCTAGCCTGCCTCTGTCAAAATGTAACAAAATCTGGCTACCAGAAACTCTAAAGCTCACAAACTAACACATTATATTGGGTTCGTTTTAATCCATTCAAAAACTGAATTGTGGTTTCTTATTTTGTTGTAACGTTGTAGCTTCATATTTACCGTGCGGATATGAGAGGCTGTGCTAACAAATCTCTGCAAGAAAGCGAATAAGCATAATAGCATATATCCCAAAATTTTGAACTATTCCTTTAAAAATTGCTACCATGATTTGCTAATTTAGCTATAACATTAGTATTACAGCCTGTTTGCTAATGTAACTACAGTAACATTTGCTACTTTTTCTTACTTTCCATTTACTTATTCATTTAGTGATACACTAACTGACTTAAATCTGGATATGAAAATGTGCAGCCAATATTCTGGCAAATCAACAACTGATGAAAAGATAATTGATGTTTCAATTCAGAGATTTTCCCATTGATGTACATACCACAGCTGAAGGGGCAGCAGTAAAGGAACGACGAGAGACGCCGTTGTATCCGCACTCTCTCTCTCTTTAACACACACACACACACACACACACGCACAGTGCCAGCAGGGCCAGAGTTGACTGAACAGGACGACTGTGTCTCACGTGTTGAATGCATCCTCCTGAAGTTACCTACAAGGTATACGCCATTCAGGGGTAGTAATGTGTGGAAATGCTGGGCAGATACCAAGCACAGGCCCACTTTCTCCTTTCCCAGGACGCTGTGGTGAGCCGGTGAACAGGAAGAAAATCTGAGCATGGGAGTGGAGAGCATGATGGATCTGATTATTCCATCTTTACTCTGGCGGTTGTGGGAGGGCAGGAATGAATGAGTCTGATCGACGTGAGTGCCTTCTCTCTGGCACCAACACTGGCACGCTGCCTAAGCTTTGTACAAAATGGAGCAGGAGAGCCCAGGCGTGTAGCTAGTTCATGCCGTGTGGAAACATTGGACGTATGGGCACTGAGTCATGGGGCTGAGTGTGCCCCCAGGAAAGCACCGGACTGTCAAGACTGGAATTTGAGCCCTTTTGTGCTTCCCGTCCCTAAAACCGCAGGACTTTGATAAGCTTCAGAAAAGCCATTAAATATTTAAAAGCTTCCTGTATCTGCTGTTGGATGTTGGTTAAACAAAAACGACTGACAGATGATCATAAGAACTCGGCCCAAACACAAGACGAACACAAAATAGACTTTACCTACATCAATACCATCACCACCATCAGTTAAGCTCCTTCTTATTGCCAACAAATAGTCTCTGTATGGCCCTGCGCACGTAGTCTGCACGTACAGCCGGTGCTGTGTATTTGCCCCTCTTTATCCCCTCACAACTGCAATGACTAAGACAGCAGGAATTTCTACCTTATATACTTAAAGGGGCAGACTCATTCCACACAACTTAACATACATGCCTTATACCTAAAGTATCAATAAATCTAGCTCTTAGCCAGCAATAAAGGCAGCATAAACGGAGCATAATTTCTGCACAGTTCGATCTTTCTGCAACTAATCTTGACAACAAGAAGTATGAGCTATGTGGTAGCTCCAGAAATCAATTTACAAAAGCCTCTGAGGGAAAAGGAGGATTTGCATTCTGCTTTCTCTCTGATTTATTTGTATTTTCTTGTCAATAACATTTTGATGAAATACATTAGCACAGAGAGCCAGAAAAACAACCAACGGTGAAAAATAAAATATAAGACACACCATTGCACTGGCTGACTGTAATTTAATTTAGAGTCGATCACACACACACTGTTCTGGTGCCGCAAATACTTGCTAGTGCACCAAATCAGCGGCAGAAAATAGTCCCCAACAAATTCACTATTTCTTCCTGTGTGTGTAACGTTTGCTAAAAACTATAGCAGGAACTTTAGTAGGAACAAAATGGGCTTGGGGCTGAGTGCCACAGATAGTGTAGGGAAGTCAGAAAGCACTGAGAGATGGACTAACACGTTGTTGATTTGGGTGCTTTCACAGGAAAAATTTAAATATTGCCAGCCTTATCCTTTAATCTCTATAAAAAAGATATCAAACTGTAGAAACTGCCAAAAAAAAAAAAAAACAGCAGAAAGAGTTGCAGTATAAAATCTTGTCTGCCCATCTGAACCTTCTTACCCTACAGTTGCATCCTCTAAAAGAGTGTGTTTTCCCCTGCTGTGAAGTGGGCTTAGGTCAGAGCACTCAGACCAGAGATATCAAGTGGGTCTCTGGCAAGGAGGAAGTAAAAATATTATCAAATGCAAAAGTCTCCCAGGTCGGTGGAGAGCTCTCCCAACTGCCAGGGCTCCAAAATTCTTCTTCTGGGTTCAGTACAAGGACACACAGAGCACAGACTTTATGTGGCATAACAGGACAGCAGGACTCCTTACGTCAAATTTCACCTTACACAACTACGATCAAACGCTAAAATGCAAACTAACACCAGGCCACTTTCAACCAAGTACACCTCAGTTTTGATACCTCAAAAAGCAAAAGGCAGTTTCTGTATGTGGACGTTTCAATTTATTAAACATTCACGGGAAGACTTGACCTCTGACATTTGTCCATCAATATAAAAATGCAACATTCAGGATATAATCAGACAGCATAAGGAGGTAAGGGCTGAGAAACCAGACCAGAGGGCCTGCGAGGCTGAGCATACTGTAAGTTAATATTCTGTCACATAAAGGAGACATGTGAGCTATGTGAGGACTAGCGAGTGTGAGAGTGTGTGCCTCCCTGTGGAGCTATGAGTACTAACCTGCCCTGAGACTGGGCATGGACACAGCAGCATGCTTTCCTGCTCGTCTGCCTAATTTTAAAAACCTCTTGTCTATCTGGCTTTGGCGCAGCTCCAGGGGCAGAAGGCAGGCCTGTCTGCAGCAAACTCACCTAAGGAGGCTATTTGATGCAGGCCAGACACTTTTTAGTCACGGGATATGTCAAAGGAACCAGGGCCGCATCCCAAAACAATCCGGCTGGCTGTGACCACTGCAGTGATGAGAGAATATCTCCAACAAGTAAACAGTGGAGAGATATCTGACAGCCAGAGCTGTTAACAGCCGCTGATAAGCCCTGCAGAAAAGAGGGAGGTGAAAATAGAGGAGGGAACACCAGCAGAACAACTGACAAGGACAATCAGAGATGAGATCCAGGCTGAGGCTGAGTGAAGTGGAGAACGCTTATGAGAAAGAAACGGACAGACAGCGTGTACGAAGAGGGCAAAGCAGCGGTAGGGAAGGCAGGGAGGATTTACGAGGAAGCATGGGGGGTTGAAGGAGGAGGGACGAAAAACAAGGGGAGTGACAGGCATTTCTCAACCCTCCGAGCGCTGCCCCTGAGCGAGAGCTTGCCGTTGAGTTTGTATACTTGACATTTGTCTGACATTTCCCCTCAGTGCCCCTCCTCCTGCGTACGGCTCCTCAGTCAGGGCCTCTCTACGCATCGCTGCCTGCCACTAAAAAGCACCCAGAACCTCTGCTCCAATCTGCACATCCCTACACGGTCACTCCCACTAACTTCCAGCCCCGCCACAAGTACAGCATTAACCTGGCTCATTCTGCCCAGCATCATATTTACATTCACCTCTGAGGAGGCTCATCTAATACACCCCAAACTGTTATGGGAAACAGTATCTGGTAGGTGGACAAACATGTGGAAAGAGGAGTTTTGTTGTTGCTTCATGGAGCACTAGAAGGCCCAGAGGCTAAAGTATGTGCTAGGCAGACAGCACTCCCTTCTCATGTAGTGTAATTAAAGAGGAGACCGGGCCGTATTGACTAGAAAACCACTGAATGCCCTTGAAGGAACATCTGTACTGGAGAAAAACAAGGCAATTATGCAGAGGGGTGGAGGGAGGAGAGAGGAATCTTAAGCAGGAAGGAGAGAGGTAGACACATCAAGCTTTTAAAAAAACACAAAGACAGGGTGAGAAATGTTATCTGTGCATGAAGCCTGGAATATTAACAGAGCTCACAGACCTGCTCTAGCTTCATTCTGTCCTATTATTGCTTCAGTAACTCCTCCTTTCTTTCCACTGTGCAGCTCCCCGAAGCCTTTATCTGCAGCCTTGAGACCTCAAGGCCCACTAGATGAATGCATTTACCCTGACCTCGGCCTAGGCCTCAGAGAGAAGTGAACTGCTTCAAACAATACCCCTGCTCTGCCTCTCAAGTCCGACATGTCAGAACAACAGTGTCTCACACTACATAGTACTGACTGTGGAAAGAACAGACGCGGCTTGAAGGTCATCGCAGGAGACTGCACCTTTCACAATGTTGCATTTTGTAAATAAAGCAAATTTAGGAAACTTGTGTTCTGTTTTTTGAACAAAGATACTCATATAAAAACAAAACTTTTTTTTTTAAATTCACATAGACAACTGTATATGGATCAAGCAATCGATAGCAGCATGCAGTGAGCTCCGGCAGGTCAGTGCATCCAAGAATAAACAGAGGCACAACAATAAACACCATAGCTTTTCTATAGAGACAGACGTGGTCACTAGGGAAAGGACGCAAGCTTGATTTCCACTATTTGTTCTGAGGGTCCCCGGGGGTGAAGGAGGGTGGTGTTTGAGACTCCCAACTGGCCATGGGAGCAGCACACAGGTCTTCAATAAAAAAGGGCTGGAGGAACATTTTCCCACCATTATTTCACATAGATGAGAGGACAGAGAAAGTGGCACAGAGCAGGAGACTGAAACAAGTTTTCTATGCCAAATCAAGAGTCAAGTTTGACATGATCCTAAACCTAACCCTCTGTATGTCTTTTATTTACTCCACTACTGTATGGATATTCAGACTCCAGAAGGAGGGAAATACAAGAGGCCCGTCTCTCTCAAGTACCAGTGTGTTAATAGTCTATGCAAAATAAACAAATAAAGGGAAATAGTACACAACGCTGTAGCTGCCGCATTGATATCGCCATCTAAGTCGCACATAAACAACAGGCCATAACTTGTCCTTTTATATCTTGTTATCAGCGTCTAAAAGGCCTTTCAGTAACTATTTCAACAAATAAACCAATAACATCTAGAATGAGTTTTGGCACTTTATTTTTTAATGTTTTTGAGACAGATTCATAATGACATTTAAGCACCATTAATGTACTTTTAAAAGATATGTTAATTAACTTTAAGTGTAGTCTGTGAAGGAATTTGAATCTCTGATAAAAACCTCAATGGCCCTTTTGTATTTGAAGAATAAAGTATGTGACCCTGCCTGCAACATAAAAAAAATATTCATGACCATGACCTCTGCACCCTTGGAGTTAAAAAATGAATGGCCTAAGGAAACAACTAGGAACTTGATATATTCAAAATAGCTGCATGAAAAGCAATACAGGCAAGACACACAATATTAACAAAAAAAAAAAGAAGAATAGTTGGATTTTATGTCAGAAATCAACAGAAGATTTCTACCAGAAGCCTAATAAACAGCTCGGCTTAGTCTGTCTGTGTCTAACAGGCTGTGCAAGTGTATTACAAAGGCTTGAACTGCCTTTTACAGTAGTTTAGAAGAAGCATGAGGCAGCTGATCTGGTTGTCCCAATTTCTAAATCAAAAAGCTCAAGCTGTCTGAAATCTGAGAGAAAAAGAGCAGTGAAGATGTGTAATGTTGCTACAAGCTGCTACACTCGGCATGAGAGCTGTGCGAATGACTGAGACAAACTGAACACAGGCGACAAATACACATAACTGAATAAATTCAAACCTGCAGATCGAGAGGAATTTAAATTTCAAAATATATATAAATGATATGACCCTCCTCTGAACTGGTTTGAAAAATTGCATGACCTACACTACCACGGGGCCAAAGTTAAACAAGGATGACCCTCCCCCAGATTCTTCAATATACCCCTTTTCATAAATTGCAAAAAGTCCCGAAGGCAAATATTTAACTGACATGGTCCAGACAGGTAGACTAGCTCATTTCTTGGCAGAGCAACTTTAACCTCAACTGAGTATGCCTTTCTAATACCTAGTGCTCTATATTGCAGCCATCCTTCACTCCACAAATAGCCTGATCTAAAGACAAGGTCTTTATAATGAACAGAGAGGAAATGTTTGCACTGGCCCGTGGACAATCCTGCAGCCTGACGGAAACGAAGGAAAAACACTGCATAGATTCGTGGGATTTGTTCGCTGGTGAAAAAATGCACAATTTCAGAATGTTAATGAGACTGGAAAACACCTACCTAGATCAAAGTCACATCCGCATTTACTGTACTTGTATCACAAAATATCGCACAAACACTGCCGCTATTAAAATGTATTTTTTAAACATCACATTTGAAGCATCCTCTGCTTTATTCTTTCTCGACATTATGAAGAGAATTCAGGTTACCTTTCTGGCACTGGTTGGAGGTCCAACAACGGTCGACGTAGTTGTCATTGAATGACGTCCTTTGACAAAGAGGGTTATCCTCCATGATGCCCGGGCACACATTGTCACACTCCTTTGCCTTCTTATTCCCATTGATAACGTTGTTAAACTCAGCATCCATAATAAGAGACCAGTCCACCGAGTCCAGGTAGCAGAGCTCAGGGTTCTTTTCAATCCGCATGGCTCCCCGGGTGATGTTCCTCAGGTTGTACAGGCCGATGTCCTTCAGGCTGGTCATCTCGTAGATCACCAGGGCGTAGTTGTAGAAGAGTTTGCGCCCGCGGATGACACTCAGGTTGGGGAAGAGCATGCTGAGGCTGTCCAGGCCCGAGACGCGAAACAGCAGCAGGTAGTCGGTGATGACGGTCAGCTTTGGGAAGCTGAGGGAGCGGAAGAGCTCCTGGTGGATGTTGTTGGTCTTGTCGTTGATGAGGAGGATCTGCAGGTAGCCCTCCACCACCGTACAGTTCTCCAGCCGCTTGAACTCACTGATCTCATTTCGGATGTCGATACTCGGCCCACAGACTGGAAGACACAGAGAGACGACACATGAAGATGCATCTTCATTCTCATGTACAACAGAGTAGTACAGATTTTCTTTTGTATCAGAAATGAATGTAACAGAAGTGTTTGGTGGGGAGTACAGCAATGCTACGTATATGTCAGCATGAAGATTACCTTTGCCAAAAGATTTTAATTATAATAATCTTCTGGAAGCATATAATCCTGTTAGTCAAGATGGTAAGGCTGGTACTTTGCTGGCAACATGTCATACATACTAATAATACAGAGCTCTGAAAAAGACATTGTGTGCAGTGCTAAGACACAATGTTTCTACATTGTATAAAAGAAGTTCATGTTTGTTCTCTCAGGCAGGCATTCTTATTATAACAAGGGAGAGATATTATCATCAGGGTCAGCTGAGGTGAAGGCATTTTTAATTAGTTTCACGTTGAGGTTCACAAGTTAACATGTTGATACACCTTTTGTATCCTTCATATCAGATGCAAACCCCGCATTTCTCTGTAAAATGTTGTGTCTCTCACCTCAAACAACCCTGGCATTTGAATAAGCCATTCCTCTGTGCTCGGAAAACAACACTTGAAACCACAGTGCCTGGAGCGTTCTCAAACACCATACATACACACACACACACACACACGCACGCACACAAAAACATTAAACAACAAAGACCCCATTTATTATTGATGACAATCAACTCTCCCTCTAATCATGCTTATCAATTACTACACCTGGGAATTAATGGTAGATGATATTCTCATGATGTTATTGCGCTCTAATGCAGTGGTTCCATAACGTTTTTTTGTCTGCTGCACCTTCACAGCCCTGTCAACTGAGCTCAAGGCCCCCTTTATCGACACCACCCGCCATGTTCCAAATGTGGTTATATGAATTGATTTTAAACTGTATGTTGTTTTACACTATTAATGATATAAAAGTGGATATCATCACAATGATTTTTTTCACGCAAGTGAACTGTCTATGTTTAGGTCGGTTTGGTCAAGTTTGCCTTCACGTCCACTTGGACTGGTAGAAGTTTCAACCATTTATCTATTACTTTTAGCAATTTTGAACATTCATCCAATACTTTTTCACCATTTATCCATGATGTTTAGCTTTTTCACCATCCATTACCTAGCATTAGCTAACTATTTCAACCATTTATCCATTAATTTTACCTATCTATTTCAACCATTTATTCATTAATTTAGCTAACTGTAGACTTCCCTGCTTGCTTGCTAACTAGTTTTCATGCACTTTCAATTGTAATACATAGCGTTGAGGTGTTACAGCTGGCTCAATATGTGAATATATTTTTTAAATCAAATTGTAATTACTATTTTTTTTTCCCCAAAGGAGTTGAGCAACTCCACAATCCTTCCACGTACCTCCAAGCAACTGGGGTACTGAAGTACTCCTGTTTGGGAATCACTGTTCTAATGTAACAGACAAAAAGCTGAAAAGTTCTTCCGTGAAACCTAATAGCAACCTCTAAACTTCTGTACAAGGCATTGTGTTAAATATCCACGATCTATATATATGATCTGTATAATTATAGAAATGGCACATACTGCAGCTAACAGGCTGTATATTATTTTGAACTGTCTAAAAGAAGGTTCAACAGTCAGCACAGTAAATGCCTTGACATATGAGCTCCTTGGTTAAACCTGTTATGTTCTTACAGAGGCTTAGGACACTGTTGCAGTCTGCGACACTATCACAGCGCCTGTCCAATGAGACAAACAGGCATATTTTCAATAAGAGTCTTTGATCCTTGTCAAAACACTAACCATGGCTAGCGGATAAAGTAAAGAGCTAAACTGTTTCTGGTCTCAAAATAAACACTGTGCCACCAGATTGTCTTTCTAAAATGGGAAAATGGTTGTATGAATTATTAAAAAATAACGTATGCGACCTCTCCTTGGCATATTTTCAACCACGATATGTATGTGCTCTCAAAATGTCCCAGTGAGTGAATTAACTCCACTTCTGTAGAGACAAAAAAAGGCCATGTTTGATGTTCTTTGTTCAAACTATTCTGCCAAAAATAGAAGCAGCATTGTTTATGGGGATGAATGGGCTATATCTGCTCCTGTCAGGGAGTTTCACTTCTCCAAATTTAGAACGGAAACGATTACTCCAGTAGAAAATAGTATTTGTTTTCTCCAATCAACACCAATGCCCCTGGGCTCCACTTGTGAGCCATCGAGCTGCATGTCTTCTTTGTTTCATTGAGAATTTTCTTCCAGCTTCTCCAGCAGCCGGGGAGGGAGGGAGGGAGGAGGGGTGGAGCCACTCCAATACAAAGACTAATTTGTTTGTTAGTAAAGAGAAACTCTAGGCCCCACTTCCTGATGAGGGCATTAATAAAATCAGGGGGCGTCTGGCCAGAGAATGGAAGAGGGAGAGCAAAGAGATACTGTGACGAGGGAGGGATAAGGTTTCTGCCAAACGTAGCTATCTGGTGTAAACCCACGACAAACAGAAACCGCTAAATGCATTAAATGTATTTCTGGGCGTTTCTGGGTAAACACCAATCAGATATTCCAGCGTCTTCTATCATTAACTGAAATTGATTTATATTCAAAAAATGCTGAAAAGAAAGAAAGGAGAATAGAAATAAAGGGATGAAGAATGAAAGATTTGTGATTCCCTTGTTCTACTCATTAGGCATGTTAAGTACCAGGAATTCCAATCATTTCCTTGGAAAAGGATTGAGTAGGATGTTGCCTCAAACTAAGCCTCCAGGCTTCTCTGATTCTTGCCAGTCAATCCATTTGTTGTGAAGACAACAATGCTTAAATAAGATTTGGATACCAAACCCTTTATTCATTGTTACATAAACAGGAAGAAGGGCTGACAAATTAAAGCGCTGACAATTATGACCTAGGAGTGATGAGGATATTTTAGCGCCGGTGTCCACAGAGAGGGATAAGCCTGCATGCATGTGTCTGTCTCTCCCTCCTGTTTCTCTTTGCTCTTCACACTGCTGAGTAAACACACATATCTCCACAGCGTAATGGGATCCATCCGCTCATGTTTATGACTGATAAACCTTGCCCTGGCCCTCCGTGGAAATGTCATCACAAAAACACATATACACGCACACCTGCGCATGCACGCACACACTCAAACATGACCCTTTGTAAGTGTGTCAAATTAAGCCAAGGCTAATGGTCACTGTTTATCTTAACTTCACTATCTTGATTCAGATTCAGATTCAGTAAACATACCCTATAAGTAAATAAACTTAATCTCAGTTTTGGCTGACAGAAACATGAGATGTTCACGTTCAGACCACATGTTGTGCCGTTTATCAAAAGGCCACAGACTGAGCGTTGTGGGAAAGCACATCATTGTATCCTTTTCCAGACATCCAGCTGTAAACTCCAGGAAGGTTATTAGGAAGATTCCTCAGCAGAGTTCAAGAGGCGTCATGTGAATCTACAATAAGCATGGCTGCAACTATATTCATTTTCAATTCCTCTTCAATCATGATACGAAATGTAGGAAAACAATAAATGATCACAATGGAGCCTGCACACGTTTAGTATTTCTACTGGAGAAATGAGTAAAACCACTATTATTTCTAACATTTTTAGCAATAATTTGAGTCTGTTATATTTGTATTCTGTAGCATTGAGAGAGCTGCACCCATTTATGTGGATTATATTTAGAAGATGCTATATTTAAAACACAAATTCCATTTAAAAACATATCAAACAAATGTCTCTATCAGTTTTGCAAATGTCTCACATTAAAAAGGTGTTAATATGTTTATATATCGTTTTTATTTTCATTACATTTGATTGGATTTCCAATTTAACATTTAGCTCCAGTTCATATGCAATCTGCTTTTATTTATGAGAGGTTCATATACAGTACATGCCTACAAGGGCATGAACAAATGTTACGTAACAAGCAATTAACTCCAAAAAATGAAGACAAGTACCATCTTTGCAATTGGTATCCGTTTTGAACCATAATAACCAGCATTAGCATCAAAAGATGTCCACAAAAATCCCGCTCTAGTTCAGGCAGTGAGGGAGCTGGTCACTGCGCGGTCATATCCCCTCACACCTGCCATATCAACTGGCTCTAATCCCCGGCATACTGGAAGTCATCTGACCAGTGGTCTGGAGGGCCACTTCCCCTCAGTGGACCTTACTTCAAACACTGTGGCTCAGATATCACCAAAACCCCAAACAGTAACACTACACTCCCCATCATAACAACTCTCACAGACTCCCCCTCTCCGAAAATGAGGGAAGAGGGCAGAAGGTAACATTCTCTGAGTTTACATGCACACTATTGTTTGGTTATAGTAAAATATGGTTTGCAGTGACCTGATTTGTTTGATAAAGGGTTAAAGTCTGTCAGGAAACTTACAAAATAAGAGAAGGAAAATTGAGGGACTTTATTGGTGTTTAAATTTTAATGGTGATGAATTTATTACTTTCATTCATACGTTTGGAGCATAAAATCCTTTTTGGAGTCACCCCAAAAATATTTTTTCTGTTTGTTTGTGTATAGAAACACGTTTCTATCAGGTTTACTCCACAGCCTCTCTGGCATATGTGAAATTGTAAAAGAAAACAAATTAAAGTGAATAATCGAGCACAAATTTAGGTGTTAAAATACATTGATAAGTGTCAGCCTTAATCTGAAGCTATCAGCCTGCTGCCTTTTTATGACAGTTAACTGTTATATTTTATGCACCTGTGCGCACAATTAACCAACTGATGACTGAATGATTAACATGAAACAATAAAAAGGTTTCTCACTAAGAAACACCTCTGAGTAGTCTCTGGCTGATGAATTCTCCACTCAGGACGGATCCACATTCAGCCCTTGATGAACAGCTTTCAACTGATACAGCGAGTGCCATCCATTAGAAGAGCTAACATTTGCAATCATCTCACAAATTGTACAATACTCCACGGGCCATTAAACCGGCAGCCCATGATGATGTATGTGCGGTTGGCCAGAGACTGCGTTTGAGCAAATCCAATGAGAGGCCACTTGAAATCAAGTGTTTAATTAAGCATTGTAAACCTCAGCTGGCAGCCTGGAGGAGCTGTAGGACAGCATTTGACTGCACTCTCACAAACTAGCCCAGTGACACACTTTCACATCCTTACACAGGGGCACACCACTGACTCAGGCTGTCACGCTGAGTCCTGCTGCAGTACACACAGAGGGCTGCACAATGAACTAACATGCACGCACACAAACACACTCGTAGCCACACCATAGGGCTGGGAACACTCACTACATTTTCTCGCCGGGGTCGAGACAAGGCATTCCTGCATCCAGCCAAGCCAGGAGTGGGGGAAGGGAACGCATGTTGGAGGGAGGTGGGGGTGGGGTTGTATGTAACCGTGTAGCCCCAGTCAGAAGATGGAGCGGGGCACCTTGGAGGAGAGTGACAGCAGTCATATCTGAGCCACCTGCCTCGTCACGAGAAGGAGAGCAGTACTGCAACATGCCATACCCCAAACGGAGAGGTAGGAGGGGTGCCTGTCAAACACAATGCTTGCCGACGTTTGATTATTTAAGCCGCCATTCAAGTTTTCCGGAGCAACGTGTCCCTTCATAAATAACTGAGCAGGAACACTGGTGTGCCCTCATGGAACGGGACAGAGGGTGTCTGTACTCACACAACCCCTGCGCCAATGTTGCTGGTGACATATCTATTTATATCTTTAATAGTAGTGGTGCCAAGTGATGGAGTTAGGCGCATCGGTCTATACAGGAGACCGCTCCGTGTGAACAGCTAAAGCCAATAAAACTGTTCACAAACTCTCTACTCTTCCAATCAACAAAACCAAGTCTGTTTCTCTTGCAAGAGTATTTTTGCACGTTCTATTTGCAAACACCAAGTCTCTCTCTCTCTCTCTCTCTCTCTCTCTCCCTCTCTCCCTCTCTCCCTTTTAGAGACTTGTTTGCTACATACTTGGAAGCCATGGCATGGAAAGTTTACTGTGGTGAGAGTTAAAAGGGAGCTTAATTACATTTTATTGGTGTGGACAAATTATCAAAATGAACAGAGCAAAAAAAAAAAAAAAAAAAAGTTTTCAACCCCTAATGGAGCTCTTGGATATCTGTGATTTTCCACTAAGTGATGATAGAAGCTGGAAATTCTGACCCTTTACAGTCCAGTGAAGTAAACATCATCCCCGAGTGATAAACTGGTGAGACTTATCCCTGACTTGATATTCACTGCAGTCTTTGTCTCTGAACTCTTTGTTCTGGAAGGCCTGATGCATTATACACCGCAGAGCGTCAAGATCTGAGAGCATCCACTTGTCTCCCAGCCCCCCGCTGCGTTCATGGGTGTCTCACTAGCTCGGGAGGGTGCAAAGAAACGCACGCCACACGGCTATGGTCGGACCACTGGTCAATGGGACTGAAATAACGTTTTCTCTTCTATTTGAATGCTAACAGAGGTCCTTCCCATGTCAAGCTGTCTCCACCATCCCACATATCCTCTCAGGAAACAGACAAATTAGTAAAACGGATGTGATGTAAAACCCTAAACACACACACACACACATATACACAAACAAATCACGCCATGCCACCCAAGTTACACAGACACACAATCACAAACTCTGTGCTCATGGCGGAAAGATTCACCTGGAGAGGTCTTGAAGTTACTGACTGGCAAGCAAGTGATAAACTTCTGGTGCTTGACTTGTCAAATGAACACATGAAACGTCTCATACTTTAAAAGGATCCTGACTTTGACATATAATCAGAGTGGAAGTAGTCTAAAAATGACGATTATTGACAGAAAGGCAACCAGAGAAACAAAGAACAATGTTTTCTTGGTTACGTAAACCACATTCTTGTCCCTGTTTCAACTAGGAAATGCAATATAACTTATCACTTATTATCTTTTTTTTTTTTTTTACTATATGCGCTAAACATTAAGTTTACAGACAAAATGCAGGAATTGGGTGAATCATCTCTGTAATCCAGTTAGGGTTGGCCTACAGTGTTTATTTTTTTTTTTAGACAGATTAGGTATTAACTTTGCCCAACATGGTATTTAGAGAGATTCCACTGAAAAACTGCACATCATCACCGAGCAGTTACAGAAAATAATTCTAACTGCTGTATATACCGACCAATAAAAAGATAAGCAACCCTCATTAATTCCCAGTTGTTCTATATTGGCAGTGGCAAAAAGCAGCCTTGACTCCAGCTGTTATAGTATACAGTACATTAGATAAGATTACTTTAGACTGCTTTAGATTAGATGAGAAAACTTAACATATGCTCACTGAAGAATTTATGAGCCTATTTTAAATGCTAAACCACAACAAAAACAAACAAACATGCAAATCACAGCAAGGACAAATTTTCCTACACTTTAGGTAATTCTATGAGAAATTATTAATACAAGCCTATGTTTCCGGTTGCTAAACCATATAAAAACACTCAAAAGAAAAGTCTAACAGAGAAAATAAAATTGAAAATAATAAATAATAAATAACCTTTTTTCAACAGGTTATTTATTTTATATACTTTAAAATGTTGTCAAGACTAAACTGTAAAGTTTTTACATGTTTCTTATACATAAGTGCCATCTATCATTTGTAGAGTTTCATCAGGGAGAAAGAGACTGGATGGAAACAAGCCTAAACTCAGGCGCTCCTCTAATTTAAGGCTTGCGTTAATTAACACCTGAATACAGAGTATTGTAGGTTTACTGAAAATGGGGACTGGAAATATGATTACCTCCGACAACATATATTATTTTATTATTATTATATTATTATGGTGACTGTGACTACTCGGCTGAAGTACATCTTTTACCCACTGTTTGCGTGTTTTATGACTGTGTGGCCTTTTAAGAAGCGATGGTTTGTCTGATTTAGGTTGTTCATGCGCAGCGACGCCACACCACGAAATGCAAAATGGCCACATGGTCGTAGTAACCTTCAGCTCTGGTCCCTGGATTCATCCTCTGCTTTCTGGATGTCTAACGTGGAGATTATGCCCACGCGTGCCTAGCGTCACTCCCTGTTTCTAAATAAACCAAACTACTTCGTCAAATGAGGCGATATTGCGCACAATAAAGCAGATTTGGCTGAAGTGTGTTCACCTACTGACAGGCAGCTACAGCCTACCACATGGTCTTCAGCTAATACAGAAGTAAAAAGCACACGTCGGTGCACTATATGCTCACTGGGTTTGTCGTGTTGAGTAACTAAGTCCTAATAAACATATATATTCCCCTGATTTTTTTTTTTTTTTAAATAAATAGGTTTTAACACATTATTCACCACCAGTCAGCAAAAGGCTGCTTTACAAGAGGTTAAACTGGGCTGCAAAAACAAAAGCACATCATGTATTAAGGCATTCCCCTATTTAACCAATAAACTTTAACAAAATATTGTATATTAAAAAAATACTTACTCTCTCCATATGTGGACCAGATGCAGATAGTGGAGGCAGACAGCATCAGACCCCAAAACAAGGTCGGGCTCATGTTCCTTAACATTATTCAAAAAGGCAGGGAGAAAATTGAAATAAAACAACAAGGTTGTACACACCAGATCCAAAAAAACAAAACAAAACAAAAAAACACACAACCTTAATATGAAAAAAAGGACAAATAAATGTGTCTGTAGCCCAAAAAGGCTACTCTATGGTAGCCTGCAAATGCGTGGTTTGCTTGTCTACCACGATTTGCTCTAAAATATACATATATATATATATATATATAAATGTGTATAATTTGTTAAAACAGGGAATTCCTTTGAAGGAAAAAAATACACTAAAACAGTCTGCTATTTTTGCCAATCACAGGATACTTTGACGTCGGCTGGTATGGCACACGAGCCAGTGATTTTACTGGATAAATGATGGTAATCCCCATCTTCAGTCTCCATCTCTTGAAAACAGCAGTGCGCGTACAGTGCGATCAGGGCCCGGCAATAACAATAAAGAAATATCAGACTAAATGTTATTATTAGTAGCCTACACCGCCATAATAAATTAACGCCAGTATCGCTCGCAAGAATCCCCCGCGTGAATGACTGTGTATGAGGGGAGGAGTGGGGCAGAAAACACGTCCAGGTCCACAGGGGTGGTGGCTGGGAGGTTGAAAAATGAATGAAAAGCCTTTTTTTATGTCTGTGCCATTCAGCCAGCACCAGCTTTCGATCCCCAGCAAGCAGTCCTGGCAGTGAGCAGTGACAAGTCGTTTTTTTAAACCAATTTTTCCAGCTCCTCGGGTCGGACTTAGGCTATCTTTGCAGCTGAAAGAAAACACCAGACTTGTGCCACGCAAGAGAATGGGTCTCCGGCTCTCCGGCTCTCCAGCTAGACGAGCTCGGCCAGGGTGGAAGACAGAATATGTCCAAGGAGTTGCTCTTTACGAGTGTTTCTCGTTTTGCCTTTATCCTCGTAAAAGAAGGAGAAAACAAAAACTCCCGTCGTGTGTGTATCCAGAGGCTGAAATCCTACGGTTCGCCCCTCGGTTAACGCAGGCTGTGGGTCTCCGCTCCTCCGTGGAATCTCTGCTGTAAACAAGAGTCGGCTTCTCTCGCTCAGAAACACATAGTGCTACGGATAAGGTGGCCGGGAGGGAGCAGGGCGGAAAACCCGGAGTGGATCAGGACCCGGGGATTCCCAAATCCCACACGCACCCCAACAAAGACGCACAGGGAAGGGTCATGCTAGTTAGATCACTCACCCCAGATGGGTGTCTCTGGTTGCATGTAGGGGTTTATGGTATGCTGGTATAGCTTTATTCCAAGCGGTGTTACTTTCAATACTGTATACAAACACCCCCTCTAGCAGAGGCGACCTGTTCTTTATTCTGCTTGGGAACCTGGATGGATCCCAGAGATGTTTCTTTTATATCATCAGTGGTTCCATTTGTTACACCACGAATTTCTCAATATTTGGTGGGAGAGACAAAGAATGGCTGTAAAGTTGATCACAGTTTTGTCTGTATCTCCTCACTCATGAAAACAGTGGTTCCCAAACTGAGGGTCGGGGCCCCCACGAAGGGGTCGCAAGATGATTACCTGGGGCCCATTTCACCAGTACATTTTTTTCTCACATTCATTTTGACACACTTTCACTAATCAAAACAAATGCCATACAAGATCCCAGCAGGACTCGCAAATTTATATCTGCAATTTGTAAGTGACAATCATTTGTGAAATGGGACGCTGCTACCATTTGTGTAAGCAGTGCTCGCAGATTGCTTTTGTGAAATAAGAAATCTAAATTCTGCCGCACAAAATTGTGTTTTGTGTAAGAGGAGCAAATGTAATATGAATGTGCATGTGTCTCGTACTTTGTGTCTTATGCTTTGTGTACGTGAATGTACTAATGTTTCATGTTAGCCTGACACCATCCTAAGATAGTATACACTATCTTATACATCAAGGTATTATCTGTTTGTTGGTAAGAGATTGTAAGCAAAACCTTTATGGTGGAAAGCATGAAATAAATAAAGATAATTAAAAAAAATTGTGTTTCTTTTTCAGACTTTTATCTTTGCTTTTTGTGTGTGTGAAATACAGGATTTTTACATCTTCATGCTTCTCTTAAAGAAAAATTCAAATAAAAAATACATTTACTAATTTTGACTTAAATTAACTAATAAATAACTCCTAAATTGAAGTGCTCACACCTCATAGATGGGCGCCCTGTACAGAGGGGTCTCAAATAGACATTGCTTTGAAGTAAGGGCTCACAGGCAAACAAATGATTGGGAAGCACTGTCTTAAATGATGTGGGTGTCTGGATTACCAACTGGGCCCCAAAGGCACCATGTTTACTGTGGGGCAATAACTGACACTATAAGGTTTGGATATACTTTGTAAGGTGGCTCATGTATTTTTACCTAATATTGAGATCTTGTAGCGACGCCTGGTGTCAAAACGTAGTTTTAATATCATTAATGTTGTGATTTATATTGCATGGTGCATATTCTTAAATGTATTTGTGTTTAATTAAAGTATCCAACACTACCTGAGTTGCTTGTCAGGCCTGATGTATTATGACTCAGTCAAAGACGGGGAGATGTTACATCCTGTCCTGCTGTAGCAGAGTTAGTTGAGGTAAAATGTAACATTGTTGGGGAATGTATCAACTGCATCCAGACCATGCTATCTAAGATTAATTTAAGGCTGTGCGCTGTTGACTGAATAACGTTGTGTTTGAGAGAGGTAAATGATTACATTGTTTACAATGAATGTGAGAGTTTTACTCTTAAGAATTTTGACTTGATTTGTTGTCCACATACAGTTTAACTCATTGTTCTTTCAAAATAGCTCAGTTTTATTCACTTTTTTAGAAACATAAATAAAAAAATAAAAAAACATGTGCAAGGTCACCATCAACGATAAACAAATATTCTCAAAATGAGTTACATTTGAACAGAAGTGTGTTACATGACAATATTTCATGTTCATGTGAGACTTTATGCAGGTAACATTGTCCATAAAGAGGTAACAAAAGTGGTAGTGGATCCTTTGAATGACTAAACAATATTATAACATATAATTCTTTTTTATTTTTTGTTGCAGGGAGTGAAATAATGTTGTTGTTAAACTACTGTTTACTACTACCTCTGGTGGCTCTGAGGGGAATAGATTGGTATCAGTGTGGTTTGGACAAGCCGTGGCTTGGTAAATGGCTTAATAATCATCACTGACCATAGTTTTTATTTATTTTTTTATTTTATAGTAAAAACTGTCAGTTCTAGGTGACGAAAACAATTTTCATTACTGAATGTGTATGTGGTATATACAGTATGTTTCTGGGGCAACACCAAGATCAGCTCCCTGTGCATCTATTATGGGATTCTTCACAGACAATTTGTGAGGAGTGGAAATGTGAGGAATGTTTAATTACTCTTAAAATTGTAGCTTTGTCTTGTTAAAAATCTTGAATAGCTTTTCCTAGGATTATGAAACCAGTTTTGACATAATCTAAAATTAGGACTTTTTCAGTAGACTATGCATCGACACAACGTATAACATATATATAGGTTTCACCAGGGAGATATTTTACTTTATTTGGTTAATTTAATGGTGTTTTAACAACTAATGGAAATATATCATTACTCTAACGATAAAATAACTATTAAGTTACTGCATTATTCAGGGGAAAATAACACCCAGTCAGTCAATCTTTTACAACCACAAAGATTTTTTATGAACTGTTCCCTACTAACTGATTATGCTCTATGCTGGGCTTACGCCATTATGTCGTTTTTATTCCAAAAAGGAATAATTCCTTTTATCAATAAAAAAAAAAAAAGTCGTGCACTGGAGCTGTACCATAGGTTACACTGCACACCATCGTCACAGGCCCAAAGTAAAATGTGACATGGAGTCCTCATTCAAGAGAGGACTGCCAGCTCTGCCTGTGTCGTTCATTCATCCCATACATGCAGCAGCGACAACACAGTGTGCAGCGCTATTCATTCTGAAGCCCGTTTGATCCTGGATGCAGGTTTTATAAACAGCGGGCATTCAGCTGCATTTTACATTGTAGTGACTGTAAGCCATTTCACTGACGTGAGACCATGAGGAATAAGAAAATAAATAAATAAATAAATAAATAAATAAATAAATTCCGACGTGTTTTTGATTGGTAGACTGCAAAATTATCCTGTCACATTACCTTTGAAACTCACCTGAATATTTAATATGTGGAATTTCCCTTAACTACCATTAAATCATAAAAAAGATTTCAAAAATTGTAAGTGTAATTTTAAACGTGAAATTAGACGGATATTATGACTACGACATAATCAGAATAAATATTCCGGCACTTAAATTAAACGAATCTCTTAGTGAATACTCCTAACCACGATCTTCTTTATATTAGTAAATATTAGTCCATTTTTAAACATTTAAAGAAATGCTGAGATATGTTCGTTTCTTATATTACTTTCGTTTTAAATATTACCAGAAAACAAACCAAAAAAAGTATTATATTACTTCAGACGAGGTCTGTTATTTGTTCATTTGATTTTGAAGCTTTAATTACTATATCAGATAAATACTTGTGAAAGGAGCAAATATGCGGTATTTGAGACGTAATTTATGTGGTGAAAATAAAAATAACATTAATTTACGTTGGGTTAGGTCACAAACTGCCTTCTTTTTTTTGTGCTTTCAAACTGCAGCTTTGCGGGTTTTTGAGACTCTATCGGGCGGGGGGGGGGGCCAGGCTGTTTTGGTCCTTTCAGTGTTTAGGTGTCTCCCTCTGCTGCTACAAAGGTGGCATTGCAGATTGATTTGTAGTTGGCGAACATGTCAAATACTACTGGAACAAAAAGTCAAATCATTGCCCCAAAGGCAACAAAGGCAAATACTTTTAGGTGGTGTAATTAAATGCTGTACGTGACAAAATCTGCAATGTCATCTAAAAGTTGTGGCACTTATGCACAGTCATTTAAATAAACCTTTTCTCTCTTTCGCACACAAATACACGTTAAAAGACACAGATTCCATCAGATGCAAAGATTAGAGACAGATTAGATTTCATTTTTTATGAACACTTGCAATTGCAAAAAATCTAAGAAAAATAGTCACTATAATTCTATCTATCTGTCTTGATGGTCATTCAATGAGGATCCCTTTAAAACATAAATAATGGTAAATACTTCTTTCCAACAACACCTTCTAGACTGTTTGTTTCTGAGAAACACTCAACCTCAGCATCTCAAATATTGCATCTCGCATAGCATTGCTTTGTCCCCTCAGTACTTAATATATGCAAAGAGGCAAAACTGCTTTTTAGAAAGTATACAACGGCTAATGATTACACAAATTAAATAACATCACCTCGGTTGAGCTTAAGTTACTGGTTTAAAGGTTTGAGTGGAGAACACCTTATTAAGAAACTATGAAAAGGTTTGCGTTATTAACGTGATTAACAATTGAGACATTTTAAAGAGGATTAGGACCACGTGAAATAAAAAATGTTATTCTAACATTAAGATCAGAATCTTGAGGTCTTCATATGTGGCCTTAATCTTGTTCTGTTAGAAAGAGACACCCACCGTGTCTCAGCTACCTCCCCGAATCACTCTCAGCATACTGCTGGTCAGAGTTTGGTGCATATAAAGCATACAATTCAGTATTAAACACGTGTAGTATACAGTACATGTAAGAGTGTGCGTAAATAGTCTGTGCAGAGAAGAAGGTTGGTGGGAATTTGCATAAAAAGAGGTTTGTGTAGACTTTGGCTGAGATTGTACTAAAGTCAAGTCTAGAATTTTGTATTAATGATATTGTTCATGTCCTCCTGAGGAACAGATACTTCGTCCTCCTCTGCCTCTTTTTTCTCTTCAAACACCCCCAGAAAATCCCAGGACTGAGGAAGTAGTTGGTGACAGAAGCCTAGCTCCACCAGCCAGGACACTGTAATAATACATATAACAGAGGAAAGCATGGCCAGGGTCCTGTAGGGAAAGCGCTGTGTAATAACTCCGCCCTCCTCCCTCCAGCCAGGATACAGGAGGAGAGGAGGGATCCCAAGCAGTGGCTCCCCGCTCACCCCACGCAGCAGCAGTCCTACTACATAGCCGCTGATAGCACCGTAGCTATTCGAACAGCTGAAGTGCAGCACGCAGATGAGCTGCGGGAGGATTATGCAGTAGAGGAGGTCCCCACTTAGCAGCCAGAGGGCGAACACACTGTCATCACCAAAGGCCAGGCCTGTTCCAGCCAGGCCCACCAGCAGCACGCTAACACGGATCACCCACTGCAGCTCCCGCTCCGAGGCCTGCAGGAAGAGAGAGGAAAGGGACAATAAAAATGGAGTTCCTTTACTTAATGCTGAACCAAACACACACACACACACACACACACCTGCTTCCTCAAAGTCGCCTTGTATACATTTCGTGTAAACATGGATGCTGAGGACAGCAGCGCAGAGTCCATGGAGGACATAACTGCTGCGGCCACAGAACCAATGCCTAACACTGACAACCAGGTGGGTGTGAGGTAGCTCAGGGCCAATGGCAGGATCTTCCCTGCCTCCCCTCGTTCAAAAGGAGGGGGTAAACCATACGCTGTCTGGTTCCAGTCTTAGAAGGAGAGAAAGAGAGAGGAGGAGACATAGAGGTGGAGAAAGAGACAGACAGGGTCGAGAGGAAAATAAAGAATTGGAGGGGAAGAAGCTTTTAAGAATATGGTGATGGCATAAAAAATAAATCAAGCACTGGGGAGAAGGAAGCTAATTGTTTGAAAACAGGTCCCACCATAATCAGTATTATGCTAACCATAACCAGTTATGCTAATGCTCACAGGATTTTTTCACACACACACACACACACATACAAATGCAACCAAGATTATATCCCACGTCATTTACCATGGTAGTGAGACCAATGAATTGTTAGAACAACTGAAATCATATGAATGCACTCTGTGTGTGTACTGTATGTGCACAGCTGAGTGTTTATATTCATATGTACCTGCAGAGGCAGCCACTGCGCCGATGACAACTGATGGGATTCCCATAACAAAAACTGTCCCAGCAGCAGCAAAACAGGTGACCTGAGCCTGAGCAGAGGAGGCTGCAGAGAGGATCCTCTGGTATAGAGCTTGATAGGCCAGTCCCCCCAAAGCCTACAACATACACATGCATGCACAAAAAACACATAACAGCTTTGTCAGTTAACAACTTGGCAATTCATGCATTTCACCAAATAGACCTTTCTCACAGCAGGCAGTTTGACTGGTCAAACACAGATTTATCTAATGAGATGAATAATGGCTGCATAATATTTAGGTGTGCCAGTATGATTTACTAGCACATCTTTAAAGGAGAGGTTGACACTTTTTCAAGGCTGTCTTAAACAAAACTCACATGCCCATATGTAAGTTGTAAGAGTTGTTGGACACTGCAAATGTCCCTCCTGTCCATACTGGCCCTACAAAGATCCCCTGCTATTGCGATTCCAGTGTAAGAGATGGGGGACAAAATCCAAAGTCCTTGTTCTGGGGGAAAATGCATGAGTCTGAGATAACAAATCAAAAGAGTATATTCCAATGTTGTCTTTTTAGTATGAAATTCCCCCTTTGTATTTCTATCCTTTCATAGCAGCTCAGCAAGACAACACTGTCCAGGGAAACAATAAGAGAATTTTGAACTAAAAAGACGTAAACTTAGGAAGATACCCATTTAATTTGACTTAGTTGCTGAATCCTCATATTTTCATTGTGGATTTTTGTCCCCCATCACTTACACTGGAATCACATTAGGATAGGGATATTTTCACTGCAAGTAAGGACAGTTTTATTACACCAATAACAATTTCAATGTACATATGAGCATGTAAGTATTAAGACTGACCAAAAAAAAAATTGCAAACCTATCCTTCAAATGGAACAGAGCCATCATCAGTGTTACCGGTTGCTCCTGTGCTTTTCCTGATATGACAAGTCAAAATGTCCACTGTCATAAACGTCACTGGAGCTACAACTGCTATGCCAAAAATGTAGGAGAAATGTAGATATTCTGTTGAACACACAACTATGCACACAAAGCAATCCTTTTTTTCTATCATTTAAGTCTATTCTAACTCCCGGACTTCATAGATAAGTTGTTGAGCCCAGCTAAAAAGGCTCAAGATATCCTGAATTTAAAACTGAAGTGCAATTTCAATAGGCCTTTTTCAGGTTTTGGCATGTCACAGCAGGAAAAGCACAGGTGTAAATAATCAAATGAATCATGGCTGAATTCTATTCAGCTGCTTCAGTTTCAGCATGGTATTGTGCATGCTGGCTCTCTGTCACACTGTCATGGCTTACTGGGATACTTATATAGAACAGAGACATTGTTCATGTTATTAGTACCACCTGTGCTTTTCTTAAATGATGTCTGCTGTGAAGACAAAAACGCCTGTTAACTAGAGGCAGCAAATCCAGATTTCCAGTTTGAGGACAGCTGATTTCAATTTCAGTAATTAAGTTTACTCGCTTAATACGATGCCATACAATTTCAACGTTACCTTGTGCCCGACCACAGCTGTAATAAATCAGCTGGCAGGTACAAAGACATCAGACAAAGTTGCACAGGTCATATAGTCAACTGATGACAATTTTGTTCACATAAATAACTCTAACGAACATTGACGTTCTGAGACATTTTGGTAAATTTGGTCCAGAAATGCCCATGACTGAAAAGCTCCAATGATGAATTCCAGGTTTTCCAGGATGTGTGGGAAGTCAGTACATTCTGTGGATGCATGTGTGCAATGATACAGCTAAGGATGTGGTATTTCGACTAACTCCACTACACACACACACACACACACACACAGTGAAACATAATACATTTTAAAATCTAACCAATAACAGCATCTCATCCACCCATTTTCCTGCATCTGCCAGCTGCAACTCTCCTATCCATGAGATTCCCATTGATTGGTTGAGGTGGACTGTTTGTGAGATGTCAGTAACTGCAGGACTGAGTACCAAAAAAGGAATACAGAGCCACTGAAACACAGAAAAAAAAACAGCTGTTATAGCAAAAATGAGGACAAGTCATTTATTGAATTACTTACATTTCTTATTATACTTCATCATGAATGCATTTATCTATATCATCAAGTCCCATTATTTCTGTTGCCTTCCCTCCATCCTCCTCCCTCTCTCTTCTCAGTCATTTCTGTGACTCACTACTTTATTGGGGTTCGTCTCTATGCTCCCAGGGTCCTATGTTCCCAGCATGTGTGTCTCTTATATTGTAAGAGATTGGTAAATTTCGTATCATTGCAGTTCAAACTGCAAAAAAAGAAAGGGAGATGAACGTTTCAAATGCAGTTTGAATGGTAAAAATCCGTTCAGCCACTGTGGAGATATCAATGTCTAAAGTCAAGAAAGCGGTAGCAGGGAAACATACATTGAACATTTGATCTAGGGAAAAACATTTCTGACAACATAAAACCCTTTGAAAGGTCTCCTTAATGTGTTATATTAAGAGAATATTAAGCTTGGGAACCCTGGGAACATCGATACGCTCCCCTTTATTGCACTCCCTCTGTATTTCTCTCCCTCTGTTCTGTTTCTCACCAGGCTGACAAAGATGAAGGAAAGCTGGATGATATCAGTATATGCAACAGAGTAGAGACCCCCTAAAAATGTGTAGATGATGGAGACAGCTGCGGAGATAGTGATGGAGAGAGCAGACGACAGCCCAAGGATTATGCTCATCGTTCCTCCTGGAAATCACACAGAACATTAAATCAGAGATGGTATACACAAATGTAGTGTGATGGATTATGGCAGAATCATAGCGTTAAGATTTCATGTTAAAGTTGGTTTATAAAGACATAAAGACTTACCCAGAGCAGCAAGGATGCAGGCCACCCACAAAATATCACTGACCAAAGCGGGAAGCAGCAGTGTCACTGTAAACATGTTGCCATAGCGTTGCTGAAATGGGTCCAACATGGTCACGTAGCGCTTCGACCTCATAGGTTTTGCGAAAAACAATCCTCCTTAAAAAACGGACAGTACACAAACTAAACTGAGAAAAATGACATGAAATACTTTTTTGTCATTAAAAATATTCTAATGAAGCCGAAATGATAAGTCAATTCGTCGTCCAACAGAAACACTTGAGAAAAAGCAGGTTAGATGAAGTGGAAAATGTTTAAATTGTATGTAGGTGTGAATATGTACGTGTACATGTCTGTCTGTAGGCCCAGATAGGCCAACAATCGGCTGAGGGTGTATGAAAGCGCCTTGACGGGAAAAATAATGCTGTTCCACAATATAATCCAACTGCTAGCCATGTGCATTTGGGCTGTTAGCACCATATCAGTAGGTTAAAGTGCAATGTATGCCCTACCCCGGCTGGAATACATCAAACTCTGGGTCTGTGAGTTAGTAGTCATGGCATTTCCCTCTTTTACATGGCTAACGCTGACAATATTACATCGAGGCAAATTAATTCAATAAAGGAACACTTTGGCACAGTACATGTGGATTATTCTTTAGCCATGTTAGCTAATATAAGGCTTTGTGCTGCATTTGGGCGCAACACCAGGCGAAAAATCGGAATTTTCTTTCCTGAGCAATGGAAGGATTGTCAAGGATTATCAGTTATTTAATTTGTGTGAATGTGTTGATTTCCATAATGTTAAAAATCTAAATTAGTTATTGCTAAGCAGACGTCCACTTAGTATCTCTACCCTGCGTCTTGTCCAGTGCATCAACACTAAACCATGATAAGCAGGTAAATGGTGTGAAAGGATAAAATACTGTGCTTCTCATTTGATGCACTTCTGCTTAATGCAGAATTAACAAGGAAGCTGTATATCTGTCCCACCTGCTCTGACATTTGACCCATCGGACCGTTTTTTTTGTTTGAGTGGTGCTTAAGTTCTCAGATGACTCTATGGTCTGATTAGCATTGCGCGCAGTTGTGGCAGTGGCCTACACATATATTTTAAACTAAACTCAATAATGAATACAGCCTTTAGTTTATTTATGTATTTATTTTCAGGGACAACGCACATTGATCAACATCACTGTAAATGTGTCATTGCCAAAAGGCAAATTTTCAACTGTTTCCATTGGCCAGTTGTTAAATTAGACTTTAGAACAACAACAATATAGTTTTATGCACAGGTTTTCTGTCTGCCAGGAATATTGATTTTCAGGTATCATTTCAGCTTGCCTAAAGAGACACATCTCTCAAAACTGCAAGTATCATATCCTGTGACACTTGAGTATGTGAGGTTGAAAATACAACCGGCTACTTACCCAAAACAAGAAAAAAACGTCAAAATGTCTCATAACGTTTTGGAGCAGCATAATAATCTTGTTTTTACAATCAGCTGTGTGTTATTATACAGAAGCTTCATTTGTTTCAGCTACTTACCCAAAAGAAAATTTATAACATATGCAGGAGGCCCCAGAGCCCAGATAAGCCCTTGGGTGGGAGAATAAACAGCCTCAGCAGTTCCCATAATGTAACCTCCACCAACCCATGTTGCTAAAAGCAAAGCAAAGAAAATAACCAAGTGAGAAATGGAGCAACAAAACACAGTGAAGGACGTAAACACAATAAGGAACACACATCAATTACTTCTAAATGACAGACATGAAAAAAGTTCTACCTGTCATGGTGAAAACCCCGACCAGGACACTGATGTTGCGGCCACCGACAATGGTAACTTCGCTCTTTCTGCCAGCACATGTATCCTCCATTTTCTTGGACTTTCGAGATGCCCAGATCCCAATTACCAGGATGACAATATAAAAAACCACCACGGCCACCAGTCCGGGAACATTCACTGCCATGATTGTCTGGTTACACAATGCACAGTCCATCAGTAACATATAAAACACAATTAAGTACAAGTAAGTATACAAAAAACAGCTGTTGCTGTTTTAGCTGCAGTCAAACATTTGAAGACAACGTTTAACATTGGGGCTGTGCTACAACCCCCAATGTGAGTGAGTACTATTGTCTTTTGCCATTTTCAGGAAGCACCAGTGCAAAAAGCGTCCCTATTCAGATATACAGTACTCATATAGTACAATCACTGACTGTATAACCTCTTCTTGTACGCCAAATAAGTCTCAGCGAAGCCTTAACGTACTCTGGTTCTCCTTTGTAAACCTGGGTTGTATCATAATCCTAACATCTAACTTCATTTTGAACTAAATGTTGTACTGCTTACTATGTAAGTAATCTTTGCTGATGAAGAAAGTCACTCTTCACTTAGCAAGCGCATCATTACTGGGTAATCATAGCATGGCAAGACTTACGCAAAAGTAATGTGACCTATCTCCAAAACATGTATACAGCAGTTCACCTGATAGGATGCTACTTGAGACTGAAGCAATGGCAATACCTGAATAAGTACTTAACTTCTGAGAGCAATTCTGACTGACCGAGATTCTTCTGTCACATCAAGGCTGTAAAACCTCAAAAGGGCCCAAGATAAAGTAGCACACACATCCTCTGCCGTTAGAGTTGTCAGAGAAAGAGAGTGCACCCTGGGAACACCTGCCTTAAAGTAATCCAAAGTGATAACCTCTGCTATCTTGCCTGAGACCATACAGTCTAAAGGCCTTTACACACCGGGGCGTTTTTTTGGTCGATTAATTCAACGTCAATATATTGAGAGGAGAAAAGTGAGCGAAACCATACGACTACATGGTAAATTCTAAAAATATGTATCTGTTACTTGATTCCAGCTATCGGTTGTACTTTACTATGAACCAAGTTAGCATTTGTGTTAGCGCTTTCCGGAAGGCCTACTCCCATTGGTTGTTAGGGGTGAATACTCGCGCGTTGCGAAATACTCCAAAAAACACGCGAGGCGAAAATTCGCTCCGCTATGTAATCTAGTACTTATTGTAGGGAATACAGTTCTGATGCAGTTATTTTCAGAAGCATTTCCTTGAA
Organism: Macquaria australasica; assembly: GCA_005408345.1. Taxonomy (NCBI): domain Eukaryota; kingdom Metazoa; phylum Chordata; class Actinopteri; order Centrarchiformes; family Percichthyidae; genus Macquaria; species Macquaria australasica. The sequence goes on from SEMN01000262.1 coordinate 664,318, forward strand.
AGAATTAAATAAACTTGCAGAAAATATAGTTGAGCAGTTAACTATGGAAAATCAAAATAGTTTAAAAATGTTATCACTGAAGAAATTTGGTGGCGTGTCTATTTAGCTTGCTTAGTTCTTTCACTCACATTGTATCCCACACTGTTCAATAGATTGACAAAGTAGTGTAGTTAGTCAGTAATGTAATCTAGGCTATGATTTGAAGTTTGTTAATGATAGACAATTTGTTCCAGACAGTGTATTTGAGCAGGTCATCAGGTGTGTGGGTAGACTCACTGGCAGTTGCTAGATGGCGGCCATCTAGTGTATCGGAAGATACACTGAAGAAATGGATGTGGAAACGCCTCACGTAAGAGCTATTTCATTTTACTAGTTTCATAATGCTACATTTACATTTTACTATGAGAGAAACGGTCCTGAATTATTACACTAACCTACCGTTATCTGTAAATGTAGCATTATGAAACTAGTAAAATGAAATAGCTCTTACGTGAGGCGTTTCCACATCCATTTCTTCAGTGTATCTTCTTCCTTTCTTCTGTACTTGAGCCGATACAAAGACAACGTCTAATCCTAAAAGACGAGGACTGTGACCAGTTATATTTAGGGATACAATGGTGACTGGATCCGCCCACTTACTGCCAAAAAGAAAATCCGCGAGCGAGCAGGTGAAAGTTTTGCGAGCAGGAGAGTTGCGCGCGCTCAAAGAACATAAAACGGCGTAAAATACGGCATCCTGACGGTTTTCACGCCGCTTTTTACGCCGTTTTTATTTACAATGCCGCTTTTTATGCCGTTACATTTTAAAACGCCACTTTTTACGCCCGTAAAAACCATACAAAACGCCACTTTTTACGTCGCTCTAGTGAGGTACATTAAACACCGCTCTTTACGCCGTTAAAACCTGTCCAAGACGCGCGTTATTTACGCCGTTTTTGTATGGTAATGAGCCCTTCCTCCTGTTTTACATAGCCAGTAAATCCAGAGTTTTTGTGCAATGCAACGATGAAAGAGGCTTGCCATTGCTAGGCAAAATTGCTATCTGTGTTGTCTTTATAAATTAATTTAAAAAGTTCAACAAAAACTCTGGATTTACTAGCTATGTAAAACAGGAGGAGGGGCTCATTGCCATACAGGAAAACGGCGTAAATAACGCACGTCTTGGACAGGTTTTAACGCGCGTAAAAAGCGGCGTTATAAATAACAATGGCGTAAAAAGCGGCGTGAAAACCGTCAGGACGCCGTATTTTACGACGTTTTATGTACCAGGGACGTGTGCCGACCTGACGACATTTGATCCCTTTGGCTTGCCATATAAATAATATGCGTGCGTGGCTGTTTGAGTTGCGCGCGGATTTTGGCAGTGATGTGCCGTCGTACGACGCGCAACGAAGAGACATGAGCGGCCAACAAAAAAGAAAACTGGACCAAGAGAACCGGGTCTTCCAGGCAAGATGTGAAACATTATCTTTTTTTTTTACGAAATTCAAAAGCAAACCTGTGTGTTTAGTTTGCCTGGAAACCAAATGAGCCACGAAGGATTTCAACTGGAGTCGCCACACAACACCACGCACAAAGACAAATATGACACCAGAGCTGTCAGAGCCGCCATCATCGCTGACCTCAAAGGAAAAATACACCGACAGCAGAGCCTTTTTACCAAAAGCCACGACTACACAGGAGTCTCTAATAAACTTTGAGTGACGGTATATATTTTGTTCTTTTCATTAAATTAGTAGCTATAATAATTTGCTAATTGAGAGTATGCTACTGGTGGAAGTGTACGGTCACCATCTGGCCCTCTGGTAGTGAGGATAAAACTTTTGTGGCCCTCTCTATTGTCAAAGTTGCCCATACCTGTGCTAGATGTTACTGGTTAGTCATTAACTAAAGTCTGATTTCATTTGAGGGAGCGTATAAACACCAGAATGGTTTGTCATTGTAAAATGTGCTTAAAATGCTTGTTAGATTGATTTTAGAGATCTTCTGCTGTAGCAAAATCAATACTAATCTTGATAAAATCCTCATTAAATCTGTCTTCATTTATTAATCTACATCCCCCCCATCTGAGTTAGCACTAAGTTACAGAGTTGTATATTTATAACGGCAGTTAAATCAGGGTGCTTTCACAGCAGTGGGCTGAATAAGCAGTTTTTACAATTATTCATATTTTAAACTTAAGTAAAATAGCAATACCACAATGTAAAAATACTCTATTACAAGTAAAAGTCCTGCATTCAGAAATGTACTTAAGTGAAAGTACTGAAGTATTACCAAGAACTCATTTTGCAGGCAGAATCGTACCTTTCAGAGTGTTATAATGTTGGGTTATTACTGTTGTAGTGTGTAAGCAGCATTTAATTGCTCAGGAGGTGGCGCTACAACGCTACATTATATTTTATAAGCTAAACGTGTTTTGCATGCAACGCGCGTAATGTAACTATAGCCGCCAAATTAATGTAGTGGAGTAAAAAGGTACATTTCCCTCTGAAATGTAGGGCATTTTTTTCCATCAGTGTGCAGGGACAGTGTCGGTAAGTTATAGCTAGTTTTAAAATATTTTCCTATCTGGGAAAACGGCCTTTTGAGTGCGTTAAATATCCCTCTATAACCAACACATTAACGTTCAAATACCTTCAAAATCAACCACTAACCTTGTTTTATATGTGTAGAAGTCAGGCCAGACGCCACAGAGACATATAATTCTTCAGAACAGGGCATTATCAGTAGCTACACAGCGTTAAATAGTTATCTATACGGATATCAATATATTGGTTTTACCTTCCTTTCGATACGAGCACTTGTTCTCACAGTCAGGCTGATATTAGTACGCGGCTGCATGCTAGACCCTGGTCCCCACAGCCCTCACTTAGCTGACCTTAGCTTACGTTAACAACCTTTATAAATGGCAGTAAAACAAACGGAAAGAAAGACGAATATTAACACAACCAGCCAAATACGTTGAATGATTGAATTCAATAGATATTAATTATACAATGACACCGAAAGACTGAACATGTGGAGGGTAACGTTACTTTCTGCCGCTTCAGATGAGGCGCCCCTGCGTTGGTCACCGGTCACTTCTTCTCTGTTGTCTCCCTCTAAAACGTGACACCTGGGCTCGCGTTCAGAGCAGTCAAAACGTAGAAAATCGACGCTAAACAGAAGTTGGCGGTGTGTTGAATGCGCAAACTTTTACTCAACTTTTAGTTGACACGCAAAGTGTAAAGGTAGAAGAATATTTTAAACGCGCTGCGAAACGTTGCGCACAAACGAAACAGCGTTTCCTGGACGCCATAATACGTGACAGCGTTATCTGTGGTTACAGGATACCTGCGGTTCTTTCATAATTATGTTTGACCCGGGACAGGCAATACGTGCTCACTACCACGTGGAAATACAGTATCATGTCCAGTTTAAACCCAATACGATAAGATGTTTTTCACAGTTTACTGTAGGATGCAGAAACGTGATGCCCGAAAGGTGAAACTACCTGCACAGCACGAGTGTGTCTGTATCTGTATCGAGCAGGCTACATCTTACACGTGTTCCACTAGAGTGTGAATTAGGGTTTGTCTAGTGCAAAATCAGCAAACACATGCATGCACACTCAATGTCAGCATACTTAGTGACCACTGAATTTAACATTTAAAAAAAACTCACACTCAGTAAAACTTTAGATAAATGTTACTGTATAACTGACATTCAGTATACAGTAACATTTATCTAAAGTTTTCTAATATTGGTTAACATTTTACATAATTATCTACTGGTCATACCAGACCAAGTACGGCTGTAGCTGCAAAAGTATTGAATTGCACAAGAGTGTGTTTTATTTCTTATGAATTCAACATTGAATTTTAAAGAGGGGGGTTGTATTATTTATTTTATTCCAACTGCACCACCAAGATAGACTCTGAGCCTGATGCACACAGATGTTGGACCCATTGTATATAAGTGAGAAAGGATGTAGCCTAAAGTTTCAGGGCCATTCAGCTGGCAAAGACTGGGTCCACAACTGTCCATAATAACCCATAGCACCTGTGAAACCTGGATCCCAGAACACACCTTAACATTCACAGATTCATAGCCATCATCTACCCCCAAGGAGATGGGTACCTTGAACAAGATCATGCTCCCTGTCATTTTATATACATTGTCATCAACAGTTCATGAAACATATCCTTTAAATATCATTAATGCCCCTACCTCCTTCCTTATCAGAAGACAATCAAAATTTACCTTAAACATTTTATCCTTTCACTCTTTAAAAAAAAACAAAAAAAACCTAACAAGGTGGAAGGACTGGATTAAGTCAGCTGGTGAGGACTGTTTAGGTCCTTTTTTCTTGAATTCATTGCTCCTTTCATGACAGAGCTCATACTTCTTCCCCTTATCTCATCAAAATCTCATACATCCTACTGTCCAGTATCACATTCGGTTTCTTTTGATATTACCCCACTAAAACAATGGAAGTGTACCCCCCCTTGTTTGAAGAAACATATCAAATGCATCTTTCTACAGAGCCTCTTGGTGGCTTGGTTGGCTAATGTGTATCATATAACCTTAACGCTCTGGTAGGAGTCCAGCCTGGAATGTATTTGCACAAGAAGAAAAAAATCAGTGATCCAAACACAAAAAAAAACAACATTTATTTAAAAAAAGGTGGTGTTAACGATTTGGTATCTATTTGCCCTATTTGTACATGTTACAGCATGAGACTGTATTGTGTTGGATTTAGATGCTGGGGTTTGCCTGTGTGACCTCTTTGTTGTTAGTCGCTGACTGTGGGGTGGTTGAGAAGTAAAAGCCCATTCCCTGCAGGGTCAGAGGTGCACAGCATCCAGTGGTTGTTTTCCTGTTCAGCTTTATGGGAGTCCAGGAAGGTGTGAGCCGTCACCTCATACTCTTTGCCATATGTGGTCCTGCAGGGACACAACTGTTACCTACAGAACGACAGCTAAATGCACAACTTGACCGTGTCAACAGATGTGAATCTACATGGTGTATTTCTACGACATTTTGACAGGAAACTGATTATTTTTATTCAGATACATCAGATTTTTGTTTGGGTTAAGAAAGTAGGAGTTGCCTTGAAGTTGACTGGCAGCTATAGGGTTTTCATGTCACTGTAACCTAATTTGGAAAAATCAAAAAGCCTTATCAGGTTGCTGGCTTTTGCTTAAAGTAAGCTGATCTACATCCACATTGCTGTTTTATTCCTCTGATATCTCTTTTTTTGTACATTACATAATTGGCTATTATTTGTGCCAATTTTTCAATGGACTTTCAAGATGACATCAGACATAGGAGCAACACAAATCAAAGGCCTTTATATTGCATTTAACACAACAATATATTCTCCTTGGTTTGGAGTTACTTTTAAAAGGTAAATGGAAAATACCAAAGGACTTGATCACCCAGAACAGCAAGAGCCTGGTTTGTCTTGCAGTGTATGATCAGCACCTTCACATTAGCCTGTAAAAAAAAAAAGAAAAAGCCTATTGATGATTGCATGGAAATTCTCAGTGCAACAGAGGTGAAGGAAAGCAAAAGAAACACAAAGCATTCTGTATACTGTGTTCGGTTAAACATTTAAACAACAGAAAATGCTGGTGTTGAAGTGAAGTGAAATCATTTACCATGAAGACAGTAAATACTTACAGGAACAGGCTGACCCTCATACTCAAGCCTCTCCTGGGGGTCAAGGTGCACTATCTTCCACCACGACAGAAAGGAACCGCCCTCATCCAAGTTGACTTCTTGTAGGCGGGACTTCTTCGCACACTTTAAATGAAGTCACAATAATATGAGATTTTCAATAGTAGAAACTCTAGCAAAAAGGACGAACATAACTGCTGCATTCTGCTTTTAACATTAAGTGTGCATGTAAGCTTTCTGCACTTCCGCATTGTTAAAACGTCTCATCACAGTTGGTGGTTGTTCAGTGTAATGTATTCTCCTTGATGGTCTTCAATAAATGATTAATGTTTAAACTTGATCTACCTTTTGAAAACTTTGCAGGTCACTCATCAAGTAAAGCTGAGGAAAGAAAGGAAGAAAAAATATGTCAACACTAAAGATGAGATTTATGTGTTTTCAGAAGGATTAATAGGCACAATTGTTGTGTTTAACTGAATGTAAAATGTGAGTGTAATAAAAAAAGAACATATCTGTTCAATAAACTAAATGAATATTAATAATTGTATGATATTCACATATCTTGGCCATGAAGAACTGATGGTAAAAAGATTCTCTTATTTTTATTAAACATTAAAGGTGTATTCATGAGTTCAGTATTGCACTTTCATAAAGTTTGGGGACTCTGAGAGACAGATTTAAAAGAAAATGGGCAAAATCAAAGCAGCTGAGGCAGAGATGTCCTGACTATTGTCCCTATTATTACAATTTCAATATATTAATGCAACTCAATTGCATCTATCATTAGACCCGCCCTGCCTGGTAAATGTCCTCTTCTTTCAAACTCCACACCCCCAGTTTGTAACACAGTCTGTCAGTCAAAACCTTTTAAGCCTCCGAGCCCAACTGAGATAACATTTATCCATAATAACCCATCATCAGGGTTATTTTCTTAGACTTAAAAAAAAAAGCCCCCTTTACAGTCACAGAGGATGTTACACAGCTTTATAGCAGTTAGTCTTTGTTTAAAGTACTTAATTTTATATACAGTGTGGGTGTGTTTGTGTGTTAGTTCACTTACCCCCCTGGCAAAGCCACTTGTTGTTTTTAGGGCAAAACATTGCTCAAAATTCAGAGTCGATCCTTCAGGACTGCCATCTACACAGTAGTCACACAAGCAGTGTTACAGGTTTACATCTGGGGGTGTTACCATGTGTGTTGAGGTGTATGTTGACGTAGTTTTATGTGTGTTTGTGTGTGTACCTGGTAATGATGAAGGCAGTGCGTGTGCAGGCCTGGATACTCATTCCTGCACTGATTCCACATGGGGCTTTAATGCCAGGCGAAGGAAACCTCGTCAAACTGTTAATGTCTGCGTTGATGCTCACTGCACTGTACCTCCTGTTTTCTTCTCCCGCGTTCACTAACATCACAACATCCCCAAAGTGCAATCTTCCGTCATTTGTCACAGTGAGATTCACCTACACACATGAACAAACACCACCATCATTATCATTGTGATATTATTGTTGTTGTTAACGGTGTTCTGATAGCTTAAACTCAGTTTACCGGTCTCAAAATGTTCTCGTTGAGGAAGTCTACTTTCTGGGCAGCAAGCTCACCCCTCTCTTTTTTCTCCAGGTACTCTTTCTTCGCATCCTGGAAAAACATCACAATATACAATGTGCTTTCTTTAATATGTCCCCATGACCCCACCATCATTATCTTGGCGTAACGATAAATACAGGGAAAATATGATAAACACTTTGCCACTTGCTATTTTCCTCTTTGTTACCTACTGCATTTCAGTGTCCTTAGGTGACTAATGCATGTGTAAAAAGGAATTTACAATTCAACTATAGGAACATGTCTACATTTGGCTCTGCATAAAATCAATAATTTTCTTATAGATGTTGTCATCCCTTTTATGCCTCAAAAGATACAACGTAGTTGCCAAACAAAGTACAAATATTTATCATCCCTCCTTCTATTATTTGTTTTTGTGAGCTGTCACCACAGAAGAACAAATGTAACTTAATAATAACCTGAACAACCAGTAGCTAATTCTGCTTTTTTTGTTTGTTTTAACAGTGAGAGTGTTTTAATAATCCTAACGTTATACTTTCTTTACTTCTGTGCAAACAGCCTCACTTGTGAACGTATGTTTCGCTGCATCTTGAGCCCCTTTTAAACACAGCAGGCCCATAATGTTGACCTAACGCTGGCTATTGTGCGTGCGACAACGTATAACGGCCTTTAAAATAAGCTAGCGTAAAAGTTGAGCGCTTTATTTCGAAACAAACCTCTTCTAAGCGCAGGTCCTCATTCCAGTTTCCAATTCTCACATTTGTGCGATACGCCATTCTGGCGATACTGGCGACTATTTGTGTACTAACAAGATAATAAGTTACGCTACTTTTGGTGTTAAATGTAGCTTAGGCATGGTTTGTGTTGTAGTTTCTATGGTAACCGATGGTAACGGAGGAACTGACGTTTCAGCTTCTGTCAGTTCTCGCTGATTGTCGCGAGAGGGCGTGTTGGCACGGGTGCAGCCACCGAGATCCATCTCCATCATCTATTTCTGCTCATTCTGCTTCCCACACCAGCAGCTCAAGCTCATGAAATAAATAAATACTGACACATACACGGTTTTAAAAACATAAACACACATACGGTAAGTCACAGTCTTAAAAACATAAATTTCCCTGTAGGGCTTTGGTTTTGTGCTCTGCCCCACCAAACACACACACACACACACACACACACACAGAAGCACTAACATGTCATCGTTGTCGTTTTCATGATAATTATTTTCAGCAACATACAAAAATGCAAAGACAACATATTAAAGGAGACTTCCTCTATTTTTAATTAGAAGATGAATAGGATAATAAGTTGCTAAAGAGTCTGAATTCAGTGGAATCAGTTTATGTATAATCCTTCACATTTCCTTTAAAAAAGAAAATCTCTGCTCAAGTGTACTTCTCTTTTTCTATATGCAATTAGATTCTAACAGCTGCAATCCAGACTGAATGTGTCTGCTGTCCACTTTCTTTTTTCTCTGTTTCTGTCTGGATGTGTCAGTGGCCATTGGCCCGTCCTCTGGCTCCCGAGCCATTTATGTGACTCAGTTTGTGACTTCTTTCCTTCGGTGAGTCACTGTCGTCCTCCTCTTCATCGCTCCTGTCGTCGCCTTCCAGCTGCAGGATGAAGATGAGCCACAGAGAAGAGGTAGAAAACGAGTGTGAACCAAAGAGAAGCAGCAAGACATGTAACTTGTAGAATTTGCATAGTTTTCATACATTTCTTTCTTCTTTCACATAAATGAATCTTCACATAGAAACGCCAGGAAACACACCTTGCTGAAAATAAACTTATAAACCATTCGTGATATGAGAACAGCCCAGTAGAGGTGGAGTATCTGTAGAACCAACAACATCACGTTGAAGAAGTAGTAGCCAAAGAAGGGAGCAAACTCCTCCAGTGGGTACACCCATGTACAGTGGATCAGCCTGTAGAAGATAAGCACACATCATTTTTTTTCACACATTACACCCAGATCATCATCATGCATCATGCTGCATCCTTCCATTTCACGCACTTACCAGAAAGGAAAAATGACAAGTCTTGTCACCATAAAGAGAACTGTAAACACCACAAACATGGCGTTAGCAGTCCGTTGCCACTTGGCGTAGTTGAATACCTTTGCACCCTGTGAGATAAAAACAGGGAGAAGAATCAGGTTCAGTTCTTTGTTTAAAAGCAATAGTTCATACTCAGCCATAAAGTCTGTGATATTTAGTTTGAATCACGTAATAATCCCCGTACAAGAAGGAGGTTTCTTTCCTATGCTAATACAGGAGGTTGATATGATATCATGAATACCTGTACAATCAACAAGGCATTCACAGTGTTTAATCTTTGCAAAAACTGCAGTCTAGAGGGGTGTTAGGGATTCAACTCTACATTCATCAGTGTCTTCTCTGATACAGTCTCAAAAGAAATTGTGCATCAAGTCTCATGCACACTACTTTCAACCTCCTCCTCCTGCTTTAGTCATCTCAGTTGTGATCCCAGATTGCTACCTGTAAATCTGAGCAGAATGTCTTATGTATTTTAAGGAGCTAGCATGAAAACCACCTTTACGTTCACTGCTGTTCAGAGCTGTTTGAGTCTTGCCTACAGCGATTTTAGCAATCAGTCAGACATCTTGAGGGCGGGTTTTAGGCTCTGCATCAAACTGCTGACACAACTTCTAGGCCACATTTTTACCCTTAGAGACAAATTGTTACACATTTCTTTGAAGCTTTGCAATCTTAAACTACTTTTTGATGATAGGAAGTAACCGTTCCTTTAAGTCACAGTACGACAATGGATACCACATAGATTAGCTTGCACATGCACTGATGTAAAAACAGCACTGACCTCTAGCAGTATGTCAGCCGAGTCATGAACTGCCATCACAAGGGTTCCAATACGGATGTAGTTTGAAATCCAGGAGAAACTCAGAAGAGTCAGTGTGGCTATATGATGAATCACCTGCTCTTTGAAGTCCTACACACAAACACATGGCAGGTAAACATGTAGGCATACGGCAAATAGACATCCCAAACGTATTGCATCTTTATAACATAAAAGGCAAATACAGGTTTTGTTTTAAAATGAATATTTGAAAATAATATGTTCTGTGATACATTATGAATAATGAATTCAGGTGAAATGGAATTAAACACTCTGAATAAGTGCAGTACTTCACTTTGACACATCAGTACACTCACCTTCCGTTTCACATCAAATGTGAGGCTGAGGAGCAGAGAAAGGTAGAAGCCCATTTCCAAGAGGTAATACCAGTACTGAGATGGCAGCATGGACTGCACGGACACATAACACACACATATAGAGATGTTTATCATACTGTAATATTGTACAAGCCACCCTAATAGCAATGACAAAAACACGTACCTGTTTAGGGAAGCCTGCCCAAACCTCCTTCAGATTATAAAACCAAGGTTTCTACAGCCATCAAAAACAGAGAGGGAGAGGAGTGTGAACAGCCTTGAAAAAAGCAACACCAGCTCATGCATGTTTGTCTGCAGTGTCAACTGCCAGAGTGTGAGAAAAAGCTAAAAAGCACAGAGAGACATGAGATAGGAAGAGGGACAAGGAGTTTCACATACTTTTCATCACAGCGAGATCAGAGTGGTACACCCAAATAGGGAGACAGAGGGAGAGAAACAGAGGGAGGAAGACAAAATAAGGAGAGAGAAATGTCCCACGGCAGCAAAGCAAACAATTTGTGCAATGGAAAAATTGACTGACACAAGAGACAAATCCTGTAATAGAAACAGTTACTGTGATAAAACATGGAAAAAGGCTAAAACTACTTACATCATAGAGAGCCAGGACTCCGTAGACAAATGCAAAAAAATAAAACACACATCTCCAACTGTTGACAGACAAGAACAATAATGTCACATACTGACACATTCACACTTGTTCTCACACCAGTGTATCATCACGCACACAGGCACACACACCTGGCCTCACAGAACCTCTTGCGAAGCCCTGGACGCTCCTGGTTCCTTCTCCTCCTGAACCAGAGTTGAACTCTCCTCTCTGGCCAACTGGTCTTCTTACACAGAGACCTCACATCACCCTGAGACACGAGGGAAACGATCCAATTGTTACATTCTTTCAAAACCAGGAGCATTTTGTCAAGTTATACACTAGCATTAAGTTTTACTCTCTGATGAGCGACATTTGATGCTGTGCTTGATTCACTGTGCATCTAATTTCAGCAATAAAAAGCTTGATCAAACTTTTGTGTTGACAAAAACTGTGCAGTGAGCCACTATATCTGAGAAGACCACAATTGCCAATGTATTTTAGAGGGATATTTCTCGTGTCTTTAATTCAGTGGTGTATTTTTTTGTAGAGCAATAGAGAACAACTTCATTCTACATTACTGTATGTGAACAACAAACTACCCTTGGTTTACAGTGAAATGCCCCTTTTAACATACCTGTGATGGAAACCGTGCTTGGCTGCAGAAGTACTTTTCTAGGATGGGGTTTGGAAGCGCTGTGAGACGTACCCTGTCCCTGATTCCCCAAATATTAGCCAGTGGTGTGGCCAGGTACCTGCAACAGCACACAAGCAACATTACATACTGCGTAAGAAATGATCTGGCGCAGCACAGCTTTGTTTCATCCTTGTAAACACAACAGAAGCGGTCTGGTTCTTTGGAGTTCCATATATAACATTGCTCCACACAGCTTGTGCAACATAATCCTAGCATTTTAAAACCAGACAATTGCATTGCTGGGCTGACAAGACACACAGGCACATTCACTCATGTACATACTGAATAGTCTCACCTCTCAAACATGTATCTGATCAGGAGCAGGCAGAGGGCGCAGGGCAGAGCAGTGTAAAGTTGAGAGGCTTTCGCGTAGACACGACCTTCATTGTCTTCCAGATCTGACCAGGAGACGTTTTCTGGCAGCCACAAACGCTCCCACCACAGCCACCCACTCACAGTCTGCAACATGCTGCTGGGAAACAGAGTACACTGATGAAAAAGAAATCTACTTGTTTCCAAGACGGAACATTAGGTCACTGATATCAAAGAAATGACATTTGACACTTCACACAAACAAGTGAAGTTGTCTTACCACATGGGTAGATTTTTTCATTTGCCTTTTAAAAAAGTTTGATTTCAAATTACGATTAAGATTAGATTAAAGATGTGTTGAAGCATATTTATTTATTTTTTCAATTATAGCATAAAACAATGTCAGCTGGCCAAAGTAGTGCACATTCACTGTAATTCTGTGTCAGCCAAAGCAGTTTTTTTTTTTTAAATAAACCAAACACTGGACACAGGCTGGCATGCTGACGCATCTAGGGCTCTGGTCCACATGGATTCACAGCCAAAAATGCACCACTTATTTGTCTTGAATCTACAGTGTCAATTTTTAGTTGTGGCCACTATGATTTGCCACTATCTCCTACTGGTCTCTGAATGCATGAATGTTCTGTGGACATGCAATCATGAAGGAAGTGAGTAATTTGGAGATGGAGAACTACAATAGATATCAAAGGGCAAGAAAGATAAACAAGGGCGAGGAGAAGCAATTCAAGGATGTAAAGATTAGATAGTCCTTTCTTGTGTGGACTCTGCCCATAACATAGTGTAGATAAAAACGTGTTATTTGAGCAGTTAGAAAACTACTATCAAAATGCGCAAAGCTGTCTAAACAGACAGAAATAGTTATACATATTTGCTGTGATGTCCTGATTACAGTACAACTCATTTTAGTGTGTCCCTGAACCCCAATGTTAGTTAATTAGTCAACATGGGAAAACAAGCAGACATACCTGCAAGCAGTGTTGTCTTGACAGGTTCCAACAGAAGAGAGGAAAGCTGAGGCAGAAGGTGGATACTGAAATCCAATGAAACTAAAGTGAAATATTGTGTGAAACCTAAACTGACCTTCACTTTAATAATCTCCAGTTTCACGCACTCACCTTCAATATGCCCACTGTGAGACGTACAGTGTGTTTTCCAGTCTGTCTGCTACTCATACAGTTCATGTGCTGCATTTATCCACATCAGATTACAGCCCTGTATAGGTCCTATGTGTTCCCTCTTTCAGCTATTGTGGGGCCATTCTTCAAAGAAAAGTAAAAAAAAAAAAAAAAAAAGGCAAATATTTACTCATGAACTAATGCTTTCCCTAATCTGTACGATGTACCTCATTGTGTGTGAGGCAACAGGCTCCAGTGAGCATGTTGATTTCTGAGCATGCGTGTGTGGACTCTCACCTGGTTAGAAAAAAATGGGATCCTTCCCTCCCACTCTGTCTGCTCTGGTGATCACACACCTGGTAGTCACAGCAACTCCTTTAAAGTAAGCTATTCTCAGCACTGGAAACCCCTAACTGCCCTTGTCGCATTTTGTATTTTCGGTTGTAAATGGTAAGCTGCAGCAGTCATCTGAGTCTGGGATTGTTTGTGTACCCTCACCTGCAAGAATTCCCTTGGAATGCTGGGAAGCCCCCACAAAGGCCCCATTCACTGGTGGGGCAGGGGAGGAGGAGCCGGTGCAGGTTATGGATAGAGGAGAAAAGGGGATTTTCACACACAAAGAGAGAGAGAGAAAGAGAGTGAAACATCACTCTGCATAAATAGCTGCCTGGGTTAATAACAAACGTATCAATACAAATCAAGTGACCTTGGTTACAATGAACTGTTTTCCCTGCTCAGTTTCTATGGGGAAAATTGACATTTTTGGCAATTCGTGTAAAATCGGAAGGTGTTTCTTTTTTTTATACTTTTGCAGGAGAACTTTGAAAATGCCAGGTTTCAGAGGGATACAAAAGTAAAGCAACACGTCACTGAGCATCCATATAAAAATACAGGACACTGAATCATTTCTTCATGTTTCACCATAAACCAGAAGGGGGCAACAGAGACAACACATCTATCTATCAGTGCTGATCTCCCAATTAGGATTTACTAGTGACATGTTATGAATGTTGTGTTGTTGTTGGTCTCATGATAACGACTTTGTTCAGCTTGCCATCTCTGAAAAGGAGGACCTCTGGATGTGTGATTATTATTATTTGTCACCTCTTATTTATGCAGATTATAGGTAATTTTTTAACATAAACTGCAGTAAATATAATACTATAAAATGTTCACCTTTCCTGTCAGTAATCAAAGCCGTTGTGGCAAAGGTAACAAGACTGAAATGCAACATAAAACAACCCATGACCTTCAAGAGTTCAGAAGGAAAAACAGATATCAAAAATATGTCCTTCTTTTATTATCATTTTACATTTTTTATATATCAAAACCTCTAAAAATAAACAGTAGATCTACAAGCATAACTGTTGATACTAGCTGTGCTGTATATATTTCCATCTTCCTCTGGTCTACAAGGCAGCGCTGCTGCATGTGTGGGACTGAAAATAACAGAGGAGCAGTGGCTACTGAGCTGTATGGGTGGGCAAAAACAAACCAACAAAAAAAAACAACAACCAAAAAAAAAAAGGATTAGAAAGAGTTAAAGTTCCAGTGGTATTTTGTTTCCGGGCATGGCAGGGAGAGTTTCAGAGCAGTCTTCCTCTGAATTGTCCAGCACTCCCCTTGTCAGGGTCAGCCCTAAACCACTGAGTGGTATAAACATCTTTGAAGATTAAGAAGATAAAAAGGACATTCAGTTGATCTGGACGTTCAGTTGATCTGGATGGTCTCTCTTCAGACCCTAGGTATTATGGATGCAGATATCCCCCCTCCCTCTGCCACCCTCTGTCCCTTTCCCTTGTCTTCCAGCTCTCCTCATACTGGCGTGTTACGCTTCAGTTCACTGGGGGAAGGGGGGATGTGGTCTCCCAGCTTTGTAAAGCTGGTGGAATGGCTAGGCTTGGTGGAGTGCTCCTCCCCGGGGGCTCTTTGTCGTGCAGGCAGGGTGGAGCACCGGGCTTTGCCCCTGGAGCGAGGCTGTTGAGGCGGAGGGCCTTTCAGCACAAATAGTTCACTTGGGGCTTTGGGCTGTTGGGGCGATGGGGACTGTGTGGTAAGTGGAGATGATGGTGACCCCGGCGTGTGTGGGGGAGAGAAAGGGTTGGACGAGGCCGATAATGAAGAGCCCAGTGGAACCAGGGGAGTAAGTGTGGTCGCCTGCTGGAACCTCGTGAGGCTGGTGGAGTGGCTGGGCCGTGGCAGACTGTAACAAGCCTCAGCTCCTCTGTGGCGGGAAGGCAGGGTGGAGCAGCGGGCCTTTGCCCTTGAGCCTGGCTCTCTGGGAGGAGGAGCGATTAGTGAGAAGAGCCTAGTGTCAATATCTGGTGTTGTGATTTCTGCCCTGGTGCTCTTCAGACTCTGCAATGAGCCTCTTTTAGATGATGGATGTGACGGAGGCTCCTGGTCTTTCTGGTATTCCTGTTGAGAGCCTGAGCGGGGAAGCTCTGTATCTCCAGCTGCGCTCGATGAGGGTTCTTCATCTACATGACAAGAAATACAAAAATGAATCACAAGGCAACATTACTTTACAGAAAAGATGACAAATGATAAAACATGTAGTGAAACTTGAAGAAAGTAGAACCCAGATACATTAAGTTTTCTCCTCTCACCTAAGAGGCCCAGCTCGCTCATGAAGGTGTCCAGATCGACAGTAAAATTCTCCTGCTCCTCTGCCTTCACTTCCTTTTCTTCTTTCTCTCTTTGTCCTCCTTCCTCTTTTTCTTCTCCTCCCTTTTGCACATCATCCCCCTTTCCATCTTCTTCATTTTCTTCTCCATCTTTTTCCTTTTCTCCCCTTTCTACCTCCCCACCCTCATCTTCTCCTTCACCTCTTTGCTCTTCCTGTTTATTTTCTTCAACTTCTTCGAATGACTTCCCGACCTCTGGATCACTGTCAGTGGTCCATCTGTGTTCATCCAGATTGATCTCAACCCCTTCCTCCTCCTCCTCCTCCTCCTTCTCCTCCACTTGCTGCTCCTCTCGTTCTTCCAGTGGTGACTCCACCACAATGTCTATGTTGGCGGGGATGCAGGGGATGGAGCATTTTGGGGAGCGAGATTTGGCACGTGCTTCCTGGTCTTGATTCAGCAGAAACTCCATCAGCATCATGTTCTCCTTCTTCAGCTGTTCCCGCAGGGATCGTGGTACGTCTGGGATCATCCAGGCAACCAACATGCTGAGGAACATGGCAAGGTTCTGTAGGGGAAAAGACAAAGAATTTTTTTTTTCTTGCCATACATAATTACACTTAAAGAGTATGTTTGGAGTTAATGCTTCTCTAGTTACATGATAATCCACAATTTTTTTTTACAATATTGTAGGATAAACATTTCTAGGTCTTTACGATCCCCCCAATCTACAGGAATGCACAGCTCCACCAGACTACCTTACATAAAAATGATCCCAATGAGTTTCACACAATGAGGTATACAGATTTTAAATTTGGGGAAAAAGAAAGCACTGCTATTGGATCAATAATTTGTATCAGCAGATACTCTAAATATCAGAGTACAAGTACCAGAATCAGTATCAGAAGAGGAAAAGTTTGATCGGTGCATCCCTACTTATCTATAAAATTACATTAATGTACCAGCAATAAAGACATACAATAGTGAAGAATGAGTGAGGCAAGATTTTAAAAGATAGGCCTTTGCTATGGTTTGTTGACAGAGACCTAAGGGTGCTACAACTAACTGTGCACACCTGCCATTAAAGAAAGCCACATGTCTAATGGGTGCAAAGGTGTTCATGGATTTGAGAAAGAAAGACTTGGAGATCAGACACCACTATGACTGACATTAACATAACCACAATTGTAAATATTATTTTCATACCTGGAAGAATATTACGAAAGCCAATTTTGCAGCCAGGACAGACCAGTACTGTTTAGAGAAGGTGTAGGCATCTGGCTCCCACGGTGGGTCTCTGTAGTCCTTATACCTGAAAAGCACAGACAGTGTGATTATTAGCAAAGAGGAACCTGGAGCAACATGGTAATTCTTAGAAAGACTTGCCTCAGTAAAAAAACCCTCCAATAAATGCCACATTTTACAGTTTCTGAAAACTCCAGACAAGTTTGGGATTTAGGTAAAGTAAGAGTTAAGCTGCTGGGCTCAAGGATTTAAAGAAAAATCCAGGTAGGTCAAAGTTAAGAGAGTCACTCTGACCTGCACATGGAGACTCCGGTGATGAGGGTGGTGGTGGGCGCAGTGCCAGGTGGGAAGTTGCTGACATTAAAGTAGGACAGTGAGTGCTCTGTATAGCCATTCATGGTGCCATTCACATTGTACATGTACTGGTAAACCATTCGTGGAACAAACTCTGACGTGAAGGAGATGACAAATGCCTGCGAAGACAGAGAAATACAAAACTGTATTATGATACATTATGGACCAGTTATATTCAAATGTATAGGCTAAAACTTCAAATAATAATATTACATCAATAATATTATCTACCTACTACAACTACATTAATGTCAATAATATTTTGGGGGGAATTCTCGCCATAGAGCTGTACTACTGAGAGTCACGACACTTATTGAATTAATGAATGCATTTAGCAACTATTTCAACGTGTTACATATCCTCCTGAGTTATTTTTATTATACCCATGAGGCCACACATTATTGTGTTGGGTCTTGCTGAGCATCCTGAGCTCTTCAAAGATGTAACATGTATTGGGTTTGGACCATGATTTCCTTTGTTGCTGTTGTTGTTCTTCGAAATAGCTTTCTGTAATTTAACTCTATTATGATGTAATTATCAGTTTTTTCGGAGTTCAGCGTGTTGATTGATTTTCTAATTATTAATTTCACCTGTTTTACACAACAGGAAACAGCTCACTGCCTTAGCTAGACAACATTGTACCCAGAATCATTGAGGCAGACTCAGCCGTAGACTTAAAGGTAGCCTATGAGATTTTTGACCACTAGTAGCGCTATAGAGCAAAGTTTTTACGAGTAGTCCCCATTTTGTAACATGATACACATTCCTGCCACCGGTTTTCTGCTATTCCACTAATTGACAGTTGGCTGAGGTGATGCATAAAGAAGTGTAGCAATGCACCAACAAAGGCAAGGAAGAAGAAGACTGCCAGCTAGCTAAATTAATTCATGCAAATTATTTAAAATTATTTGCAAATGTTTCATGAGGAAGGAAATGCATTCAACACGTTTGTTAGACGTCAACGATACACACAATGCATTTGGGTGAGAAACAGTGAATGTTAGCACAATTTTGTTTGTGTACACGAAATCTCCACAGGGCAGCTATAACACACGATGAGGATCCACTGGCTCTTTAAAAACTAACTGTGCTGCAATGAAAACGAAAAGATAAAAACTTCATTCCAAAGACGTGATGATAAAAAAATGAAAATACGAGAGGATATGGCAACAGCTAAACCTTTTTACTTGTAACATTGCTGCCAGAGGTCAAAGGTCACGGGCACAGTAGACATAAACACTCACACACACACACACTTACGTTGGTAATGACAGAGAACTTGCTGATTCCACAGAGAATGTTGTACCAAATCCCTGGAGATAGCATGTGCATGAAAAGAGACAAAGAGGGAAAGGGAAGTGTGTCCGTCCGTGTGTATGTGTGTGTGTAAAGGAAAGTGACAGACAGACAGACAGACATGGAGACAAAGAGACAAAAATGGAGGGGCAGAGCGGAGTAAAGGAAGAGAAAGTGATTAAAAGTTCCAGGATAGCTTATTTCACATTCACACAGAGACTGACAGAGTGGACATGCTCTCATGTGCGGTCTGTACCTATGTCTTTACATCTCACGGCATCAGGCCGTCGGATCTCGGTGACAAATTTTGCAGCGTCGAGGCGGATCTCAATGACGTTGTTGAGCAGAGCGAACGCCGGCGCCAGCGGGAAGGAGGCCACGAACAGAGACACGAACCCGTACTGGATTACTGTAAATATTAATACACACATGCAAGCAGGCACAAATAGTTAAAAGATGACATTGCGCGATTGCAGTAGTGAGTGACTCTAGTGAGACTAGAAGAGACTCACTCATTTCCATGTACTCTGGGCTCACGCCTTCAAAGGGTTCAAGGGTGAAATCTTTGTCAAATTGTTGCTTTGGTCTCTTCTCTTCTTCATTCTCCTCATTTTCTGCTCCTCTCTTCTTTCCTTTTTCTTCCTGTATTGTTCTGTACATCTTTTTCAGCTTACTGCAAAAAAAAAAAAAACAGGTTAGAATCAGAGCAAAGGTAGCATAGACTGGAAATTTGGTAAATGAAGCAGCAGTAGTTCTGTTTGTAGAAGTAAACAAAAATATATATACATACGGTATGAGAACCTCAAACACATTGTTTTGGATGAGCTGCTTTCCGAGCATGATCATGCTGAGCTGGATGCACAACTCGATGAGGCAGCCTGGTGGAGCGCACTATGGGGAAAAGAAAACACACATTTACTCAAGCCTAGGAGGCACATTTACTGTACATACAGTATATACACATAAACAATAACCACTCATGTGCGTAACCGAACCTACCTCCTCCATGCGATAGTCTCCAAAGACGTAAACATAATCGCCAGGCCGCCCAGCAAATCTGTGTGAAGAGAGGACCAAGTCACATGACAAGGAATAAAGACACACAATGGTGAGAAGTGAGTGAAGTTAAGATTTTATAAAAAACACACACCTGCCCTTGAAGAAGGCCACATAGAAAATAGGTGCAAAGGCGTTCATGGACTTGAGAAAGAAAGACTTAAAGATCAGCCTCTCTTCAAACTCTTCCTTCGTCTTAGGAAGCTCTATTGGAAAGGAGACACAACAGTTGTAAACACACTTGCTCATAATGGTATGTTTGAATCACGATGACTGACACGGCCTTTCATGCTGAAATAACCTGTGTTGTACAGTGTTACAGTTTATTTTATCATGTCTGTGTTTTGAGGCTATAGCATCGAATGCATACATTCAAACTTAAAATGAACTTGACTACAGCTTATCAGACAGTATACCAGGGGCCAGAAAATGACCCCCAACAATAACTCAACCAATCCACAGTACTCAGCCAGACCAAGACTCTGTGCAGCACAATTACCATCATAAAGTCTGTATCTATGATAGCAGCTTAAGATCAACGAACATGTTATTCTGTAGCTATATGTGTATTTTCTTTGTCAGAGAACTATTGCTATGTCTGGAGAAAAATAGTTTTTCTTTAAAAGGCAAAGTCTGTGATACAAAGAAGAAATATAAGCAGAAAAACAGAAGGCTTAAGATGACTTTCTTGCAAGGTAGAATGGACAACAGTAAAGTTATGTAAGTTACAGAATTAGCGGTATCTTGTGTAAAATGTCACTTTAATCTATCCTGCGGACTTCTCAGTGTTTACAGTATAATGCAATAATGGATTTCACATCTTTTTCAGTGCCCATTTGGTTTTTTAATTTGAGGTGAAGCAGTGTTAAAAACCTCAAGCTACAGCCCGATCTACATTAATACAACTTATTTATTGATCCACTTGCCAATCTGCCATTTTAAAATTCTACCAGGCACACAATTTTCTTCTTTGACGGAGTAAAAAGTCAGCTGGTCTTTTTACTTCACCATTATGTTGCCACATTCTGTCTCCAGTTGGACATTAGTTCAGCCAAAACATAGAAGCGCTGAACTAACATTGTGACTCGTAATGCTTCCCTATTTAATGCTCTACTTTGTAACAGCATTAAATACAATACCCAGTTCAGTCAGCCACACGGCGATCGCTCCATAGACCTCTTCCAGCACCAGAACGACCAGCATGTTCAGGATGATGCCCGTGGTGGTGACGGTCATCCTCACGCTGGCCTTGGCTTCGGGATCAGGGTTCATGGACCACACACTTAACATGCAGATGCGATAAACTGCCACCCCAAACACTGCCGAGAAGGTTACGAAGATCTGAACACACACAACACACATGCCCACAATGTTAAAAAGTTAGATGACAAGACTGAAGAATATGTGTTTTCTTTGATGGCAATTCTTTATGATGATAGTGTGTTTTTAATATTTAATAGCTTATTAAATAGCTATTCATATCTTTTTCTTCTTCTCATCGGTTGATTTCTTTCTTTCTGTTATCATTATCATTGTTTTATCTTTCTGTTATTTTCACTGTTGTACACTAGATTGATGAGAAATACTTGGATATAATATGGTAAACATTTCGAAGATGGAAGAAGGAAAAAACTGCTGATTTCTGTGAAATGCCTGACATCCTTGTAAAAAAATAACAATAATCATATAATATTGTGTGATGTGTGAGAGCATTATAAGATTAAAAGGGGGATCAACAAGGAGACAGATGGAGGTGAGAAAAGTAATCATATAAACATAAATTCAAGTATAAATGCCGTACCAGAAACAGTAAGGTGGACACATTGATGAGATAACCTGACAGGTGATCCTCAATGTCCAGGGACTCTGGCTCTCGCTGTCGAGAAAAAACATGCATATTACATTAGGTACACAGAAAACACACACACACACACATACACATTGATATACACTTTAATGCATGTACGGTATGTGATGTGCAGTAATGCTGAGCACATGTTCCGCACACACATTATGTTTTCTGTCTGGCAGGTGCATGTTTGCCATCTGTAAGGACAGAAATCCCCTCCCCTTCTTCCTCTCCCTCCCCCCTTTTCTCTCTCCATCAGTAATCTGGGCTAATCTCAGGCAGGTAAGCAGCTTTGGACTCAACCACCCACTGTAGGTGAAAGGGGGTTTCTTCTTTATGCACCGACATAAACTCCTACAGAGTGAGTCTGTAATAACTTGATTGTAGATGAAAAACTTAGACGGGCTGTAATATTTGCTTGTATAGCACAGTTGTTTAACTTCCCTGAGTGTAGTGTAATTGAAGAAGTGAGATCCGTGTTAGCGTGAAGCAAGTTTAAATCACCTCAGTGCAACAGCCCTGCACCTGCACCCGCACCCCCACCCGCCCCTTTCAGCAACTCTGTCAACATAATGTCCTATCACAGTGCAGTGATACCTGGGAGGCCAGCATCTGGTCAGTTTCTCCATCTACACCTTCCCCAGCTTGAGTCAACTGCAACAGAGTAAAAACACGGAGTGAGAAAAATGTGCTTGACAATTCAACTGTGTGCAGTTTGTGTTGCAAGTCATAAAATTGTATCGTAAAACACACAAAAAACACACACTCAGATACAATACCTTCTTCTTGGACTGTGCTTTCATCTTAGCTTTTTTCTCCTGTAGAGCATTTTCATATTCAGGCCTCAGCTCCTCCTGCAGCAGCACACACATGCACATGTTAAACCACATGGGACAGCACCGCAAAGTAAGGGATCACACCCACCAAGACAAAAATCCTTACAACACGCTATTTTTTGTTTTAGCTATTCACAACTTTACAGTATGGTGGCTTCAGTCACCAGTTACAGCCACAGAAATTAGTGTCCCAAAGTAACCTAAAGCTACAAATTCACACAACACAGCTATGTTCTCTGACACCTTTTAAGGCTGTTGCATGACATTTGCAGTTTTAGGTTGTCCCTACACAAGACAGAGTTCAATGACTTCATAACTGTAGCTGTACGGGGTTGGTAGACTACAGCGGGCCATTTAGCCTCACAACATGATGTTGATTGGCAGTGATTTTAACTCAAAAATATTGATATTTTCAAAGGGAGCAGACTGATTTTGATTGGATTTTCTGTCCAAATACATGAAAAGTTGTTGTTTACCGTTTCCTCATTACAAGACACTTACATAGCTCAGAAGAGAAAATGCAAACAAGCTGCTGATTGCAAATTAGCCCCACAAACCAATTTACAGTATAGAAATAATTATAAATTGTGAATGTACATAACATTTGCATGCAAACATTATTGATTCTTATTATCTGATTGTCATCTGCTTATAAATATTCCAATAAATAACAATATATGTTTGGAATTTCAAAAAAAAACAAAACCCCAAAACAATTAATAATGCAGCTTCTTAAACCAGATTCTGATTCACTTCTGATTTCAATGTGGGTACATTTAATGGGTGTAGTTGCCCACCTGGACTCGCTCCTTCAGGCAGCAGAGACAGAAGTAAAGAGAGACACAGAGAGAAACAGAGAGAGAGAGAGTTGTATTAGGCTGGGAGTGTTCATGTTGCGAATTTGCTGCGTCATCTTATCCAGCAAGTGCACTGCTTTAAGAATAGGCCAATCCCATTACAGCCCTTTACAGGGTAAAGAGTCGTGTTAATGCATGTAAACATGGGTGGCCATGTGTATATGTGTATGTCCGTGTTAGGGGGAGGGCACTGTTACTAAAGATAATCTGCAAGGCAAACCACAACTGATTTCTGTTGTAATGATTGACCCGGGCCATGAGGTTAACACTCTCACTCTCACTGACTTAGCACTTTAACAAACAAAAGGCTCTGTGTTTATTCCAAAATAATGCATGTGTGTGTGTTTATTGCAGTTTGTGCACGTAAAGTATTCCTGAACCTATTTTTGTACCTCCTCATCCTCCAAGCTCGTCAGGTCCCAGGTATGTTTCAGACACATCTGTCGCCTCTTCCAGTGCTCGAGGAAACAGGCAGCTACAAGACGATACACAGAAGGAATGTGTTGAAAATCACTGATCTTTTGTTTGACCACACAAGAAAGTCTTAGAGTGTACAATAATGTTTTAGTTTCAGTTTATTTTATTTATATAGCACTTTAAAAAGGTTTACAGTAAAAAGAAGCACTCCTTGTTCAACAGCTGCCCTCTGTGTGCCCTTGAGCGATGCAGTGAATCTGGAGCTTACTATATGCGGAGAAGCAGAGTTTCTATTTATGAAAGCAACGTTTTTAATACAGAAATATTATAGACGGTTTAACAAAAAATTAACTAACCAAATATTGACAAATATTCAGCCGCTGATAGTGACGGTTATGTGGCTATTTCAAAGTATTCAAAGCTGAATACCTACATAATGTGAGTCATACATACATGAGCCACCTCAAAGCCCCATGCCAGATAGTAGGTAGATGTTGATATCTATTCACTCACTCCAATCATGCATGCTCTCATGCACCCAACTCCTCCACCCAAGCATCTTTACTGAGGAACGTTAGCTTAACCTTGCAGCATTAACTCGTTTCTGTAAATTAATTTACCCTCTCAAATAGATGAGCAGTAATTTCTCCACTTCAAGGACCTGTATGTAAAATCGCTGTATTGATTTTATGCATGATTGTTCAAGAGGCAACATTTTTTCTTCTGCTGTCTTGTCTTGGCGAGGGCTCATATAAGAGCAAGTTGACTATCTTAATGTATATATCCTGGTTAAATAAATAAACAATGAATTAAAACAGATGCAATCGAACCAACTGTCATTCCTCCTGTCTGTGCCTAGGAGCTGGTCTACATGATCAGGAATGTGTATTAGAATGTATAGTTACCCCACAGAGACATGAAAATAGCAAAGAGGACAGTGGCTCCATTGTCGAACAGGTATGATGCTCGTGCCAGTGAGCACACTGTACTCAGACGCCAGTAGTCACACACGCCATCGCACAGTGGACACATGGTGATGTTCAGGTTGTCATCACATGTCTCCTGGCTGAAATACACAAGTGAAAAAAGAAAACGCAGAGAATTATATAAGCACAATTATGATGATGACATAATGTACTTTTGATTAGCATGCAGAAGTTTGAAGAGTGCCTACCTTGGCACATTGGCATCCACAGTGAATATGCCGTACAGGAAGACAATGATGCCCAGTACAGAGGGAGGGATGAGGAGCTGAGTATAAACACCCAGCCAGGCAAAATACAACCCAATCTGCTCTCCAAAGTACTTCCTGTTAAAATAAAGGCAACGTATCAACTATCTGCCTGGGTTTGGCAGATATTTTTGCCCCACTAGCCACAGGGCCTAAGGACGGCAAAGTCAGAACGTTGGTTGATTGGTCGGTCCAACTCTGGTCCAGGATGGTAAACAGTATCTTGCCAGCTACAGGCCATCGTGTTAAAACTTTCCCTTAACCAACACTTTGGTCCGTGATAATGTCTCGCCAAAGTAGTGGCTTCTTTTCCATAAAATTTGCTGTGGGAATTCATATTTCTCAGAGAATAAATTCTTATGTTTTTATAAACCCCTCTTACACCACTATCAGGTCAAATGTTCCACTTTTATTCAAGAAATATCAAAATCTAATGATCAGACTACAGCAAAACTCGTTGACCACTTTCATGCTCCTTGGAGTATAGATACTTTCCATTTTATACACTCTATGAGCTTTCTTCTTTAACTACCCTCAGGCCAAATTGGTACGTCTCTATGAACAGCAAAACCATCAGTATATTTGTTCAGTTCAACACTGGTATTAGTGGCTAAACATTGCAGTCTCAAGCTATAGCTATAGCTAGACTTTTACTTTTGTTTGCACTAACTGCTCTGTACCTGATCAGGTCCACAGGCTGGTATTTATGCATGACTCCATAGTTAGCCCATTCTTCATGGAGGAGCTGAAGGACATCCGAGCACATGACACAAAAGTTAAAAAAAACAGTTAATAATGACATATATACAGGATGCAAATGTCAGAATAAACATATGTGGTGTCTATGTAATGTCTTCAGACCAAACAACATAGCATTGGATTATTAATATACTGCATCTTACACAAAAGGCTTTATACAACTTTCTTTCACATAAACAGACTTTGATTGGAGTTCCCCTTTAATGAGTAACATCTGCAGATTACACTTCTCAAACTACAGAGTCACATTCAAATTTGTCTGGTTTCTGGTTGTAAAAAATCAAACATGTCTGATGTATTTATTTGTGACAGGTCTGAGGCTCAACTGTGACGCCAGGGATTTGGATCC
Source organism: Macquaria australasica (assembly GCA_005408345.1). Classification (NCBI taxonomy): domain Eukaryota; kingdom Metazoa; phylum Chordata; class Actinopteri; order Centrarchiformes; family Percichthyidae; genus Macquaria; species Macquaria australasica. Next base: position 690,364 of record SEMN01000262.1, read on the forward strand.
TTAACCTGTTCCTGCCATAAGAAGAATGAATGGTATCATCACCAGGGACTCCACTAATATTAGCAGTAGGGTAGTTTGAGAACACTTTGTCAGTCACATTTGTCAAAAACCCATCAACTCACCTGTCTATCATTTCGCTGATCTTTCCGTCCTCTCCTTGTGAACGACCCCTAAAGAAAAAAAAGTTACCAGCTCTTTATATGAGATACACTGCCTTACAGTATGCCATATTTTATGCATAATCATATCACAGCTAATGGTTTAGAACAGTTTTTCTCTATTAAAATTGTTCAGATTCTCCCCTTTTTCCCCATTTATCTCCATAAAGGTCCAAACTGAACATATATTAACAATGATGTCCTATATGATACAATAAAGTCCTTTATGTATAGTAGATAGCACATTATATGATGTATGAATAGTTTTTGAGCAAATATACTTTCACATTGTCCAGTGAAGTTGCTATTTCTGTTACACTCACATCATGCAGAGGGAAGGCGGAGTCGTAGACACCCCGAGCCAATAATGAGTTGATGCCTTATGACACAAAGAGGAAGTGTTACACGGTTTTGTGACCGATGGCATACGGACACAGGCCGCATGAAATTTGACTGACAGCATGCAACAGTGTGAAAAAAGGAGAATAAAACCACAGCAAAAGTTAGACCTCACCAGTGGTTTGGCAAGTTTGTCTGCAGGTAGTGCGTGAAATAATCTCAGCCACCTAGACACAAACATAGCACAGTCCAAATGGTATGTGAGATCAAACACATATGCAAAACGCAAACAAAATTAGAAGATGTTTGCTTCTGGACTCACTATTCTGCTGCGTGTTGCATTGTCAAATACGGTTTCTGTTGACTTGATGTCATACCTGCAGGAAATGACAAGAAGCAGACCTAATGTGAGCGTTCAATATAACGATAGATTTGTTCATCAAAGTTATGGATTAATAAGTGGTGGGATCACAGTTCACACAGTTGTTTGTGTGTTTGTTCAATCAAACATATTCAGTCGACCTGAGGAGGTTACTGTTACAGTATCTCGTCACCTGCTGTGTCCCAGTGGCACACAGATTGTAGAATTCACATTTCAGTAGCATAAACAGTAAAAATTCAATTTACGTGAGAGCTCCACCCTGTTATGATGATAAGGATGATAAAAGCATAGAGCCTGCAGGTGATTTAGATATTAGGGTGTTATCTAAATCACTAACCATGACTGAACTAAAAGACATGTGTGTCCCCAGCCAAGGGCGACTCCTAACATGGGTGAGTTTTTTTGATACCATTCCTCTACATGTGCGCGAGTGAGTGTGACAGTCCAGGTACTCACAGGTGGAGCTTGTCTCTGATAAAAGGGTGTTTGAGGGTTTTGAAATGGGCGTGTGTCTGCGAGTCTCTGTGGATGTCAAAGTCAGGGACGTCTGGTTGAAACGGTATGTTGAGTTTGGACGCAACGGAGTCCCACATCCCAGCAATGCCCATCCGTTTCCGCAGTTCGCACTTCTGCTCAATGAAAACATACACAGAAAACAGTTTGATCAAATCTACTCAGACACACTATGTTGTATTTACCATACTGCGCATATCTGTCCAATCACTATTCATGTCACATTCTGCAGCTTAGTCTTTAAAATGGGATTGTGATGCGCAGCCAAATGAATCTTCTGCAAGTGTTAAAAAATATGTTACATAAAACTAAAGTAAACACCAGGGTGTGTTAATGACTGACCTTTTTCACAGCAACTTTGATCTTCTGAAGCTCTGCTTCTCGACTGAGTATTGGCCATGGGATGTGCAGCCGAATAAACCCTATGCCGTTTGACCTCTGCACACAAACACACACAATGAAATTTGAACATAAAAAACACTACATGCATAACTTCATAACATCAACCACTGCGTACATGTCAAAGTAGATTTGGATTCCAACTGTAAAAATGCGTTTCAAAGACACTATTGCAGGCCTATATGGATAGATTAACTGTGCATCTGTCTTCTTCACTCTCTTTGTCTTTGCATTTAATTACTCCTGCTATGTGACCTGGGACAGCCAGATGAGCCTTCTCTAAACCTGTAAGTATGCTACTTTGTGTTATAATGAGGCTGTTTTCTAGGGAATCCCATTATTTCCAGCCCAGAACCTCCCAATCCTCAAAAGTATAGAAAAAGAGGGCAGGTAACGTTAAACTGTTGGGATAGGTTCCCTGAAAGCCACGATAATGTAGCCTGTTATCAATTCTGATCATGTGAAAGGTGTATAGCTTCTGGACCACTGAATTACAACCTGCTCATGCAATTACTGTAATGACCTTGGTGGAGGGCAGATACAACTGCACAGGCTCAAACAACACCTGCTACACCTCTAATGTTGTGTGTTACCAGCAATTTTCCGGTGCCTCTTTCCAGTCTCTTCAGAGTCACTAGACTCTGCACTACTGTCAAGTTACTGTGGTTCTGGTCAGAAATGATCAAAATGTGAAAATTAAGGAAAATATAAATAAAACCAAAATCACCGCAAGATTCTTTATAGGAGATGAATTTTGATTTAAAGATGCTACATAGTTTCACCACTATGAGGAAGATTATTTCCACAGTTTAGCTGCAAAGTGAGATTGCATAAAATTAATTGCACGTTCATGAGGAAACTCGTGTTGTAGCCTACACAAACAACACAACTGAGCATATTCATTCCACAATCCACAATGCTAAATATTCAAATGAATCCTTCACTGTTCAGTTCCTGAAACGTTAGCCTAATCGTACTTGGCCACAAGCAGACATATACAGATACACACTCTGATACAGTACATTGTGACCACTGGGCGGCCCCCCTTCTACCCATTCAATCAAAATTAAACCCACCAATCGTCCCCCATACACATGTGCCAGCACGCACACTTCCAAGTAGTGGATCACTCTAATAAGGCCCCCTAATTTGGCCTTTGGCTTCACACTTTCAGCGGTCTTAATCCTAAACCTAACCAACAGCTGATTTAACACACAAGCGTCTCACATCCACATACACGAACACAGACACACATGCATGCACACGCATATAAAATACAGAAAAACCCCGAAACAAACACACACACTTACACGTACTGTACAGTCCATGACAAAAGACATGCAGCCTACTTCTCATTGTTATTATTGTGGTTATAATCCTATAATATACCACTGATATTAAAAAAGTTGTCTTTAATTAGAGTGCAGGCATATCCTTCAGCTTCAAGGGACAGGCTGAGTCTTATCCTCAACCTGTTTGGCAGCTGTCCAATCACAGGATTTGTGGTCACATCACTTAAGGACAGCTCTGAGCCATAAATGTCTATTGGAGTGCACAGCAGGTGAAAAAATAATCATGGTGAAAGCACTGTAAAAGCAGATACGCACCTCTTTATCACGCTCAATCTGTACTCCAGCTTCCAGTAGTCCAGCTTCAAACTCCTCCCTCATTAAAGCCTTTTCCTCATCAGACAGCTTCGACTCCTCCACATCTCCTGCAGCTGCACCTGCCTCCCCAGACTCTACTTCTGTTTCCCATCGGCCCGGTATCGGTATAGGTATACTCCCATTGGATACAATGGAAAGGCGTACCCTGGATGCCCGCCTTTTTTTGTATTTGTAGCAAAGGACATAGTCCACTTTTCTCTTGCCATCATTGAAAAAAAGCCCAGGGCCTAGATCGATGCCGGACTCCTACGCAAACACACAAAAGCACACACAGGTAATTAATGAGGTAAGTGATAAGGGTCACAAGTAGGGAATTTAGGGAGTACTATAGTGTAAGAGCATGGCAATTAGGCAAAGCTCCATGTGTGTCAGCTCAGGGAGGGAAAACCTGAGCTGAGAGAGAGCTGACATATCGCTGCAGGATGTTAAAGCCACACATGAGTGGGTGAATTCAGAGGAGACCATACCGGAACAGGGGGCTCGTCATCGAGAGGGGGGTTGATAGGGCATCCATTGGCGGCATCAAGCCCAAGCCCGGACAGCGATCGGGCCAATGAAACAAGCTTCGCCGAGTGAATGGACGACGACTCACTCATTTCTGTGGTGACAGGCATACGTTCTTTTCCGTTTCATCCCTCTGTTGGTACATGAAAAGAAAAACAGGAGTTCAGTATTCAGAAGTTGGGATGACCTGGCAGCTCTGGCTGTAACTGGAAAAAAATGTTCCATTAAAGGTGGAACCATTCCTCCCAGTAGGATCATAATATTTTAGCACATTGGTCTCCAATTCTTTTGGATTGTGAACCCTTAAGGCGAAGCGATGTCTGTCCCGAACTGAACAGCAGATCAAAGTCTGAAAAAATAAACAGAATTCTGTGTAACATAATTTCATGTTAATATGGAAGCCAGTTAATGCCACTTGGGGAAAAAATGGACAACCTACATTTCTTCTTACTACTAAGTGTTTTTTCGCATAATTATGACTTATTTAGTCGTAAGTATGTGATACTATCTCATAATTATTATATATTTCCTAATGACAAGATACAATCTCATACATTTTTTTAGCATAATTGTTTTTGCATAATAAATGATTATGCCATAATAATATTTTATTTTTAGATCTCAGAATTATGACATATTGTCTTATGTTTATTATAAATTCTCTCAGAATATTCCTTAAAATTACAGGCCATAATTATGAGGGGGAAACGTAATAATGACAGAAAAACTGTATTTTTGTGGATTTTCTTTTCTAGTGGGAGAAATGTGCTTCCATCTGTTCAACATCTGGAGACCCCTCAGAATTGTCTTGCGACCCCTCATGGGGGTGCAGACCTCCTGGTTGGGAACCACTATTTTAGCCTAGAAAATGTAGTGAATTACATCACCATACAAATATAACTTTCCTTGAATGAACAGGTTTTCTTTCATTCTGAGGAGTTGATAATGCCCTGTGGCAATTATTTATTGTTTAGATATGTCAAGCCAGAGATAGACATTGTAAATCAATTTAGGGCTGATTTTACTTTCAAATATCGTGCTTGAAAATCCACACAGTGGTAGATGTTTTAGACTGACAGATCAACTGTGAGTCAAAGTTAAGCTGTCTCATCTCTTTTTTACCCAAATGAAGCTGTAGGCTCAGATTAAGCTCACACTGCAATCCAAGCAGCACCATTTACAATCTGTTGGGGTAATTTGGTCACTGGGCTCATTCTTTGGAGATGCAAGAATAAAGTGTTGAGAGACAAGTGAGTAGTTAAGTCTCACACTTCTACAAACACATGTGTATCTCCAGGCTTGAATCCACAGACATAAAATATAGAAAAGTGCAAGTGCACAAAATGACACAGCTAGTCTTCCTAGAATTTGCAGATCAGTTTCTCAAACGTAGAAGTAACAAAATAGGTCTGATATGTTGATCTGTGCACTACTGGTGTGTTTTCTGTCCCTACAGATTACAACAAGACTTGGACATGTTTGTCAGTGCTTGAAAGACATTCATTTGATTTGGGAGAGCATTGTGATATGTTTTGATTGAGCTTCAGCCATTCAAAGGCTGTGTCAGCCCCCTAATATCACGTCAAATCTGCTTCCACAAATGCTCTTAACCATAAATAGGGACACATCTTTCATATTTTGTGGTCATCTCATGTTTGTCACAGGTTGTCCATGGCTCTATCAGTCAGACTGACATTGTTACCATTGCTTCAGATGTCACACTTTACAGCTGAGAGGAATAGGAGTCTCTCATCTGATTGTTAATGCTCTTAGAAATTCAATTCTTTGACTTATAACAAGTAGTGAATTACAAAATTCATTCAATTTAAAACTACGTAGAGACTCTTTTCATCGCATGGTTGCAGTTTACACATTTCGATATGTGACGCAAGTCTTTTCTAAGGCCTCTCTGTTAGGAGTTGATTAAATCAAGAAAATATTAATGTACACACTGGGGTCAATCTTGACACCAGGGAGAGCCATGAGACATGCAAATAAACCACAAAACAATGTACATACAACACATACAGAGGGCTTCAGCAGTCAATCCCCTCACACATGTGCACACACATCCCCGATAATCCCAGTTTACCATGTGTTAGCAAACACAGAGCCGAGACGGAAATGGAAGGAATATGTCCCTTAGAGTTCAGCAGGTCAAAATCAAGAACACAATTTAGAGAAAATTCAGAAAAATGTTACAGAATTTTGTGTAAGAATATATGTTTTGTATCTTATCCCTTTAACCCTCTTGTGTCCACTCAGATTTATCTAGGGTCCCAAGATGACAGCGTTGTAGATGTATTTTAATGTGCTACAGTGGTTGCTTTTTGGAGAAACATAAAGAGGTGTTTGCTGTTAGCCACATGCTCTGCGTGTGGTGCATTGGACACTTAGGTCATTAGTCATGATACCTTTTCCCCAATGGCTGATGTTCTTTCAGTTTCCAAGAATGTTTATATTGCTTGTGCTAATGCACACTTTGCAGGCACTTTAATTAAGCATCTACCAGAACATCAGTGATAGACTACCATACCTTGCAGATTTGTTTTCTTATTCTTACTGTTCACCCTCCTTATAATATCCTTATAAATACTTTAATCTCAACAAGACTTTTACCTGGGCAAATAAGAAAAGGGAAAAAAAATCTAATCAGTCATCAGTTTTTCCAGTTTACTGTTACTTTTGGTGGAAAGGTTTTCCATAAAAAAGGAGAAAATGATTGTTAAACAGCACAGGACCTCTGTCAATAACGGATTCTGCAATGTAGTCATTATATGCAAATGAAAGCCAACATCTATTTTATTATATTAGGGGCTGGAGTTTGCATGGCAAGACTCAGATATGATCGTTTTCATTTAATTCTGCCAAAATTGATTGCTCCTTTGCACATAGCAGTTTTCCAGAATGGGGAACATAGAAGTCCAATATTAGTTTATAGACCATAGACCATATTATGTTTTATTATATATATATATTTTACATTTTTGATTACATTTTTACTTTTCTTTCTTACTTATTACTACTTTTTGCATTTATTTGAAGGCCTAAATATTTTTTGGTATACTTGTATATCCTTCCTGCCTGTCCACTAGGCACAATAGGAGTGCGCAAAGGCGTCCAAGTGTGCGGCTTAAAGGCCTGTAAGCTTGCTGACAGCTCAACAGCAGAGGCAAGAGGGTCAGCTGCACCCTCACACTAACATTAACGGGGCACAGGGTAACAGTTGCTTGCTCCCTTCTAATGCCATAACAGGAAACATACAACTCAAACAAACAGAGACTTTGGTTTGACATTTTGTGCTGAATCAAATGGACAGCAAACTTTCACTTTATCCAGTACACCTGTCCGTTTTTATAAAGCTAATTCAAGACAAAAACATCAAGAGCACAGGCTACATCAAACTAATTAATTCCCATGTTGACTAATTAATCCCCGGGAAGGTCAGGAGGCGCTTATTCGACGAATATGTGTTTAATTAAACGCTCATGGGTGCAACAGTTGTGTGCACCCAGATGGTCGGATGGAAAAAACCGGCCACTCTGGCGCGCACCACTGCAGCCACCGTGGGATTTAAATAATAGAAGCAATGGTCAAGCTTTGTTTATGGAGTATACTGTGCACACAAGCAGCTATAGCTCAAATAAACGAGTGCAAAAGTGCAAAAAGACGCGGTCAAAGCCGACAGAAGGTAAGATAAATGAGACAGTAAAAGTGACAAAGGTCAAGCGCGCACTTTTTTATGATACTTCAGATGAAAGAAAAGTGAAAAAGTGGACTCACCAGTGCTCGTGGAGGATCAGTTCGTCGCTATGGAGATGGACGACAAGACGCGCGAGGTGCACAGCCTGGCGAGGGGCTGAGATGGTGGACAATCCGCGCGCGCTCCCGGAACCCCTGGTTTAACACGCGCGCGCCCGGCTAATTCCCTGACGGTTTCATTCGGGAGGGAAAGAAGGTGTGATGCGTATTACCGCGAGAGGTGTGTGTGTGTGTGTGTGTAAACCAGAGAGGGAAGAAAGAGCTTACAGGTGACCAGACCTGAAAGTAAATCTCGCCTACCCTCTGCAGGCACGCATCTCAGTTGACGCAAAAAAAAAAAAAAAAAAAAGACACACAAAGTGCCAGAATAAGTTTATTGTCTCACATAGGGCGGCAAACATAAATTATTTTCTTTATTGATTGGTATATACATTATTTATTTCTATTAATCAATGTTAAGTAGCAGTCAGAACGCTCGCTTTTGTGCAACTGCAACCACTAAATCATGGAGGAAGTATTCAGATCCTTTACTTAAGTAAAAGTAATTATATATATATATTCAATTTGATATACTGTTGGGTAGTTTAATCTATAACAGTGCATTATATTTTAAAAGCCTATACTTTGTTTTGCAAGTAAAATCTTAATATGTAAAGTAACTGAAGCTGTCAAATAAATGTAGTCGTTGTGGTAGTTAGTAAAGTACAAATACCTCAAAGTTGTACTAAACTTTGAGTAAATGTACTTAGTTAAATTTCAATTGTGATCAATTGATAACATATGTTTTAAATTCATAGGTAATCTCAGAAACCTTATGAAAAAGAAAATCAGAAAATCTTTTATCATTTTTAAATGATTCAAACATCTAAACAACAAGCATCAGTCTCTACAAACCCATACATTTCAATTGGAATATTCAGATTACAACAACAGACAGACTAAAAAGTAGTGCTTATAGAAACTGGAAGGTTTGTTTTATTGTTATTTGTGTTGTTACCTTTTATAAGGGTACATTTTACTTGGATACACACATACCATCTGCATTTATAAACTCTCTCTCTCTCTCTCTCTCGCTCTCTCTAGGTGCAGTGTTTGGACAGACAGTCGCATGCAGTGACAGACAGGACAGTATGGTGGCTACGTGTGCCGTTGGCACACAGGATAGGAACACTGAGCGGCTCCGTCTCCACAGCAGCACAGCACACACACTCCTGCTCCACAGCGGCCCTCTCCAGGGAATACATGGACTTACTGCGGCATTTGCCCTGACAGACAGACAGACAGATGGACAGATGGACAGCACCACAGGGAGAAACAGAAAGGGTGGGATGGTGAGGGACAGTGTTATGATTTCATTGAACTTTGTAGGCTAATCCTAGGGGGGGAAAGTATTAATCGTCCTTAAATATGTGTGTGCGTGTGTGTAGTCTCTTACCTCACAGTAGTGCAATTCTATCTGGTGCTCTGATTGGCAATCATCCACTTTGATGTAGTTAAGCATTCCCACTGTCCTCCGACACTCTGGCTCCGTACCTTCACACATGCACACACTCTTATTAAAATCAGAGCATCCAGATTTTTCAAAATAGAGTACCAGTCTTGCAGAAGGCACAGCTCTACTTACACAGCTCACAGCAGGTTGTTCCAATCTGGCTGACTTTCCCCTAAAAAAACAAACAGGAGAGAAAACTTTAATAAAAACGTGTGGCAGATACAGAGGTGTAGGTGTGGGAATACTGTGAGATGGATGAAGGGCAGTTTGTGTAGCGGTCGTACCCCCTGGTCCAGGCAAGCTTGGCGGTTGAAGGGAGGGCAGGTGGTCACTCTGGTCTGCAGGACAAGATCTCCTTTACTGTTTACACCACAGGTATACAGGTTGCAACCGTCCTCGCTAGTGCTGTTCACCTGGAGGGAGAGAGGCACACATGTACATACGGTATTTATGTCCATCCCCGCTGCTGAAAAACTGCTCCCTTCATTTTAAAATGTGCTAAAGTAAACAAATGAAGACACAATATTATTATATATATTATATTTCTAATATAACTTTCTAACTTTATCAAGCCATGTCTGTTTGTTAATTTTGGCAACAGTACTCTATTGATCCAAGGAATAAGTATAGTACAGTATAGTATTGTACAGTGTAGTACAGTAAAGTTTAGTATAGTAGAGTTTATTATAGTATAGTATAGAATTGCATTGTATATTATAATATATTATAGTATAGAAAAGTACAGTAATGTATAGTAGTATAGCATAGTATATTGGTGATATATAGAGGTGCTAAAACCAAAAAGTCTGTATAAAAATATATCAACATCAACATCATTATGAAGTTTTCTTGCAACAGTAAATTAGTGCTACAGTATGTCTGCATTCTGTGTGTGTGACAGGGTTCATGAGCAAGGCGTCATCTTTTCTGCAAAGCACCCACCTGCAGACTGATCAGTTTTCCATCTGGCCTTTGCATGAAACAGGCAGTGGGAACACAATGACCACAGCAAGCATCCTCCTCCTTCTGCAGAGTGTATCCCTGAAAACATTGTGGTTAGTACTGTATGTTAGTTCATATATGAACACATTGCTGTTTACACAAAGATATAAATTTTCCTGGACCCTTTTGTGCAAATAAATAATTCACTACTTACCTCTGTGAATGGAGTGAATCACAGAAAACGATGTGGCAGCAATTTAATGATGAGCAGGGAGGGAATGTGGTCAGTGGATTAGAGAATCTTTGATGAAAATGATGGATGTTTGAATTTATTGATTAGTCATGATGATGATGATGATGACAAATGATACTGGTGATAATAAAAAATAATGACGGGATGATGGTTACCATGGGGCAAGTGGGACAGCTGATTCTCCTGCAGGACAGCCTGTAATTTTTCACGGCACCGTCCTCCACCATGCACTCACAGCGTGTGCACGCATCCACCATCAGCCTCTCCCCTGCCTGGACAAACACACACAGAGCAAGATGGAGCACTGAAAGCACCAATCAAAATATTCTAATATGAAAGAAGAGTGCTGCTTTTCTGCATGACTTACTCCTATCACAGTGTGGTTGAGGACACAGGCATCCATAGGAGCTGTAGAGAGAAAAGCACAAATAGTTTCATTGCCAGTCATTAAACAGTATATTAAACCCCAGGCTTTGTAAGGTCAGGTGAGGATAACAGGCTCTGGGATGACACCAATATGAGGGAGTCATCTGCTGGACAGACACTGCGTCTACAACTTAGTATGTAAACTGTGTGTGTATGATATGACTAAAGGGAAAGTTAGTGGAGTGAAAGCTTGATGATTCAGGCATTTGAAATCACGCCTACTAGTTGAAGGGCTGTCTTCTAACTAATTTTTCTGCATGTTTTCCTATGTGTGTAATTGCATATGCATGTGTGTTTACCGCAGTGGCAGTGGGGGCAGCAATCCTGGGTGTCGCAGCGTAACTCGGTTCCCAGCGGGCACGACGGAGTGTCCATAGCAGAGCAGCTGACGTTTGTCGCAGAGATGAACACCTCGTCTTTCACTTTCACACACTGATGTAAAACACACTTTTCATGTGGGGACTGCCATACCTCTCCCACCTATAAACAGACACAGAGATGAGATTAAAATCAACTAAGAGAGAAGAGAAACAGTTGCATCGACAATATGCATTTGTCTTTTTTTCTGCACATACAGCCAGAAATATATTGCCTGAGCAGAGTGATTATATATATATATATATATAGTGTTATTTAAAAAACACATTAAGCTGTATATAAAATTCTACACATTCTGCTGTTGTGGGAGAAAATTTCGATTTGTACCAAATCAGTGGGATTTGCCATGCAAGTTACGAGTACTACAATTACAGGAAATGAATAATTACTAAGAATTATTTAGGCATGATTTCTCTACACACATACATGTCTGAGGTTTCCCCCAATCAGTGTGTCTCCTCGCATATCTCCCCCTGACTCCACACAGCTGGTTGGTGTGCACTTCCCACAGCACTCTCCTGTTGATGGAGTGTATGTGGAGCCCTGAAATATAGAATAAATATAAAAAATTAATAATTATAGACACATAATGCAAATGTGTATGTTTGCTGTGCGTGTGTGTGTGTGTTTGTGTGTGTGTGTCTCACCCGAGGGCAGGTTCGATCACACACAGGCGGGGTACACTGAGCAATGTGCAGTGATGTGTCTTTGTCCTGTAGCTGGGTGCAACTGCACTTCTCGCACCCTTTCTCCCATTCACTCCCCACTGGGTGAACCACGCCACCAACCACACACACCTGGAAAGACACACAATAATAATAATAATAATAATAATAAAACAGGACAGTTTAAACAGTAACAGCACAAAATGGAAACTGATGCATCCAAACACACACTCGCCTTGTCTGGCAGGCAGGTGGTTTCTGTGCAGCCACAGTCATTGGTAGAGGAGGATGTGATGAACCCAGCAGGGCAGGTGTGGGTGGAGTTCTGGCAGTTGCACCCACATTCAAACATGTCACAGCACTTTGTCTTTTTCACTGACAGTTGGCGATGTGCGGGACAAGCAGGGGGAGCTTGAAGAGGGCACTCTTCTCTTTTGCAGACTGAGAGGGAAAAGAGATGTAGGTAAAAAGAGATCACATGGATGTGTTCTCCGTTTCATGTCTGTGTGTGTATGTGTGTGTGTGTGTGTGTGTGTGTGTGTGTGTGTGTGTGCCAAAGCAAAGCTCAAGCTCGAACATCACAGAGACTGTGTAAATGGCCTACCGCAGTCGTGTATAGGCTGACATTCCCCGGGGTTTTTCAGAACCACAGTCTGGCCATCCTCACAGCGGGGTACTTCAGGCAGGTCACAACTCACCAGATCACACACTGAAAAGTCAAAGAGTGAGACAGTCTGTCGCAGTTGGACGAGATATACACTCTGTGATGCAAGTGCCTGATAAATACAGAGCACTGAAAAATATTTATCCAAATTTGAATTAACTATTTTCATCTCCATATTCGTCAATGTAAAGGTGGTAGAGGTTTACTCATTTCTTTATAGCAATAAATTAACACTGAGATAAATTTTGTTGCATTAGGACTCTGATGTTTGAGCAATATATTGCGTTGCTCAGCACCAACCTTCCAATATCTATATACAGTATATCTAATATATCACACCTAGTTTCACACACACAATGCTTATATTGAACACTGACACCGTCTGTTCTTCCCGCTCTCATTGTATTATTGAATCTAGAAATAGAAACACTGTAATAATGCTACATAGTTTTACATACCACACTCATACTCTGGGCAGCACTTAGACTCTCTCTTCTCCCTCAGGATCTCACAGGGTCCACACACTGGAACTACACACACGTACAGATGATTCATTGTTAAAGTGTTACATCTAAACCCACAATGCAACACTGGTAAAATTTTACCAAAGCCAGAAAAAAGATACTACTGTATGAGCATAAGCAGCAGTAACAGAAGGGGTGCTTGCCTTTGATGTCATTGCAGGGCCGGGCAGTGCAGTTGATGTGTTGTTGGTCCAAACACATGCAAATCAAACATGGGTTCTCATCTGGTACCCAACTCTGCATATACTGTGCAAACAAATCAAACAGTGTTCATTTTTAGTGCAGTATTAGGTTATATTAGAAATAAACACTAGAGGGCGCTCACAGCACAGTTTAATGGTGAACACTTTAATGGTTGGTCCATCTAATTCTATTATCATGTGTTTCTGTAATTAAGAGGTTGATTTAGATTTTGCATCATTCCCTAATACAATCAGTCATATTTAGCTTGTCTTCTCATGTGCCTCACCGTATATGTGTGTCCATGATGGTCAACACACTGCTGGCATGCTTCTGGTAATACACACTGTCCGTGATGCAAAACCGTCCCTCCAGTACAGAAACAGCCCTCAGTAGGTGTGTCCATACAAGATGATTCGTTACCCCTGGCAACTGACCAGTCGCCTGGCAACGTCTGTACGCTACCACAGTCCTCTACACACCCTGTCCGACACGCATCATACTCCATGGAGCTGGGGCACCGTAATGCTGTAACACACAGATCAGGCTAAAGTTTAGGTTTAGGCTCAGACTGGGTGTTAAAACGTTCCCACCGTAGCAGGGGAACTGAAACATATACACATCCACACATCAAAAACTGACTTACGGCAGAGGTGGGGGCTCCTCCAGTCCACGCACACACCTCTCTGTCTACAGAGGCGTGCGTAGGCAGAAATGAGCTCGCACACATCTGACTCCTCACATGCCTGCTCCTCACACTTGGCAAGGAAGACCTGCACAGGAATGTGCGCGTGGCACGGTTCAAACACCTCAGATCGTAGGGCCTGACATCCCATCGCTGCTCCAGACACACACACTGCCCTCCGCTTTGGCACACACACGCCGTCATCTACAGCCACAGTCCAGTCTGAGATGAAGGCTGGCTGGTTAGTGGTTGAGCTGCCATTACGGAGAGAAAGGACGTTAAACTTCTCCTCCCCACAGGCACCTGGAAGAAAGATGCAGAGAGAGGACATTAGGAAGTGTTACAGAAGCAAATAATGAGAGACAAACAGGGAGGACTTATTTTACAGTTCTGAATAAATGGGTCTGTATTTATGTTACCGCAGAGTCCAGCAGTGTGGCCGGTGGAGGTGGAGCTGAGCAGTGTGATGGTAAACTCATTGCTCTGAGGAGTGAAAGTCAGGACGTAGCCGTGGTCTGACTTAAGCTGCAGCATCACTCCTCCATAACGCACCAGCTCTAGGCCAGCGTACCGCCACGGCAGTGCAAGTTCTTCCCGATCAATCACTGCCTGCTCAAACAAACAGACACAGTTAGTAAATAACCCTTTATAGACTCACATATAATGATTGATTTCAGTGTCAGAGCAGGTATCCTGACCAGCAACACACATAACTTACCGACATATCATCCTTCAGCAGCAGTCTATGCCTTCCGTGGATCACCTCCATGGCTTTCATGCAGACCTGGTTGTAATTCGCTGAGTCCTGACAAGGTCCACTGTGGAGTTTGACCTCTGACCCTTCACTGATGCCTCTGCTGACACTGAGAAGTGCGTAGGAGCACAAACCCTCCCCATCCAGCCTGAGCGCCAAGCCGTCAAACCTCACCACATGATTGGTGGAGCTGCCCATACACATGCCTGTCAACACAAACCAGGCAGGAGGAAGAGAGTGTTTGTACAGGTGCCAGAAACATGTGATCTGTTAATAGTCAGTATAAATAGACTGGAATGCAAGCCTCCACCATTCATTGTTAACAGCCCAAGTGGAAAATTATGTGTACTTAATATAGACGGGTTAAATGTGATGCTAGAAACTTCAGAAGCTATTTCATCCTTTTGATGTACATACAAGGGCATTCCCAGTGGCAGCCACATGTCTCCTGGACTCTGACAGGTGGCATGTTGTTTCTGCAAGCTGGCGGCTCCAGTCTGTCACAGCTGACTTTGTGGTTCTGTACTGTCACTGCCCCACTGGGGTGGCACAGGAGAGAGTGGCAGCCATCCTCCAGCAGCCATGACTCACCAGGCTGAAACACATTAACAGAGAGACACACAGTTCATTACAAGTAATGCTGTAATGACTGTAAAAGGTCGCTGTACTGCTGTAACTTGTATTCAGCATCAGCAGACATTACTCACCTTTCTCTCATTTCCATTATCATCAACACACAGTCCTGGTGGACCAGCTGCAAAGCAAATAATCAATATCATCATTATGATTAATTATCATCATCATTATAATGTATTATTATTAAAACTATACTAAAGAACAGTTTTATCTTTAGAATTCATTATTTTTACTGTATGTGTGTGTGTGTCTGTAAGCACCTCTGCAGATTCTCTCTGTGTAACCATGGTTCAGAGTCAGCAACATCAGTAATTGATCCATGCTGTTCAAGTGCAGAGTGTTGTCTTGGTTGCCATGGTGACCAAGCACGCTGAGCTCACTCCTGTCATAGCCTGGTCCCACCCCGATAGGGAACACTGACACACCTGAGGGAGGAGACTCTTATCAGTCAAACTACAGCAGGTCTGTGACAGAAAAAGATGTTAGAAACATACCAAATGAAAGTTGAACTGAGGTATCCAACGCTAATCATGTCAGTGGTGACTTAATTACCTGCTGCCAGTGCCTCGTTAGCTGCTTCTTTGACATCATCAGCTGATTTGTCAGTCACCAGCATCACCACTGCTTTGGCTACACCAACTCTTCCACCACTGACTGGCGAGACGGCCGTCTGCACAGCGAATCGCAGCGCAGAGCCTGCACACAGACAGAACAGTGAGTGTGTGTGTGAATGTGGGTTTGCTTTAATGTGTTTGCACACATTAGTATCCACTACCTAGTGCGGGGGCAGCGGTGGTCCTGCTCAGCATGCTCTCCACCAGGTTGAGGAGGTGGGATTTGCTCTGTTCATCCTTCCAGGTGAGCTCTACTGTGTTTGTGTCTCCATACTGAACCACACTCACCTGAGTGCCATTCAGCCCTACACACATAAACAAGGAGTTAAATCACTGTAGAAATGCAGGGGAGGGGAGATCCACAATCTGGTTACTTGAATAAGCATTAGTAGTATAAATGTACCTTAATGCCATGTTATAGTTTTGCAAAAATGTTCTAAAGAGCACACCGTTGAAACTACATGTTAGCCCCAACTGAAATGTGTCCTCTACTGTGTCCATCACTGGTTTCCTACTTTCTAAATGAATAACTAGAAAACACTGAGAGACCACACAACACTGAATAATTATTCAAATTGCTGTTCAATCCCAAGACATTGTTTTTACAACTTAAATATGCTAAATACATTTTTGACCCTCAAGGCATACACTCATGAAAACCTGTGCTCAAGATGTTTAAATATTGTGAAAGACAGGCACATTGAAAACAGGTACTAATAACAATACTACACATCAGTGAAATGCAGTGCATATTACATTAAAAATGTAGTTGGGCATTTAGGGTCTGGGTCACACCTACCTATGTCAGCATTATTGATGAAAGCTTTGACAAATGTCTTCATGTCCTCAATTTGCTCTCCAGCCTTCAACAGGAACAACACGTCCACAGGCTTTTTACATGGCACTGTGCAAAGATATGATCAGAAATTAATACAGGCTAAGAACTCCATGTGGACTAAGTGATTGAAATGAGTGTGTCTTCTGTACCTGAGGGTGGCAGGCTAGAGAGTGTCGGGAGGACCAGGGGTGGCAGTGTAGGAGAGCGGGGCCTGACTGTGGTGCGCGTGATATTGACTACCTGGTGTACCAGGGTTGTCAGACGATTGTAGTCATCAACCATCAGCGGGCGTTGAGGGGAGCTGAATGGTAGCAAGTCAATCTCGCGTATTTTTGGTCCAACGCCAATGGGATACACATGCGTGTGGGTGCTCATTGATGGCGGGCGCGTCACTGTGTCAGTAGGAGGGTTTTCTGTCACCAGGAAGACCAGCTGAGGAGGGGTGGGGCCACGTGAAGACTGGACTGTAGCCATTTCTTGAAAAGTCGTAGTGACAGCTGCGCCTGTGTTCGTCTTACTTCCACCCCTCCAATGAATCTCCCTCAGTCTTCGCAGCAGCAGGGTTCTCTGCCGCCTCAGCTCCCACCGACTGATCTCCACAGTGACTGTTACGGAGTACTGGATCACAGTGATACGAATTAACTCCTCCTCCTTTGTCAGCTGTGAGATAACTTCCTCCAGGAAGAGGAGTGACTTGTTAAAGTTGACCTCGCCGACTGAATCAGAGCCTTCCAGGATGAATGTCACATCTTTGGCTGGAAGGATGGACGATGACGATGTGGTGATGGGAGACAGGCCAGGGGGTGAGGTGGACATAGGGGTGTTGGGGAGGTGTTGTGTGGGGTTGGGCTCAAGACGAGGAGCTGCGGTTGTGGTGGTCGTGCCCTGACGAGCTTTACCCAGAGTGGACTTTGGTGTTGGAGGTTTTGCCACCTCAGGCTCCATCCCCAAGGTGCAGAGGTAATCTGTCAGCTCTAACAGACGATCAGGCAGCTCACCTGTGCTGCTAAGAACATAGGCCCTGTTTTCTGGGTTGGCCTTGGTGATGTCATTAATCTGCCCCATGTTTACCCCAGGACCCAGTGCCACTGTCAGGGTGGTGATGGCTTTCTTGCGGAGCATCTTGGTGATGGCACGGACGGGGCGAGGGTTGGCACTAGCAGTCAAGATGATGGCAACGCGGCCAGCATGCTCACGCTTGTTCTTGTCATAGATGTTGATAACCAGATACTTGACAGCCTCATCCAAGAAGGCTGCATCTCCTCCTGTGTAATGCAGCTCACGTACAGTCTTCTTAAACAGCCACTTCTGAACCTACAGGCATAAATGAGGGAGAAAAAAACAGGAGGATCAATCAACCAGATGTAGACCTTTACTATGACATTCAGTATCCGAGAGTCAGCAAAGCAGCTTATTTCTGAGCTAAATTTGATCAATGAAGTATTATTCCACAGAATGCTTAATGCAGCACCGCATATTTGTGCAAGAATACACACTTTGCTGTGTCACACATGTACAACATATGTTTATCTACCTGCAGGTCATATGTTTTGACTCCAGAGTGGTAAAGCAGCACTGTGGCTCGAGTGTGAGCTGAGCCCATGCGGAATCGTTCAACCACTCCCAGTATAAACTCTTTGGTTGCCTGAAATTCTTCTTCGCTCAGGGCTTCTGAACCATCCAATAGGAATGCCAAATCCATGGCGCGGTCACACGTGCCCTCGGGCATCAAGGTGGTGAAGGGCAGGGTTGTGAAGGTGGCATAGTCAGGTGTTGGTGTGGGAGTGGTGAACATGGCGAAGGAGGCACAAACTTCACAGCTCAGAGTGTTGTTTTCACAGTGACTTCAGGAAAGAAAAACAAAGCATTTTAAAATGTGCAAAGAATCTTTTCAAAGCATTAATTACAAATCCAAAATATCCAGACTTGCTGAGTGTTCTGATGCAGTATTACCATATCTTGCAGTGGTCAGGGTCATTGTGGTTCAGGATGACCTTGTTGCCATGGGAGATCCTCTGACCCTCATGGATACACACTTTACACTGAGAGGGATCTACACAACGCATGGCCACCTCATCCAGCAGTTGGCCTGAGAAAAACAAGGCTAAAGTTAAACTCACCCACACTATTTGTATGTTTGTACAAGAATGTATGTATTAATATCTGTACTAATTTTAGTAATTGCATGTGCAAATATTTTGCATTAGTGAGTGTTGTATGTCCAGCGAGTATTTTTGGCACCTGGGGGGCAGTAGGCATGGCAACCTTCCACACATGTGAGTGAACAATGGAGGGGATCTGGGTGCTGGCAGGTGATCGGACAGGCAGGGCCACAAGTATTATACCTCCACTGGCATAACTCCTCCCCTACACCTGGGCTCTTGGGGTTCAGCTCCTCACAGCTCATGGCTAAGGAAACAAAAGACAAAATTAAGCATCTGCGTTTGACCAGTACAAACTACATACGTCTCAACATCACATCTGATATCAGTGCATTGTTAACAAAGTCCTTATTGTAGTGAAAAACAAGAACCTAATGCTAGAACTAAAACCACAAAGGAAAGAAAACAGAAGAAATAAGCAGAACTGAAAAATGGTAGTGCTGAAAGTCGTAAACAATGTCTCTAAAAAAGGAGTAGAGCTACATGGGATCTGACTTCAGACAGAATTTTTTAATTATCATCATTATTATATATGAATGTTTGTATTTCAGCCAGAAAATAACATGATGAAAATTAAATGGATCATGCAGAAATTCTTAACACTCACGGCAAAGTTCATTGGATCTCCAGCTGATGGATACACCCCTCTCTAAACAGGCCTGAGCATAGGCCGCGATGACATCACAGAAACACGTACAGTCGCCCACTGATGAACAAGAGCATGCTGCCTCCACACACATCTCCACATATGGCTCTGCATCCACCTAGAGACACACAGGAACAGGTTAAGAGAGGATCATGTGCGTGAACCTAACAATTCATGTGGCGTCATGGGATATCTAGTGTGCCTGTAATTACCCTCACCTGGCTGTTGCATTCTTTAAAGAGAGGACCAGTGATCACGCGACATGACTGCTCCACTGTTACCAACTTGGCAAAGTTGTCGCTGCAGGGAGCAGGTATCTATACACACAGGAACACACACACACATTTACAACACAAACTTTAACAGTGTTTATCTCTTTGTTAATGTACTGTAGAGTATCCTGTCCTACACTAGAAATGCAAGTTAGTAATTTAAGAGCCAAACTAGTGTTTTTGCATTTTTCAGAACATTAACCGCAATCATGCATGATGGCACAGCATTTTCCAAAGCATAATTTACATTTTGAGGATGATTTCAAACAGACAGCCATTGGTTTTTAGTCATATCAATTTGGTACAAAACTCAACTGGCACAGACTTGCCTGAGGTAGGTAATCAATCACAGTAAACATGTAGTCTGCTTCATTTTTTTTTAATCAAATGTATCATCTCTCCCATTGACAGGCCACCTGGTATACTTATACTTGCCCACAAACAACAGAAAGTCCATGGATGGTATGGAACCTGGCCCTGAGTTGACCACTGTCTCAACAATGGTAGTGTTTTGCACAATGATTTATTCATCTTATAATCAAGCCTGTATAACTTCATTTTATTATTTCAAAACTATAGCTTAGACAGGTTACTAAAACAAAGACTATTATAGGCATGTTAATTATGCAAAACTAAATAGAGATCCAAGATCCAGCATAGAAAATATCAATACTCAATACATTTCGAATGTGTGTCTATGGGATACAATACATTTTTTGGTTAATAGTCTAGACTATTTCTTTGGTAGAATTCAGTTCCAATGAAAACTGTTCGCAGTGAGGATTGTGGATTATCCAGAGTAACATTGTGTCTGGAAAGACATGTTGCAGTTAAATCTTTATTGAAAATAAATAAATCCATTTATTCATTCATTTTTAAATGCTGTGAGCAGCACAAACAAAATTCCATTCACCTCCATTGTATTGTGGTGGGACAGATATCTCAGAGATGGATTTAAATAAAATAAAATGAAGCTAGAGAGAAAATATGTTAATTTGTCATTTGAGCAAACCGACCCTTTAATCTAAGACCAGACTTTACCTGTGTTACATCGGCACAGCTGGGAATAACCTTCCAGGAGTTCCCAAAGTGTGAGGAGTCCACCTCCAGCTGGTTGTTACTGCTTATCAAGTCGTTGTTGACGTTCCCATCAAAGTTACCACACAGACCGCACACCCGGCCCTACACACAATAAAATGTATGCAACAACAAGGACATGTTTAATATAACATAATGTAAATAAAACAAACAAGAATCAATCAGTTAAAAGATTTAATACATCAGTACCCTGTATGTGGCTGAGATGTGAACCAGGAGGCGAGTTCCCTTGTCCCAGCTGAGGGAAATGTGTTTCCCGAGAAGCAGGGTGTAAAACTGACCAGACTGCACAATCTCCACCTGTGAGCCCTGTAACACCGGCCTCTTCATCTTCACCTGTGAGAGAGAAAGATTGCAACCATTGATGCATATGGGATACTCACAGGTCAAGTCTGAAAAGTGTGGTTACAAGACAGAGTCAGTTCTCAGAAGTTATGAATGTGTCAGACATCTGACAGAGAGATGGACCTTTGGTTGTGTCTGATAAAGTTTGCTGCTTTACAAACTGCAAATATTTTATAGTTTATATCCAAATGTTATGCAAAAGGCATCACTTGCTCACAAGTGTATAATCAGATACCTAGTTCAAGTTGTGCACATGCTCATAGGCGCATGGCTACTATGCCTGTACAGTACCTAAATTACCAACATATTGGTAGAGTGCAGAGCCTTATGTGAAGCAGAATTTAAGTAAAAGTCAAAGATCTGTGTTCACAGTTACGTTCAGGTACATCACCATTAGCTATAGAAACAGGCAGGTTTAATGGTCTTCCTGAAGAGAAAAGACTTTGTCTTCAATCTCACCTCCATCACACAGCAAGCAAAGTCCATTTTATGTTTTATTGATTACCATACAATGATTTAATGGCTACATGTTTTTAGTAAAATGTTCTTCATTGCTGATGATTCCATCTGGTTGTATGATTAGAAAAAACGTGAGTTGCATTTTAGGAAGGAAACCTTTATTTTTCTTTGTTTGCAATGTAGTGTTATATGTAAGAAGTTATGTTCATGTCTGCAATGGCATTTTTGGTGTCTTTTAAGTCCATGTGGGCTGGGCACTTTGTGTGCATGACACACTCAATCATATAACTAACCACAAATGTGTATATGAGTTGGTACAGTATGGATATGTGTGTGTTTGCGAGTGTGTTACCTCTCCATGTTGCATTACAATCAACCCTCCCTGGTAGAAGATCGTGATACTTTTTGCACAGCGATGTCCCACAATTCCACAGGCCTCATTCTCCACCAGCACTCTGAATGAACCTTCCTCTCCGTTACACATATCCTATTGATAGTGAAAGCAGAAAACCACAACAGTAGGAAAAGGATAGAGAGATAAAAATGAAATGAATACATATTGTATCTTTCTGTTTTCACACCAGTGTACTGTACTGGATCTCTCTGTCTCTCACCTGGACCAGGACATATTGGCAGAGGCCAGGGAAGGAATATTTGAGGCCATCAAAACTGATGTAATGCCCCTCCCCCACAGTGCGACACACACCATCGCACACGTTCTCTGTGCAGCGCCACTTCCTGTTCTCACACACACTGAGAAACACATTTAGAAAGCCTGTTAAGCAAGCACACTGCAGGTACTCCCCTTCATAACCATGTATGCAAACAATCCTTTTACCAGGTGTTGCAGTCCACAGAGATGGTCTGCCCTGATGCATATGGCCTGTTGTTATGGTAACAGGGACACTGTTCCGGTGCAATGCAGTCTCTGCGGTGACGTACCTGCAATCAATCCACTAAACAATCAGCATGATCAATTTTAGATGTCTGGTGCTTTATCTACATCACACACACAAAGATAATACACCACCTACTGTGCCGGGTGGACAGAGGCAGCCAGGGATGCAGGCGAGGCTGACACAGGGCAGATCCAGATTCTGGCAGGTTCTGGCACACTCCAGGCCTTTTTCTCCTGCATCACACTCTGCATGGACCAGTGGAGGAGGGCACTGGGCTGACCGACGCTCTGCATACACAAAAACAAACACCAATATGTAGTAGGGTTACATGAAGTTGGTGATCAGTTCCTATGATGTAAAACTAACAACGCTGAAAGACAATAAAGCAGTTTAATTTTAATTGCCAAGTAAAACTGGACTAACAGGACTTTTTAGAGTGATCAGGCCAGAGACATACTGTACTGATCCAGTTGTCATGTCAAATACAAATGGTCAAATGAAAGACACCATATGGATAGTGGAGTATACAAGACAAGAAACACATGGACATTCAATAGAGCTCTTGTAAAATACTGAAATTGTACCTCTGGATGGTGCCAGGTCATCGTCATAGAAGAGGTCAGACAGTAAAGTGCTCATCTCAGAGGAGCTACATCGCATGGAGCCATTCTCACAGTAGCTACACACACAAGCAAAGAAAAAACACACAAAACGTGAAAGTGTATCTATGAAACGCAATTTCTAATAGAATAGTTTCTGAATATCTGCATGCACAGCCACTGACCAGATGCTGTTGTGATCTGCGAAGACATCATTAGGCTGGTAGAGTTGTCCATCATGCAGGCAGGTGCACAGGTCAGCTGTCACACATTCTCCAGAGTCGCTCAGGTACTTTCCCGCAGGACAAAAACAGCCCTCCTCGCACACCCTCTCCCCCTCACAGCCTGCCTCAGCCCCAGACAGAGTGCGGCACGTCCGGTCACACACACTCCCACAGGCCTCATACACCTGGCCTCCGATGCACTCAAGCGCTGACCAAATCAAATCAGGGGAGGGTTAGGGATCTATTCTCAGTTAAGATGTATTTTTATTTTATCTGTAAAAAATAGTTTTGAGTACAAAAAGGTTTAAACTGTCCCTGGAATTATGATAGATTTATGTTGTTTGTAATGACTTGTTGTACTCTTGATGATACAAATATACAGACAGATTTTGCTGATGTCCTGATCTTCACCTACTTACCCAGTTTATTATTGACTTTTGCATTTGCTCTACAATGCTGTTTTCTGTCTAAAAAATGGAATTAAGTGTTTGTATGTTTACTAGTGTGTATGCATAATGAACGATCAGCTGTAAATTAGTTCAGTGTGAGAGTTACCGCAGAGTGAGGGAGACCTCCAGTTGAGCAGCACTCCTCTGGCAGCGCAGGCAGCTGCGTAAGCAGACAGTGCAGAGCAGAGGCACTTCTCACCGTCCACACACGCACACACATCATAGCGACAGAACCGCTGGAACGGACCCGGGTTCACCAGAAAGTGGCACGGACTGAACATGTCTGCCATCATCACTGAACATGCCTCTTCTGCAAAATGCACTAAAAGGAGTAGGAGGATTATTGGTTAATTCTTTGTCGTTTTTTGTGGTAACGCGTGTATGTGTGCATCTATATGGGTGTGTATACCTCTTTTGGGGTTAACAGCACATGGATCAGTCTCGTGTCTGTGGGTGGATTCACAGTCTCCGTTGATCCTCCATGATTGGCCAAATGCCTGAGGACCCGCTTCAACCAGACCACATCCAGACAAGAAGTCATCACCTTGGTTACCATTGTAGTTACCACAGAGACCACAAGTCTGCCCTGCCCATCGTGGTCCCAGCTGGGGAGATGGACAGAATTCAGCACAGTTGTTTGCTGATCTTTTATTTCACATATGCACCATTACAAACAAAATACCTTTATCCATTAAAATTGTTCTACCTTTAAAAGCACGCGGCCCCGCCCATCCCAGTCCAGACGAAGGTCATCTCCAAACTTTACACGCACAGAAGACTGAACAGATCTCTGGATATGCAAACGGCCTGTAAAATTGCACACATAGGGAACTGATTAGCTTAATTCAATATAACGATGTAAGAAATTGAAACAATTTAATAACAGTCCTTCCACTAATTAGCATTACTGTGCTGATCATAATGATCACAAATTTAATTTCTCAAGAAATTAGGTCGACAAAGATTCAGATGGATTCATTTTTATTTGATGTTTATGTGCAGATGTTGACTGGATGTCTTCTATGTCTTCAGGATGGAAACAGCTTTTTTTGTTGTACTGTAGCTTTGAGCCAATGTGTTGTCCTCTTCAGAATATAATAGGTTAAAGTACGATATTTCCAGTACTTTCTCTTATATACTTCAGGGCCTTATTATCAGTATAATACCATATACAGTATAATATGCTAAAATATAGAACTTATCCCCTATTCTGCCAAAGTGGCATACCATGATGCATTGGGGTCTGGATGTCCATGCTGTTGACAGAGACAACTCCTCCATGCTTCAGCTTCACTGTCATGTCCTCCAGAGAGGGCAGGCTGAGCGTCACTGAGCGTGTGCACACAGCATCCTGATCATCTGCACACTGAAACACAATACCAACAGCCAAAATACTGTAGATGACAAAGCAGCTAGAGGCAGGAAAGTTACAGAAAATAAATTAAAGTTATTTCTCATGTAATTTGTGTAAGAAAAGAACAAAATCCAAAAACATCCATTACCTGTACATTCTCAATAATGACAGAAAACCCGTTATCTCTGCAGTCTCTTGCCAGCAGATACTGACAGTGACCAGTGAAGGTGAAGAACTTGTTGTCAAAGGTCTTGAAGTGAGACTGGCCCACCACCAAGCACTCACCTACACACAGACCACAGAGACATAACGCCAGAAATTAGCAACACAGGACTTGATTTTACCAGTAGAATGCGTAAGTCATTCACTACTACTGTACATCTCTCTCTCACCAGGGCAGCCTTCATTGGTGCATTCCCAGGAACCGTGACGGCACACACTGCAGGAAAAAGATAATTTGGTGAGGATAGCAGTGTTTCTGTATCTGTGTATTTATACATGTTTCTGCATGCATATTGCTCTCTCACCAGGTGTTGCAGTCCTGAGAGATAGTGGATCCTGGAGGGAAATGTCGTCCCATGTGCACACAGGAACACTGAGATACCTCCACACAGCGATTACCGTCCAAAACCTTACCCACTAAAAACAAACATACACCATGTTACCAGTACTACTAACAGAGCGACAGAGAGAGAAAGAGGGAGATAAAGTGAGTGGGAGGTTACCAGGGCATGTACAGCCATCCACACACTCTTCCTTGCAGACCTCCTGGATGTTGAGACTATGGCAGGTTGTAGAGCAAGACTTGGTGCATTCACTGTACTGCATCCCAATTGGACACTTGGGGACTAAACACACAAACACACATATTTAGATTATTATTGTAACTTCATAGCTTGCAACTACCTTCTTTCTGACTGACAAACTTACAGCACTGACTCTCCTCCAGCCAGCCATGAAGAAGTATCCCGTGTGCGTGGCACGTGCGAGCGTACTCCAACAGGATTGGACAGTAACAATCTTCCACGTCCCTCTGGTCACAGCGACACCCCTCCTTCTGACACAGCAACAGGAACGCCTCAGGAGAGACCAGGTGGGCACAGTGCAGAAACACACTAGATGTCTGCAACACGCTGCAGCTGGACAAAATCTACACCGACACACACACACACACAATGAAGTTCAAGTCAGCGATGTGGTTAAATAAAGGAGAAATCCGTTATTTCAGACAAAAGAAAATAGTTTATTTTATTTATAACTTAGTCGATAATGAAGTTTTTTGTTTGCTTTTAGCGGTTACAGGTTTTTCTAACTAAAACAAACTTAAAAAAATTGAACACTTAAAAAAGGCCCCCGTTGTTTGTGACTGAAAATATTAGTATTCTCATCTTGTCATGAGCTGTCATGTCTAGTCAGCTCATGTAAATAAGGGATAATGGGTACAAAAAGTGACATATGATGGGTAGGTTTTAAGATGGGAAGAAACATGTTCCTAAAGCTATAATAGCTACTGGTGTCATTATGATGGAATCACGATTCTGATGATTTGAAGACCATAAAATAAGTTAGGCAAACGGAGAGGTAAAAGTCAAAGTAATACTCGGGTATATCGGTGAAGATATCTTTAGCTCAATTAATATAAATTAATACTCTCACTCAGTCAGGCTGAAAAAGCACCTGAGACTCAGGAAATATATCAGACTTGCAGTTAGTGAAGGAGATGCTGATGACATCCGATGGTTTCACACTAACATGCAGTTTTTACTGTTTTCTCATACGTGGGTGTTCCTGTTGTGCAAAATGTTCTCGCTAAAACTGGCTGATTTTTTTTTCATATCAGCCCACCAACAAAAATTGCAGTATACACATTACAGAACTGCACCCACACCTGTCAGATCTGTTCGCTTACCAGCTGTTCCTTTTTAATGAGATTGGGGTTCTCTTCCCTTTTGGTGCATTAGGGCCTTTATCCTCATATTTACAGTATATGGAAGCCCACAAGAGTTTTTTTTTGGGGGGGGGGGGCATTTTATGCCTTTGTAAGATGAAAGAGAGATGACAGGAAATAAGGGGAGAGAGGGGTAAACAAACCACAAACCATTGTGGTACATGGTTGGCACCTTAACCCCTAGGCCACCGGGGCACCCCATGAGATGTTGAAAATTTACCTTTTAGAATGTGTTAAGCAAAATGTTGATTTTATGAGTAAATATTATTAGATATTTAGCACAATTTCAACAATTTTTCCGTAGTACCAGAACATTTCTACATACTACTGTAAATCCAACATTTTGACAAGATTTTCATTTCATATGTATCATAAGTAAGAGTCAAGAGCCAAGTCAAATTATGACTAACAAAGTCAGAATTATGATACACTAGACAGAATGAAATACTTTATGCAGTGAGACAGAGATGCTTGGTTAGTAAGTGCAAGTGAGCTGCAGCTGAAGGTTTTTTGCACTGTGAAAATAATACCTGTTGAATGCCAAATGCATCAAAGGTTCAGATCCTGTCATGTCTTAAAGTTTGTCTATCTTTATACTGCTTCTTTCAACAAAAGGTTTTATATTATAATTTCTGTACATTTTCAGATTGTTTCCCGGCATGTAAAATCTAATGACATCCTTACAGAAGTTCCTAACACATGTACGTGTGTGTAAGTTGTCCTCTCACCGCTGACGTCTCCTTTGTGCTGTTACACGATTGGCTGGGATTTGAGACACGCCGACATGACTGATCGGCCCCCTTCACTGCCCATGAATTTGCAAAGTCATAACTGTCCTCTGTTAGGAATCCTGAAAACACACACAAACGAGTTGACGGATATCTCCTTAATCTCATCCTACCACTACTGTTTCTCTTGCTTGCTTTTACTTTATCTTTTCCTGTACTGAGCTGCTACTCTTCCTGTTGCTGAGTGCTGGTGACTCAAATCATTTCCTAGATTCCAGTAATGATGAACTCTCCCTAGTTTCACTCTGAAACATTCACATATCCCACATACGCACACAGTTACAGACTTTTGATTCTACAATTTTCCCCGCGTGATCTTACCTTCTTGAGCTGTATATTCATCAGCTGATACAGAGTTGAAGTTGCCACAGAGACCACAGGTGCGGTTGGCATGGTGTTTGGTCAGTGTCAAGGCGATGTTGGCTGCATTATCAATGGTAACAGTGAAGCCAAACTCCTCACTCCACAGTTTATAAAACCCGAGCTCTGAGCCCACGAACACAGCGTGAGATGCGTAGGGCAGAGATAGTCTACAAAAAAGGAGACACACATCAAGCTTCTCCATAATCAAACTATGGGGTGATTCTTTTCTGCAATAAGCCAACATAAATACACACAGAATTGCTGATTTTTGCATAACAACTTAAATTACTCAACCTATTTTCTCCTTGTGAGAGACGGCCGTCAACAGACAGATGCAGCTCAAAGGCGTCCCCCAGAAACAGAGTGACTCCAGTTCTTTTGCCATTGACAAAATCACCTGCGGATTGAACACATTTATTTCCCCTCCCATACACAGCTACATCAAATCTTTGACTGACAAAAACAGTCTGAAATAATAATAACTTTATAATAATAACTTTATTTATATAGCACCTTTTAAAAACAGAGTTTACAAAGTGCTTCGACAGACAAAGCAAAAGGAGCATACTCAGAAAGCAATATAGTAACAACAGAAAGCCAAACAGTAAAGCAAACAAAAGCAAGATAAAAATGAATGATCAATAAATAAAAATAAAAATAATTGAAACAGTAAAAGCAATAAAAAGACAATGAAGCAAAACAAAAGCAAGATTAAAAAAAAGATCATAATGATGATCTTTGAATCTTTGAAAAATTAAAAGGGAGGATAAATGAGTCAGCTATTTCAAATGTCTTATATACAGAACTCCTACAGTACAAGTACATACACTGTTTTAGCACACACATCCCAGTGAGAATCAAACCCATGGCAGTGGCTATGTACAAGCCGCTGAGCTACACTGGAGGAGCATCAGATGGCATTAGAATTCAAATCTGTTTTTCATTCTTTATTCATTCTTTATTGAATTGAGTGTAACTCACCCAGCAGTGTGAAGGAGCGATGGTTGCAGTCTCCAGCCAGCAGATAGCTGCAGTCTCCAGGAAACTCATATAAAACCCCATCAAACGAGTGAACGTAGTGTCGTCCAAACAGACTGCATCTCCCTGTCATACCTGCCACGCAAGCTGGACACCAAAATGCAATTGACTGCAGAAGTAGGACTAGAGGAGATCGTATTTGAAATATTTGACATAGTAATAGTCTATAAGACAGTGTTACTTTTGAGCGCAAAGACCAAAATAATTCACACACTCACCTGTCAGATGCAGAAGAACCCAGAGTGCTCGCCAATACCTCCTCATGCACACCTGAAACACATATAATATGCTCTCCATTATCATCACCATCACCTAGACCAACATCATCATCATCATCATCCTCTAATGTCTAAATATCACATTACTCTGTGTACTGTGCCCAGCCTGTTTCAAAAACCCCTTTCTCCAGTTCTCCAAACTGCAGTTAGTCCTACCTCCATGGCTCCAGACTCAGTTAATCCACAGAGTTGCAAAGAAAAGGCAAACACAATCCAAAATCAAAGAATCCAAAGTTTGCACTTTTAGACCTCACACAGTCAAGGCATAATGACAGTGCGATGGTCTGTGTCAAACATAGGCTAAACTGAGAAGAGGGTCAAACACTTTGTCGCACACACAGACCCTCAACCACCCTGGAAGCTGTTTTATAGCAAAGAACATACCCCCGCCCAGCTTTCCCTAAAGACCCCTCCCCTCGCCAGGTTATGTCAAAAAGGGCAGAATATCATTCTGTCCACAACTCTGTGCCTGCAGACTGACACCATCAAACACACTCAGCAAGACAATACCAGGATATGCCCACTGATCGCCTGGCTGAGTGATTAGTCTAAACATAAGTATCTGTATCGGTGCCAGCCCAAACAATTCTTGTGGAAAACAGACTTACTGAAGATATCTCACGCAATAACACTGCTTTGGTGGTGCCAAATGCACAAACACATGACTAAGCTGCGCCAAAATTACAAACACATTAAACACACGCACACTGGGAACGTGTAAGGATCAACACTCTCAGGTGCAAACTTCACCTATCATCTGGCAAAAAGACGAAGACAGATAACAAAAGAAAAAACATCTCCTCACACATTTCTGCACACACAGATAAACATTCACAATCAGTGTCACACTCCCAAACATAAACAAGCCAATCTTTTACATCTGTAGCCACTAAAACATCTGTATTGTGTGTCCAAATATACAGTATGCCTATCCAATAGACATTTTCACGGCAGACATTTTGACTTGTCAAAGCGGGAAAAGCACAGATGTAAGTAATAACATTAATGACGGCTCCATTCCATTAAGTGTCCCAGTAAGCCATGTCATTGAGTGAGCATACACAATACCAGGACACTGGAACTAGCTTAGCTAAATGGAATGAAGTCGTTTTTAATGTTATCAATTACATTACTGTGCTTGTCCTGCTATGTCATGCCTAAATGTCTCCTGTGGAAAAGGTCTCTGTGTGGGCGTGTACACATTGTGCTTGACTGACATCTCCCTCAATCTCCTGTTAGCTTTGTTGCACCTGTTAGGTTGGAACTAACTACACCTTTACCGTTCTTGCTGGTAAATGGAGTCCAGTGACCTCATGTAATTACTATCAGAGCTCCTCCACCCACCAGAATAACTGAAAACGTGTGCAAAACCTTTAAAGCTTTTTAGTAATAGCATTGTAATAATGCAATTGTTAATGCTGGTAATCAGTGTTGGTGATCCCTTAATAAATAGACATGGGTTTCTCATAATCTCCACCTTTATGAATAAGTCATAAAGTCTACAGTTACACGTTAGTAAGTCATTACCAATAAAGGTTGTGGATTTCCCATAAACCATCAATTCTGTAGTTTAAAATGTTAATAAAGCCATTAATACAGTGGGTTTGCACAAAGCCATCAGCAAAAGTAAATGAGTCATCTGCAAGTATATATAATAATAAATCATTAATAATGTTTTTTTGTTTGTTTGTTTGTTTGTTTGTTTACAACAATCTATCAAGGAGGTAGTTGTGAATGTTAATAAGTTAATAAATGGATTTTGGTCCAGATGCTCTGCAACACTTACCACCAGGATATAAGTGGCCATAGGATGGTTCTTCCTGGTGAAGTTCTTATTAATTACCTACAACTAATCTATAAAGCATTAGTAAATAATTTATTAACCACTAATAAAGCCATTAGTTACAACTCACAAACCCCTTATAATGGGCATGAATTATTAAAAAGTAGTGTGCACTTTCTTTTAAATATTGCCTATATTTAATGACAGTGATCTAAAACATAAAAACCCTACAACATGCACACAACACAAATACCCAGACAGATTATACAATTGGTCAAACTGGTGTTACAGGTTGGTCACTTTGTATTTGTGCGTCTGCGCTGTCTGTCTGTGAGAGACGTTGCTCGCGCGGACATGCTCGTGCACCGTGTCCATTCATGTACAGTATATCCAATCCGCGAACGCGCTTTTCTTATTCTGTGAGAATTACGTCATCGCACTGCCCATGGTGTTGCAGGAACTCGCGACCAAAAAGCCCACAGCAGGCTGCTGCTCAGTGCATTGCTGCCCCATTGTATGCAGGGAAGACACACACTGGGAGCAGGCTATAGGTTCCCTTGGCTATGAGAGTTCTAGGCTACCATTTGAAAATAAAGTAATCTGTAATTTTATTTTGAAGACACTAAAGATATTTAAAATCGTGCAATTAAAAACTGAAAATTCCTACTGAGTGTAACAAATGCTAATCCAAGCCCCTGTATAAGAATAGGACGAATACAGTGATGGAAATTCCATAAATAATTTCAACATCGTTACATCACTGAAAAGTCCCACAAAATAGCCTATCCCTGCAGAAATAATGTAAAAATGGTACTGCTTTTTTTAATTAGAGCTTTTCTTAAGCAAGCAAATGGAAAAACCAAATTAGGATAAAGTTAGAATTTGTAAGAAAGAAAGAAAGAAAGAAAGAAGCTACTGGAGGCTCTGCTTTTGCAGTTTTGCAAGTGTGGGGGCGGACCACTACAGGCGCGCACAGTCCGACGCACGTATCCGGCGCGTCGGCAAATAACCTCATTCTGCATACTGACTGTTATTTAGAAGGTCTTCTCCTCTATTCTAGCGTCGGTTTGAATAGCTGATACCAGCAGAAGTGTGATCCATAGCTCAAGTACCGCCATGGCTGCGCTGTCGGGAGGAGAGATGTGCATCAAATACCTGATGTTTGCCTTCAACTTGGTATTCTGGGTGAGTTTGAAGCGAGAACATGAATTGTTCTCATAGAAAAA
This sequence comes from Macquaria australasica, assembly GCA_005408345.1. Taxonomy (NCBI): domain Eukaryota; kingdom Metazoa; phylum Chordata; class Actinopteri; order Centrarchiformes; family Percichthyidae; genus Macquaria; species Macquaria australasica. The sequence continues at coordinate 723,070 of SEMN01000262.1, forward strand.
TATACATACTGTCTGTGTTTAATGTGTGTGTGTGAACGAGTTCAAGCTTTGCGTGCATGCGCATTCGTGTGCGAGCAGGTTACTATAAGCTATTGAAGAAAATGTGCCTATACGGTGTCCCAGATCGTACCGAGCGCTCACAGACAGCCTCGGTTACTTATCTCAGTATATTCTGAGGTGCCCCTCGAAATATTTTTGGCACTGGCCACCAAACACAAAGTGTCCCAATGCGTGTGGAGACCGAGCGGGCAGGAAGAATAATCCCCAGTGGCCAAGTGACCCAGTTCCACCGGGCAGACTACACTCTGGAGTTTGCGCGCACGGCATTTTAATAATTGCAATCGGGAGGTGGGGGGCGGGTTATTGTAGTGGAGACTGTGACTGATATAATAATAATTAAGACTTCTGCTACGTTACGTGACGTGAAGAGTTGCGCATGTCAGGGAGGCAGCCTGTGTGTGTGAATGAATCCTGGATATCCCATATAGTCTATTTGTGTATTACTAAGCCTGCAGGGTGTGTCTTGTTGTGTCCGTTTGTTTGTGATCTGTGTGCGTGTGTGTGGTTTCAGACGGATGTTTTGCCCTTTTATAAACGTTTATAATTTGTGCAGCTATAGATAGATCCAAGGATAACCATTCATTACAGGACAGATGGGGGTTTCCCACAGTGTGTGTGTGAGAGAGAGAGAGAGAGAGAGAGAGAGAGAGAGAGAGAGAGAAATGATCCAGGCAAAACCAATTTTGACAGCATTGTCAGTGATGAACTATAGAAGATGACTATGAAGTGCAACTCTTTATCAATCAACAATTTATAGTCTCTCCTTTAGAGTCAATACACAGAAAACCCATATAAATTCAGATGTTCCCCATTTGAAGTCGATTAAACAGGAACTGAAGACGTGACACTGGTCATAACCCTGTTCATGCAGTCGCACATCACATGGCACACATATCTGATCCCAGCTCAGTTTGGACGCAACGAGAGTGTACATGCGCAGCTTTGTGTCAGTGCATCAAGAGCAAGGTTCACAAACCTTGCTGTCAACATGCCTCAACAGAGCCCTCTGTGCTGCTACCTCCCAGATCATAAAAACCTGTATGCCTGCACAACCTGCACACATGCAGTAGTTAGACACAAACTGTACATGCATGAACATGGAACAAAAGAGAGGAAGGAAAATGGGCAGGAATTCATATCACATACACAATGGAGGTCAGTTTTTTGAGCTCTCTTGCCACTCCCTAACTGTATAATCAGGTGATGAAGGCGTGGTATTGAACACGCTTTCCCTTTCTACCATGTTTTCTTTTAACCGACACCATTATGTTCCACTTCCTCCTGGGAAGAAGTTAGTTATTAAACACTGATCGTGTAGACTGAACCACCATGGCTGTCGCTGGGGGAATCAAGTGTGTGAAATATCTCATGTTTGTCTTCAACTTTTTCTTCTGGGTAGGTGTACTTTACTTTTTATTGTGTTGTGTGTATGTGTGTGTGTGTGTGTGTGTGTGTGTGTGTGTGTGTGAGAGAGAGAGAGAGAGAGAGAGAGAGAGAGAGGAGTGGAGAAGCTTCCTCAACACATAGGCTATTATAGACACCTTTGTGGCTTGGACATTCATAGTGTAAAGTAGGCCTACAGACTTTTATGCTGTTTTGTTCACATGCTGTGTAAAAACTGAGAACAGACCAGTGTTGCAGAATATAATAACATGCATGCAGCTATGTGTTGATGGATTCACATGCTACTTTGTGTCAATATTAAATACATATGTTGATGAATAAGGGAATGTGTGAACATAAAAAAGCAAAGGAACCTTGTTTTGTATCTCATGTCTCTTCTCTGATTGTGAGACTGGTCTTGTGTTCTAGGTAGGTGCATGAACACCTAGCCTATTTTACCAATATACACATTACAGCATATCATGCTCCCCAATCAATGTGTGTTAAAACCCCTGTGGTATCAAGATCTCATTGGTGAGGAGTTACATATGTCTGTCTCCAGACCTATCCTTATCAAGAGTTGAAAAGCTGAGTGTAATTTTCAATGAGTTTGTTAATGAATAATGAATTGTGATGTGTGTAGATAAATACCAAAGTTTGTTCTATTGATATATACTCACACACAATAGGAATTGATGAGGAAGTATAGAATGAGTCTTCTGTGATTAGGTACCATCGCTAAATTATGGTTAGCCTCATGAAGCCAGAATAGGACTTTACCCCAGTGGAGACTAGATACTGGTGTTGGTGAAGATTTGGAAATGACAGGACGACTGCAGAAAGCTCTTCTTGGACTGAAAACTGAACAGAAAAACTGTAAGGAGCAACTGGCAACTTGAAGCAGCCGAGAAAAGAGGAATTTTAAATTCAGACAGCGACAAGATCATTGTTAACTGGCTTGGTGAAATCATAATCAGCTAATTGAGTTGACAAGTGGGAAATATGTATAAATATGGAGAGAGCAGATGTATGAAAAGTATTCTTCCTGTCTGAACTCTTAACTACTACTGTACAGCCAGACTGTCAGTCTATGAGCGTACAGTGTGCATTTTGTGCTATAATAAGTTATTGCAGTACTGTATTTGAAAATATGCATGTTTTTGTGTTTCAGCTTGCAGGCACTGCTGTCTTTGCTATAGGCCTGTGGCTAAGATTAGACCCAAAGACCAAAGGCCTGTTTGAAGGAGCAGACTCTCCATATGTGTTTTACACAGGTAAGATGCTCTCAGTCCTTGAGCAGGGATGTTATCCATTATCATTTAAGCTAAGTTTAAGTAAAGTTTTGGATTATGTGAGCTCTGCAAAACACTAAGTATTCCCGTATGTATCTGTGATGTACTGTATGCGTGTATAGGTGTATATATCCTGATAGGAGCTGGAGCACTGATGATGGTGGTGGGTTTTCTGGGATGTTGTGGGGCCATCCAGGAGTCCCCCTGTATGCTGGGACTGGTGCGTACCACTTTTTTATTATTCATGTAACTCTAATGATATTAACTTTTTTTTTGGCTTAACTTAAAATGTAAGTTACTTGGATTTGTTAACCCACTTTAGCAAGTGTGGATTGGGCTCAAGGAATATGTCTGCCTTCATTATTCTTTACTGAACAGTGTCAAGGCCAGAGAACAGTCTCTAGGTTTCCCTGTACTTGTTGCCTCCCTCCCTCCCTCCCTCCTGCCCCGTCTGGCCCTAATCGTCTTGTACTAAATCTCTTAGGAGGCGGAGTCTATGTAAATTGGGTTCCACTACACTCAAATGACCTTACTTGTTCACACATGCACACAAGAGACATGCGCACATGCATGCATGGAGGCACACCTTCACACAATCAGCTGAGTTTCATTTTGTCTTTCATTTGTGCAGTTCTTCTTCTTCCTGCTTATCATATTTGCCATTGAGGTCGCAGCTGGAATCTGGGGATTTTCCAACCAAAGCAAGGTAACGTTTAAATTTAAAGTATGTTGCATTGATAATTTTATTTGTATAACACTCAACAAAGCTACAAGCACTTGACATAGATAAGAAGTACATTAGAGGAAATACAAAAAGAAAAAGCCCCTGGTAGAAAAAAATACAAGCCAAAAACTAGAATATATCACAAAATGACAGGTTTGGCAATGAAAAACAAAGTGAGTGAAATAACTATAAAAAAGAATGACATGAAATGTTGCAGTAAGGATTTAAAAGGCAGTATGAAAAAAGGTTACATTTGTCTGTTTTAGTGATGTATATAAAATGTTTTTGTCCTGGCTCGCTGCTGTGTTGCAGGTGGTGAATGACATCACAACATTCTACATACAGACCTACAATAACTTCAAGGAAACAGGAGATGAGCGCCTCAAAGAGACACTGCGGGTGATTCAAACTGGGGTAAGCCATGATCTGTTCCATTCTAAATCAGTCTGACTCAGATCGTATCTAAGAGTAATTTGGCACCAAAGGTATTTTCAAGCAAATGCAATGTATTCCCATGTGAAGTTGTTTTTGTCACCTAGCAAGACTTTTCAAAACTCTCATCAGCAAGTATTATCCACAATGTTTATGATGACTAGAAGTTGCAGGTTCAGCAAGTTACCTTTAAGGAAAAGTTCAGCATTTTTGGAAATAAGCTTACTCACTTTGTGAGAGTTAGATGGGACGGTTGATATCATTATCATGTCTGTGCGTTAAGTGTGGTGCAAGAGCTGGGAAGCAATTAGCCTAGTTTAGCATAAAGACTGGAAGGAGGGGGAAACAGCTAGACTCTGAAGATCAAAAACAAGCCTACCGGCACCTCTAAAGCTGACTTATTAACATGTTGTTTTATACATTTTATGCATCCAGTACTTCAGTGCAACGTCTCAAGTGGTTGTCTGGCAAAGTCACTGTGACGACAAGACTTTGGGAACTAAAAATTAAAACAAAATGTTGGACTATTCCTTTAAAACATTGGTTAGAGATATGTGTTTTCCCTTCTGCAAGCCATCTCGTTCTCTAAAGGTATGGTTTTGTGTGTGTGTTTACAGCTGAACTGTTGCGGACCAAGTGGTACTGTCGAAGATACTGCCAAAGACACCTGTCCCAGGGGAGAGCCACTTGAGGAGCTCATTACTAAGGTACAACTAACCTGAATGTGACCTTCCAAAAGATCTAACAGATGTCAGACATGCCTCAGCTTTGTGAGAGCTGGAGCAATTACTATATGTCAAATACATAATGATTGTCTTACGTGTGTCACAAGTTTATCAGTCTTCCCTTTGCAGACTAATTCCCTCAGCCTCTTTGCAGTGTTACTATGGCAACAATGGTTTACTGGAGCCTGCATGCTCTCAGACTGTCTGCTATATGTGCCATACCACTAGTCGTGTTCAGCATAGGTTTAGAGAAAGCTGAAAGGAATCGTGCTCGTGTTGCAGAGCTGTCCTGACGCCATTGATGAGGTGTTTGACTCCAAGCTACACATCATAGGAGGAGTGGGCATCACCATCGGTGTTGTTATGGTATGTGTGCGATTGGTTTGACTGTATCTCATCAAATTCCAGTGTCTGCTGTCCTGGAGGATGAACACAGCGCAGACAGGAGCTAACACAAACACAAGTAACATGCGACTCCCTCTCTCTTACAGATGTTTGGGATGATCTTTAGCATGCTCCTGTGCTGCGCCATCAGGAAGTCTCGGGAGGTGGTGTGACACCCACCGTCACACCCTAAAGTCCTTGTTAATGTTGCATGATGTCATTCCTAGAGTCACATGACTCTCCACTGCCAATAGAAACACTGCTTGTTCAAGGGGGATAACCTAAGCCAGGTTGGGTGTAGATATTTCTGATTACATTATACATCAGTTATAACTGTGCTGCTGACACTTAGGCCCACCTTCCTGGACTATATAGATGCAATGTGGTTATTTGGCCCAACTATAGAATGGGTGTCATCTGTGCTTCAGTGGCAATGTAGTACAGAAATGTGTAATTCTGTGGTCATTTGATTGAAATTAGTGTTTGTGAACTGCTAATTATCTAAACAAAAGATCATATTATTGTATACTGATCACATTTCTCACTTGGAGTCACCCACTGGCAAGAAGAATCATGGACCAGGGCCATAAAAAGGCAACCACCACCACTTCAGCACAATACAGCAGTAGCCAATAAAATTCTATAATTCCTTTTTCTTACAACACTGAAGTCAAGCCATGGTGACTAGTAGCCAATTGAATGCTGAGCTGTGAACTGTGGTGACTGGTTTGTTCCAGCTTGGTATTAGAGTAGCATTTTGGTTCTTTCATTGTGACATTGAATTTGTTCCTTTCCTTTCTTTCTCCATGTCCTAACTTGCCCTATCTAAAAACGCCTTTACTTTTTTTTGTCACATTTTGTAAATGTCTTCTTTTTTTATTTGTAAAAGATTTATACACTTAGGTGGTTATATGGTACATGTGGTTTGATGATGTATTTTATAATGTCCTCATTTTACAGAGATTGGGTTGATTTATACCATATGCACTATGTTTTACAGAGACAAAAAATAATGAGAGCCAAATAAACCAAACTAACTGAGTTGACTCTGAGGGTATTATGGCAATCACTCATGTACACACAGCGCAAGAGTTTGTAGTTTTTCATTAGGCCTATTCTCAGCAGGTCACTCATTGATTATATAGCAAAATATTCACTATAATTGACGCGATCAGATTGACTCTGCTTCGTGTGTTTGATTTAGGATATAGGGGGCATGTAAGGGTTAGAAGGGCGTGGGAGTCTTGATAAGACTGAAAACAACATTCAGGTTCTTTTCCATGTGCGCAGTGGAAAAAAACATTCTGAATACTTCCCCCAGCTTTTCCCTCTTTGATATTTACGGCCGTCAAGTGTGACTCATACACAAACAAAGCCAAGAACTGTCTCTGAGTTATCCCTTCATAATTAATTTATGGAAAATTTGGAGCAACTAGGAGCACACACTGATTACAGTAAACAGAACACATTTATGTATGGTCGCAAGTCTAGTTAATTTCTAATGACTCACTGTTGGCCCAAAAAGAGGTGATAATAGAGTTAGTGTTCCTCTGATTACAGAACAAGGAAGTGCACTTTGATTTGGTTGTTGACAGCCGGGTGTTGCCCTCTCAGACACCCCAACCCCGCTATGGAGATAACGCTGATTATAAAAAGGAGTGTGTATATATTTGTGAAACGATGTCTCCATGTTGTTCCGTGCGTATGCCTTTTATATAAGAGAATGTGTACTGGCCAAGGGAAGAGGGCAGGAAACTGAGATAAGAAAGAAAAATGTTGAAAAAATAGGAACTTGAGGACTCAAGAGGAAAGAAGCCAACATCAACACTTACACTACTCACACTACTTCACATTAACACACAGTAGATAAAGACTAAACTATTTCATAACAACTGCACATTCTGTCCTATACAGAGATTAACACTAAGTTGTTTGATGTTTTCTTTTTTACTGTTATTGCCTTGATTCAGGACAGGATGGTACAGAACCACCGTAACATTTTATTGGCCTACAAATTGCACCACACAACAGTACTGCCTTGAAATGTAATTTACTGTCAGTGGAAGTATAAACTTGCATTACAAATACATGCATCACAAATATATTGCAATCAAGCAAAATGAAAAAAGATACTGTGGCCATACAAAAATTCCAGTAGCAATCTGCATTAAATAGCAAATTATTTCCTCCAACTTTTGAATGATACCTGAGTAAGTACTGAGAAAATATGTTTATGGCTTTCATCTTGGGGCACAATACAATCTCAGTCGTCAGCCTCGTCCTCTGTGCCCTCCCAGGAAATGTCTGCAAGTCTGCGTGACTGTGTGTGTAAAGCAGTGTGTGTGCGCAGCACAGTGTCCACCTGGAGAAGACTTGAGACACACTGCAGCACAGCTAGAAGTAGCTGGTATTTACAGGAGACGGATTCAAGGCCAGAGTCTAACATAAAAACTTCGGATGACACATCAGCCTCTCTACAACAATGCATGCTTTGTTTACCCTCCTCTAGAGGAAATTCACTTTTACCCCAACCTTGTATGAGCATTGTGTTCAGCCTGGTTTGAGTCTGCAGGAAACATCGCAGACTGTGGGAGTAAATCTGTCGGGGCACACTCAGTAGAGCATTTGCCAAGAGCTGGGACACAGCAGGGATATTCATATTTGTGTCATCAGAAACTGAGCAACTGCGGCCATGTTGTAGGATGGCATGGTTTAAGAGAAACTCAAATGTCCCACCAGCAGGTATAACACAGCCTGGCTCCAACACATGCTGCTGGAAGGGAGGTGCATTGGGGCTCTGATTGTCCATATGTAAAGATGTGCTTTTGTTTGACTGCAAGGTCCTCTTTGATGCTGTAGTTAAAATCATACTCATGGGCTCCCAAGTTGAAAGTAGCATGCGGATGGCATCTCGAAACGCGCATGCATACTGGTCAGTTTGCCCTTCCCCTGGGCCACAAATGACCAGACTACAGGGTTTGACCATGACCCTTTCCTCTGAATCATGGAAAGCCACATGGACATACCTGTGGAAGAAAAAAAAACAAGAGTTCAATTTTGACTATTAATCCTACCAGATGACAAAAACACCAGTAATCAAAACCCTTGGATAACAGGTATGTGTAATCCAAAGGTAATTCTTGTATGCATGTGTGACTTTGAATATACACAGAATATGAGTGAGAAAGAGAGACATGTTTTCATACCTATGGGCTCCCAGCAGTATTGGTCGACAAAAGGTCAGTGTAGCAACATGCTCTCCTTCAATCATCCAGCAGTCTGAGGCAGGTGTGGCCCCACTTAGCTGGGCAAAGAGAGACAGCTCATCTTCACTGACACACTCCACAATGCACATGTCTGCCTGTGCAGCTAAAGCCAGGACAGCAGCAGACTGTTTGACTGCAGACAGGAGCACAGAGACACCCAAACTCTGCAGGTTTGCAATGACGCACTCTAGTGACCTTTCTGCCCAGGCGCTAAACCGCACAATATTTCTCTCCTTCCCTTCCTCTCCACATCCCAGCTCCAGCACTTCTCCTGCATTGAGCAATTTTGGCTGCAAGTACCCAGTAAAAATGACAGCTTTAACTGGCTGGTGGTCAGTCTGAGGGCAGGGCGTAGCAAAGTCCCTGTGAATGACCTGCCCCTCAATCAAACGTGAACAACTAATAGGGAACCCTGATACAGTTGTATGCAATGCTGGCAGGTTGTCATTTACAAACTGAAGTGATAAGGAAGGTAGGTCTTTTTGAAACTTCCAGTGAGTGAGCAGTTCACAGGTAAGGTCGCTAATAAAGTCACAGTGGGTGCGACCCACACGTGAATGAAAGAAAGATGCCAGCAGCTTTTGAACACAGTGATTGTTTGTGTGAGCTGGTAATTGAGTTTTTGCTGTGAAATCCTCCCACGAAAGACAGGATCCATACGGGACCACTCCCATAGCAATGAGATCATCAAGCTCTTTCAAAGCAAACGCCAGCAGTTTGTCAGCCAAGTGCCTGGCAGTGGCAGCCTCTGCTGCTTCCCTGGAGTTATAGGTGTGAGACACATTAGGCTTCTTGCAGGCTGTTGTATGAATCATCCGTAATAATGATGCCAGCAGTAGGATAAAGGTCTTGGATCCATCGCCTGTTACAGTGTTGTGTTTCAAGACACACTCCACCACCATCCTAAAATGAAAAACACACAAATACATCAAAAGAGAAAATGTCGCTTGACAAAGAGTACCATAGTGAAAGAGTAGATCTTTCTACTCTAGAGTAGATCTGTCTGTGTTACCTGGCCAGTGGATGCTCCAGTCGTAGTGCTGTGAGAATGCGTGTCCCACTGCGGCTCAACATCGCCTGTCCTGTGTCTCGAGTGAACAGCACCTGTCCTCCTTCAGGGCCAAAACTGCGGAGAACGACCGACTCCAACACAGACACAGTCTGCAGAACATGTTCCAGGTGAAGATGCTCTACCGGCAGCATCCCCACACCCTGGAAGGCACTCAGGCTGAGGTTTAAAAGAGGATAGGCAAGGGTTCCAGCTATCAATTGCAAAAAAATAACTATAGATTTTATAAATGTATAAATAAGGTATTGCATGCATGAATGCAATGTGTGATAGTTGAATGTAATGCAATGTAATTATTCAAAGTATTTTTTGAATGGAGAATGTTAGATTAGACTTTATGTTAGCTTCAAATCTACAAATTGGCACAATCTGTATTTAAGTGCTGTGGTACAGTCTATGCATAGACTTTACATTTAACTAACCATCTGTATGTAACCATACATACTACACAAGCCCCAAGACCTTCAGATTCTGTGACTGCATTGTGCCATAACTTCCATGCACACACCTTTACAGCAACAGCAACGTTTGTCAGTGCTCACTTTGTAGAAGTCCTGTCCTGTGCTGTGTACTTCTCCTTTCATGGCCGTCGCACCGTTTGACTTATAAATGAGCGTCTTAGCGCGAATCACCAATTTCGGTGTAGTTTACTTAGCTACTCGGCGAACTAACTCGATCCTGACTACTACAAGCATACAGCTAAGTTACGTGGATAACGTTAGCATCTGCCAGCTAGGCAATTAAGCTGAACCAATGCAGTAAGCTCGACAGCGGCTCGGGTGAGCTTATTTTATTATAAACCCAAGAAATGACTTAAAAGCACTGAAAGAACTCACCATCAGTCCAACGGGAACGCTTGCTCTGTATCCTGGAGACGAGGCTTCTTCTGTGGTTCCTGGCGTAGACGTCATTTACATCAGTAATTACTATTGCCACCTAGCGTGCGGAGGTATGAGATATTTTTCTATCCCTAAACCTGACACTAACCCTCTGTTTCAGGGTTATTGTGCTGTTGCACATTCTTGATAACTGTCACACTGTCGTGGCTTGCTAGAAGCCATCGTTAATGTTATTTGTAACACCTGTAAAGCACAGGTGTCGACAGGTTCCTGGTCCACTATTTGCAGGCTTTGTCACTAAGCACATGTGCTATGCTATGCTTTACTGCAAATGGAAACGACTTTCTTTTCAGTAAATTCCCTCATCTTAAGTACGTTATGTTTTATGAAATATTTAACATCCTTAGTTGAGTTCAGAGTTAATCACTTTGACACCAGATTTTTAATAATATTTGTAAGAGTTTTAAATTGCGTGTCTGTGTGTGTGATGACTCCTTTGTCTGACTGAAGTGTCAGATGCTTTACTGTATGTAATTTGTTCTCAGGTTGAAATAGTCACAACTAATTTGTTTGTCATAAGCAAAATAAATACATGGAGTGTATATTTCTATGTCACAGACAGAGGTTATGTCGAGCTCCCTATTCCCTGCCCATCCCCCTACCCTCTCTCTTTCCCTCTGTCTTGTCCCTCCTTCTGTACAGTATCTCTGTGCGTCTCTGGTACCTCAAGGTGAATGGGGCGGGGCCGGAACTTGATCTCTGTGTTGCTGCAGAAACCACATCCTAAGTTTCTAAATCAGGCAACATCATCTATAGATAGACAATATGAGACAGTTCTGCAGCTACTGCCAGATGTACAGATGCGCGCACAAACACACACACACACAGAGCTGTCCACTCTGAATGTAAATGTCCTCTATTGCTGAACTCTCACTATGCTAACGAGCCTTTAAAAAGCCATGTCACTACACTAATGAATATGCATCAGTGGCCCGGTGAGGGTGACCTGTAGGGATGGGACAGAGGTCACAAGAGGTGGGGCGTCAGAAATAAGCACCAGTGCTCCCATGAGACCTGAATGGACAGAAAAGAACACATTCACCCGAACACATAACACAAACACACATAGAGGGAAGCAACACAAGATGGCCGAGCTGCAATTCCACCTATCCCAACCCCAACCCTATCTCGTCCTTCCCTCCCTCTCTCTTTCTTTCTCTCTCTTGATCCAGCTTTCACACACCTGCTCTCTAAAAACTGGCTAAAAACAAAAACTCTTCCTTACCTCACCGTTTTCCTCCGCCTCTTCTGCCCTCTCTGGTCCTGTCATCTTTTCTCCTCCTCCACCTCCACCTCTCTTTAAGGAAAAGGAGTACCTGTGAGTCTAAACATTGCTGCTGGGACGACTGAATACAGGTATGTCTTTTGGTCCTTATGTTTTTTTCTCTTTGTTTCATCAATCAAAAGTACTCTGATTTATTTCTCTCTCGAATAATAACTGCGTGTAAACCCACGGATGCATAAAAGATCAATAATATTAATGCAACAACACAATCATCATGGGTAATTTATTAGTTTGTAACTCCAGTTTCAGTGATTTTATTTCGCTTCTACCGAAGGCTGAGAACATTTCTGATGTCAAGCTAAAAACAAGGCTGTTTTTATCTTGAACTTGTCCTTTTTCAGATAAAGATATTTCATCTGTGACAATATATTTCATATACTGTAATGAATTTGCAACCTTGTTAGATCTGGTGCAAAAAGAGTTTTAGCTGCACTGACAACTGAAGTTGGGGGACCATATGGTGTGAATACTGAGTCATTCATTATCACCTCTGCAGCAAAAATGAGACAAAAAGATCAATTTATACATATACTAATATATATATATATATATATATATATATATATATATATATATATATATACCATTTTCAAACAATAAGCTGAGAATAAACTCTTAGTTACACTTTCACAAAAGCACATCAGAATCAGAAATATTGCTTGTAGTGAGTAAATATCAGAGAACTGTAACATATGAGACATGCTGTTCTGTTTAGCATCGCTATCGGTTCCTTTGGATGTGCCTTGAATTCTTCTGTTTGCTCCTGCAGCTGTTAGTGTGGTTTCCTGTTTGAGCCCCTTTATTTTCAAAAAATAACTGGTGAATAATCCTGAAAAAGCAGACATGAACTGAAGTCAGTGTTCGCTTGGGTTTGAGATCACATCTGCTGACTCAACCCCAGATACTCAATACCCGTGATGTCTGCAGAATAGAAAATAACATATCAAAACATTTTTGCACTTGGGAGTCAAGGGGGACTTTTCTCTCATATACTTTGTTAACCTGCACAGAGCATGACCTTGGCACATGATTCTCACTTCTGGCTGCCCACTGTGGAACAGCAGCGGTCCACGCGTGACGCTTCAACTTCACTTCTCCCCTTCCTCTCTTCCTTCCCTCTCCCCTCCATGTCAGCAGGTTTGGCAGAGACAGCGGCTTGCATATCCTGTGTTCAAGTGTTAGTGCCAGCCCAGCAGAAACAGGAGAAGTAATTTGATACTGATGGTCATACAGTGTCTATAAGCAGATTATTGCTTCAAATACATCTGATCAATAGCATTTATGGAAACTCTGCTCTGGTGTGTATGTGTGTTTATGTGGTTTGTTTGGATGGTTCCTCAAATTTGATCTTTGCACATTTGGAGGGCATTTCCAATTTTTGTTGAAGTGTGATGTTCCATATTTTGCACACGTTGTTAGTTGTTAGGGCTGAGCCATATGTTTTCTGTATCTCTGCCAGTTTAATTCTGGATCTGCTGTGACTCCTCTAATAATGACTGGGAACCGCCGAGCTGCCCCGAATGCACCGGGCACCCCTGCTACACCAACCCACCTGTCAAATGCAACAACCACCCCAGGCCAAAAACAATCTGGAGGCCACAGTCCCAACAAGTTCATGAGTGAAGTGCGCAGCATCCACAGTGAGTTAGACACCTAACTCATTCTTCATCCGCATGGACCTTTAGGCGGGTCTGGTATAACATAAATGTATACAGTCATGCCAATGTACTGTAATGGTGCAGCCATTAAAAATTGCACCTTGAAAGACATTTGGGTCAAATATCCAAGCACCAGAGCCAGGTATAAACCGGGAGGTTTTTGGTAATGCATGTGAGGCGTCCAAGTATTATTTCATAGCACATGGCAATTTGGGGGAATAAAAGTGCTGTAGCTCTGTCTTGTTTAAATTAGATCAAATTTTTTGACAACTTGAGTACAATGTCAAGAGATTTGAGTTTAAATCTGTAAAATTGATTTGAACAAAAGATTTGAAGTTTAAATGACTCTTTAGAGTGCTATGCTGGAAGTACTGGGCTGAAGGTACTCAACTCAGTGCACTGCGGGCATGCCCCAAAATTCAAAACTTTTTGAAGATTTACATATCATAGGTATATATTTTTCATTCTGTCCATAACTACATTTTAGAGAGAGTATTATCTGTGTTCCCATTATCAGACAGCTAAAATGACTGGATGGCAAATTATCCTCAGGAAGTAAAAGGTGCTGGGAGTGTCTTGTTCAGTGACTGAACGAGGAACAGTCACACTGCATATGAAGAGGCCAGACAAGTATTTGCTCATATAGGACAGATATACTCCGTTAGGTTAGGCTACGTTTAAAAATGCATACGGGAAAGTTATCTCCCTGGTGGAAGTGCGTTATATGTTAGTCTTCTCTTGTGTGGAAGTTATTCCTTTTAATTAGTTCAGACGTGCCAGATTTGTACATGCACACTGCTGGTAAGGCTATGTGCGTGCATATTGGAGAATCAAAATAGCAAGTCATACAAGATGGTATCTTGTATTTGAATATTTCAGAGTCATATATCGCTTCAATGACGCTTCAGAACAAGCAGAATATATAGGAGATGGACAAATGATAACACCTTACAATATATTGTAATCCAGTATAACACCACCACAGAATATGGCCTAAAATTACCACAGATTTGAGTCAGCACCTCTCTGACAGTAGCATTTATTACAGGGGTATCGGATTGGATTGCATTGCATTTTCCAGTGTTCCTGATATTTTGATCACTCGCTCCATGTAAATGTGATTGCACTGTCTGTGTTTTCAAACAGTGTGGAAAAAATGATTTTATCTGAAGGGGGAATTTAAGGGTAACTTTTTGAACACTGAATTCAAGTGGCTGACTAAAAGTGTGTGTAAATGAATTATGTATCACCTATTTGTGTGTGTGTGTGTGTGTGTGTGTGTGTGCGTGTGTGCGTGTGTGTGTGTGTTTTACATGGATTTACAGTGCCATCATGGGCTGTTGCTGCCCTTTGCATTGTGGGTTTAAGTGTGGTGCTATCGTGTGCTGTGTGTGTGTGGAAGAAGTGTTTGAAAAAGAAGGACAAGGACAAAGAAAAGGAGAAGATAAAGGGAAAAGAGAAGAGCAAGGGAGGCTTTGACACTGAAATGGATGGAGGTTACATCGAGGTAGGACACACACACACATGCTCCCCCTGCAGATGTATTGTCCTTGCAATGTATCACAGTCCTGACATCCGGGTCACCTAGGAGTAGTAAGTAAAACTGTCAGTGTGTGTTAAGACTAATGGATGTTTTGCACATTGCTCATGTTGTAGTAATGGTTGAGGTCTGAGATGAGTTGTTTTGGAGTGTTGCGCTGTCTTCAAGGATGCTGGTCATATTTAACCACACTGATGGTGTAAACTTTGCCCGTCCCCTTTAAACAATAATTAAACTTTAGATGGTAACATTATCTTTGTTCGCCTCTGGCTGTGTAATGCTATACAATATACTGTAGAAACACAGCACAAATAGCTGCCCCACAAGTTGACAGAAGGTCTTCATTGATTACTTGTGAAGCTATATATTACTCCTGCATGTGATGTGTGTCTCTGTGTGTGTGCAGCCGCTGAAAGATGAAGGTAACAAAGAAACAGTGCTGTCAAATAATGAGCCCAAGGAGCAGGAGAAGCTGGGCAGGCTGCATTTCACATTAGACTACAACTTCACAGATAACACGGTGAGATGCTGCTATTCACTATGACATGTTTTTGCCCACCATCTGCCAACTCTAAAATGTCACATTTTAATACTTTTCTTCTCTCGGTCAAATTAGCCAGATTCTCATCTCTCATTATTGCTTTCCTTTCCTATCACATTCTAGCTGGTAGTGGGCATCTTGCAGGGTGCTGAACTTCCTGCGATGGATGTTGGAGGTAGTTCTGACCCTTACGTCAAACTCTATCTGCTCCCGGACAAAAAGAAAAAGTTTGAAACCAAAGTTCATAGGAAGACCCTCGAACCTAACTTCAATGAGACTTTCACATTTAAGGTAAATTAAAAATTGTGTTATTTATCCTGACTGGGTTCACTAGCAGCACATGGCACGTTTCCAATCCTTGTCTTTGATGTGTGTTCTGTAGGTACCATACACAGAGCTGGGCGGGAAGACACTAGTGATGACTGTATACGACTTCGACCGTTTCTCAAAACACGATGCCATTGGAGCTGTGAAGATACCGATGAGCAGTGTGGACTTCAGCCAGTCTCTGCAGGAGTGGCGGGATCTGCAGAAGGCAGAGAAGGAGGAGGTGGGAGCATGCTGTGAGAGGGGGAGGAGAGGAGTTGAACTTGAAAAAAGGGATGCACAAGTCAAATAGGATAAAACAAATTTAGCTTTTTTGTTTTCCAAAATTGCTTTTCAGTGGGAGACACAATTTTCTAAATTTGTTAGGAATACTCTCTCCTTTTGATATTTGCACTTAATTTCAAAGCCAGGAATACTGCACAGAATAGTCACCCTGTTTTTGAAGCACCTCTGTCTCTGAGGAAGACTGCAGCATCTTGTGATGTTGATACTTCAATATTTTTTTTTATGTAATCGTGAAGCCATTCTTAAGTTATTAGACAATTCCTCAACAACATACTTACTTCTTTTTTTTGTGTGTATTAGAGTGAGCGGCTGGGAGACATATGTTTGTCCTTGAGGTATGTGCCTACAGCAGGGAAGCTGACGGTGGTGATTTTGGAGGCTAAAAACCTGAAGAAAATGGATGTGGGTGGATTATCAGGTATGTCAAGCAGAAAAACAATCTCAAATCACATTAGATTTATGTTTAAGCTCCTTGTCAAGTTCCTTTTACTAAAGAGTTTTTCAGTATTGAGAACTTCAGTGCCACAATAAAGTACAGCTTTTTATTGTCATTTTAAACTATTCCATTAATATGGAATATAAATATGTCTCGGTACATTTTATAATATGGATAGGTGCCCCCTAAATAGCCCAGGTTTGTTATTTCTGGTTGAGCATTAAGGGCTTATAACTACTTTTTTTAGTGGTGTGTCCACTTTCAAGCAGTTTCTATTTGGGGGAAACTGTCAGGAGCTACTACAATAGATGTTGTGTTTCACTGATGGAGTTACTGCATCAGTGCCAGGCTGTTGGTCTGTTGCTCTGATATAAAACCTCTCTGTTCTCTCCATCAGACCCTTATGCGAAGATCCACTTAATGCAGAATGGGAAAAGACTCAAGAAAAAGAAAACAACGATAAAGAAGAACACTTTGAACCCTTACTACAACGAGTCTTTCAGCTTTGAAGTGCCATCTGAACAGATAGAGGTACATGTATTTGTGCGCGTGCACACACACACACACACACACACACACACACACACACACACACAAATGCAATTCATTAGAAATTCATTAATTTTCTTTGTGTGTGTATTTTCATTTATAGAAGGTGCAGATAGCAGTGACTGTGTTGGACTACGATAAGATTGGGAAGAATGACGCCATTGGGAAGGTGCTGCTGGGCAGTAACAGCACTGGGACTGAGCAATGCCATTGGTCAGACATGCTGGCTAACCCTAGGAGGCCAATAGCCCAATGGCATAGCCTCCAACCACAGGATGAAGTCAACGCACTAATTTCCAACAAGAAATGAAACTGTGACCTCAGCGGGCTATGAAACCCTGCAGCACTTACCTCAGCTACTTCCATTTTGTGTTCCTGCCTCTCCCCTAATTCCCCTAAAAAACCCTTTAAGCTACTTAACTAAGTAAATCTACCCAATAATACCCTGTTTTACCCTTGACACTATCTGAGTCACTCTTACAGACTTTAAGCCTTCTTCCTTCAGTAATTCCCTCCCCCTGCTTCTACCCAAACTGCTATAAAGAGTTTTAAACAAAGATGTATCACTATGTACAGTGCTATTAAACCAGATGAGCTTTTTTCAACCTTTGTATGTTTTTCTTCTGTTCTGTACATGATTAACCTGCAGAGGGAGACAATTCAAAGGATAATCATATGAGATCCTCATATGACTGCTATTGTCTCTACTTTACTTTCATAATATTCACTGTTGCCTTTTGCCAGTTACATTATTGGTTATCAATTCCTTTGACTGTAACTTACATTTTATCCCATTGCAACATCTGACA